>CAWUFW010005662.1:32500-662697 GCA_963921515.1 Calotriton arnoldi
GGGGCTAATTTTGCAACGGTGTTGCGTAGAGCTGCTGGAGCCTTACATCTCCAGTTGCCTACTGTGGCCGTCAGGACTAACCTCCTGACAGAAGTGCTTCAGCCGGCGGCTTCCTCTTCGGAGACTGTGCTGCCGTTCAATGATGCACTCACTGACGTTCTTTTGGGTACCTGGTCCAAACCCACCACAGGGGCTCCTGTGGATGGGAACGTGGCCCGACGCCATCGCCCTGCACCGGGCGACCCCCTGTTTCTCTCCCAACATCCCACCCCTGAGAGCTTGGTTGTCCAGGCCTCTGCCTCCCAAACCGCCTTACCTACCGCCCCTCCGGATAGGGAATCCAAACGCCTGGACCAATTTGGGAAGAAGGCTTTTTCTTCCTCCAGTGCTGGCTTGCGGTCCGTCAACACCGCTTGCCTTTTGGGCCGATATACCCACTCCCTGTGGGATTCGGTGGCGGCTGTTTTGCCGCAGTGTTCTGAGGAGGTCCAGACACTGCTTACCCGCGCCATTGCGGAAGGGCGAGATGCGGCTAAATACACCATCCGTTGTGGCCTTGATACCGCCGACTCGCTGGGCAGATCGCTTGCTACGACGGTGGCGCTACGTCGCCACGCCTGGCTGAGGACAACTGGTTTCTCGGGTGATGTCCAGAATACACTCATGGACATGCCCTTTGATGGAGTCGGTCTTTTTGGTTCAAAGGCAGACCATGCGCTGGAGCGGTTTAAGGACTCACGGGCTACGGCCAAGTCCCTGGGCCTTTCTGTTGTACGCCCTCCGCTCAGCTCTGCTTTTCGCCCCTTTCGTGGCCACGGAAGGGGCGCCCAGTCACGTCAGATGCCCAGCCACCGGCCCGCACAGCAAGCGTCTACGCGTGGCCGAGGACGTGGATACCGCCGTGGCGGTTCGGGCAACCAGCGTGCGGGTCAGGCCACCACCTCCAACCCGTCCGCGGCCTCCAAGCCCTCCTAGTCCCTTCTTTCCGGTGCACGGCACGCCAGTAGGGGGCAGGGTCCGCCATCACCTTCACCACTGACGTCCCATCACCTCGGACAGGTGGGTCTTGGACATTGTCCGAAGGGGCTACTCCCTCCCCTTCGAGACCACCCCCCCAGCCATGCCACATCAATTCCGCCGCATGTCAGGGGATCACTTGGTACTTCTGCAGAAGGAAGTCACGGCCCTCTTGGCCAAGAGGGCCATCGAGCATGTTCCGACCCCAGAAGTAGGACGTGGTTGCTACTCCCACTACTTCCTGGTGCCCAAAAAGGACAAGGGGGACATGCGTCCTATCTTGGACCTCCGGAACGTCAATCGCTTCCTCCGGAAGGAGAAGTTCAAGATGCTCACCCTAGCTCAGGTCTTGACTGCCCTCGACCCTGGAGACTGGTTGGTAGCGTTGGACTTGCAGGACGCTTATTTTCACATCCCCGTCCTGCCGGCCCACCGGCGTAACCTGCGGTTCACGGTAGGCCTCGAGCATTTTCAGTTCACCGTGCTCCCCTTTGGCCTTACCAGTGCCCCTCGGGTGTTCACGAAAGTGATGGCGGTGGTCGCAGCTCATCTGCGCCGGGCAGGGGTTCCAGTCTTCCCCTACCTCGACGACTGGTTGCTGAAGGCGGGCTCGTCCCAGGCAGTCGTCTCCCACCTCCAGACTACGGCCGAACTCCTGCACTCGCTGGGGTTCTCCATCAATGTGCCGAAGTCGCATCTGATTCCTTCTCCACAGCTCCTTTTCATCGGAGCAGTTCTGGACACGACGCAGTTTCGGGCCTATCCTCCCGAACGGCGAGTCCGGGATATTCGGGCTATGATTCCGATCTTTCAGCCCTTATCCTGGGTTTCGGTACGGATGACCCTGAGGCTGCTGGGCCTCATGGCCTCCTGCATCCTGCTGGTCAATCATGCCAGATGGCATATGCGGGCTCTGCAGTGGGACCTGAAGTTCCAGTGGGCGCAGCACCAGGGCAACCTGTCGGATCACGTCCAGATCTCGGAGGGGACTGCAAAACAATTGCAGTGGTGGCTCTCGAACCGGCAATGGGTCATGGGCAGATCCCTCTCCCTTCCCCAGCCAGAGCACACAGTTGTGACGGACGCGTCCCTTCTGGGATGGGGCGGTCACATGGGAGAGGCGGAGATCAGAGGCCTCTGGTCTCCCGCGGAGTCCCGGCTCCATATCAACCTTCTGGAGCTCCGGGCGATCCGACTTGCACTCAAGGCATTCCTTCCCTCTGTCAAAGGGAAGGTAGTGCAGGTGTTCACAGACAACACCACCGCCATGTGGTACTGCAACAAACAAGGCGGGGTGGGGTCGTGGACCCTTTGTCAGGAGGCTCTGTCATTTGAGATGTCATCAGTGATGTCATCAGTGATGTCACTGACCATGTCATGAGTGATGTAATATGTGACGTCATCAGCAGTGCATTGCGGGGGCGCGAGTTATAGTTAGCTGAACTAACTATAACGGGGGAATTTCACGGGTTTTGTACGAGTGCAATGTCCAACTAACTATAACTGTCCCTAAAACCTATGGTTTTTTCAGTGAATTTCAAAGGTTTTTTAAATGCTAATTTCTAACTATAACGTGTCTGAAACCTATGGTTTTTTCAGTGAATTTCAAAGGTTTTTAAAATGCTAATTTGTAACTATAACGTGCCTGAAACCTACGGTTTTTCAGTGAATTTCAAAGGTTTTTTAAATGACAATTTTTAAATGTATTAATTTTTATATTAATTTTTTCATACTGATTTACTACATTTTTAGAAACAATTTCTTTTACATATTTTATTTTTTAAATTACATTGTAATTACATTATACATTACATTACAAAAATACTTTCTCAGAATGAATTACTTTAGTTTAAATACTTTGCACATAGGCAATAGACTTTTAAGTACAGTAGTTACAGTTGTTGCAATGGGCAACACATTTTCAAACACAATGCAACATTCAGCTCAATGTGAATTTCTAGTTAAATGCAATTAGTTACTTTATGGATTACTTTTCTAACCACAGGACTGGATCCTAGATTCAGTCCTGGTACATCTCCTGTAAACAGTTGAGTAAAAGCGTTTTGGTTACAGTCGTGATTTTTAAGGAATATTATTGTATTTTAAAAGTTGACACTTAGAAACTTTTTCTCATAGAATCACCAATGTTATCCTATGGAAGGAAATTCACTTAGCAGGTAAAAACTGTTATCGTTACTTTTTCTTACTCAGTGTTGGATCCTGGATCCAGCACTGGTGCATCTCCTGTAAACAGTTGAAAGAATGGGTTTAAGTCATACAGGCGATTTTAAGGAATATTTGTAGTTTGTGAAAATCGACACTGAAACTTTTCTGCTGAAAACCAGACAATGGATTCCTATGGAAGATAATATAAGTTACTGGTAAGTACGGTTAAAATTACTTTTCAGGACCAGTACTGGGCTGAAAGATGCAGCACTGAGGTCTCTCCTGATAGCAGGTGAGTAAATCGGAATTCGTATTTCGGCTGATTTTAGAGGAATATTTTAAAGTTCCAAAACTCCACACTTAGAAGAATTTCCAAGTGAAACCAGTCAATGTTAGCCTATGAAGGAAATTCAAGTTACCGGTAAGTACGGTTAAAATTACTTTTGAGGATCAGTACTGGGCTGAAAGATGCAGCACTGAGGTCTCTCCTGATAACAGGTGAGTAAATCGGAATTCGTATTTCGGCATTCGTATTTCGGCTGATTTTAGAGGAATATTTTAAAGTTCCAAAACTCCACACTTAGAAGAATTTCCAAGTGAAACCAGTCAATGTTAGCCTATGTAAGGAAATTCAAGTTACTGGTAAGTACGGTTAAAATTACTTTTCAGGACCAGTACTGGGCTGAAAGATGCAGCACTGAGGTCTCTCCTGATAACAGGTGAGTAAATCAGAATTCGGATTTCGGCTGATTTTAGAGGAATATTTGTATGTTTCAAAAATCAACACTTAGAAACTTTTTCAGCAAAAAGCAGGCAATGATATCCTATGGAAGGAAATTCAAGTTACTGGTAAGTACGGTTAAAATTACTTTTGAGGATCAGTACTGGGCTGAAAGATGCAGCACTGAGGTCTCTCCTGATAATAGGTGAGTAAATCGGAATTCGTATTTCGGCTGATTTTAGAGGAATATTTTAAAGTTCCAAAACTCCACACTTAGAAGAATTTCCAAGTGAAACCAGTCAATGTTAGCCTATGAAGGAAATTCAAGTTACCGGTAAGTACGGTTAAAATTACTTTTGAGGATCAGTACTGGGCTGAAAGATGCAGCACTGAGGTCTCTCCTGATAACAGGTGAGTAAATCGGAATTCGTATTTCGGCTGATTTTAGAGGAATATTTTAAAGTTCCAAAACTCCACACTTAGAAGAATTTCCAAGTGAAACCAGTCAATGTTAGCCTATGGAAGGAAATTCAAGTTACTGGTAAGTACGGTTAAAATTACTTTTCAGGACCAGTACTGGGCTGAAAGATACAGCACTGAGGTCTCTCCTGATAACAGGTGAGTAAATCGGAATTCGTATTTCGGCTGATTTTAGAGGAATATTTTAAAGTTCCAAAACTCCACACTTAGAAGAATTTCCAAGTGAAACCAGTCAATGTTAGCCTATGGAAGGAAATTCAAGTTACTGGTAAGTACGGTTAAAATTACTTTTCAGGATTAGTACTGGGCTGAAAGATGCAGCACTGAGGTCTCTCCTGATAACAGGTGAGTAAATCAGAATTCGTATTTCGGCTGATTTTAGAGGAATATTTGCACAATGGTGAAGGGAGGGGCGGGGCCTGAGGTGACATCTGTGCAAACGCGCCCCGTGGCTCGTTTTAAGTTGGGGGATTAAGTCCCCTTGAATCATGAGGGTCCCTACGGGCCAACTAGCCCACCAGGAACCTCCAGTATGCGCCAGGGGCTGCGTTGCAGAGACATGTACAGAGGCCACACCCTTTACACCTCTCTGCAACGCAGCTCTGTGGCGCTTTCTGGACGTACCTGTTGGGCTAGTTGGCCCCCAGGGACCCTCAGGATTGAAGAGGATTTAATTCCCCATCTTAAAATGCGCCACTGGGCCTGTTTGCACACATGTCACCTGAAGCCCCGCCCCTCCCTTCACCACTGTGCAAACGCGCCCTGTGGCGCGTTTTAAGTCGGAGGATTAACTCCCCTTGAATCCTGAGGGTCCCTGGGGTGCAACTAGCCCACCATAAACCTCCAAAAGCGCCATAGAGCTGCGTTGCAGAGAGGTGTAAAAAGGGGCGTGGCCTCTGTACACCTCTCTGCAAGGCAGCCTCCTGGCATACTGGAGGTTCCTGGTGGGCTAGTTGGCCCCAGGGACCCCAGTATTCAAGGGGAATTGTTCCCCTCTGCAAACGCGCCAGGGGCGCGTTTGCAGAGTGGTGAAGGAAGGGGCGAGGGCCTACGGGCCCGATCGTTTTTTTTTGTTTTTTTTTCCCTGAAGGGGGCTGTGTGGCCCCCCTTCCTTTTTCCTATTTTTAGGCCCTGGGGACCCCATCCCTGGGCCTGTATTGGCCCCGGGGACCCCATCCCCCGGGGCATGGCCTCTTTTTTTATTTGGAGGGGGCTTCGTGGCCCCCCTCCTCAGGCCATTTAAGGCCCCGGGACCCCATCCCCGGGCCGGCCTTGCACTTTTTAAATTTTTTTTAATTTTTTTACTTTGGGAGGGGGGCTGCGTGGCCCCTCCGTGGCCACTTATGGCCCCGGGGACCCCATCCCCGGGGCCTGGCCTCTCGTGGACTGTGGGGGTCCCCAAGCCCCCACAGTCCCGCCGGCTCCCCGTGTCCTACGGGAGCCGGCATTGCTTTACACATGGGGAGCTGCTAAGATGCAGCTCCCCATGTGGAAAGCAATCGGCTTTGGATATTGGAAGAGAGAGCAGGTTTCCCTGCTCTCTCTTCCAATATCCAAGCAAGTTTGCAATGACAGGACGGGAGCCGCGAGGCTCCCGTCCTGTCATTGCAAACAGCAGTGTCCCGGGGTAGGCACCCGGGACACTGCAGGAGCTGGCCCTGGGGGTGGCGGTCTCCAGGGCCACCACAGGCTCCAGGAGGGGGCCGCGCGGCCCCCTCCCTACATTTTGAAAGCCCCGGGGAGGTGGTGGTCCCCGGGGCTTGGGAGTCCAAAACGGACCCCATTTTAATTTTTCTTAGTGCCCCGGGGAGGTGGTGGTCCCGGGCGTGTGGGGGCTGGAGCCCCCACACAGGTTTTTAATTTAAAAAGAAGCCCCGGGGAGGTGGTGGTCCTCGGGGCTGCGGGAGGGCTCAGAGCCCTCCCGCACCATTATACATAAAGCCCCGGGGGTGGTGGTCCCCGGGGCTTGGGGGGCCCTTAGAGGCCACCCACACATAAAATTAACCCCCCCCCATCATGCCCCCGGGACTTGGCCCATCCGCGACATTCTATTTGAAATAACTCTCTTGCCGGTTGACGAATCTTCGCGAAATTTTCAAACTTTATGGCCCGCTACGGTCCGCTCCTACCCTGAAAGTCTCGTGGTGATTCGTCAAGTTGGGGCCGAGAAAAAAGGGGGGTCCCAAAACGTGTTTTCCCCATTCATTTTCCCATAGGAAACTTTAGACACGGCTACAGCCCGAACTGCTGAACGGAATTACACCAAATTTGGCAAAGAGGTAGTTCTTAGTTCAGAAAGAACCCTTTTTGTTAAATGGTGTAAATCCGTTCAGTAGTTCCTGTGAAAATCAAAAGGAAAATCACATATATATCTATGGCCACGTCGGATTCGCGCACCCTCCCGATCACGAGCTGCATGCTAATTGGCTGTCAAGTGGCTGTCAACACTCCAAATCAGGAAGTGTTGGCAGCCATTTTGTCCTCGGTAGAACCGAGGGACAGAAACAAGTGCGCAAAGCGCAAAAGGGGGCAGGGTAGAAACACCCTGACCCCCTAGGTCTGCTCAGGGGTCCCACAAGGACCCCTGGGCAGAAAAAGCATTTTTAAAAAATCGGCAGGATGCCTCAGGGTGCGCGGATCCTGCCGATTAGAAAAAAACCCAGAAGAAACAAGTGCGCAAAACGCACAAAGGGGGCAGGGTAGAAACACCCTGACCCTCTAGGTCTGCTCAGGGGTCCCACAAGGACCCCCTGGGCAGAAAAAAGCATTTTTAAAAAATCGGCGGGATGCGCTCAGGGTGCGCGAATCCCGCCGAGAGCCCAAAACGAAGCGCGGTCTCCCGCGCTTCGTTGTTAATTGGCCCCGGGTGGGCCAAGTCCCGGGGGCATGGGGGGGTATTTATAATATGTGGGGGGCCTCTAAGGCCCCCCCAAGCCCCGGGGACCGCCACCCCCCGGGGCTTTAAAAATAAATGGTGCGGGAGGGCTCTCGGCCCTCCCGCAGCCCCGGGGACCGCCACCTCCCCGGGGCTTCGTGTAATATTTTTTTATAAATTTACCTGTGTGGGGGGGCTCGAGCCCCCCCACAGGCCCCGGGGACCGCCACCTCCCCGGGGCTTCGTGTAATATTTTTTTATAAATTTACCTGTGTGGGGGGGCTCGAGCCCCCCCACAAGCCCCGGGGACCACCACCTCCCCGGGGCTTTGTCAATGGAGGGAGGGGGGCCGTGCGGCCCCCCTCCTGGAGCCTGTAATGGCCCTGGGGACCACCACCCCCCAGGGCCGGCTCCCGTCCTGTCATAGCAAACTTGGTTTGCATTTTGAAAGAGAGAGCAGGAAATCTGCTCTCTCTTTCAAAATGCAAACCGAATTGCTTTTCCACATGGGGAGCAGCATGTTAGCTGCTCCCCATGTGGAAAGCAATACCGGCTCGCGCAGGAGGCGGGGAGCGGCTGGGACTGTGGGGGATTGGGGACCCCCACAGTCCCCAACGAAGAGGGCCAGCCCCGGGGATGGGGTCCCGGGGCAAGTAGTGGCCCGGGAGGGGGCCACGCGGTCCCCCTCCCCAAAAATAATCATTTAAAAAAAAATAATAAAATAAAGGCCTGCCCCGGGGGATGGGGTCCCCGGGGCAAAAGGAGGCCTGAGGAGGGGGGCCACGCAGCCCCCCTCCTTAAAAATTTATTTAGAAGTGTGGCCATGCCCCGGGGGATGGGGTCCCCGGGGCCGGATTCGGCCAAGGGAGGGGGCCACGCGGCCCCCTTCCCGTTTAATAAAAAAAAAAAAAAAGGGATAAGGCCCTGGGGGATGGGGTCCCCAGGGCCCAAAAATAGGAAAAAGTAAGGGGGCCACACAGCCCCCTTGGGGAAAAAAAAACGATCGGGCCGCAGGACCCGCCCCTTCCTTTACCACTCTGCAAACGCGCCCCTGGCGCGTTTGCAGATGGAGAACGATTCCCCTTCAATACTGGGGTCCCTGAGGCCAACTAGCCCACCAGGAACCTCCAGTATGCGCCAGGGAGCTGCGTTGCAGAGAGGTGTACAGAGGCCACGCCCTTTTACACCTCTCTGCAACGCAGCTCTGTGGCGCTTTTGGAAGGTAGCTGGTGGGCTAGTTGGCCCCCAGGGACCCTCAGTATTCAAGGGGACTTAATCCCCAACTTAAAACGCGCCACGGGCGCGTTTGCACAGTGGTGAAGGGAGGGCGGGGCTTCAGGTGACATGTGTGCAAACAGGCCTCGTGGCGCGTTTTAAGATGGGGAATTAAATCCCTTCAATCCTGAGGGTCCCTGGGGCCAACTAGCCCACCAGGTACCTCCAGTAAGCGCCACGGAGCTGCGTTGCAGAGTGTTGTAAAAGGGGCGTGGCCTCTGTACACCTCTCTGCAACGCAGCCCCCTGGGGCATACTGGAGGTTCCTGGTGGGCTAGTTGGCCCCTAGGGACCCTCAGGATTGAGGAGGAATTAATTCTCCAACTTAAAACGCGCCACAGGGCGTGTTTGCAGACATGTCACCTCAGGCCCCACCCCTTCGTTCACCATTGTGCAAATATTCCTCTAAAATCAGCCGAACTACGAATTCCGATTTACTCACCTGTTATCAGGAGAGACCTCAGTGCTGCATCTTTCAGCCCAGTACTGATCCTGAAAAGTAATTTTAACCGTACTTACCAGTAACTTGAATTTCCTTCCATAGGATATCATTGACTGGTTTCACTTGGAAATTCTTCTAAGTGTGCAGTTTTGGAACTTTATAATATTCCTCTAAAATCAGCCGAACTACGAATCCCGATTTACTCACCTGTTATCAGGAGAGACCTCAGTGCTGCATCTTTCAGCCCAGTACTGATCCTGAAAAGTAATTCTAACCGTACTTACCAGTAACGTATATTTCCTTCCATAGGAATCCATTGTCTGGTTTTCAGCAGAAAAGTTTCAAAGTGTCGATTTTCACAAACTACAAATATTCCTTAAAAATCGCCTGTATGACTTAAACGCATTCTTTCAACTGTTTACAGGAGATGCACCAGTGCTGGATCCAGGATCCAACACTGAGTAAGAAAAAGTAACGATAACAGTTTTTACCTGCTAAGTGAATTTCCTTCCTCAGGATAACATTGGTGATTCTATGAGAAAAAGTTTCTAAGTGTCAACTTTTAAAATACAATAATATTCCTTAAAAATCACTACTGTAACCAAAACGCTTTTACTCAACTGTTTACAGGAGATGTCCCAGGACTGAATCTAGGATCCAGTCCTGTGGTTAGAAAAGTAATCCATAAAGTAACTAATTGCATTTAACTAGAAATTCACATTGAGCTCAATGTTGCATTGTGTTTGAAATTGTGTTGCCCATTGCAACAACTGTAACTACTGTACTTAAAAGTCTATTGCCTATTTGCAAAGTATTTAAACTAAAGTAATTCATTCAGAGAAAGTATATTTTGTAATGTAATGTATAATGTAATTACAATGTAATTTAAAAAATAAAATATGTAAAAATAAATAGTTTAAAAAATGTAGTAAATCAGTATCCCAAAAATAAATATAACAATTAATACATTTAAAATTGTCATTTACAAAACCTTTGAAATTCACTGAAAAAAACATAGGTTTCAGACATGTTATAGTTAGGAATTAGCATTTAAAAAACCTTTGAAAATCACTGAAAAAACCATAGGTTTTAGGGACAGTTATAGTTAGAAATTAGCATTTAAAAAACCTTTGAAATTCACTGAAAAAACCATAGGTTTCAGACACGTTATAGTTAGAAATTAGCATTTACAAAACCTTTGAAATTCACTGAAAAAACCATAGGTTTTAGGGACAGTTATAGTTAGTTGGACATTGCACTCGTACAAAACCTGTGAAATTCCCCGTTATAGTTAGTTCAGCTAACTATAACTCGCGCCCGCAATGCACTGCTGATGACGTCACATATTACATCACTCATGACATGGTCAGTGACATCACTGATGACATCACTGATGACATCTCAAATGACATCACTGATTACATCACTGATGACATCATCCATGTAATAATTTGATGCATCTTCTCACACCCTAATATAACCTTTGATACACCCACTCTAAATTACAGACTGCCATTCTCAAAACCATAGACACTCCAACACCAATAACTACATACCCACTCACTGATTCTTAGGTTTACACACACATCCACTCACTCACCCGTACAGTCACTCATACTTATGGTCACTCAGTACAGGACTATCATATGCACTCATACAGCTATATAGACACTCACACACCGCCACTCATCCATAGAGGTACTCACACACCTAGTCAGTCATGCAAATAATTAATCACACTGCCATTTACTCACCTATACAGTTATACACACACCAGCTCAATTACTCATACAAATACTAGCACATTCTTACGCTCTTATACAATCACTGATACAAGCACACACTCATCCATACAGCCACTCTCACAATCACACACTCTCACTTATAGCCATTTATATACTCCAACACACATATATACTGCCTTTCACATATGTAGTTACTCACACATGTACCACTGAGATATACATTCACTCACCAACACACCCATACACACACTCACCCACCCATACAGTCCATCACAGATGCACTTTTGAAACCATGCACCCAGTGAATCACCCACTCACACATCTATGTACAGAGTCACACACACCCCACCCACACAAACACTCAGGCACCCATACAGATACTCAGACAACCAATCAATAACCCATATAGACACTCATGTAGCTATTCGCAAAACTATGCAGTCGCTTACACACCAACAGACAGACGGATACAGACATTCACACAGTTTAGTCACTAACCCATGCATTCAGTAAGATACGTATAATCAGTCACGCACCTACTAAATCATCCATTCAGACACTTATACACCCACCCATTCTTCAATACGCCTTTCCCTATATATATTAAAAATATTTAAACTTTACAGAAACACACAGTCACTGGATGATGTCATCAGTGATGTCATTTGAGATGTCATCAGTGATGTCATCAGTGATGTCACTGACCATGTCATGAGTGATGTAATATGTGACGTCATCAGCAGTGCATTGCGGGGGCGCGAGTTATAGTTAGCTGAACTAACTATAACGGGGGAATTTCACGGGTTTTGTACGAGTGCAATGTCCAACTAACTATAACTGTCCCTAAAACCTATGGTTTTTTCAGTGAATTTCAAAGGTTTTTTAAATGCTAATTTCTAACTATAACTTATCTGAAACCTATGGTTTTTTCAGTGAATATATATACACACACACATACATATATATATATATATACACACATATACTCCAGGGGTGAGAGGTGTGCCGGTCGGGGATTACAATCTAATATATTTTGTGTATACTCCCGCGACCCTATTTTTGAACTCTTATTGTGCAATGTCGGCTGACATAGTTCGGGAGAGGGAAGCCGCAGCATTGGAGATGTTCAATGACTGCAGGACAGCAACAAGTATCGATACAAGTACTGCCACAGCTTCTACAAAACAAAATTCAACAATAAAAGAAATATTCAAACAATTGGAGAAAAAAATGCGCTCTGAGCAGAGTAAATGGTGGGAATCCCGTTCATTACAAAGGTATTTGGACGTGGACAGGGTCCCACGGGGATTAAGATTCTCCTAGCGCCAAGTTATGAAGTGCCAAATCCGTTAATGATGCGTGAGTGGGCCGAATGCAATTTGGAGTCCTCCAAACGGCTAATGAAAATATTGATAAAATATGCAGATATTGATCGGACAGTGTTACTTGAGGAGATAGCTAAAATCAATGAGGAATTGGACAATATGGAACAAGCAGAGGAAAGCACTAAATTACGCAAAGAGATGACACTTAGACTTAGGAAGGAGGAAGATAAAATTAAGGAACGTAAAACTTACAAGTTCCATCGGGACAAAACCGATTACGATGTGGGTCAGATTTTTACCTTCTCTAAGAAATATGAAGCTTTAAGATGCATCAAAGACAAAAAAACAACAAAAATTAATTCAGGTACAGTTAGGAATGATGATGCAGCCTCCAGTACATCACGATCGGATTTAAGCTCAGCGCCAGACAGTGATTCTGAACGTGAATCTGGCATAAATCATGTGAGACAAAACGCACGCTTGATGAGGAACTAGGTTTTTATGCGAAGACAGGAGGCAAACCCTCCGCCCACGTGCACAAAAAACCAACTACGGCCAAGCAAGAACTGCAAACGCAAACAAAGAAGGAAGGCAAACAGAATTAGAAACAAATCAAAGAAAACGAGGCGGTTGGAGGAAAGGAAAATAATTAATATGGAATCTATTAACAAGACCATTGTAAATCTTTCGAATACAGATCTAGCGACAATGATAAACGAATCCTAAGTTTGGGACTAACATACTGCCCTGTAAGCAATTTCAGTTATTCAAAAACAAGACTTGATATCTTCAGGAGCACAAGAAAATTGAAACTCAGAAAATTCCATTTGACAAACAACAAAAAACATGACACGACTGGGGACCCAGTATTCAGGACACAAGATCTGCAAATGTCAACTCATTCGGATATTTCACTTGTTGATGAAATGCAAGAACTTTGGGATCAAAGCTCTACAACCGACAACTATGAAAATGAAATGCCTGAGGCTGTCCCAAATACTTTAGGTCAATTGGTAGATCAGATTGGTAGATCAGATTGGTACAACTTATGTACGAGGTCCGTCAACCCATTTCAAACCTAAATCTACATTCAATCCAGTCATGATGCGGGACTCAATTGATGTTTTTCATGAGTTGGTAACTGAGCAGTTGAAAGAACTCAATATGAAAATGAATAAAGGAAAATCAAAATACAACAAACAGAATCATGATTACAATGAATTGGTGAAAAAACTCAAAGCAAATAACAAAATTGTTATCCGCTCCTCGGATAAAGGTGGCAACATAGTGCTAATGTCCAAGGAACAATATTCTAAGGAAGCGTACAAACAATTAAACGACAGAACTTGCTACACGAAGAGCAGTAGTGCAGAACTTAAATCAATGTATGCAGATTTTAATAAAAAGTTGTCGACATGGAAAAATAACAGCTTGATTACTGTACAGGAATTCAAATTTTTAAAGAACAACCATCCTGTGGTACCCACGATTTACTTTCTGCCCAAGATCCACAAGGACCCTGTACATCCACCAGGCAGACCAATAATATCAGCCAGGAATGGGTTACTTGAACATACATCCCAATATGTGGATTTCTTCCTTCAAAATTTGGTAAAGGCTTTGCCATCCTATGTGAGCGACACGAGTGACTTTCTGAGAAAACTTAAAGATTTTAAATGGAAACAAGGTTATTTGTTTATAGCCCTTGATGTTAGCTCGCTCTATACTAGCATTCATCATACAGATGGACTGCGAGCCTTGCACCATTTTCTTGGGAATATAGTGGGCAACACAGATGACCACAGGAACATGTTAATTGAAATGGTTGATTTCTGTTTGACAAACAATATCTTTATGTTTAACAATCTTCTTTATAGACAAACTAGGGGTGTGGCGATGGGGGCCAGCTTCTCTCCCAGCTACGCGTGTTTACACATGGGCTGGTGGGAGGAGCTGGTCCTCATGACCAAATACCGAGAAATAATGGCAACCAAGGTAAAATTATGGTTGCGTTTCATAGATGATCTGTTCGTCATATGGGATGGCGATGCTAGTGAGGCCCAGGAGTTTGTACAAGCTATAAACGTAAATGATTTAAATTTGTATTTTACTGCGGATATCAGCACTACCACAGTTAGTTTTCTTGACACACAGGTTTACATAGATGAGAACAAGATAGAAACAAAATTATACCAGTAAAGAAACGGCTGGGAATTCAACACTCCATGCCAGCAGCTCACATGTCAAACATTTAGTGACCAGTATCCCCTATGGGGAAATGCTTGACTGAGGCGTATCCATAGTAAAGAAATAGATCTAACAAAAGCTCAGATAGATAGCAAATTACGATTTTTGGAAAGGGGATACTCAGAACAGGTCATTAACAATGCTATTGCTAAATCTATGCGAAAGAGCAGACATGAGTTGTTAACCGAAAAAATGGCAGTTAATGCTGACGCAAGTATACTTAGAACAGAAACTCACTTTGAGGTAACCAAACAAGAATTTAGGATTATAATCCAATACAGTAAGCAACACAAAAAGATCCAATCTATAATATCCCGCAACTGGACTATGGTACTTAATGATCCAGTGATGTCATTTGAGATGTCATCAGTGATGTCATCAGTGATGTCACTGACCATGTCATGAGTGATGTAATATGTGACGTCATCAGCAGTGCATTGCGGGGGCGCGAGTTATGGTTTTTTCAGTGAATTTCAAAGGTTTTTTAAATGCTAATTTCTAACTATAACTTATCTGAAACCTATGGTTTTTTCAGTGAATTTCAAAGGTTTTTTAAATGCTAATTCCTAACTATAACATGTCTGAAACCTACGGTTTTTTCAGTGAATTTCAAAGGTTTTGTAAATGACAATTTTTAAATGTATTAATTGTTATATTAATTTTTTTCATACTGATTTATTACATTTTTAGAATTTTTTTTTTACATATTTTATTTTTTAAATTACATTGTAATTACATTATACATTACATTACAAAAAATACTTTCTCAGAATGAATTACTTTAGTTTAAATACTTTGCACATAGGCAATAGACTTTTAAGTACAGTAGTTACAGTTGTTGCAATGGGCACCACATTTTCAAACACAATGCAACATTCAGCTCAATGTGAATTTCTAGTTAAATGCAATTAGTTACTTTATGGATTACTTTTCTAACCACAGGACTGGATCCTAGATTCAGTCCTGGTACATCTCCTGTAAACAGTTGAGTAAAAGCGTTTTGGTTACAGTCGTGATTTTTAAGGAATATTATTGTATTTTAAAAGTTGACACTTAGAAACTTTTTCTCATAGAATCACCAATGTTATCCTATGGAAGGAAATTCACTTAGCAGGTAAAAACTGTTATCGTTACTTTTTCTTACTCAGTGTTGGATCCTGGATCCAGCACTGGTGCATCTCCTGTAAACAGTTGAAAGAATGCGTTTAAGTCATACAGGCGATTTTTAAGGAATATTTGTAGTTTGTGAAAATCGACACTTTGAAACTTTTCTGCTGAAAACCAGACAATGGATTCCTATGGAAGAAAATATAAGTTACTGGTAAGTACGGTTAAAATAACTTTTCAGGACCAGTACTGGGCTGAAAGATGCAGCACTGAGGTCTCTCCTGATAACAGGTGAGTAAATCGAAATTCGTATTTCGGCTGATTTTAGAGGAATATTTGTATGTTTCAAAAATCAACACTTAGAAACTTTTTCAGCAAAAAGCAGGCAATGATATCCTATGGAAGGAAATTCAAGTTACTGGTAAGTACGGTTAAAATTACTTTTGAGGATCAGTACTGGGCTGAAAGATGCAGCACTGAGGTCTCTCCTGATAACAGGTGAGTAAATCGGAATTCGTATTTCGGCTGATTTTAGAGGAATATTTTAAAGTTTCAAAACTCCACACTTAGAAGAATTTCCAAGTGAAACCAGTCAATGTTAGCCTATGGAAGGAAATTCAAGTTACTGGTAAGTACGGTTAAAATTACTTTTCAGGATTAGTACTGGGCTGAAAGATGCAGCACTGAGGTCTCTCCTGATAACAGGTGAGTAAATCAGAATTCGTATTTCGGCTGATTTTAGAGGAATATTTGCACAATGGTGAAGGGAGGGGGCGGGGCCTGAGGTGACATCTGTGCAAACGCGCCCCGTGGCGCGTTTTAAGTTGGGGGATTAAGTCCCCTTGAATCATGAGGGTCCCTACGGGCCAACTAGCCCACCAGGAACCTCCAGTATGCGCCAGGGGGCTGCGTTGCAGAGACATGTACAGAGGCCACACCCTTTTTACACCTCTCTGCAACGCAGCTCTGTGGCGCTTTCTGGACGTACCTGTTGGGCTAGTTGGCCCCCAGGGACCCTCAGGATTGAAGAGGATTTAATTCCCCATCTTAAAACGCCCCACGGGGCCTGTTTGCACACATGTCACCTGAAGCCCCGCCCCTCCCTTCACCACTGTGCAAACGCGCCCGTGGCGCGTTTTAAGTCGGGGGATTAACTCCCTTGAATCCTGAGGGTCCCTGGGGTGCAACTAGCCCACCATATACCTCCAAAAGCGCCATAGAGCTGCGTTGCAGAGAGGTGTAAAAGGGGCGTGGCCTCTGTACACCTCTCTGCAAGGCAGCCCCTGGCGCATACTGGAGGTTCCTGGTGGGCTAGTTGGCCCCAGGGACCCCCAGTATTCAAGGGGAATTGTTCCCCTCTGCAAACGCGCCAGGGAGTGCGTTTTCAGAGTGGTGAAGGAAGGGGCGGGGCCTACGGGCCCGATCGTTTTTTTTATTTTTTTCCCCCTGAAGGGGGCTGTGTAGCCCCCTTCCTTTTTCCTATTTGTAGGCCCTGGGGACCCCATCCCCCAGGGCCTTACCCTTCTTTAAAATTAAAATAAAAATAAAAAAACGGGAAGGGGGCCGCGTGGCCCCCTTCCCTGGGCCTGTATTGGCCCCGGGGACCCCATCCCCGGGGCATGGCCTCTTTTTTTTTATTTGGAGGGGGCTGCGTGGCCCCCTCCTCAGGCCATTTAAGGCCCCGTGGACCCCATCCCCCGGGCCGGCCTTGCACTTTTTAAAAAAAAAAATTCATTTTTTTACTTTGGGGAGGGGGCTGCGTGGCCCCCTCCGTGGCCACTTATGGCCCCGGGGACCCCATTCCCCGGGGCCTGGCCTCTCGTTGGGGACTGTGGGGGTCCCCAAGCCCCCACAGTCCCGCCGGCTCCCCGTGTCCTACGGGAGCCGGCATTGCTTTACACATGGGGAGCTGCTAAGATGCAGCTCCCCATGTGGAAAGCTGTCGGCTTTGGATATTGGAAGTGAGAGCAGGTTTCCCTGCTCTCTCTTCCAATATCCAAAGCAAGTTTGCAATGACAGGACGGGAGCCGCGAGGCTCCCGTCCTGTCATTGCAAACAGCAGTGTCCCGGGGTAGGCACCCGGGACACTGCAGGAGCCGGCCCTGGGGGTGGCGGTCCCCAGGGCCACCACAGGCTCCAGGAGGGGGCCGCGCGGCCCCCTCCCTACATTTTGAAAGCCCCGGGAGGTGGTGGTCCCCGGGGCTTGGGGGTCCAAAACGGTCCCCCATTTTAATTTTCTTAGTGCCCCGGGAGGTGGTGGTCTCCGGGCGTGTGGGGGCTGGAGCCCCCACACAGGTTTTTAATTTAAAAAAAGAAGCCCCGGGAGGTGGTGGTCCTCGGGGCTGCGGGAGGGCTCAGAGCCCTCCCGCACCATTATACATAAAGCCCCGGGGGATGGTGGTCCTCGGGGCTTGGGGCCCTTAGAGGCCCCCACACATAAAATTAACCCCCCCAGCATGCCCTCGGGACTTGGCCCACCCGAGGCCAATTAACATCGAGCGCGGACACCGCGCTCGATTTTTTTCGGCAGGATTCGCGCTCCTGAGCGCATCCTGCCGATTTAAAAAAAAAAAAAATTTTTTTGCCCAGGGGTCCTTGTGGGACCCCTGAGCAGACCTAGGGGGTCAGGGTGTTTCTACCCTGCCCCCTTTGTGCGCTTTGCGCACTTGTTTCCGTCCCTCGGTTCTACCGAGGGATAAAATGGCTGCCAACACTTCCTGATTTGGAGTGTTGACAGCCAATTAACATAAAGCTCGTGCTCGGGAGGATCCGCGGCCCTAGATATATCTATCTTTTTACTTTTGATTTTCTCAGCAACTACTGAACGGATTTACACCATTTAACAAAAGGGTTCTTTCTGAACCAAGAACTACCTCTTTGCCAAATTTGGTGTAATTCCGTTCAGCAGTTCGGGCTGTAGCCGTGTCTAAAGTTTCCTATGGAAAATTGCATGGGGAAAATGCGTTTTGGGACCCCTCTTTTTCTCGGCCCCGCTTGACGAATCCCCGAGACTTTCAGGGTAGGAGCGGACCGGAGCGCCCCACAAAGTTTGAACATTTTGCGAAGATACATCAACCGGCAAGAGAGTTATTTCAAATAGAATGTCGCGGATTTCCTATGGATAATAGGTTGTAACTATAACTATCTACTGGCGACCGCCAGTAGATAATATATATGTATGTAGAATATGAGCTATATAGATATGGGCATTGTTTTTTCATTATTTATTGCATAGTCATATGTGGATAATTGCCATCTTTCCGTCTCTACGTGTTCTGTGTGTTGTGGGCCCCTTGTAGTGGTAATTTTATCTAATGATGTTTTCTCCCAAGGACAGACTTTGATTTGCATCAGTTTTTGTTCTTGGACTTGTCTTTCCGACTTTACGATAAATGCGTTCATTCTTCTAAGCTCTAGTGTGGATGAGTTCTGGAACTTATTTTTTCAGGATTTCTTAAGACAGGTTCTTTTGAATATTTCTTACTGGTGTAGGGAACTGTAGTTTACAGGGTATTCAAGACCATAGGCTTGTTTCACCCTTCAGGGGGCATGTACTACTGTCCTACTGTTGACTGTGTTTACCTTGTAGGTCAAGAATTAGTATTGCCTTACCGTTCATTTCTGTTTTCTAGTTATTGTTTAAAAAATACATTGATCTTTTTTGGCACACTGTTTCCACAGCCAGTTTCTATAGTAGCTTTGCGTTGTGGCGCTGAAGGTTTCACTGAAGAAACTAACTTCCATGCGTCAGAGGGGACCTATATGACTCCACTGACCTCACAACCGGAGCCGACGTCATCACGGAGTCTTATGACGCCATCCCCTGGTGCACAGAGGTACTACTGAAAAATTTCTGGATCCAGTCTGACGCCTGGGGAGAATTCAAAAGTTAAGGAATCTACGGCTAGACTATGTCTCTACCAGATAGTGCGTTACCGAAGGCAAGTAACTTGTTTACACTTCTAGGTTGGCAGAGCCCATTAGAAAGAGACATAGGGCCAGATGTACGAACACATTTTCCCATAGACACAGAATGGGTAAAACTGTTTGATACATCTGGCCCATAGATTTTTGTTTCGGTGCAAATCATTGTGTGGGGCGACACACAGTTCTACCGATCTTCTGTTTGTTATTTGTGCTCCACATCTATTGTCTTGGATTTCCTCTTATAGGGAGGGTTACTCTCTTCTTATGGATATTAGGAGATGACGTCAGATGTTGTGCAAAGGCCCTTAAAGTATGGATCGTAATTTTGGTGCTGCCCATATGTTGAGGTCGCATGCAATAATATAAGGTTATGCCTTTAGGGCATTGAGGTGGAGGTATTATTTCCCACAGGGTTACATGTTGTGGTATCTTCCATGTCACCCTTTTCTGCATGTTTTCTGTAGTGTCTTTTTGCCTTTTAAGTTCTGGTGTTTTTTCTTCCTATTATTGGCCCCAAGTAGGGCCTGTTTGATCCTAGTTTGAAATGGGGTTGTGATTCAACTGCCTTTTGTGTTCATATTTGTTGGACTGCAGGTTTGGTTGGTGTTCCACTTTATTATCATCTGCTGGTGTATTAATGCTGCTACATTGGCATCTTCTATCTGAAAGAGACAGTTATAGATTCCTTACCTTAGAATTTCCCCCAGGCTTCAGACTGGATCAGGAGAATTTTTTCTTAGCGGTACCCTGCGTGTCGGTAGGTGGCGTCGGTCGACTCCGCGTCCATCATCGGCGTTGTGGTCACCGGGATGACGTTGCAGTGCCTACTTAGATGCCGCCGCTGCGCGCTGACATCTGATAGAGACATCTAGCCGCAGATTCCTTACCTTTGAACTTCCAGGCGTCAGGCTGGATCTGGAAGATTTTTCGTAGCAGTAACCCTGTGCGCCGATAGGTGGCGTCTGTCGACTCCGCGAGACATCATCAGCGTCGTGTTCGTCGTCGTAGTGACGTCCGCGTCGTCAATATAACCGTCACTCCGGCGCCCTGACGTCAGTTCTTTTCTTTCCGCGCCACCCAGCGCCGATCCGTTGAAGAGAGCTACCCCCTGTCATTTTTTGACGAATGCCGAGTAAGAAGACTTCTGGGTTCAAGCCGTGCGGCGCCTGTACCGCGCCATGTCGGTTACGGACCCCCATTTGGTTTGTCTGTGGTGTCTGGAGCGCGACCACGACTTCAAGTCGTGCTCCGACTGCCGGGCCATGGCGCCGAAGGCTTTGAGGGAGCGGTCCCTAAAGCTTCTCGTGGCCCAGCGTCCGGCACCACTGAGGTTACCTCGCCGGTCTCGATCCCGGTCCAGGTCTCGGTCGAGAGGAAGGTCCGAGTACCGTTCTGGCGATTCGAAGTCTTCTTCGTCGAAGTCGTCGAAGTCAGGTAAGAGTCACCACAAAAAGCACAAGAAGTCGAAGCGTACTTCGACTTCGCTCCGCCCGTCTTGTGACGCGGCGGAGGAACCTCGGCGCTCGAGGCCCCGCTCCGCGGAGTGGGTGCCTGGGTCGGCTCCGTGTTTCCCTCCCTTTCCGGGGCCGGGAGCGACCCCGCCCAGCTCAAGGAATTTTATGACGCCATGTGCGTCATATTTGGGTGGCCTGACCCTGCCGGCACGCCTTCGGGCCCTGCAGCCTCAGATTATGGAGGGGCCCCCGTGGTTCCCGTGCCGGCGGCTCCGACCCCGGCTCCACGGCATCTGAGCAAACACATTCCCGGGTCCGGACCGATGCCAGTCATACCTCCACAGTTACCTTCCCCCGCGTTGCGTCCGGCGCCCACCGGCGGCACCTCCCCGATCCTCATTCCCGATGACACGGAGCTGGTCGGGCATCCTCCGATGCTAAGACCGGCGCCGACCGGCGCCGACGGAGCCATACGGCTCCATGACATTTTTTCTGCCCTATTCTGAAGGGGTAGGAATGGAGGAAGAGGATTGGGAGGGGGAGCCAGATCCCTTAGAAATTCCGCCACAGCAAGACCTGGACTGGTACGAGGAATTGAGTGACGCCAGTGGTCTGGACACCTCCCCAGATTCTGGCATGCTTTCCCCTCCTACCCTGGCTACGGAGGATGGAGCAACTTTTGCCATGGTGGTGCGTAGGGCTGCAGAGGTCCTTGACCTCTAGTAGTGGTCAACGTCTTGACAGAGGTCCTGCAGCCTGGGGTTCCGAGCTCGGAACCCCTAATGCCTTTCAATGAGGCCTTGACAGACGTCCTTCTGGGGACATGGTCCAAACCCAGCACAGGGGCTCCTGTGAATTGGACGATCACCCGCAGCCATCGCCCGCACCGGGGGACCCACTTTTCCTCCCCACCCACCCCACTCCCCAAAGCTTGGTAGTCCGAGCTTCCACGTCCCGAGGCCCATTCCCTTCCGCACCCCCAGACAGGGAATCCAAGAGGCTGGAAAACTTTGGGAAGAAAATGTTCTTTTCCACCAGCCTAGCGCTGTGGTCGGTGAACAACGCATGCCTCTTGGGCTGTTACTCCCATTCTCTATGTGATACGGTAGCGCATGTGCTGCCCAGAGTCTCGGAGGAGGACCGGGTTCCACTCTCCCAAGCAATATCCGATGGGAGAGACGCAGCTAAGTTCGCCATCCGATGTGGCTTGGACACGATGGACTCGCTAGGTAGAGCGATTTCCACAATGGTGGCAGTTCGTCGCCACGCCTGGCTGAGAACATCTGGGTTTTCGGGGGATTTCAAGCCAACCTTATGGACATGCCCTTTGATGGCTCCCGTCTCTACGGAGACAAGGCGGATACTGCCCTTGAGCGCTTCAAGGACTTGCGGGCCACGGCCAAGTCCTTGGGCCTAACTACTGCCCCCAAGGCTTCATCCAGCTTTCGCTCCTTTCGTGGCTACGGAAGGGGCTACCAGTCGCGCCAACTTTATTCTGGCCAGAGGGCCCTGCAAGTTAAGCAACCTCTGCGGGGCCGTGGATGTGGCTCACCCCGGCCTCGTAGGTCTGGGAACCAGAAATCGAGCCAAGCCACAATCCCCTCCTCCACCGCAAAACCTTCCTAGTCCGATCCTCCAGGAGCACTCTCGGCCAGTTGGTGGCAGAATACGCCATCACTTCCACAACTGGCAAACTATCACATTGGACAGGTGGGTGCTGCAAATAAGCCGGAGGGGCTACTCCCTCCCCTTCGAGACTACCCCCCTTCTATGCCTCCAGCATACAATCGGCTGACGGAGGATCACCTAGCCTTGCTCCGCGAGGAAGTCAAGGCTCTCTTGGCCAAGGGAGCTGTAGAGAGGGTTCCCGGGCCCGAAGTAGCCAGTGGTTGGGGGGGCGCTAGAGGGCGCACGGCAAGATGGCCGCTCTGTAGAGTAGCTCCGCCGGCCGAGAGCATAATCCTTCAATAATCCTGCTTCATCCGCCCTTATACAAGCCCATCTCTTCGAAATATATATCTGAAAGAGACACGTTAGTGACAGATTCCTTACCTTAGAATATCCCCAGGCGTCAGGCTGGATCCGGAAAGTTTTTGCGTAGCAGTACCCTTGCGCGTCGGTAGGCGTCGTCGTGCGGCTCCGCGTCCGTCGTCGGCGTCGTGATCGCTGGGATGACGTCGCGGGCAGTACTTAGACGCCGCGCCTGCGCGCTGACGTCAGTTCTTCTTTTTCCGCGCCAGTAAGCGCAGATCCGGGAAGAGCAGTGCCCTAGTCATTTTTTGACTAACTTTTTGGTGATTTTTTCACTGTTTTTCTTCGAGTCATCTAGGCTCCGAGGTGTCGGTAGGGATGCCCGGCTTCAAGCCATGCGACGCCTGTGGTCGAATGATGTCGATCACAGACCCGCACTTAGAGTGTCTCTACTGTCTCGGCCGCGACCACGACACGAAGTCGTGTTCCGACTGCCGGGCCTTACACCCGAAGGCTTTGCGAGAGCGGTCTCGAAAGCTACTCGAGGTCCGGCAGTCGGCTCCGTGCCGCACCAAGCTCCGGTCACGCGAGAGGTCGAGGGGCCGGTCGCGGAGTCCTCGCCGGTCGTCGGAGTCCAAGTCTTCGCACTCCTCGGGTAAGTCGAAGCACAAAAAGTCTAAGAAGCACCATCGCTCTAACACTTCACCTCGCCGGTCTCGCGACTCGGCTGAGGCCCCTGTCGGGACCGTCCCCGCGGCTCCGGAGGTGCCTGTGGAGCCGCCCCCGCATTACCCGTCCTTCCCGGGTTCGGGGGCGACTCCGGCCGAGATACAGAAATTCCTGTCGGCCATGGCCCGCCTCTTCGGGCCTCAAGGCCCCTCTGGCGCCGCCTGTCTCACCAGCCTCGCTCCCGGCTTCGGCCCCGGCCTCGATCCCGGCTCCGGTGGTACCGCAACCCCCATCGACGCCGGTTGACCTAACCACGCCGACGCCGATGTCCCCGGTGCCGTTCCTGACGCCGTCCGGGGCTCCGGGCGGCGTCGTTCCCCGGTTCTCTCCGGATCCCGACGCGGCGTCGGACCGAAGTCGCCCGACGCCGGCGCCAATGAGACCTTGGGTCCCTGACGTCCCCCCTCCTCCTTATTTTCTTTCGGAGGAGGACCAGGAGAGCTGGGAGGGGTCGGAAGACCCTCTCACACAGCAGTGTGAGTATGATCAGGACTGGGCAGAGGAACTTAGGGATGCCAGTGGTCTGGACACTTCTCCTGACACTGGCATGCTGTCTCCTCCTTCCGTGGCTACGGAGGAGGGAGCAAATTTCGCAATGGTGTTGCGTAGAGCAGCTGGAGCCTTACACCTCTAATTGTCTACAGTGCCTGTCAGGACTAACCTCCTGACGGAAGTGCTTCAGCCGGAGGCTACCTCCTCGGAGCCATTGCTGCCATTTAATGATGCACTGTCTGACGTTCTTTTGGGCACCTGGTCCAAGCCCGCCACAGGGGCTCCTGTGGATAGGAACGTGGCCCGACGCCATCGCCCTGCTCCGGGGGCGACCCCTTGTTTCTCTCTCTCAACATCCCACCCCCGAGAGCTTGGTTGTCCAAGCCTCTGCCTCCCAAACCGCCTTCCCTACCGCCCCTCCGGATAGGGAATCCAAACGCCTGGACCAATTTGGAAAGAAGGCCTTTTCTTCCTCCAGTGCTGGCTTGCGGTCCGTCAACACCGCTTGCCTTTTGGGCCGATACTCCCACTCTCTGTGGGATTCGGTGGCGCTCGTTTTGCCCCAGTGTCCTGAGGAGGTCCAGGCACTGCTTTCCCGCACCATTGCGGAAGGAAGGGATGCGGCAAAGTACACCATCCGTTGTGGCCTTGATACCGCCGACTCGCTGGGCAGATCGCTTGCAACGACGGTGGCGCTGCGTCGCCATGCCTGGCTGAGAACGACTGGTTTCTCGGGTGATGTCCAGAATACACTCATGGACATGCCCTTTGATGGAGTCGGTCTTTTTGGTTCCAAAGCAGACCATGCGCTGGAGCGCTTTAAGGACTCACGGGCTACTGCCAAGTCCCTGGGCCTTTCTGCTGTGCGGCCTCCGCTAACCTCTGCTTTTCGCCCCTTTCGTGGCCACGGAAGGGGCGCCCAGTCACGTCGCTGCCCAGCCACCGGCCCGCGCAGCAAGCGTCTTCGCGTGGCCGAGGACGTGGATACCGCTGTGGCGGTTCGGGCAAACAGCGTGCGGGTCAGGCCACCACCTCCAACCCGTCCGCGGCCTCCAAGCCCTCCTAGTCCCTCCTATCTGAAAGAGACACGTTAGTGACAGATTCCTTACCTTAGAATATCCCCAGGCGTCAGGCTGGATCCGGAAAGTTTTTGCGTAGCAGTACCCTTGCGCGTCGGTAGGCGGCGTCGTGCGGCTCCGTGTCCGTCGTCGGCGTCGTGATCGCCGGGATGACGTCGCGGGCAGTACTTAGGCGCCGCCCCTGCGCGCTGACGTCAGTTCTTCTTTTTTCCGCGCCAGTAAGCGCAGATCCGGGAAGAGCAGTGCCCTAGTCACTTTTTGACTATCTTTTTTGGTGAATTTTTCACTGCTTTTTCAACGAGTCTTCACGACTCCTAAGGTGTCGTATGGATGCCCGGCTTTAAGCCCTGCGAGGAATGTGGTCGCATGATGTCGATCACGGACCCGCACCTCGAGTGTCTCTTTTGTCTCGGCCGAGACCACGACACGAAGTCGTGTCCTGACTGCCGGAAACTTCATCCTAAGGCTTTGCGAGAGCGGTCTCGAAAGCTCCTCGAAGTCCGGCATTCGGCTCCGCGCCGCACCAAGCCCCGGTCCCGGGAGAGGTCGAGGGGCCAGACGCGGAGTCCCCGCCGGTCGTCGGAATCCAAGTCTTCGCGCTCCTCCGGTAAGTCGAAGCACAAGAAGTCTAAGCGGCGTCATCGCTCTAAGACTTCGCCTCGCCAGTCTCGCGACTCGGCTGAGGCCCCTCCCGGCACCGTCCCCGCCCCCGCGGCCCCGGACATGCCTGTGGAGTCGCCCCCGCCATACCCGCCCTTCCCGGGTTCGGGGGCGGATCCGGCCAAAGTGCAGGAATTCCTGTCGGCCATGGCCCTCCTCTTCGGGCCTCAAGGTCCCTCCGGTGCGCCTTCGGGCCCCGCGGGCCCTGATGGGGTTGCTCCGGCGTCGCCGTCGACTCCGGTCCCGGCGTCGCCTGTCCCACCAGCCTTCGTCCCGGCCTCGGCTCCGGCCCCGGCCTCGACCCCGGCTCCGGTGGTGCCGCAACCCCCATCGAAGCCGGTTGACCTAACCACGCCTCCGCCGACGCCGATGTCCCCGGTGCCGTTTCCGACGCCGTCCGGGGCTCCGGGCGGCGTCGTTCCCCGGTTCTCCCGGGTCCGGACATGGAGCCGGACCGGCGTCGCCCGACGCCGGTTCCGGCGCCAATGAGACCTTGGGTCCCTTATGTCCCTCCTCCTCCATATTTTCAACCTGAGGAGGACCAGGAGAGCTGGGAGGGGTCTGAGGACCCTCTCACACAACAGTGCGAGTTTGACCCGGACTGGGTTGAGGAACTTGGGGATGCCAGTGGTCTGGATACCTCCCCTGACTCTGGCATGCTGTCTCCTCCCGTGGCAACGGAGGAGGGGGCTAATTTTGCAACGGTGTTGCGTAGAGCTGCTGGAGCCTTGAATCTCCAGTTGCCTACAGTGGCCCTCAGGACTAACCTCCTGACTGAAGTGCTTCAGCCGGCGGCCTCCTCTTCGGAGCCTGTGCTGCCGTTCAACGATGCACTCACTGACGTTCTTTTGGGTGCCTGGTCCAAACCCACCACAGGGGCTCCTGTGGATAGGAACGTGGCCCGACGCCATCGCCCGGCTCCGTGCGACCCCCTGTTTCTCTCCCAACACCCCACCCCTGAGAGCTTGGTTGTCCAAGCCTCTGCCTCCCAAACCGCCTTCCCTACCGCCCCTCCGGATAGGGAATCCAAGCGCCTGGATCACTTTGGGAAGAAGGCTTTCTCTTCCTCCAGTGCTGGCTTGCGGTCTGTTAATACCGCTTGCCTCTTGGGCCGATACACCCACTCCCTGTGGGATTCGGTGGCGAATGTTTTGCCGCAGTGTTCTGAGGAGGTCCAGACACTGCTTACCCGCGCCATTGCGGAAGGGCGTGATGCGGCTAAATATACCATCCGCTGTGGCCTTGATACCGCCGACTCGCTGGGCAGATCGCTTGCAACGACGGTGGCGCTGCGTCGCCACGCCTGGCTGAGAACCACTGGTTTTTCAGGGGATGTCCAGAATACTCTCATGGACATGCCCTTTGATGGAGTCGGTCTTTTTGGTTCGAAGGCAGACCATGCGCTGGAGCGTTTCAAGGACTCACGGGCTACTGCTAAGTCCCTGGGCCTTGCTGTTGTGCGCCCTCCGCTCACGTCTGCTTTTCGCCCCTTTCGTGGCCACGGAAGGGGCGCCCAGTCACGTCCACAGCCCGGCCAACGGCCCGCGCAGCAAGCGCCTTCGCGTGGCCGAGGACGTGGATACCGCTGTGGCGGTTCGGGCAACCAGCGTGCGGGTCAGGCCACCACCTCCAACCCGTCCGCGGCCTCTAAGCCCTCCTAGTCCCTCCTTTCAGGTGCACAGCACGCCAGTCGGGGGCAGGGTCCGCCATCACCTTCACCACTGGCGTCCCATCACCTCGGACAGGTGGGTCTTGGACATTGTCCGAAGGGGCTACTCCCTCCCCTTCGAGACCACCCCCCCAGCCATGCCACCTCAATTCCATCGCATGTCAGGGGATCACTTGGTGCTTCTACAGAAGGAAGTCACGGCCCTCTTGGCCAAGAGGGCCATCGAGCATGTTCCGACCCCAGAAGTAGGGCGTGGTTGCTACTCCCACTACTTTCTGGTGCCCAAAAAGGACAAGGAGGACATGCGTCCTATCTTGGACCTCCGGAACATCAATCGCTTCCTCCGGAAGGAGAAGTTCAAGATGCTCACCCTAGCTCAGGTCTTGACTGCCCTCGACCCCGGAGACTGGTTGGTAGCGTTGGACTTGCAGGACGCCTATTTCCACATCCTCGTCCTGCCGGCCCACCGGCGTTACCTTCGGTTCACGGTAGGCCTCGAGCATTTTCAGTTCACCGTGCTCCCCTTGGCCTTACCAGTGCCCCTCGGGTGTTCACGAAAGTGATGGCGGTGGTCGCAGCTCATCTGCGCCGGGCAGGGGTTTCAGTCTTCCCCTACCTCGACGACTGGCTGTTGAAGGCGGGCTCGTCCCAGGCAGTCGTCTCCCACCTCCAGACTACGGCCGAACTCCTGCACTCGCTGGGGTTCTCCATCAATGTGCCGAAGTCGCATCTGATTCCTTCTCCACAGCTCCTTTTCATCGGAGCAGTTCTGGACACGACGCAGTTTCGGGCCTATCCTCCCGAACGGAGAGTCCGGGATATTCAGGCTATGATTCCGATCTTTAAGCCTTTATCCTGGGTTTCGGTACGGATGACCCTGAGGCTGCTGGGCCTCATGGCCTCCTGCATCCTGCTGGTCAATCATGCCAGATGGCATATGCGGGCTCTGCAGTGGGACCTGAAGTTCCAGTGGGCGCAGCACCAGGGCAACCTGTCCGATCACGTCCAGATCTCGGAGGGGACTGCAACACAGTTGCAGTGGTGGCTCTCGAACCGGCAATGGGTCATGGGCAGATCCCTCTCCCTTCCCCAGCCAGAGCATACAGTTGTGACGGACGCGTCCCTTCTGGGATGGGGCGGTCACATGGGAGAGGCGGAGAGCAGAGGCCTCTGGTCTCCGGCGGAGTCCCGGCTCCATATCAACCTTCTGGAGCTCCGGGCGATCCGAGTTGCACTCAAGGCATTCCTTCCCTCTGTCAAAGGGACGGTAGTGCAGGTGTTCACCGACAACACCACCGCCATGTGGTACTGCAACAAACAGGGCGGGGTGGGGTCGTGGACCCTTTGTCAGGAGGCTCTGCGCCTCTGGACATGGCTGGAACATCAGGGCATGTTCCTGGTGGTTCAACACCTGGCAGGTTCCCTGAACGCCAGGGCGGACGAACTCAGCCGCAGGTGCATGATGGATCACGAATGGCGTCTTCACTCGGAAGTGGCGCAAGGACTCTTTCTACAGTGGGGAGAGCCTTGGTTAGATCTATTCGCCACCGAAGAGAACGCGCAATGTCATCAGTTCTGCGCGTTGGAATTTCCAAGGCGGCACTCGCTCGGCGACGCTTTTCGTCACGAGTGGAGTTGCGGTCTGTTGTACGCCTTTCCGCCTATACCACTTCTACCCAGAGTGTTGAAGAAGATTCGGCACGACCGGGCCCAAGTCGTTCTTGTGGCTCCGGACTGGGCTCGAAGAGTTTGGTATCCCGAGCTTCTCAGTATGAGCGTAGATCCCCCGATCCGTCTGACTCTTCGGGAGGATCTTCTGTCGCAGCAGCAGGGGACGGTCCTCCACCCGAACCTGTCCAGTCTACACCTGCTTGCGTGGAGATTGAGCGGCGGCAGTTGATTCCTTTCGACTTGCCTCCCGAAGTTTGTGATGTGATTCTGGCAGCCAGGCGTCCCTCCACTAAGGTGGTATACGCCTGCAGGTGGAACAAATTTGTGGCATGGTGCACAGCAAAGGCTGTGAACCCCCTTTCTGCCCCTCTTTCTGAGGTCCTTCTGTTCCTTCTTTCTCTGGCCCAACAGGGTTCTGCCCTGGGTACCATCAAAGGTTATCTCTGTGCTATCTCGGCCTTCCTCAGGCTCCCTGATCAGCCCTCCCTTTTCAAGTCCCCTGTTGTTAACAGGTTCTTAAAAGGCATTACACACCTCTTTCCTCCTGTTCCATTTGTGATGCCTCAGTGGGACTTGAACTTGGTTCTTACCTTTTTAATGTGCGCTCCCTTTGAGCCTCTGCATAACTGTCCTCTTCGTCTTCTGACTCTAAAGACAGCCTTCCTGGTGGCCATCACCTCCGCTCGGCGGGTGAGTGAGCTCCAGGCTTTATCTTGCAAACCTCCCTTTCTGTCTGTTCATCCAGACAAGGTTGTTCTTCGGACGCGTCCGTCCTTCTTGCCAAAGGTGGTTACTGCTTTTCACATTGGGCAGACCATCACTTTGCCTACCTTCTTTCCGCCTCCGCATCCTTCCAGAGAGGAAGAGAGGCTCCACCGTCTGGACCCAAAACGTGCGCTCTCCTTCTATATCGACCGCACAAAACACTTCCGGGTGGATGACCAGCTCTTTGTTGGCTACGTGGGCGCCAAAAAGGTCGGGCGGTGCACAAACGAACCATCTCCCGCTGGGTTACCTTGTGCATCAAGACCTGCTATTCTTTGGCTAAAAGGAACCTCCTGTTGGGCTGCGTGCCCATTCCACCAGGGCAACGGCTGCTACCACGGCCTTGGGCCGCGGTGTTCCGCTGCCGGTTATTTGTCAGGCAGCTACGTGGGCCTCGCTGCACACGTTTACAAAGCATTACTGCCTTGACAGTCAGGTCCGGAGGGACGGCTTCTTTCGCCGTTCTGTCCTCCAGGACTTCCTTGTCTGATCTTTGTTCGCAGACCCACCACCGGGGTTGGTATTGCTGGGGTATCTATTCTAAGGTAAGGAATCTGTCACTAACGTGTCTCTTTCAGATGCACAAGTTACTAACTTGTGTAACGATATATCTGTAAGAGACAGTAGTTAGTGACAGATTCCTTACCGCCCCACCCATCCTCCCCGTTCTGCGAACTGATTTCTAGGGTTAAGGACATCCCTTTCAGGGCCCTAGTATTTTTCAGACACCTATGTCAGCTTCTTGCATGGCTCTGCGTTCCTGGCGCGGAAAGTCGTGTACAGAACTGACGTCAGCGCGCAGGGGCGGCGCCTAAGTACTGCCCGCGACGTCATCCCGGCGATCACGACGCCGACGACGGACGCGGAGCCGCACGACGCCGCCTACCGACGTGCAAGGGTACTGCTACGCAAAAACTTTCCGGATCCAGCCTGACGCCTGGGGATATTCTAAGGTAAGGAATCTGTCACTAACTACTGTCTCTTACAGATATATCGTTACACAAGTTAGTAACTTGTGCGTTATGGTGAAGGCGCAAAAAACAACATAGCCGGCAGCAGCGAGTGGCGGAGCCGAATTTACAGAGATACAGAGGCGAGTGAGGTCTGGGGCCTACAGCGACAACGAGGTGAGCTGCAGCCGGCCCTTCCGGTGAGAGCTGGTGTGGGCCGCGGGGGGTGCTGGCTTTGAGCTGCGGTGTGGCGGGGGCGCGGCGCCGCTGGACCTGTGCTCTGGGGGCCGCGGGGCGCAGATAGAGGGCTGGTAAGCTCCTGCCGCTGTTGGGAATCGGGCAGGGAGAGTAGGCCGCCCTTGGCTCTCCGCCCTTGCGGCCTGCGGGCGCGGGGTGTGCGGGTGACTGCGGCGCCCTACCGCTTCTCGCGGCTCTCGGCTGGAGCCTTGTGGGGGCTGCCCAGATTCGACACTGTGGGGCTGGTTGGAGACTCCCCGGTGCAAGCGCGGCGGACCCACCTTTGAGCTGTACGGAGCGGCGGTAGCCTGGGATCGAGAGGTCGCCTGCTGCAGTGCCTGTGATTGTTACCTGTGGCTCCCCAGAGAGATTCCCCAAAGCGGACGGCGGCACCATCGCCTGTTGCGGGACTGAGGCGCCCTGTGAGCTGGGGATGCGTGTGCCCTTCGTGCTTCTGGCGTGATTCCTAAGTGCTGGACTGCGGTTGAACTTCGGCGTGAGGGTGGCGCTTTTGTGACTGCTCTTACGGAGAAATCCTGTGCGGTGCTGCACACATATAGACCTGCTTTCTCTCTGGTATTGCGGCTGTGGGCTCATGACGGCTGTCGGACCCAGAGTGTTGCCCCATAGATGGTAGAGAAACTGCGGCTCGTCTGGATTACCTGCTGGACATAGGTGAATCACTGGCCTCGCGCTGGACTGGCGGGGTTGGGTCGACGCACTGCTCTCATCACTGCGCTGCTGGGCCGAGATTCTGTGCACATACAGGCCTGCGCCTCTCCTGCAAGACTGGTGCCTATCTGTCATTGTACATATTGGGCAGAACTGACATGTGGTAGTGGTGGAGTGCTGGGGGCATCCTACATAACGTGGTGTCGCGGATTACGTGGTGGCATCTACTCCTCATCGCCTCACTGGACCTTTGGGGGCTTGCTGCCAGGCGGAGCGAACATTCTCAAATTTTTTATTTTCTGGTCCGGGCCTTGCTCCGACCCTCTTTGGTTGAAATCATCACCATGGGTAAATCTGACCGTGGGCAGCCACGATTCACGTTCGAAAAATGAGCCGGGCTTCCCAACATGCAGCTTCTGACTCTGAGGCGGACGCCCCCTCTGATCATCTTACAAAGATTGAAAAAACTCTTCTAGCCGTCCAGGCAAGTCTCCAAACTATAGATGGTAAGATAGATCACTTGAATCTACGCATGGACACCATGTCCACGAAATTAGATAAACATGCACAACGCCTGGGAGAAGCGGAGACCCGCATATCTGACGCGGAAGATGGGCTACAACAAGTTAACGACAAAATGGCCTCTATGGAGAAGGTGCTGGCAGTCATACAGGCCCGTAATGAGGACTTAGAAGCTAGATCGCGCCGCAACAACGTGTGCATTACGGGCCTGCCGGAGTCTACAAACACAGGTCGGTTGGAAACATATGTGGAGGATCTTCTCCGGGAGCTATTTGGGGCTGAACACTTGTCACAGGTCCTGATAGTGGAGCGAGCACACCGCTCGCTGGCTGCCCGTCCCCCTCCAGGGGCGCCTCCGAGGCCTATCATTGCCCGCCTGCTAAATTATAGGGATCGAGACACTGTACTGCGGCTGGCGCGTGAAAAGGGCCCCATCACACATCAAGGGAATAATCTAGCCTTTTATCCTGACTTCACCATGGCAGTTCAGGAGGCCCGGAGAGAGTATCAACCTGTAAAGAAGCTACTCATCGCAGCAAAAATTCCCTACGCTATGCTATACCCCGCAAGACTGCGCATAGAGGACAATGGGAAACACAAGATCTTCACTTGCCCGAAAATGGCGTTGACATTTGCTAAGTCCCTTACAAGAAATAGCGGCTCCTCACTGGCTCCTGCGGGGGCTGATACCGGGGGCAGTAATGCATTGACAGATGAATGATGGCGTCCGCTATCCGCACGCGATGCCTTAACCTATATAAGTGAGCTTTCATTGTCATGTACGGTTTCGATGCTTACACTGATGATTGATGGTTCTGTTTACTTTGCATTGAAATTATTGTTCATGTGAGATGTTGTAACATTTTTAATGTGGATGCTATAATGATGGCTTGGCCACCTCCTGTTATCACTGGGAGGGTTATTGTGCTCAGGCGCTCCCCATTATGAGTGATCCCCGCAACTGGTTACTCCCATGGTACTATATTTGGGAATGGTTCTGGGAGGTTCGGGAAGGCTTTGGCACGTTGGGGCCGCTAAAGTGGGTGGGGGTGTTGGTGGGTGGGGGTGTTGGTGGGTGGGGGGATGGTGTAGGAATTGTTATCGTGACTGATTATGTTCTTAAACCCTTTAACAGTGACAGGCAGGTTTGCTCAAACAACCATAGCAGTACTCGCTTCCTATTAAGGGTGGGCAGTCATGGGCGATGGGCTGGGTGTGTCTCAGATATAACTTGCGGCAAATTGTTCAAAGTACTGTGATGTCTGTCTCATGCTTAACATGGAATGTGAGAGGGCTAAACTCGCCGAGAAAGATTCGTCAGGTGCTGGCGCATTTAGATCGCCACGCCACGGTGTTGGTATTGCCCTTATACAGGAAACACATCTGACACACCTAACGGATAAAGTGGTGGGAACTCGCTGGGCGGGGTATAGGATCGCCTCATCATACTCTTCCTATAGCCGCGGTGTTCTCACCCTTGTCAAAAAGGGTGTCCCATTCACCGCGATCCACACTCACTCCGACACAGCGGGGCGCTATGTTATTCTCCATGGGAAACTGATGAGCTCGCTTGTTACTATTGTCAATACTTATGGTCCTAACACTGATGACCCTATGTTATATGAGAGTATTTTTGCTATTCTCCGTACACTCCCGGATGCTGTCATTCTCTGGGGCGGGGACCTCAATACCCATCTAGAACCAACTAAAGATAAATCTAGCGGCAGGGAGGGTCACTCACCTGGGGCAGCGAAAGTGATTAAAGAGGGCATGGAGGAGTTGGGCCTGATAGATGTGTGGCGCCATAGACACCCCGACACACAGGAGGGTACGCACGTCTCCACCGCGCATGGCAGCTGGTCCCGTCTCGATTATTGGTTGGTGAGCAGGGAGGCTGTGAGCTGGGTGGCGGAGGTGACCGGACTACCGCGTACACTCTCAGATCACTGTCCTGTACGCATGGTCCTCTCCATCCCGCAGGCTGTCCCTAGGGCCTTCACGTGGCGCTTTAGATCTGAGGCGCTGCTGGACCCTCTTTATACGGAGACGTTTCGAGAAGCCATAACACAATACTTCGAACATAACCAAGGGACTGTCGATAGCGCTGGGGTGCTGTGGGAGGGATTTAAAGCCACTATCCGAGGCACTTGTATCAGCACAACTTCTGGAATATTAAAAGATCTAAGAGGACAACTGTCTAAGCTAGAAACCACGCTCAAAAATCTAGAACGGGAATATGACGCCGCGCCCTGTGAATCGACCTTAGCTTCCCTTAAAGAGACTATCCTTGAACATGCCGCTCTGGCGGAGGAAGAGATGAAGTATATCTCGAAACGCCCCAGAGCACGTGCTTACGGTGAAGGGGGCAGACCAGGACATCACTTAGCTAACAAGATTAAATATCGACTGGAGAGAGAGATGATTCTTAGGGTCACGGATGAGGCGGGCCGCGACTACCACAGTGTTCCAAACATAGCGAACCACTTTCGGCAATTTTATGGAAAACTGTACACCTCCCAAGGGCAGACTGACGTTGCTGATCTTGATGATTACTTCTCGCAGATAGCCATTGCGTGGTTATCAGACTGTCAGAGGGACTACCTTAGTCAACCGATCACGGTGGAAGATATCCAAATGGCAATAAAAACATTACCTAATAAAAAAGCGCCGGGCCCTGACGGCTTCACGTGTAAATTTTACAAAGCGTATGTTGAGGAACTCTCCCCCTATTTATTAGAAATGTACGCCGAGGCGTATGATGTGGGTCATCTACCTCCGTCACTACGCGAGGCGCTAATCATCACGCTCCTTAAGAAAGATAAGTCCCCCACTAACTGCGAGTCTTATAGGCCTCTTTCACTCATTAATATAGACGTAAAGATTTTGGCGAAGATTCTGGCCACTCGACTCCAGCCGCTCATGCAAAAATTGGTTCTGCCTGATCAATCAGGTTTTATCCCGGAGAGATCTACCTCCCATAATTTGCGGACGCTGTTCGCCACACTGCATACTCTAAATCCGGAACTTCCAGCAGCGGCGGTCATGCTTGACGCCGCCAAGGCATTTGACTCTATAGAATGGGACTACCTTTTTTATGTCCTGCAGAGGATGGGCTTCTCATCCCTCTTTATTAACTGGGTGCGTTTTTTATACGCGGGTCCGACGGCGTGGGTGCGGGTGGAGGGCTACACATCTGACCCGATACAAATTACTAGGGGAACGCGGCAAGGGTGTCCGCTCTCACCGATGTTGTTCGCTCTCACGCTGGAGCCCCTAGCCTGTCTTATTCGACAAGTTCATAAATGCGCAGCTCTTAATTTTTTTCATCGGCCTGTCATTATATCTCTTTATGCAGACGACATGCTGCTCTTTATACGTGAGCCCCGCACTTATTTAGCACCAGTTCTTCGTGAATACATTAGTTTTGCCCGATTTTCTGGGCTGAATATCAACTGGTCCAAGTCCATAGTGATGCCACTGACGGAGAGCACTACCCCGCACGAACTCAAATTCCCTCTAGTGTGGGCCACAGGGTCAGTAAAATACTTGGGAGTATGGATTCACCGGGATCCAGAGATCGTTATTCGTGAGAATTACGGGACCGCCACTGCGACGCTGGAACAACACGTGGATAGATGGATAAAACTCCCTCTCTCGCTTGCAGACCGTATCGCATTGGTCAAAATGGTGGTGCTACCCAAATTTTTATATTTTTTCAGTAATATACCGCTTCAGTTAACACAACATTTTTTCAAAATTTTGCGTGCCTTGCTGCTTCGCCTCATTTGGGGTGGTTGTCAGGCGCGGGTGAGCTGGAAGACTCTCACGCTGGACTACAGACGCGGGGGCTTCAGCGTACCTGATTTCTATCTTTACTATCTGTGCGCGCAGGCACAATACGCGCACTTCTGGTTCTCCTCGCAGGCATGGGTCCCTCATGTAGCAGTGGAACACTGGGATGCACATCCCACCACGCTGAGCTCCTTGTTAACTCAGTCATAGGTCTTCACCCCGCAACACTTTTAACACCGTTAACACTACGATTGCCGCATGGCAGGCGCTAGGCCGAGAGGCAGGAAAACTACCATTATACTCCCCGCTCTTACCGGTGGCAAATCACTCACATGTATCCGTAACACATGAGCAGGGTGCATTGCTTACACTAGGGCTAGTGGGCATAACCAAGATGCAAGACTTGCACCCGGGTGGCACTTTTCTGACTCCCAATGACATGGACTACATTCAGAATAAGACACCGCTATTCATGTTCTACATGCACAGGCTAAAAAAGGCGTTGCAGGCTCACCACCCCACATTCCCCTCGGAACCCCCCGAAGCACTGACGCCTCATGCACTCCTCATCGCCCCTACCCGACACAAACTTGTCACTAAGTTATATCGTGCAGCTCAGGAAGACAAACCCCTCAGCTGTGACAAAAGTCTGGACACCTGGAATGAGTATCTTGATCCACCGCTTACACAGAAGGAATGGGAAATATGCTGCCAACTTACCAGTGCCCTCACTTCAAATGGAAACTTGCGGATAATACATTTTAAATACTTGCACCAAGTGTATTACACCCCACACAAGCTTTTTAAATATGGGCTTAGGGACTCAGATGCGTGTAAGCGTTGTGGGGCTCGGGGGCGGATTTCTGGCACCTAGCCTGGACATGCAGACGGGTGTCGGACTACTGGGCTGCAGTGACCACCACACTATCAAAGATTATCGGGATTTCACTGCAATGCTCTCCACAGATATGCTTGCTGGGTCTGGTTCCCTTCATAAAAGGCGCTACGGGTAGATTGGTGAGGGTAGCGCTGCTTGTTGCCAAACGGCGGGTTTCAATGGTTTGGGATAGTAAACTGAGCCCCAAAGCGGACCAATGGCTTAAAGATCTGTCACTCTGTAGAGAAAATTTAGTCCTATATGCGGAAGAGTTACCACCATCCTCACGACCACAAGACATTTGGGAGCCTTTGTTAACGTATTTACGCACTGTTCCACAATCCGATACACCTGTAGCTGATACTGCGTAAACATGTATGCCGCACATAGTGAGAAATGTTGCCAGTGGGTTTAATATAATGTCCAAGTATAATTCAGACATAGTCACGAGTTGTTTATGTTCTTTCTTTTTGTTCTTTTCTGTTGGTATCCTGAAACCTTGTAAACTCGATCATGACAAATTGTACGCTGCTGTTCCACTGTCACGTTGCATGGCTTTGGTTTATTTTGTGACTGTATTCTTTGTACAAGTCGTTGTGAAAATCAATAAAAATAAAAAAAAGTAGCCAGTGGTTGCTACTTCCTGGTCCCCAAGGAGGACGGAGGCCTTCATCCTATCCTAGATCTCAGAACCCTCAATTTCTTCCTCAAGAAAGAGAAATTCAAAATTCTCACCCTTGCTCAGGTCCTGTCTGCCCTGGACCCAGGAGACTGGATGGTAGCGCTGGACTTGCAAGATGCCTACTTTCATATTCCCATCCTGCCTGCCCATCGTCACTACCTGCGGTTCACAGTGGGCCACGAGCACTTTCAGTTCCTGCACCTTCCCGCTTTTCCTGGAGTCAGAGCGACTTGGGCCCAGATGCAAGAGTATTACAATGCTCTTCATCTGGTCTTTGGACCCTTGCCTTCCTCTGGAGTGCCTGTAGGCCCCAAGGAGGTCATAGGTGCAGAAACTGCAAGTTCGCCGGCTGGCCTGCCCTCCGCGGCAGTCCGGGTCTTGGACAGAGTGGCGCAGGTGCACAGCCCTTTGGGGTTTCCACCTGTGGCGCCGACTGACTCCGACACGAGGTCGGTGGTTCCTCCGGCAAATGTTTTTGTGGCGCTGAAAGGCGCCGAGTCGGAGTCGGTGCACAACACTATTGGTAGTTTTGCGAAGTCGGCTCCCCCTCGCCCCCTTGTTTCTGCATCGCTGTTGGCGCAGACCGACGCCCCTCCACCTTCCCATGCAGACGTCGATACGGCGCCGTCAGACATGTTTTACATAGTGGTTTACAGAACCGATGGTTTCTGTGGGTGCTTCACAGGAACAGTTGGTGGAAGGACATGAGGGGGTGATTCCCTTAGAGCAACCAGTGCTTTTGGATCCTCCTATGTTGGACAGCTGGATTGCTGAGTTGGGTGACTCGAGTGGGTTAGATTTATTCCCTGCTTCTACTCTTTTATCTCCTCCTGGCCTTGCCTCGGACGCTAGTTCTTCGGAAGAGTTGAAAAGAGTGGCTAATGTCTTATATTTGACTTTGCCTACGGTGGAGGAGTCTACAGACCCTCTCATTGAGGGGATTGAACCAGTGCTCCCCTTTTGTGAGGCATTTTCTGATATTTTACTGGGGGCATGGGCTAAACCTGAGTCAGGTATGCCTGTGGACTGTACTATTGCCCACAAGTACCTCCCTGCCCTTAATGGCCCCGCTTGCCTTATTCATCAGCCAACTCACCACAGTTTCGTGGTCCAGGCCCGCTTCAGCTTCCCATGATGTGGACAACCTTCCCCATTCCTCACTTGACAAAGAGTCCCGAAAGCAAGACTGTTTTGGAAAACGTGTCTTCTCTTCCACCAGTGGGGCGTTCCGCTCCACTAACACGATTTGCGTCCTCGGGCGCTTTTCCCATGTCTTGTGGGATTCCTTGGCGCAGCTATTGCCCTTGTTTCCAGAGGCTAATAGGGGCGAACTGAACCAGTTGATTTTGGACGGGCGCCAGGCGGCCAGGTTGCTTATCAGGTGTGGAATGGACTCCAATGATTCAATTGGGCGAGCCATATCATCTGCTGTAGCATTGCGCTGGCGCGCATGGCTTTAGACTTCTGGATTTTCAGAGGTTGTCCAGTCAGTCTTACTTGACATGCCGTTTGATGGAGTTTACCTTTTTGGTGCCCACGCAGACGCTGTCTTACCAAGGTTTAGGGACAGCCGGGGAGGTTCAGACCCTTAGCCTGCCCCTACTCTCTTTTTTCTCACTCTACGATTGGAAGGGGATGTCCCTGTTTAAGTGTCCCTCTTTTTTGTCTTTGTTCTTCCAATACTGTTGTTATGTGCGTTTTATGGTGTTAGTCACCAGAACGGGTGTTCCTGCCTTAGCAGATCCCCTTTTTTCGTTCGGTTGTTCTAGTGTTGGTGACTAGTTGTCTTTCTTGAGACTCTACATGGGGTCTTTTCCTACCCGTAGGTGGGGTTTTTGAATTCACCCTGTTGTAAGAATCCTCTATCACGAGATTTAATTCATCCTTGTGTGATATCGGTCACTTGGACTTATTGCCCATTCTTCTTTTCATTCAAAAAAGAGAGGTGAGAAAACAGGGGGAGAGCTTTTCTCCAGGGAAGGACTTCTGGTTCTTCGTTTGGTGTATGCTGTTTCTCTAGGGCCTTAACCTGCATGGTCTAGGTGACTTGGTTCTTGTGGTCCTTCTTTTTGCTTTTAGCAGGACAGGATCCCTCGTGCTTCTTTTTCGTTCTAGGTTTACGTGCCCTTGGGGATTCGCTCTCTGCATTCTGACTGTTGTCAGATGTTTTTGTTTAGGATTTCATCCTACTTCCCTTCAGGCTTGGTTTCCCTAGCCTGGTTTATCTGTTCCTCTTTATTGGTCCTTGGACTTCTTCCTCAACTTGCGGTGTAAGAGTTAACTCATCTTGTGGTTGTTGGAAGGGTCCCTTTGCACTTTTTCTTACTGTCTTAGTGCTTTCATCCCATTCATTTGTTTGCCTTTGGCTCCTCTGGTCCACAAGTTCTCTTATCCCAAGGTAGATGCCATCCGCTGTTTAGCCAGATCTGGTAGCTCTGTAATCTAATGTGTGCATTGCAGGGACCTCTGTCCCTCCTCGTGGTCATACGTTCACATTCCAGTGGGTCCACTCAGCCTTTCATCCAATTAGATCGATACTATAGGTACCATTGAGTTGGGTAACAATGGACATCTGTACATTAGCGTCAAAATGCCTATGGGTGGATGTACACTCTATGCAATATACATGGAATATTATTTTCTGCTGTCAATATTTCTTGATATTTTTGTATGGCCTTTGCCACGCTTTTCATAAAAGAGCCAGGTCTCTTTTTTATCTACTCCCAAATGGGACAGGTCGGTTTTAACACTCTGCCAGGTGCTTCTCTTGGGCACTGTTGTAGGATTTGTTTGCAGACCCTCCTCCTAGGGCATATAGCTATGGTATCTAATTCACAAGTTAAGGAATCTACGGCTAGAAGTCTCTATCAGACGAACAAGTTACTTACCTACGATAAAGATGTATCTAGTAGAGACATAGTCTAGCCGCAGATTCCTTAGAGCCCACGCCCATCCTCCTCTCTCTGCGAACGACCTATAGGTCTGGTCTTGGGGTTGTCATTCCACTCATTTTCATTACTGAGCGGCCTATAGTGTGGGAGTGGTTGTTCCTTTCCACACCTGTTTTTCAACTCCACTATCTCTGACTTATGTTATGGTGGGACTCTCCAGACCAGGTGGTATTGTCTTGGGTCTTGTATTGGATTGCCATACCATCCATTTTCCTTTGGTATATGTTCAGTGGCGTAGAAGGTGTTTTCCTTGTAGGCTGTATTATGCACCACTGCGCAATGTTTGACATGACTTGTGCTTCATTGCTTTCTTAGCCTTTTACTTCAAAACTCCATATCTGGTATTATCATACCTTTATTCCTATTTCTCTTGTTGTTAAGATTTTCCATCTTTTTTGGCACACTGTTTCCACTGCCAGTTTTTATGGTGTCTCTGCGTTCTGGCACGCAAAGTTTCACGAAGAAACTGACATCAGTGCGCCAGAGGAGACTTATATGGCTATACTGATGTCACATCCGGAGTCGACGTCGTTGCGGAGCCATGCAGCGACACCCCCCCGGCGCGCAGAGGTACTGCTGAGAAAGGTTTCCGGATCCAGTCTGATGCCTGGGGAGAGTTCACAAGTTACGGAATCTGCACTAGACTAAGTCTCTACCAGATAGATCGTAGGTAAGTAACTTGTTCACCATGCACGTTGGTTCTGTTAAAATCAAACTTAATAAAGATCAGTTTTTTTAATGTAATAAACTAGTGCATTTTATTAATAACACATACCCTGTAATTGTATGGCACATGCTCAGCCCTAGAGTTATCTTCGAACACAATATCAGGTGCTTATTGTTACGTACGCACCTTAATTGTACTTATTAAGCTGACCTCCAAAGCTGACCTCCGGTAGGGTTCAAACCTCTGGGAAAGGCCAAGCATGTATTTTTGTAGTGGCTGCATAATTCCACACCTGGAATATTATGCATAATGCTCATTCTTTTGCTTTAATTTTTTTAATGTCTCCATCATTCTCCTCACATACTATTTCACCTCGCCCTATAACGTTGTATATTATTGAGAGCTACTTTATTAAATATTACTAAATGTATACCAATCTTTCATAAAGTTTTTACAAGTGTGAAGTCATTTAATTTACAAAACATGGGTTTGCACCTTTTAAAAATATTTACTCAAACATACATACTTGTACAGCTGTCTGATTTTGGTTTTACCAAGAGCATAAGGGGGCTTGCAGCAAGCCCACTGCTTACCATTGGTTGACTTTACAGTCACTCATTTTCCTGCTTCTTATATGATGGCTTGTCTTGTCCATTCTTTGTCTGTTCCTCCCCTGGAGCATTCCTAATTTACTTGTGTCATTACATTGCTTACTTTTAGGAAACTGCTTTTTTCTTGTCTGAAGCACTTCACTAGAGTGCATATATTTTCTCACTACCACATAAATATACCCCACATAGAACCAATCTATACCACATAGCAACAATCCACATAAATGCACTCCACACGAAGCCGCATAATTCCAATCAGCATAATTCCACACAGTTTCACGCCACTCAAATCAACATGTTTCCATTATACGCCACATAATTCCACAAGAAACCACATAATACAACTCAACAACACAATAACATAACACACCACATGCATACAATCCACACCACATAATTCCACATCACACCACAAAATTCAACAGCACGCCACATAATTAAACTCCACTACATAACAATCCACAACACAAAATACAATACCACATAATTACTCTCCATAACACACAATCCCACTCCACATAATTCCTACACGCTAAATACCAAATAATTACTATCCACATAATTCCACTGCACGCCATTCCACTACACACCACATACATCAACTCCACTCCACTCCAAAACACAAAAGTAAAAAACATTTACAGCGCCAATAGCTCTAACTCTCGCAAATGCGAAACCTATTCCATTGCAAATATTTGTTGGAATTTAGAGTGAGTGATGAATGCAGTAAGTAGTTTTATGAGGAATGGTGGTGAGGACTCGGGTACAAGCATGGACTTCTTTGTTTCGCTAGAAAATAGCTTTGGCAGAGTTTTCTATGTTTACAACCATTTTTGTGTCCAAATAGTCTTCAGGCTTCCATATAACTTGGAAGGCATTCATAAATTCACAGTACATGTTTGGTGCAAAGTTCATCATGTTTACAAAAAGCTACAGAAATGTGAAGACTCTAGGAGCAGTTACAGATCAACAACTCGGTAGAACAGGGAGTATATAAATGTTCATCCTACATATTGTTTTCTATTTTGTAGACTTTGATGACAGAAAATCATGGTGTTGTGGATGCACTTGGCGTTGACTTAAAAGAGCATCACTTCATGTCCTTCTGTTATGAGCTGCTGTTGCAGGTTTTCCATACTATGTTTCTTTGGTGAGTTTGTCTTGCATGTCAAATTCTTCATGGCTAAACTGTAAAAAACAGAATGTTTTTTAAAATGATTTTTTGAACCCAAGGAAAGAATAGTACATTTGACATATGTAATTATAGGGTGTTTACTATCTCTGACAAGGTGTTGAAGTTCTTTTAGGGGCATAGCACAATACTCTGGAACCCAAAGTGGATTAGTGGTGGATTAGTATAGGTACATTTAAGTTGTTAATTGGAGCGGTGGACATTTGAGCCTGTTAGTTGGATTGAATAGGATAAAAGAGCGATAGATGAGGTAAGAGTCTAGAAAGTGTTAATTGGGAGATCATAGTAGTAAAATGAGGTTTGGGATGAGTCAAATGAGCAATAGAGGAGGGAAGAGTCTAGAAAGGGTTATTTGGGAAATCATAGTAGTAAAATGAGGTCTAGGATGAGTCAGAGAGTGGGGGTAGAGGATATATTGAAAGAGGTATAGGATGAGACATCAAGTACTAATTTGATAAGAGTTGAAGTTTTTTTTTTTTTTTTTTACAGTGGGAGTAAAGTAATAAATATATAGATGCATAACTACATAAAAAGATAATCTGATAGAGACATCTAGCCACAGATTCCTTATCTTAGAACCCTCCCCAGGCACCAGACTGGATCCGGAACTTTTGTCAGCAGTATCTCTGCGCGTCGGTAGAGGGAGTCGAGCAGCTCCGTAGCGACGTCGTCTCCTAAATGTGACGTCCATATAAGCCCTCCCCCGACGCGCTGATGTCAGTTCCTTCTTTTCTGTGCTAGCAACACAGATCTACACTGCAGTTCCTCTGGCTGTTTTCGGCCTACTTGACGTTTTTCGTCGACAGAGCAGTGTGCCTTTTTTTACCTTTTTTCAATGTCCTTTGGGTTCAAGCCTTCTGAGTCCTCTGGACAACAAATGTCTGCCACGGGCCCTCACTCGGTTTGCATGTGGTGTCGGGGTGAGCACCAATACTCTGACGAGTGTGACTCCTGTTGCCATCACCGACCGAAGGCGCGAAGAGAACGTCGCATGAAGTTCCTTGCAGCGCGGATGTTACAGTCATCAAAATCTTCTTGTCGCCCTCGGTCCTCTACGTGCTCTACAGACCAACCGCACGTCACCTCTAGGAGTGGTCCTCGCGGGCGTTATTCTCCTTCAACGTCCAGAGGTAAGTCTAGGCATTGGCACCTCCCGCCTTCGTCGCTTACCGCTGGTCCGCACTCTTCTGTTGAAGTGTCGGGGCATGAGTCCGCCCCACCTATCCTGGGGCCGGGGCGTCTTTGACCCAGATGAGGCAATATTCTCAATCTCTTCATTCTATTTTGGGGTCATCACCTTCCTCCGAAGCACCCTTGGGCCACACGGAAGTGCGTGAGGTCGTGCCTATGCCCTAGCCGGCGGGTTCTCCCTTGGCTTCAGGTCAGCCTCCTGTTTCTGACACCTTAGCGACGCCAGTGCACAGCCTGTCAAGGCTACCACCTTCGGTTTCCGCTTCTGATCTGCCGACTCCAATGTCGGTGTCAGACTCTTTACTGACGGCTCCGATGGTGGTGCCGTTGACGCAGATCGACGCTCCTTCCAACGTCGAGGCGTCGCCTTCTCAGTGTCGATCGGCTTCGGTTATGGCGTCGGATGTGAAGCCGATGGGGCCGACCGTCTCAGACTCCCTTCCTCTGGTTTTTCCTTCTGGGGTCCATGGTTGTGGAGGTACTACAGAAGGTGTGGTGTGTCCCCTTCCCATTTCAGACACGGTTCCACTCCCTATGCAGGCTAGCTGGTTACTTGACTTGAGTGATGCAAGTGGCTTAGAATCTCCTCCAGCTTCCTGTTGTAGGAAGCTGGCTCTGTATATACTATACCAAAGTGAGGTATAGTGTGCACAGAGTCCAGTGGAACCCCAAATGTAGGCAGAGGTAAAGTTAGAAGGCACCTTACTCTCTATCTGAAAGAGACACGTTAGTGACAGATTCCTTACCTTAGAATATCCCCAGGCGTCAGGCTGGATCCGGAAAGTTTTGCGTAGCAGTACCCTTGCGCGTCGGTAGGCGGCGTCGTGCGGCTCCGCGTCCGTCGTCGGCGTCGTGATCGCCGGGATGACGTCGCGGGCAGTACTTAGGCGCCGCCCCTGCGCGCTGACGTCAGTTCTTCTTTTTCCGCGCCAGCAAGCGCAGATTCGGGAAGAGCAGTGCCCTGGTCAATTTTTGACCATACTTTTTGGTGATTTTTTCACTGTTTTTTCCAACTTAAAGGTGTCGTAGGGATGCCCGGCTTCAAGCGATGCGGCGCCTGTGCGCGGATGATGTCCGTCACCGACCCGCATTGGGAGTGTCTCTTCTGCCTCGGCCGAGGCCACGACACCGAGTCTTGTCCCGAATGCCAGGCCCTCAACCCGAAAGCTTTGCGAGAGCGGTCTCGAAAGCTCCTCGAGGCCCGGCATTCGGCTCCACGGAGGCCCCGGTCGCGTGAGAGGTCCAGGGGTCGCTCGCAGAGTGCACACCGGTCGTCGGCGTCGAAGTCTTCTTCGTCCGGTAAGTCTAAGCACAAGAAGTCCAAGAAGCATCGTCGCTCTCGGACTTCGCCTCGCCGGTCTCGCGACTCGGCTGAGGCCCCTCCCGGCACCGTCCCCGCCCCCGCGGCCCCGGACTTGCCTGTGGAGTCGCCCCCGCCATACCCGCCCTTCCCGGGTTCGGGGGCGGATCCGGCCAAGGTACAGGAGTTCCTGTCGGCCATGGCCCGCCTCTTCGGGCCTTCAGGCCCCTCCGGTGCGCCTTCGGGCCCCGCGGGCCCTGATGGGGTTGCTCCGGCGTCGCCGGCGGCTCCGGCGTCGCCCGTGCCTCCAGCCTCGATCCCGGCTCCGGCTTCGGCCCCGGCCTCGATCCCGGCTCCACAACCCCCATCGACGCCGGTCGACCTCACGACACCTCCGCCGGCGCCGATGTCTCCGGTGCCGTTCTCGACGCCGCCCTGGGCTCCGGGCGGCGTCGTCCCCCAGTTCCTTCCGGCTCCGGACATGGACCCGGAGCGACGTCGCTCGACGCCGGCTCCGGCGCCGATGGGACCTTGGGTCCCAAATGTCCCTCCTCCTCCCTATTTTGAACCAGAGGAGGACCAGGAGGACTGGGAGGGGTCTGATGACCCTCTGACGCGCAACTGTCAGTATGATGAGGACTGGACAGAGAGTCTAGGGGAGGCCAGTGGTCTGGATACTTCCCCTGACACTGGCATGCTGTCTCCTCCCGTGGCTACGGAGGAGGGGGCCAATTTTGGTACGGTGTTGCGTAGGGCTGCTGGGGCCTTACGTCTCCAGCTCCCTACTTTGACGGTCAAGCCTAACATCTTGACAGAGGTGCTTCAGCCGGCAGCCTCCTCTGCGGAGACTGTGCTGCCGTTTAACGACGCCCTCACTGACGTTCTTTTGGGCGCCTGGTCCAAGCCCAACACAGGGGCTCCTGTGGATCGGAACGTGTCACGACGCCATCGCCCTGCTCCGGGCGACCCCCTGTTTCTTTCTGTCCACCCCACTCCTGAGAGCTTGGTTGTCCAAGCCTCCGCTTCCCAAACCGCCTTCCCTACCGCTCCTCCGGATAGGGAATCCAAACGCCTGGATCAGTTTGGGAAGAAAGGTTTTTCTTCCTCCAGTGCTGGCTTGCGGTCCGTTAACACCGCTTGTCTTTTGGGCCGATATACCCACTCCCTGTGGGATTCGGTGGCGGATGTTTTGCCCCAGTGCCCTGAGGAGGTCCAGGCACTGCTTTCCCGCGCCATTGCGGAAGGAAGGGATGCGGCCAAATACACTATCCGTTGTGGCCTTGACACCGCCGACTCGCTGGGCAGGTCGATTGCAACGACGGTGGCGCTCCGACGCCACGCCTGGCTGAGAACAACTGGTTTTTCAGGGGATGTCCAGAATACTCTCATGGACATGCCCTTTGATGGAGTCGGTCTTTTTGGGTCCAAAGCAGACCATGCGTTGGAGCGCTTTAAGGACTCACGGGCTACTGCCAAGTCCCTGGGCCTTTCTGCTACACGCCCTCCGCTGCCTTCTGCTTTTCGCCCCTATCGTGGCCACGGTAGGGGCGCCCCTTCACGTCAGCAGCCCAGCCACCGGCCCGCGCAGCAGGCGTCTTCGCGTGGCCGAGGACGTGGATTCCGCCGTGGCGGGTCGGGCAACCAGCGTGCGGGTCAGGCCACCACCTCCAACCCGTCCGCGGCCTCCAAGCCCTCCTAGTCCCTCCTTTCAGGTGCACGGCACGCCAGTAGGGGGCAGGGTCCGCCATCACCTTCCCCACTGGCGCACCATCACCTCGGACAGGTGGGTCTTGGACATTGTCCGAAGGGGCTACTCCCTCCCCTTCGAGACCACCCCCCAGCCATGCCACCTCAATTCCACCGCATGTCAGGGGATCACTTGGTGCTTCTACAGAAGGAAGTCACGGCCCTCTTGACCAAGAGGGCCATCGAGCATGTTCCGACCCCAGAAGTAGGGCGTGGTTGCTACTCCCACTACTTTCTGGTGCCCAAAAAGGACAAGGAGGACATGCGTCCTATCTTGGACCTCCGGAACGTCAATCGCTTCCTCCGGAAGGAGAAGTTCAAGATGCTCACCCTAGCTCAGGTCTTGACTGCCCTCGACCCTGGAGACTGGTTGGTAGCGTTGGACTTGCAGGACGCGTATTTCCACATCCCCGTCCTGCCGGCCCACCGGCGTTACCTTCGGTTCACGGTAGGCCCCGAGCATTTTCAGTTCACCGTGCTCCCCTTTGGCCTTACCAGTGCCCCTCGGGTGTTCACGAAAGTGATGGCGGTGGTCGCAGCTCATCTGCGCCGGGCAGGGGTTTCAGTCTTCCCCTACCTCGACGACTGGCTGCTGAAGGCGGGCTCGTCCCAGGCAGTCGTCTCCCACCTCCAGACTACGGCCGAACTCCTGCACTCGCTGGGGTTCTCCATCAATGTGCCGAAGTCGCATCTAATTCCTTCTCCACAGCTCCTTTTCATCGGAGCAGTTCTGGACACGACGCAGTTTCGGGCCTATCCTCCCGAACGGCGAGTCCGGGATATTCAGGCTATGATTCCGATCTTTCGGCCTTTATCCTGGGTTTCGGTACGGATGACCCTGAGGCTGCTGGGCCTCATGGCCTCCTGCATCCTGCTGGTCAATCATGCCAGATGGCATATGCGGGCTCTGCAGTGGGACCTGAAGTTCCAGTGGGCGCAGCACCAGGGCAACCTGTCCGATCACGTCCAGATCTCGGAGGGGACTGCAAAACAGTTGCAGTGGTGGCTCTCGAACCGGCAATGGGTCATGGGCAGATCCCTCTCCCTTCCCCAGCCAGAGCATACAGTTGTGACGGACGCGTCCCTTCTGGGATGGGGCGGTCACATGGGAGAGGCGGAGATCAGAGGCCTCTGGTCTCCGGCGGAGTCCCGGCTCCATATCAACCTTCTGGAGCTCCGGGCGATCCGGCTTGCACTCAAGGCAATCCTTCCCTCTGTCAAAGGGAAGGTAGTGCAGGTGTTCACAGACAACACCACCGCCATGTGGTACTGCAACAAACAGGGCGGGGTGGGGTCTTGGACCCTTTGTCAGGAGGCTCTGCGCCTCTGGACATGGCTGGAACATCAGGGCATGTTCCTGATGGTTCAACACCTGGCAGGTTCTCTGAACGCCAGGGCGGACGAACTCAGCCGCAGGTGCATGATGGATCACGAATGGCGTCTTCACTCGGAAGTGGCGCAAGGACTCTTTCTACAGTGGGGAGAGCCTTGGTTAGACCTATTCGCCACCGAAGAGAACGCGCAATGTCATCAGTTCTGCGCGTTGGAATTTCCAAGGCGGCACTCGCTCGGCGACGCTTTTCGTCGCGAGTGGAGTTGCGGTCTGTTGTACGCCTTTCCGCCTATACCACTTCTACCCAGAGTGTTGAAGAAGATTCGGCACGACCGGGCCCAAGTCATTCTTGTGGCTCCGGACTGGGCTCGAAGAGTTTGGTATCCCGAGCTACTCAATATGAGCATAGATCCCCCGATCCGTCTGCCTCTTCGGGAGGATCTTCTGTCGCAGCAGCAGGGGACGGTCCTCCACCCGAACCTGTCCAGTCTACACCTGCTTGCGTGGAGATTGAGCGGCGGCAGTTGATTCCTTTCGACTTGCCTCCCGAAGTTTGTGATGTGATTCTGGCAGCCAGGCGTCCCTCCACTAAGGTGGTATACGCCTGCAGGTGGAACAAATTTGTGGCATGGTGCACAGCAAAGGCTGTGGATCCCCTTTCTGCCCCTCTTTCTGAGGTCCTTCTGTTCCTTCTCTCTCTGGCCCAACAGGGTTCTGCCCTGGGTACCATCAAGGGTTATCTTTGTGCTATCTCGGCCTTCCTCAGGCTCCCTGATCAGCCCTCCCTTTTCAAGTCCCCTGTTGTTAACAGGTTCTTAAAAGGCATTACTCACCTCTTCCCTCCTGTTCCGTTTGTAATGCCTCAGTGGCACTTGAACTTGGTTCTTACCTTTTAATGTGCGCTCCCTTTGAGCCTCTGCATAACTGTCCTCTTCGTCTTCTGACTCTGAAGACAGCCTTTCTGGTGGCCATCACCTCCGCTCGGCGGGTGAGTGAGCTCCAGGCTCTATCTTGCAAACCTCCCTTTCTGTCTGTTCATCCAGACAAGGTTGTTCTTCGGACGCGTCCGTCCTTCTTGCCAAAGGTGGTTACTGCTTTCCACATTGGGCAGACCATCACTTTGCCCACCTTCTTTCCGCCTCCGCATCCTTCCAGAGAGGAAGAGAGGCTCCACCGTCTGGACCCAAAACATGCGCTCTCCTTCTATATCGACCGCACAAAACACTTCCGGGTGGATGACCAGCTCTTTGTTGGCTACGTGGGCGCCAAAAAGGTCGGGCGGTGCACAAGAGGACCATCTCCCGCTGGGTTACCTTGTGCATCAAGACCTGCTATTCTTTGGCCAAGAAGGAGCCTCCTGTTGGGCTGCGTGCCCATTCCACCAGGGCAACGGCTGCTACCACGGCCTTGGGCCGCGGTGTTCCGCTGCCGGTTATCTGTCAGGCAGCTACGTGGGCCTCGCTGCACACGTTTACAAAGCATTACTGCCTTGACAGTCAGGTCCGGAGGGACGGCTTCTTTGGCCGTTCTGTCCTCCAGGACTTCCTTGTCTGATCTTTGTTCGCAGACCCACCACCGGGGTTGGTATTGCTGGGGTATCTATTCTAAGGTAAGGAATCTGTCACTAACGTGTCTCTTTCAGATGCACAAGTTACTAACTTGTGTAACGATATATCTGTAAGAGACAGTAGTTAGTGACAGATTCCTTACCGCCCACCCATCCTCCCCGTTCTGCGAACTGATTTCTAGGGTTAAGGACATCCCTTTCAGGGCCCTAGTATTTTTCAGACACCTGTGTCAGCTTCTTGCATGGCTCTGCGTTCCTGGCGCGGAAAGTCGTGTACAGAACTGACGTCAGCGCGCAGGGGCGGCGCCTAAGTACTGCCCGCGACGTCATCCCGGCGATCACGACGCCGACGACGGACGCGGAGCCGCACGACGCCGCCTACCGACGCGCAAGGGTACTGCTACGCAAAACTTTCCGGATCCAGCCTGACGCCTGGGGATATTCTAAGGTAAGGAATCTGTCACTAACTACTGTCTCTTACAGATATATCGTTACACAAGTTAGTAACTTGTGCATTTGTGGTAGTGTGGTCGAGCAGTAAGGCTTTTGTTGTACACACTCTATCAGCAAATGATTTCACACACTCAAAGACTGAACTTCAGACCAATTGTTTTTGTATAAAAAATATTCTTTTAGTTATTTTATTTTCTAGAACCAAGCAAGCCTGGCGCAGGTAAGTGATAAATACTTTGCAGTAAATATACAGTTGTAACACAGTTTGAATTGTAATTGTATATGCACTTTGTTTTGATTTACAGTACTGTTACTGAGAAATGCAATGCTTTGGGAATACAGTACATATACTTTGTATAGGCTTTGGAGTAAAATTACAGGTAAGTTACTCTTTAGATCTGAAAGAGGCACGTTAGTGACAGATTCCTTACCTTAGAATATCCCCAGGCGTCAGGCTGGATCCGGAAAGTTTTGCGTAGCAGGAACCCTGCGCGTCGGTAGGTGGCGTCGTGCGGCTCCGCGTCCGTCGTCGGCGTCGTGATCGCCGGGATGACGTCGCGGCCAGTACTTAGACGCCGCCCATGCGCGCTTGTGTCAGTTCTTTCTTTTTCCGCGCCTGTAAGCGCAGATCCGGATTGAGCAGTGCCCCCAGTCATTTTTGGCTGAGTATTTTTTGAGACTTTTTTGTCCAAGTTTTCGAGTCGCTTCGACTCCAAGGTGTCAGTAGGGATGCCCGGCTTCAAGCCATGCGAGATCTGTAATCGCATGATGTCGATTACGGATCCGCACCGTGAGTGCCTCTTCTGCCTGGGGCGCAGCCACGACCCCAAGTCGTGCCCCGAGTGTCGGTCCCTCGCCCCGAAGGCTTTGCGAGAGCGGTCTCGAAAGCTCCTCGAGGCCCGGCACTCGGCTCCGCGCCGCTCGAGGTCCCAGTCCCGGGAGAGGTCGAGGGGCCGGTCGCGGAGCCGTCGTCCTTCGTCGTAGTCGAAGTCTTCGTCTTCAGGTAAGGCGAAGCACAAGAGGTCTAAGAAGCGTCGCTCTAAGACCTCCCCTTGCCGGTCTCACGACCCGGCCGAGGGTCCAGATGGTACCGCCCCCGCGGCTCCTGGGGTACCCGAACAGCCGACGCCGGCCTACCCGCCTGTCCCGGGTCCGACGTCGACTCCGGCCGAGATACCGGACTTCCTGTCGGCCATGGCTCGCATCTCCGGGTCTAAGGGTTACCCCGGTGCCCCTTCGGGCCCCAGTGGGAGTCCTCCTTCGGCACCACCGGCGGCTCCGGCCCCGGCGGCACCGGCCCCGGCGCCGCAGGACCCCCTCGGATCCAGGCCTGGATCGCGGTCGACGCCGGTTGACCTAATAACACCTCCACCGGCGCCGACCTCCCCGGTACCGTTCACGGCGCCGTCCGAGGCCCCGGGCGGCGCCGTCCCCAGGTTCTCCCCGGAACCGGACACGGAGCCGGATCGACGTCGCTCGACGCCGATTCCGACGCCGATGGGACCCTTCTTCCCTCATGTCCCTCCTCCATACTTTTCACCTGTTTTGGAGGACGAGGAGGACTGTGAGGGGTCGGAAGACCCTGTCACAGCTCAATGTGAGCCTTATCAGGACTGGGCTGAGGAACTAGGTGATGCCAGTGGTCTGGACACCTCTCCTGACCTTGGCATGCTGTCTCCTCCTTCCGTGGCTACGGAGGAGGGAGCAAGTTATGCAACGGTGTTGCGTAGGGCGGCCGCGGCCTTGCGCCTCGAGCTCCCTACAGTGGCTGTCAGGACTAACCTCCTGACGGAAGTGCTTCAGCTGGCGGCTACCTCTTCGGAGCCACTGCTGCCGTTCAACGACGCACTTTCTGACGTTCTTTTGGGCACCTGGTCCAGGCCCACCACAGGGGCTCCTGTGGACAGGAACGTAGCCCGACGCCATCGCCCGGCCCCAGGCGACCCTCTGTTCCTCTCCCAACACCCCACCCCGAGAGCTTGGTTGTCCAAGCCTCTACCTCTCAAACCGCCTTCCCTACGGCTCCGCCGGATAGGGAATCCAAAAAACTGGAGCAATTTGGGAAGAAGATTTTTTCTTCCTCCAGTGCTGGCTTGCGGTCTGTGAACACCGCTTGCCTTTTGGGACGTTACTCCCACTCTCTGTGGGATTCGGTGGCGCAGGTGCTGCCCAAGTGTCCTGAGGAGGTCCAGGCACTTCTCTCCCGTGCTATTGCGGACGGGAGAGACGCTGCGAAGTTCACTATCCGATGTGGCCTAGATACCGCTGACTCGCTAGGCAGATCGCTTGCTACGACAGTGGCGCTGCGCCGTCACGCCTGGCTGAGGACCACTGGTTTTTCGGGCGATGTCCAAAACACCCTTATGGACATGCCCTTTGATGGTATCCGCCTTTTTGGCAATAAGGCAGAGAGCGCGCTGGAGCGCTTTAAGGACTCGCGGGCTACGGCCAAGTCCTTAGGCCTCTCCGCCCCGCGCCCTCTGCAGCAGTCTGCTTTTCGCCCCTTTCGTGACCACGGAAGGGGCGCCCAGTCACGTCCACTGCCCAGCCACCGGCCCGCGCAGCAGGCGCCTTCGCACGGCGGAGGACGTGGCTCCCGCCGAGGCGGGTCGGGTAACCAGCGTGCGGGTCAGGCCACCACCTCCGCCCCGTCCGCGGCCTCCAAACCCTCCTAGTCCTTCCTTTCCAGTCCACAGCACGCCAGTGGGGGGCAGGGTCCGCCATCACCTTCCCCACTGGCGCACCATCACATCAGACAGGTGGGTTTTGGACATTGTCCGAAGGGGCTACTCCCTCCCCTTCGAGACTACCCCCCCAGCCATGCCACCTCAATACCACCGCATGTCAGGGGATCACTTGGTGCTTCTTCAGCAGGAAGTTGCGGCCCTCTTGGCCAAGGGGGCCATCGAGCGCGTTCCGACCCCAGAAGTAGGGCGTGGTTGCTATTCCCACTACTTTCTGGTGCCCAAAAAGGACAAGGAGGACATGCGTCCTATCTTGGACCTCCGGAATGTAAATTGCTTCCTCCGGACGGAGAAGTTCAAGATGCTCACCCTAGCTCAGGTCTTGACTGCCCTCGACCCTGGAGACTGGATGGTAGCGTTGGACTTGCAGGACGCATATTTTCACGTCCCCGTCCTGCCGGCCCACCAGCGTTACCTGCGGTTCACGGTAGGCCTCGTGCACTTTCAGTTCACCGTGCTTCCCTTTGGCCTTACCAGCGCCCCTCGGGTGTTCACGAAAGTGATGGCGGTGGTCGCAGCTCATCTGCGCCGGGCAGGGGTTCCAGTCTTCCCCTACCTCGACTACTGGCTGCTGAAGGCGGACTCGTCCCAGGCAGTCGTCTCCCACCTCCAGACTATGGCCGAACTCCTGCACTCGCTGGGGTTCTCCATCAACGTGCCGAAGTCGCACCTGATTCCTTCTCCACAGCTCCTTTTCATCGGAGCAGTTCTGGACACAACGCAGTTTCGGGCCTATCCTCCCGAACGGCGAGTCCAGGATATTCAGGCTATGATTCCGATCTTTCAGCCTCTATCCTGGGTTTCGGTACGGATGACCCTGAGGCTGCTGGGCCTCATGGCCTCCTGCATCCTGCTGGTCGATCATGCCAGATGGCATATGCGGGCTCTGCAGTGGGACCTGAAGTTCCAGTGGGCGCAGCATCAGGGGAACCTGTCCGATTACGTCCAGATCTCGGAGGGGACTGCACAACAGTTGCAGTGGTGGCTTTCGAACCGGCAATGGGTCACGGGCAGATCCCACTCCCTTCCCCAGCCAGAGCACACAGTTGTGACGGATGTGTCCCTTCTGGGATGGGGCGGTCACATGGGAGAGGCGGAGATCAGAGGCCTCTGGTCTCCGGCGGAGTCCCGGCTCCATATCAACCTTCTGGAGCTCCGGGCGATCCGACTTGCACTAAAGGCATTCCTTCCCTCTGTCAAGGGGAAGGTAGTGCAGGTGTTCACAGACAACACCACCGCCATGTGGTACTGCAACAAACAAGGCGGGGTGGGGTCGTGGACCCTATGTCAGGAGGCTCTGCGCCTCTGGACATGGCTGGAACATCAGGGCATGTTCCTGATGGTTCAACACCTGGCAGGTTCCCTGAACGCCAGGGCGGACGAACTCAGCCGCAGGTACATGATGGATCACGAATGGCGTCTTCACTCGGAGGTGGCGCAAGGACTCTTTCTACAGTGGGGAGAGCCTTGGTTAGATCTATTCGCCATCGAAGAGAACGTGCAATGTCATCAGTTCTGCGCGTTGGAATTTCCAAGGCGGCACTCGCTCGGCGACGCTTTTCGCCGCGAGTGGAGTTGCGGTCTGTTGTACGCTTTTCCGCCTATACCACTTCTACCCAGAGTATTGAAGAAGATTCGGCGCGACCGGGCCCAAGCCATTCTTGTGGCTCCGGACTGGGCTCGAAGAGTTTGGTATCCCGAGCTACTCAGTATGAGCATCGATCCCCCGATCCGTCTGCCTCTTCGGGAGGATCTTCTGTCGCAGCAGCAGGGGATGGTCCTCCACCCAAACCTGTCCAGTCTCCACCTCCTTGCGTGGAGATTGAGCAGCGGCAGTTGATTCCTTTCGACTTGCCTCCCGAAGTTTGTGATGTGATTCTGGCAGCCAGGCGTCCCTCCACTAAGGTGGTATACGCCTGCAGGTGGAACAAGTTTGTGGCATGGTGCGCAGCAAAGGCTGTGAATCCCCTTTCTGCCCCTCTTTCTGAGGTTCTTCTGTTCCTTCTTTCTCTGGCCAAACAGGGTTCTGCCCTGGGTACCATCAAGGGCTACCTTTGTGCAATCTCGGCCTTTCTCAGGCTTCCTGATCAGCCCTCCCTTTTCAAGTCCCCTGTTGTTAACAGGTTTCTTAAAGGCATTACACACCTTTTCCCTCCTGTTCCGTTTGTGATGCCTCAGTGGGACTTGAACTTGGTTCTTACCTTTTTAATGTGTGCTTCCTTTGAGCCTCTCCATAACTGTCCTCTTCGTCTTCTCACTCTGAAGACAGCCTTTCTGGTGGCTATCACCTCCGCTCGGCGGGTGAGTGAGCTCCAGGCTCTTTCTTGCAAGCCCCCTTTCTGTCTGTTCATCCAGACAAGGTTGTTCTTAGGACGCGTCCGTCCTTCTTGCCAAAGGTGGTTACTGCCTTCCACATTGGGCAGACCATCACTTTGCCCACCTTCTTTCCGCCTCCGCATCCTTCCAGAGAGGAAGAGAGGCTCCACCGTCTGGACCCAAAACGTGCGATTTCCTTCTATCTGAACCGCACGCAACAGTTCCGGGTGGACGACCAGCTCTTTGTTGGCTATGTGGGCGCCAAAAAAGGTCGGGCGGTACACAAGCGGACCATCTCCCGCTGGGTTGTCTTGTGTATCAAAGCCTGCTATTCTTTGGCTAAGAAGGAGCCCCCTGTTGGGCTACGTGCCCATTCCACCAGGGCGACAGCCGCCACCACGGCTTTGGGACGTGGTGTCCCATTGCAGGACATTTGTCAGGCAGCTACGTGGGTCTCGCTGCACACGTTTACCAAGCATTACTGCCTTGACAGCCAAGTCCGGAGAGACGGCTTCTTTGGCCGTTCTGTTCTCCGAGACTTCCTCGTCTGATCTTTGTTCGCAGACCCACCACCGGGGTTGGTATTGCTGGGGTATCTATTCTAAGGTAAGGAATCTGTCACTAACGTGTCTCTTTCAGATGCACAAGTTACTAACTTGTGTAACGATATATCTGTAAGAGACAGTAGTTAGTGACAGATTCCTTACCGCCCCACCCATCCTCCCCGTTCTGCGAACTGATTTCTAGGGTTAAGGTCATCCCTTTCAGGGCCCTAGTTTTCAGACACCAGTGTCAGTTTCTTGCATGGCTCTGCGTTTCTGGCGCGGAAAGTCGTGTACAGAACTGACGCCAGCGCGCATGGGCGGCGTCTAAGTACTGGCCGCGACGTCATCCCGGCGATCACGACGCCGACGACGGACGCGGAGCCGCACGACGCCACCTACCGACTCGCAGGGGTACTGCTACGCAAAACCTTCTGGATCCAGCCTGACACCTGGGGATATTCTAAGGTAAGGAATCTGTCACTAACTACTGTCTCTTACAGATATATCGTTACACAACTGAAGCAAAGCGGGGTAATGTTTAGCACAGGGTATGTTGTGGCGCTAACCTGATGTCGTGAGTATCACAAACAAAGGTAATCTGTGCGGTGCAACAGGTGAGGGAAAACCCCTAGGCCCTCAATAATTGACAAAGGTCCGTTTCACACAAATGACACCAAATCCTGTGCACACGCTCATAAGTATTTGCAAAACCGGTAATTATTGTCAACAGGAAAACAATGAAGAGTAGTTCTTGTCCTTCAAGTGTTGATTTTAATATAAGTTACTTCGGCGGCCAGCCAACACGTGTTTCGTCAGTGGGTGTAAACCCCAAGACTTCTTCAGGGCTGGAATTGAACAAAATTGGCTAATGTCATTATACAAGGCGAAATTCTAATTAAGGAATTTACATGTAAAATGCACAAAAATGAAAGTGTGAGTCATTTCAGAGACATATTAAGATGGTGGGATTAGTGGGCATGAAGGATTTCTTAAAAATATGTGGATGGTTGAAATTATCATAATTGCAAGTATCTGTGTAAGGGACCATGCAAGGAATACAAGTTGTCAAACAAACACTCTATTGGTTGCATGCCGATTTCATTATGTTGTGTCTCAAGTGCCTATCAAGTTCAGACCGTTACGAACGGTCATATCCAAGTGTTGGTGAGCCGTGTCCAAAATGACTGTATTTTAACATGCGTGACAGTAACGAGATGCCAATAGTGTGTATTCAGTGTTCGCATAGTCTACCACAGTTTTATAATCACCCGGCGCTCGTGCGTGACACACGCGTGCAGAGATCTGAAACATCTCACTGGTTCGCATAGTATTGCGAACAGTGCCTACCTTTCAAATAAAGTGGTCACACTTCAGACCTGTAACATATGAGCAGGAGTCTAAATCAAAATTGAAACCTGAATATGAGTTTCAAAAGCATAGTATGAAAGCAAAAGTTACTACGAGTAAAACTTGAAGTTGTCGCTCACCTTTCAGCTGGTGATAATTCCGACCCAGCGGGTCTTAGTAGCCAATTTTTTAAACCAAATAATCTCCTCGTAGTTAGCAATCTGTATAACAATAACTTGACATCAATGTGGTGTCCATCATAATATTGACAATTAAAAAAACCAAAACTACTTTATCTGTATTCAACTTATTGCCTCTATCAAGTGCTTTTCAAAGTGTATCTTTCTTACCTCCAAAAGATCGTATATTAAGGCCAGTATTTAACTTCTTATTCGGGCTTCGTATGTCAAAGAGGTAAAATATTTCCACAGAATCAACTCTGTTTGCCTCAGTATGGCCACAGAGACCGCGGCATCATCCGCCGCTAACCAACTGCAATAAATCCATAATAACACCCGTAAACACACCATTCAGTAACCTTATGCTAAAATTTGTCCTATCCATTAAAAGCTTCTTAGATCCTGCTCTTGCAGCTTACCTCAGGCGAGTACACTCCGTGGTTGGATTCTCCGGCACCGAGTAAACCGGAAATGACAGTGATACGTGACCCGTAAGTGTTCTTTTATTCCGACATCATTCGTGCCGCGACTAGAGCGCAAACCCGATCCCATCGCGCTACGGTGATTGGTATTCAGTAGTGACAAACGAAGGGCATGCAATTAATGAAAATTGGAACCGCCACAGTTAAGGGGCTAAATTTCGAATTTCAGTAAGGGCTAGATAATTATACCCTTCTCACAAAGATATTGAAAATTTCCAATTGGTTACGGGAGACAAGGGGAAGGAATTACGACAATACGGTACATGTAAGGAACTAGAGTCTGATTCAAGACAATAAATCATGCCTCACAAGAATGAGCCCCTGCCAGAGGGCTACAGAAAGTAGCGCTTGTTCATGCTAAAAATCCCAGCAGACCTGGGGAGTACACATAAGGCAGAGGAGGATCCCCGATTCTTCACCTCATCTCTAACCTTGGGGCCGCCTTGGCACCGGCACTTCGGATTTCCAGTCGCTGCGCGGCGGAGATGCGTACTCTCTCCTTTCCAACTGTAAGAACAGTATTCACCTTGAATTTCTGTTGTTGACTTGATATGGCTGTTATACATGGTACCATGAGGGTTTCTTAAAGATGAGGGCTCGACACGTTGGGGCCTACGTCTCCAGCAAGGGTCCCATTTACTACTCGCTTGCTGGCTGCGGGACTACACCGCTTGACAACCTTCAGTCGCATTATGGTGATATTTTATCTGATGTTACATTTGGTGCATGTTGCCGGAGCGGGCGTGGACGGGGCCCTCGGTCCCGTAGTCCCCCCTAGTCCCGGTGGGGGCATTAATCCCCCCAGCGGGGATCTAAGTAATGTTTTTTGAATGTGCCTTTTTATGTTTGGTTGTTTCTTTTTTGTTGCGGGTATTGGGGGGGAGGTGGGTGGGACATGGTGGCGGCTTTTTATTATCTAGCCCTGACGGCATTTTGACCAACTCGACTTGTACTATTCTAGCGAGGCAGCGGCGCCTGACGCGTAACACGTGGGAGGGAACGGGGGTATGGGGAGGCGAAGAGAACCTAACGGAGGGCTGAGGTTACTACTTCTACTGCCATGACGATCACTATTGCGACCTGGAACGTCAAAGGCTTTAATTCCCCTCAAAAACGCCAAAAGGTTTGGAAATACATCATTGACCACCATCTAGATGTTATAACCCTGCAGGAGACCCATTTAGCTAGGGCTGAGGACACTCGCCTTAAACTTAAGCAGTACCCATTAATTTATAGGTCCTCAGCACTCACGAAGCATAGAGGGGTGGCGTTGATGTTCCGATCAGCTCTCCAATTTCAGCCCATAGAGGTCCTTAGTGATAAGGATGGCAGATGGTTAATGGTTAAGGGTTGCCTACAAGGGAAAACTTGCACCTTTGTGGTGGTATACGCCCCTAATTCTGGTCAGACTTCCTTTATACATACTCTACTGGGAAGGATACTAGATTTTGTAGAGGGACCATTGATCCTTATGGGAGATTTTAACCTGACGTGGCAAAGGGACCTGGACAGTTCGCACTTATCACGCTCAGATGTAGGCTCGTTTTCCTCTGACACTCAGCAGCGCATCCGCGATATGGGCCTCCTGGATGCATGATGTACCCTCTATCCACTTACCCGGGATTACACTTTTTACTCCCACGTCCACCACTCGTATTCCCGGTTGGACTATATCTTTATCAGCCAATCGTTGTTGGGAACACTTCGGGAGTCCAAGATCTTCCCGCTCTCAGTTTCAGATCATAGCCTCCTCGCCATTAACTTGTCTTGGGAGGATAATGCGCCGACGACCCCCAGATGGTACTTCCCTGCGGCGCTGACACGAGATAAAGAATCCTGCACCAAGCTTAGAGGGTACATTGCGGAGTATTTTGACACTAATCTACCTGGGGACACGTCTGAATTCAACACCTGGGACGCATTTAAAGCAGTCTTTAGGGGGCAATGCATTGCCCTTAATTCGGCACTTAATGCGCAACGCGCTAAGGACAGGGAGCGCTTAGAGCAAGAACTGGCAGTTGTCGAACGTGATCACAAACTTAATCCCTCCCGACAAACTCTCCGTAATCTTACAGCCCTCCGCGGTAAGCTACGGGCCATCTATGACAATAGAGCGGAGTATACACTCCTTAAACTACGTCAGCTTTCCTACACTCAGGGTAATAAGATTGGGAAACTTCTTGCGAGACAGTTACGCAATAAAAGAAGAGAGGGAGTACATCGGAGGAATACGGGGAACCTTGGGCGAGTTCATGCACAGCGATGCGGATAAAGCCGAAATTTTCGGTGCCTTCTACGAAAATCTTTACTCGAGGGAGACGTTAGATACGGAAGCCCAGCAGGACTTCCTTCGGACTCTGACCTTCCCCCAGGTATCTGATGAGTGGAATGCAACGCTCACCGCTCCGATCACGCACGAGGAAGTCATCCTAGCCATCAAAGCCCTCAAACCCCACAAAGCCCCGGGCCCAGATGGGTACACTGCCCTTTTTTACAAAACTTTTGCTCCTGATATCGGCCCTTACCTCGCGCGTCGGTTTAATAAGATAGCGGCAGACGGGGATCCTGCTCTCTCTATGACAGAGGCTATGATCTCAGTGATACCTAAACCTGGGAAGGACCCCCAACATTGCGCCTCATACCAACCCATCGCGCTCTTAAATTTAGACGCTAAACTATACTCTTCCATCATTGCCAAGAGAATGATCGACTTACTACCTGATCTCATACACCCTGACCAATCGGGGTTTATTAAGGGCCGTCAGACCCACGATAATACCCGGAGGATTATCCACCTTATAGAAAAGGCCGAACGGCGACAGATCCCTGCCGTTCTGGTGGGTCTCGACGCTGAGAAAGCGTTCGATAGGGTGGATAGGGCATTCCTTTTCCATACCCTCACGGCATTTGGCTTTTCCCCTAAATTTTTAATCATGATACAAGCCAACTACCAGCAACTCCGCTCTAAGGTAATGGTCAACGTGCTACAATCCTCCTCCTTTATCCACTCTAGATGAACCAGACAGGGTTGCCCGCTGTCACCCCTCCTCTTTGCCCTCTGCATTGAACCATTGGCAATGGCAATTAGAAATAACCCCACGATCCAGGGGATTCCTTTCACGGGTGAGAATCACAAAATTTCTCTCTTCGCGGACGATGTTCTCCTGTCCCTCTCCGACCCGTCCGCATCTCTTCCGCCTTTACAATCTGAACTCGAACGGTTTGAGATGGTGGCCGGTTTTAAAGTAAACTATAACAAATCATACATTCTCAACCTTACCTTACCGCAAACGGAGGTTGGTAGACTCCAATCCGTTACCCCGCTTTCGTGGGCTCGCACCTCTATACAATACCTGGGAGTACGCCTCACCCCCTCAATCGCCGGGTTATATGCAGCCAATTTCCCGCCTGCCCTCACACGCATCCAGTCAGAATTAACCAAGTGGAAGCCTCTCTTCTTGTCCTGGCTCGGTCGTATACATGCGGTGAAGATGACCCTGCTCCCGAAGCTCCTCTACCTATTTCAAGCCCTACCAATTGAGATGAATAGAGACTTCTTCCGTCGCATTAAAACAATGATTCTGCATTTTATTTGGCAGGGTAGTCGTGCGCGCTTCTCTTTTTCTCTTCTCCGCCGTTCCAGTGCGAAGGGTGGAGTGGGACTCCCAGATATCCAATTGTATTACAAAGCCGCTCAGCTAAGAGTCCTGGTTGAATGGTCTAAGGGGGAATCCGACAAGCACTGGCTCCACATGGACCGTAGTGTGACGGGGAGGACTATTTGGGACCTGATATGGCGCCCCAAACAAGACAGACCCAGGAATGCTTATCTTGCCACTCCCACCCGCGCCACCCTTAAAGTCTGGGATACAGTGTCGGGGGATGACCGGTGGACCTCCTTTCCTTCTCCCTTCACACCACTCCATTTTAATCCAGCGTTCCCACCGGGAATACAGGAGGGACCCTTTGATGCTTGGAGGGAGGGTGGTTGCCTTGCATTGACCCATCTTTTTCACAACTTCAATCCCCTCTCCTTCGACAACTGCCAGCGCGACTACGGCGTAGGGACCTCAGAACGTTATCATTATACTCAGTTAATGCATTGGGCCCTGTCATCACAAGTGCGCGACGCTGCCACCCGCCCTCTTACGAAGTTTGAGTCCTTCCTCACTAAAACCACGGCCATGAGGGGGACGATTTCCTTTTTATATAAATTACTTCTCACCACCACTCTCTCCCGACGTCCGCGCTACATGTCTATGTGGGAGGGAATGATACATCGTGATATTACTGAGGAGGAATGGGGTCACCTGTGGACCGACATAGCCAGATTCAATCACTCCTCTGAACTCAGGGAAGCCCATCTTAAGACAATGATGGACTGGTACCTCCACCCATCCCGGCTTAAACAAATTTTCCCTGCGACTACTTACAGATGCTGGAGGGGATGTGGGTTACTGGGGGACTTCCAGCACATCTGGTGGGACTGCCCGACCATTCGCCCTTACTGGGAAGAAATCCTTGCGCATATAAAGGACATGCTTGGGTACCCTGTCCCGACTACCATGGCTGAGGTCCTTCTGGGGCTGCGCGATCCCTCCCTAGAGCACCAGACACGAGCTGACAAGAAAATCATGTGGCTCTGCATAGGAGCAGCGAAGATTACTCTAGCGGCTGCTTGGAAGCGTAAGGAGGCCCCGGCAATCTCACTCTGGCACTCTAGGCTTTGGAGGCTATTAAGTTTAGAACGCATGTCGGAGGTATTTAAGGAGGACTTTAAGAATTTTGAATTCCAGTGGGGCCCGTTGGTTAACTACCTCTCCAGAGGCCTACCCTCCGCGGTTTGCCCCCCGTCCATCAGAGCTCTGCATCTCTTTCAATTTTGAGCTGACGCCCATGCTACTAGTATTGTACAAGGTACAGCTACCGCCGCCACCATGGTAGGGGAGGGGGGAGGGGGGGAGGGAATTATTTTTTGTTCCTTAGTTTTGTGACCCCCGGTTGGGGGTTGCCTCTATGCACTGTCTCTTAGCTAATCACAGACCCTTCTGTCAAGGGGTGAGTGGGATGCTAACCGTCACAAAAGAAAGATGGGAAGCATGCCGGTTCTGTATAGGAATGAGGCCCGAGTCTTATGCTTTGTCCTGGTCTCTGAGAATAAGCACACTGTACCCTTCCTTTATGCAAACTGTTGGGAGCGAGACCAGGCTATCATTGAACACTCTGTATCGTTAACAATTTATTTAGACTTGGTGAATTCCGCATCACCCCCTGCGAGAGGTGACAACTGTTGCTTTGTACTTTATGTTGGATAAAACTCAATAAACAGATGTTTGAGAAAAATCCCAGCAGAAAATGGATTTACATGAGAAAACAATCGCATATTACGTGTACATGTTGAATTTGTGACTCATGTACTGTTCAAGACGAGTTTCATATAGTCCAAGCTAAAAAAACTTAAAAAACATGTATCATAACAGTTGTGCGAACAATACTCCTTACATCACTATTACATATTTGCGGCAAGTGAGGTCCACGTTAAGAGTACATATGACAGTATAACAGAGATACATACATATCAATCACACTGCAGTCAAGATTATCTAATCACCCAGAAAATAATGCATTTCCCGTCACTGTTAAGACCATGTTCATGGGTTTTAAGACGCATAATCCAAAGGGCTTCGGAGCGTCTCAATTGCAGTTCCCTGTTCCCGCCCCTTGGATTGGGTGTGGTAATGTCAATCCCATAGAAGAGGAACCCTTTATGAGCCCCTTGAGCGGGGCATTGCCATGTGTGTGTGGCCATGGGATACCTGGGATCTTGTTGTTTAAGGGCTCTAACATGTTCTGCAATCCTTTCTTTAAGTGTCCTGATTGTACTCCCTACATAAAGTCTACCACATGTGCATTCGAGTACATAAACTACATATTTTGAGTGGCAGTTGATGTTATGTCTGATTACATAAATCCTATCCGGGCCACTGAAACTAGTCTTGCGATCGGCGGCCCACCTGCATATACCGCACGAACCACACTTATAAAAACCCAGACTCCGTGTAGTCAGCCACGAATCTGTGAGTATTGTTTGCGGATAGCTTGGACTCAGTCTAGTTCTTAGTGTTTCTGTAGCCCTCTGGCAGGGGCTCATTCTTGTGAGGCATGATTTATTGTCTTGAATCAGACTCTAGTTCCTTACATGTACCGTATTGTCGTAATTCCTTCCCCTTGTCTCCCGTAACCAATTGGAGATTTTCAATATCTTTGTGAGAAGGGTATAATTATCTAGCCCTTACTGAAATTCGAAATTTAGCCCCTTAACTGTGGCGGTTCCAATTTTCATTAATTGCATGCCCTTCGTTTGTCACTACTGAATACCAATCACCGTAGCGCGATGGGATCGGGTTTGCGCTCTAGTCGTGGCTCGAATGACGTCGGAATAAAAGAACACTTCCGGGTCACGTATCACTGTCATTTCCGGTTTACTCGGTGCCAGAGAATCCAACCACGGGGTGTACTCGCCTGAGGTAAGCTGCAAGAGCAGGATCTAAGAAGCTTTTAATGGATAGGACAAATTGTGTTTACGGGTGTTATTATGGATTTATTGCAGTTGGTTTACGGCGGATGATGCCGCGGTCTCTGTGGCCGTACTGAGGCAAACAGAGTTGATTCAGTGGAAATATTTTACCTCTTTGACATACGAAGCCCGAATAAGAAGTTAAATACTGGCCTTAATATACGATCTTTTGGAGGTAAGAAAGATACACTTTGAAAAGCACTTGATAGAGGCAATAAGTTGAATACAGATAAAGTAGTTTTGGTTTTTTTTAATTGTCAATATTATGATGGACACCACATTGATGTCAAGTTATTGTTATACAGATTGCTAACTACGAGCAGATTATTTGGTTTCAAAACTTGGCTACTAAGACCCGCTGGGTCGGAATTATCACCAGCTGAAAGGTGAGCGACAACTTCAAGTTTTACTCGTAGTAACTTTTGCTTTCTTACTATGCTTTTGAAACTCATATTCAGGTTTCAATTTTGATTTAGACTCCTGCTCATATGTTACAGGTCTGAAGTGTGACCACTTTATTTGAAAGGTAGGCACTGTTCGTAATACTATGCGAACCAGTGAGATGTTTCAGATCTCTGCACGCGTGTGTCACGCACGAGCGCCGGGTGATTATAAAACTGTGGTAGACTATGCGAACACTGAATACACACTATTGGCATCTCGTTACTGTCACGCATGTTAAAATACAGTCATTTTGGACATGGCTCACCAACACTTGGATGTGACCGTTCGTAACGGTCTGAACTTGATAGGCACTTGAGACACAACATAATGAAATCGGCATGCAACCAATAGAGTGTTTGTTTGACAACTTGTATTCCTTGCATGGTCCCTTACACAGATGCTTGCAATTATGATAATTTCAACCATCCACATATTTTTAAGAAATCCTTCATGCCCACTAATCCCACCATTTTAATATGTCTCTGAAATGACTCACACTTTCATTTTTGTGCATTTTACATGTAAATTCCTTAATTAGAATTTCGCCTTGTATGATGACATTAGCCAATTTTGTTCAATTCCAGCCCTGAAGAAGTCTTGGGTTTTACACCCACTGACGAAACACGTGTTGGCTGGCCGCCGAAGTAACTTATATTAAATTCAACACTTGAAGGACAAGAACTACTCTTCATTATTTTCCTGTTGACAATAATTACCGGTTTTGCAAATACTTATGAGCGTGTGAACAGGATTTGGTGTCATATCGTTACACAAGTTAGTAACTTGTGCATTACTTTTCTTACACAGTGCAGTATACCTGGATACTGCACTGGGACATTTCCTGAAAACAGATGAGTAAAATCGTTTTTGTTATTCGGTACAATTTTAAAAGGATTTCTTAGGTTTTCCAACTCCACACTTAGAAACTTTTCATAGAAAAACAGTCAATGTTATCCTATGGAGGAAAATAGTGTTAAAGGTTCAAAGGTAAGTACTTTGGTGTGGGAGTTGGTATTCTGGGGTAAGACTCAGGGGTCCCCCAGGGTCAAGGATGCACTCTTGTTACACCCTCAGCGGCACTAGGGCGGCCGGGTGCAGAGTGCTGAGGCCCAATGTTATCCAATGGGGGATAGGGGCCTCCGGTTGGTGGCTGCTGACGAGCAGGCCACTGGGTTGTGGTAGCAAAGCTCCTGGACTTAAGCTCAGGGCAAATGGGGGTTTAGGCCAACACAAAAGATGCACCCTCAGCGGCACTGGGGCGGCCGGGTGCAGAGTGCTGTTTTGGCGTCGGAAGCCCTGTAGCTTTCAATGGGGAGTCTCCGGTTTGCAAAAGCACTGCAGGCTCGGGGACGAAGGTCTTCTGGGTGCGACCACCACTTCGAAAGGTAAGTTGGGATGTTGGGGGTTGGCTAGGCACCGTCGGTTGGGCCACCCAAGGCCGTGGGGCGTCTGGTGCAGGGTTGCCTTTTAGGGTCGGATCTTCTTACCAGCTCCTGGTCGCGGTTGGGGGGACCATCCGGATTTAGGCTGCAGGCGTCGGCTGGAGGCTTGAGGCAGGTCAGGGATCGCTGGATCTCGGGTCAGGATCGCCGGGGAGACCTCCTCGTGGTGTTTGGCCACTCGAGCTCGGGCCGTGGACGGCGGGTGCAGAGTGGGGTGGATTTGCGGTTTCCGGCCGGGCCAGAGGTTGGAGATGAACAAATCCGGTGTTCACGGGAGACAAAGTCTTTGGGATGGGAGGCAGGCAGGTCCTCTGGGTTTCTCGAGGTTGCTGGCTGCAGGACACACCGGGATTTCGCAGGAGCAGGTTCGAGGTGGAGACAGGCCGGTAGGACTGGAGCCAAGTCAGTAGGCGTCTTCCTCTTGTTAGCTTCGGCACGGCTGTTCGGTCCTTCTTCTTCTTTTCTTCTTGTGGTTTCTTGCCTGAGGAAGCAAGGTTCAGGGGTGCCCCTAAATACTAGATTTTACAGGTAGGTAAAAGGTTGGGACCAATGGGTCGCTTCCTTGGGATGGGTACACCCCCTATTATGCCACCCTCCAGTGGGAGGGGGACATAAGCCTTTCCCTGGTTGGCTGGGTCCCCCCATCTGCAAGATGGCGGGGACTGAGAGTTGTGCTTCACCTCGCCTCCCCCCACCTGAGGGGTGGAGTTGGCAGAGGTGGGCACACCTCTCTTCCTCACTTGTTTTTCCTGCCGGTTCTCCCGCCCAAAGTGGGGGGTCAGAACCGGTGGGGACCAGTTGCTGAAGGCAGCAAGTGTCCTGGGGAAGCTCACAAAGGCGGCAAGACTTTGAAGCTTCCCCTTCGTGGACCCTGCCCATCCTGGGGGAGGAGGCTTGGCATCTCGTCCCAGGATGTGCATTGTTTCAGGCCCCCGTGAGCAGCAAGCTCTCGACCCAGCGGTCCAGAAACATGTCTGATGATGGCAGCTGAAAGCAGCCACTCAGCCTGGACACTAGTGGTAGGTCGTTTTTCAGGGGGCATCTCTAAGATGCCCTCTGTGTGCATTTTTCATTAAATCCCACACTAGCATCAGTGTGAGTTTAATGTGCTGAGAAGTTTGATACCAAACTTCTCAGTTTTCAGTGTAGCCATTATGGTGCTGTGGAGTTTGTAATGACAAACTCCCAGCACCATATACTCTTAATGGCAGCACTGCACTTACAATGTCTAAGAATGGACTTAGACACTGTAGGGGTACAGGGCTCATGCACCTGTACCCTCACCACTGGTATAATGCACCCAGCTAGAGGGGTGACTGATCTATGCCAGGGCAGTGGGTTGTAGGCATGGCACACAGAGATGTGTGCCATGTCGACTCTTCACTTTGTTCTGCACCAAAATACGCAGCCTACAAAGACAGTGTGTGAGTGTAATGGTACAGGGCCTCTAAGGGTAGCACAATAAGTGCTGCAGCCCTTAGAGGTCTTCCCTGGTCACAGTGCCCTGGGTACCCGTGGTACCATTTACCAGGGGCTGACCTGTGGCCAGAGATGCCAATTGGGTTTGGGTTAGTTTTGGGGAAAGAACACAGGCCCTGGGAACCTGATTGGCAGGGACCCAGGGCACATCAAGTCAACAGTGCATCAGTAGTCTGACAAAAAGTGGGGGGGTGGGGGTTACTGCAACAAAAACCCAGCTTCTCACACCTGTCTCCTCCTCGTTTTGCTACGGAGGAGAGTTCCTCTCTAGCGGACATGCTCAATAGAGTTTCGGTCTTACTGGATTTACAACTTCCTTCTGTGGAATTGTCAACAGACCCTTTACATGGCGTTTTACATCCTGATCAGTCTAACATAGAACCTCTCCTTCCTTATAGGGACTGTCTTTTCGATATCCTGTTGGGTGCTTGAGCTAAACCTGAAAAAGGGCTCCATGTGGACCCCTCTTTTTCTCACAGGCATCGCCCTGCCCTGGAGGATCCCTCCTGTCTCCTTAGACATCCATTTAGTCATTGCTTTGTGGTACAGGCTGCTTTAGTCACCCAAAATATTGATTTTAATCCCTCCTGTCTCTGCGGAAAGAGGCCAGGAAATTTGATGCTTGTGGTAGTCGTATTTTCTCTTCTAGCTCTGCCTGCGCTCTCTGAACACTTATTGTGTCTTCGCCCGCTTCTCCCACACGTGGTGGGACTCCATTGAACACCTCTTGCCCTCCCTTCCGGAGAAAGCCCGGAATGCTCTTGTTCCATTGGTATGAGATGGGCAACAAGCTGCCACACTTAGCATCCACTGTGGTATGGATACCACGGATTCTGTTGGTCAGGCTGTGGCCTCTTCCATAGCTTTACGTCGGTGTGTATGGTTGCATACTTCCAGATTTTCGGAGGCTGTACAAACTACCTTGATTGACATGCCTTTTGATGGTGCCTCCCTTTTTGGTGCGCATGCTGACTCTGCTTTACACCGGTTCAGAGATAGTCATGGTGGTACAGAATCTTAACTCTAATGTTGTACTAGGTTCGTCGGGGTCAATTTGTTTCCCCCTTGTTAGGCCCTTATCAGCCTTCATAAGATGGAGAACTTCTCTCCCTTCTAGTGTTACACCTGGGGTGGTGTTTCTGCTTGCTGCAGGTGCTTTTCTTCTAGTTTATGCTGTCAGTGACAGGTTTAGTTTCCATCCATCTGGAACATATCTTACTTTGTGGTCTCCTGGGAGCCTGTCCTTACAGCTTCTTTTTGCTGCTTTATTTTTCCTACCTGTCTACTTACTATATGGCGGGTATTCTGTTTATGTTCTGCGGATGTACTATAGCCTTGTTCCCCGTTGTTCGGGGACCTTATGTTGTATGCTGTAGGGGCATTGTTTGAGCTACCTATGCACTTAGTATCCCTTATAGGGACTTCAACTTCATCTTTTCTGTGCTCCTTATGTCCATATGGGCGATCATGGTACTGCAGACAGGCAGGCTCTATGGCCTTGGTGACTTTCATTCCTGTCTTCTACCCTCTTCGGTGTGGACCTTCTCCTTGTTCTGTGTTACTCTGTGGGACACACGGATTTTCTCCTATTCATCTTTATGTTCCTATTAGTTCAGGCCTGAGTTCCACGAATCCACCTCACCCTTGTGGTGTATTCATTTTCCCTAATGCCTTTGTGTTATCAGTCTCTTTTTGACGTATTTGTTCAAATTGCGCCTGGGTACCGCTTTCTTGTGTAAGCCCTTTTTCTACTTTATCTTGCTTCTGATGGTGTTCTCTTCAGCAGTCTGGTATTAATTATTGTATCTGTTTTTACCCTTTAGGTGTTCTTACCTACCTTATTGGATTACGGCCACTGCTGTTGCTTCCTGCAGGGTTTTATTTATACATATCTGCCATTGCGTCTGTGGGGTAGCTGTTGTGTCTGCTGTTCTTTTCAGTCCTGTTCCCCTGGGACACCAGTTCCCTTGATTGTTTGGATCCATGTCTGGTATCCTTATTTCACAGGAGGGTAGGTTTTCCTTTCTTTCCTTTCTCTTTCCTCCCTCCACTTCCACCTTCGTGGCATCGTTTTTTCTATGGGAGAAGTTCCGTCCCCCCCCTCCCCCCTTTTTGGTGGGGGTATTTCATTACTTTTTCTTTGGGCATGTCCTATCTTCTTTCAAGTGTCCATGGAGCGTTGGTCAGGTTTGTTACCTGTTTCTTATGCTTCCATGGGTTGGATAATGTGTTATTGTCAAAATCAACTTTCAGTTGCCCTTAGTTTCCACCAGCCCTTTTTTTCACCCTGGCAGTCTTTTTCTTCTTCTTTTCCTTCATGGAGGACTTTCCACATGCTGTTTATTCTCTCCTTACCCAGTTACCGCCTGCTGACATCCTTCCTCAGTTGGTGGCGTTGGTTCTTGGATGGTTGCCCTTGTTTCCTGTAGTGGGCGATGCCTTCCACTTCCTACTCTTATGTGGCATTGTGTTGCTATTTCCCAGCCTTGTCTTTCTGTCTCCACATCAGTTATTGTCGTAACTTCTTCTTAACGACGGTAGGGCGTATTATCTCTGTCCTCCCTTGGTTACCTTCTTTCTTGGAGTATCCTTCGTTCCTTCACTTCTCGTCCTTCCGCTCCCTGGCAGAGGACGTGGGTGGGTTACCTACGGTGGAGTGAATATACTTTTGCTTACCCTGTATGACTTGTGTATCTAAAGGAATTTCTATTTTTTTTATATGCATATTTATCCTTATGTATATTTATTTTTTGATGTATATGCCTCTGCACATATATATACCTATCTCTTGAGTGAATCTCTTGTAAATATCTTGTAATTCAGGTATATATATGTGTAAGTTGTGCAATTTTGGTCATCTGGCCTTCTATACGGTGCACGTCACTGCATTTTACCTAAACCCTTCTTGGTGACCTGGTTCAGCCTGTCTGTTTCCTTCCTTCTCTTCAGTGAGCGTCTCCGTCACATTATTTTGGAGGATGCTTTGTTTATCTTCAAGGGTCCCAATGTAAGAGCGGTTTCTTTTACCATTCTTGTTGTTTTCCTAGCGATGCTCTTCAGCATTCATTGTTCTCTTTCTCTTTTCTCCGTCATTCTTCACTAGAGGTCTATTTTTTCGAAATCTGTTCCTCAGGATAGTTTCCTCGACGATCGGGGGTGCTCTTTATTCGTTGTATGTGTTGCTGCGGCTAAGCACGCTGTGTATGCTTCTTCCATTTGGTTTTGAGCCTGGACTCTATGGACTATTGTCCGTGGTCCCTTTGCATTCCCTGATCTTAGTTTGCATCCCTTTTTGGAGATGCCTCTTTTACTGGTTCTATATCATGTTCTCACGGTCTTATAGCTTTCTACTCCCAACAGGCTCCCATAGTCCTTCTTGGAGATCAGTTCTATCGGTGATCATTTTGCTTCACCTATCATTTTCGGATAGTCTGGTCCCTTTCTGTTCTTTGGACCGGCTTCTCCTATTTTGGGATCTTTGGTGAGGTCAGTTTGCAGCCCCTCCTCCAAGGGCTATCTGCTTGGGTATCTGATCCTAAGATAAGGAATCAGCGGCTGGATGTCTCTATCAGATGGACAAGTTACTTACCTTTGGTCACGCCTTCTCTGGTAGAGACAGTATCTAGGCGCAGATTCCTTATCGACCCACCCATCCTCCCCGCTCTGCGAACTGAGGACCCTGTTGTCTCCAAGAGCCCCACTTCGCATGCTACTACAGTTCTTTCCCTTTGGCACACTTTTTCAGAGACTGTTTCCTTACGTGGCTCCTCGTTGGCGTGAAAATAATCACAGAAGAAACTGACGTCAGCGCGTCGGGGGAGGACTTATATGGACTCCTTTGACATCGCATTCAGGAGATGACGTTTCTACGGAGTCGCTAAGCGCCCTCTACCAACGTGCAGAGGTACTGCTGACATTTTTTTCAGTTCCAGTCTGGCACCTGGGGAAGATGTATTGCTTTGTGGGTGATATAAAGCAGCTTGAAGGTGGATGTTCCAGAAACCGGTAACCAATGTATGTCCCTCAAGCCAAGGGAGATGTGGGCTTGTGGCTTTACATGTAGGAGTAGTGTGGCCGCAGAGTTCTGAATTCGTTGTAGTCTTTTCATAGTTGATAAAGATGATCCGTGGTTGATGTCATTGGTGTAACCAAGTTTAGACAGTACAAGTGAGATAGTAGCTTGGACCTTGTGTGGAAAACCTAGGTGGGGAAGGAGAGATGCATTGCAGAGTTTTTATAGTAATGAAGCTTGATCTTGAGCATTCATTGATAGCTTGGAGTCCATGGTAATTCCAAGGTTTCTTACTTGCTTGGGTACTTGAGGGGGTGGACCCAGATCGTCAGGCCAGGCGCAGAGTAGGTCATTATTTTTCCATTCTCCTCATGTGAGTATTTGAGTTTTGGATGCATTCAGTTTGAGATCACTCCATGTCATCCACTGATCAATGGCTCAGAGGCAGCTGAAGATTTCTGAGTTTCCATTGTCTTTGGGGCTTTACAGTTTAAGACATATTTGTGTGTCATCTGCGTAGTTATAGCATATGAGCTGAAATTCATTGCCAGTAATGACTTCATGTAGATGTTGAAAAGCATGGGTGAGATGATAGAGCCTTGAGGGACAACTGCTTTTGCGAAGTACGGGTTGGATGAGAAAGGGGTAGAGTGGATGACACTTGTTCTGTTTTGAAGCTAGGATGTGATCCAGTCGAGAGCAGTCCCCTCTATGTAGAGTCTATGGAATAAAGTGTCATGATCAACTGTGTCGAAGGCAGCTGAGAGATCCAAGAGAAGTAGTGCAGCAACCCCTTTCTAGTCTGCTGTTTTTTAAGGTCATACCAGGTGGCGATGAGGGCAGATTCTGTGCCTCTTCTTTTTTTTATTTTTTGTTTTTTAATCCCATCTCCTCTTGGAGATTGGCATAAATCAAATGACCATTGGAAACACAGATATTACAGAATACAGGGACAACACGAGTATAAGCATAAATTATGTTATCAAGGTCACTGATGTATATACACAATGAAGGTTGAGCCTGAAATGAACTACTTTACAAATGTGGGTGCTGTGATATACAAAGAAAAAGCTTGTTTAGTAGGCACTTCCGATTCAAAAATGGATATCTGCGAACTGATTTCTAGGGAAAGGGTACTTCCCTTTCAGGGTGCTAGTTTTCCACACCAGTGGTCAGTGTACTTCGTGGCTCCGCTCTTCTGGCGTGAAAAGTTGCAAAAAGTGACTGACGACAGCGCGCCTTGGTGGCACCTATATATGCACTGCGAACGTCACTTTCGCCGTGGACGACGCCACACACAGCTGAATGACTCCACCTACCGGCATGCAAGGGTACTGCTTACGAAACATTTCCGGATCCAGTCTGACGCCTGTGGATAATTCTAAGGTAAGGAATCTGCAGCTAGATGGAGTCTGCCAGATAAAGCATTACCGAAGATAAGTAACTTGATCATGAAGTTAAATCAGAGCCGAGTCTCTTCACAGCAATATTAAGTACATATCCTCATTGAAGGAGATATTAGCGGCTTCCAAACCTGCGCTAACCCAGCGATGTTGTGTCAGACGAGGTGACAGTGAATAATCGTTTTATATAGGCCGCCAACACGGTTGCCCCTGAAGCTGCTATAAGGACTATGAGACACCTACCCTCTGCCCAGTTGGTTTACTAACAAACTAGTGGGAGAAAGGAAGTACTGTAATAAATTAGAACGTCAGAGGAGAAAACACTATTCTGAATTAGCCAGAACCCAGTTTAAAGCTTCCTTGAGCACTTACCATAATAGTCTAAAGCTTGCACAAGCACTTTCTATTCTAACAAAATTAGTGAAGTGAACAATAACTAAAAATAAATTTTTAAGTTTGTGTCTGATTTGACGGATCCTAAAATTACTGCACCCCCTCTTGTGACAAATGCATCCTTATGCACAAGTCTGAGTATGTTCTTTGAGGGCAAAATTTAAAATACAGGACAATCTTGTAAAGACTAAGGTCAATGAGCCTACTGGCAATGGTCTAAATCAAATAATGCCCCCTGTTAAGGGTAGACTGTCGCAGGTCAATCCTCCCACTGTAGAAAAGTTTAAGGATTTTTTGACAAATGCAAATCTGGCTCCCCCCAGATCCTTTCCCTCCTCATGTTATGAGGCTAATCGGCGATAGCTTAAGCCCAATATATCAGGATCTCTTCTTTACTTCATTGCGATCAGGGTTAGTCCCTTCTTCCTGGAAAAGGGTGACTATAATTCCTTTCCTTAAAAAACTGAATGCGGACCCAGAAAGCCTCTCTCACTTCAGACCCATCTCTTTGCTCCCTGGGGTCTCTAATATTATCGAGAAGCTCATCAAAACCCAACTATCATACCTGAACTCCTTCAATCTCCTCCACCCCTCACAATCAGGCTTCAGGGCTCACCTTAGGACGGAGACAGTGCTGATGGAAATAACAGACTCGATTAAATTTACCCTGGATGCTGGCCAGTACGCTGCTCTAATTTTATTAGACCTCTCCATGGCGTTTGGTACGATCTCACACGAGATCCTCTTACAACACCTTGCCGCTATTGGAGTGAGGGGGACTGCCCTAGCCTGGCTGCGTTCCTTTTTGGACCAGAGAGAACAGTGTGGCTTAAGCCGTTTTTTTTGTGATGCGAAGATTGGAGTCCCTCAGGGTTCGGCCCTAAGCCCCACACTTTTTAATATTTACATGACGCTGCTGGCATACCTAATTGACTCATTCGGTATCCACGTGGTCTCCTATACAGACGACGCTGATTTATGACAATAATGTGTCGAAAGCGAAGTCAAAATTTGCAGCTTGCATGTTAGCTGTGACGGGATCGCTTAAAGCGAACTGTCTACATTGTAACGGGGGTCTTGTTGTTTGGTGCCAACCCTTTGCCCGGACGGTCAGGGGCCTGGCTGAGTAGTTGCACTCTACATCACCCCCACCCCCCCACGGAGGTGGCTAAGAACCTTGGGATGCACATTAATACACATCTATCCTTCAAATTTCAGATCTCAGTAGTGATTAAAACCTCCTGCTGGATTCTCAGGATGTTTTCGTAACCTCTTTCCTTGGGAAGCCCAGAAAGCAGTAGTGCAGGCATTGATCCTCTCCAGACTGGACTACGATAACAATCTGAAAGAGACTGTAGTTATAGATTCCTTACCTTTAGAATTACCCCCAGGCATCAGACTGTATCCAGAGATTTTTTCTTTAGCAGTACCCCTGCGAGTCGGTAGGTGGCGTCGGTCGACTCCGCGTCCGTCGTCGGCGTCGTGTTAAACGGGATGATGTTGCGGTGTCTATTTAGACGCCGCCCCTGCGCGCTGACATCAGTTCTTTCTTTTTCCACGCCAGCCTAGCGCAGATCCAGAGAGAGCTTACCCCTTAGTCATTTTTTGACTAACTTTTTTCTCGACTTTTGTCGACATCTTTTTGAGTCTTCGACTCCTGGTGCACGAGGGATGTCACATCGCCGAACCAGATTGAAGCCATGCGAGGCCTATAACCGCCTGATGTCGGTTACAGACCCCCACCTCGTGTGCCTCTGGTGCCTGGAGCGCGACCACGACCCAAAGTCGTGCTCCGACTGCCGGGCCATGAATCTGAAGTTCGGTGCTCCAAATATATAACACAAAAGTTGTCAGCTCAGCCCTTTACGGGGCAGAATTATGGGGTTGCGAGAACCTGTCTAAGATCACCTTAGCAGAAAATAGGTTCCTACGTAAAATTACCAAACTCCCACAAAGTACCCCAGTGTGTCCCCTACTTTATGACTTAGGTAGAAAACCAGTGGCCTACACTGCAAAACTGCGCCCTCTATTATACTGGCGTAGAATCTGGTCTACACCTGAATTGGCATCATACGCTGCTGGCTTTAAAGATATAATAAAGGCAGATAATTTTCATCATATAAAATGGCTACGTGAGGTTAGAGCCACCCTAACATGCATTGGCATGAGATCATTGTGGGATGATCCAATAAATTCCCCTTTCCCCTCAAAAGAGATTATAAAAGAAAAATACTGGGAAATGGTAATGCACAACACACTGAGAAACTGTGAGTCATCGTCACTAACAGGAATTTTCCTGGAAATTAAGCAAACCCCTAGCCTAGAGCAATATTGGGATATAATAACAAAACAGCACGACCGGAAGTTATACTTCCAGTTTAGGGTGGGCTCACTGCCATTAAGAGCTTTTACGGCAAGATGGGCGAAATCTGGGGATAAAATGTGTCCTGTATGCCAGGCTAATACAGAGTCTCCGGCACACTTACTGTTCGCCTGTCCAGGATATGCTGCCCCACGCCGTGCATGGCTGGTGCCGATTTGTAAACTACTAGGCACCAGAAGGATCAATGAAGCTGAAAGAATCCTACGCTCGGACACGTCTACTCCCATTGTTATAGCACTGGCAAAATTCTTGGGGTTGTTGTGGGCCATAAGGTCACTTTCCCTTAGGATACAATAATGATGTATCTGCTATTTTGCACCTTCACATGACCTAGGGGAGCTGCTAATTATATCCTATACATAGCAGAAATTAGACATAACCAAGTGTCTGCACTAAATAATCGTGGCCATATCTTGTACCCCTTTTGGCAATGGTATCTAAAAAAAATGCTGGTGTATTTTATTAACTGATTTTATAGAAACTTTTTGATGTTTTTACTGACATCTGTTTTTACTATGGCCTAACTTAAATCTCCCAATCAAGCTTCAAATCATATTTTTGCACGTCATTTTATGAATTGTTTTTGTATTGTGCTTTTATGACTATCTTGTCGAATAAAGCTTGTTTGGATTGGAATCTGAAGTCTTTGCGGGAACTGTCCCGAAAGCTCATGGAGGCCTGGCAGTCGGCTCCGCGTTGTTCGAGGTCCCGGTCGAGAGGAAGGACTCGGGACCAGTCGCGGACCACCATTCGTCATCAAAGTCTTCGCACTCCTCCGGTAAGTCGAAGCACAAGAAGAAGGCGAAGAAGCACCGTTGCTCTTCGCCTTCTCCCCGTCCTTCAGCCGACGCGACGCGGGACCCGGAGCGTCGTCGCTCTCCAGCCCCGTCTTCGGAGCCTGCTTCTGGGACGGCTCTGCTCATCCCTCCTTTTCCCGGACCTAGACCGTCCCCTGCCCAGCTTCGAGCTTTCTACGAAGCGATTCACGGCATCTTTGGGCAGCCCGACTCCGCCGGCTCGCCTTCGCTCCGGCCCCGGCACCAGAGGGCCACCGAGGATCCGGGCCTGGATCCGGATCGACGCCGGTCAACCTAACGGTACCTTACCCTGTGCCGACGCCCCCGCGCCTGTTGTGCCCCCGACCGGAGCCGACCCCAGCCTCACTACCAACTTGGACACGGCGCCAGCGCTGGAAGGTACGTTTGTGCCTCTGTTTATTTCTGGTGTTCCTTTCAGGCCTGAATGGCAACCAGAGGAGAGTGAGGAGGACTGGGAGGGGTCTGTGGACCCTTTGGCTGACCAGCTTGGTGAACCGGACTGGAGAGAGGACCTGGGTGGTGCCAGTGGTTTGGATACCTCCCCAGAGCTTGGCATGCTCTCCCCCCCAAATCCCCCACCGTGGCTACGGAGGAGGGAGCTTCATACGCAGTGGTGTTGCACAGGGCGGCTGAGCCCTTGGGCCTGGAGCTTCCTACAGTGGCAGTCAGGACTAACCTCCTGACAGAGATGCTTCAACCGGCAGCGGCCTCTTCGGAGCCCCTTCTGCCTTTTAATGAAACCCTCACTGACGTCCTTCTGGGCACCTGGTCCAAGTCCAGCACAGGGACTCCTGTGGACAGGATGATTGCCCGACACCACCGCCCGGCCCCGGGCGACCCACTTTTCCCCTCCCAACACCCGACCCCCGAGAGCTTGGTGGTCCAAGCCTCGTCCTCTAGGGGCGTATTCCCTACTGCTCCCCCAGATAGGGAATCCAAGAAGCTGAACCACCTTGGGAAGAAAATTTTTGCTTCGGCCAGCTTAGCGCTGCTGTCGGTGAACACTGCAAGCCTCTTGGGCCGTTGCTCCCATACAGTGTGGGATGCGGTTGCACAAGTGCTGCCACAGTGCCCGGAGGAGGCACGGACCGTTCTCACCCGCACAGTGGCAGAGGGTCGAGACGCAGCTAAGTTCACCATTAGATGTCGGCTGGATACCGCCGACTCTCTGGGCAGAACGGTTTCGACGTCAGTAGCCTTGAGGCGCTACGCCTGGTTGAGGACGTCTAGTTTCACTGGGGATTTCCAATCCACCCCTCTGGACATGCCCTTTGATGGCCGTCGCCTGTTCGGTGACAAGGCGGACTCTGCGCTCGAGCGCTTCAAGGATTCTAGGGCTATGGCCAGGTCCTTGGGCCTCGCGGCAACCTCTCGCCCCACGCGGTCTGCCTTTCGCCCCTCTCGTGGCTACGGAAGGGGTGCCCCAACACGTTCAACCCAGTCTAGCCACCGGGCCACGCAAGGTGCCCAGCCTATGCGTGGCCGCAGACGTGGGACCCAGCGACGCAGGTCTGGGGGCAGCAGGCGGGCCAGTCCACCCTTAACCCCCCTGCAGCAGCCTCCAGACCCTCCTAGTCCGACCTTTCAGGGCCACCAGAGGCCAGTGGGCGTCAGGATCCGCCATCACCTCCCCCACTGGCAGAACATCACGTCGGACAGGTGGGTTTTGCAGATAGTCCGAAGGGGCTACTCCCTCCCCTTCGAGACTACCCCTCCCTCCATGCCACCATCCTTCGCATGTCGGAGGATCACTTGGCCCTTCACCGCCAGGAAGTTGCAGCTCTCTTCGCCAAGGGAGCTATCGGAAGGGTCCCTGTGCTAGAAGGTCGTGGTTGCTACTCCCACTACTTTCTGGTGCCCAAGAAGGACAAAGGCTTGCGTCCTGTCTTAGACCTCAGGGCCCTCAACCGCTTCCTTCGGAAGGAGAAGTTCAAAATGCTCACGTTGGTTCAGGTCCTGTCTGCCCTCGACTCTGGAGACTGGATGGTAGCATTGGACTAGCAGGACGCATATTTCCATATCCCCGTCCTGCCAGCCCACAGGCGTTACCTGCACAAGCATTTTCAGTTTACCGTGCTCCCCTTTGGCCTTACCAGTTCCCCTCGGGTGTTCACGAAAGTGATGGCAGTGGTCGCAGCTCATCTGCGCAGATCAGGGGTTTCAGTCTTCCCCTATCTCGACGACTGGCTGTTGAAGGCGGGCTTGCCCCAGGCTGTCGTCTCCCACCTCCAGACTATGGCGGACCTCCTGCTTTTGCTGGGGTTCACTATCAACGTGCCAAAATCACACCTGACTCCCTCTCAGAAGCTCCTTTTCATCGGAGGAGTTCTGGATATAGCACAGTTTCAGGCTTTTCCTCGCGAGCAGCGAGTCTGGGATATTCGGGCTATGATACAGATGTTTCAGCCTCTATCCCGGATTTCGGTGAGATTGACTCTGAGGCTGCTGGTCCTCATGGCCTCCTGCATCCTGCTGGTGGATCATGCCAGGTGGCATATTCGGGCTCTGCAGTGGGACCTGAAGTTCCAGTGGGCGCAGCATCAGGGGAGTCTTTCCGAGCTCTTGAGCATGGCCATCGATCCTCCGATCAGACTGCCTCTTCTGGAGGATCATGTGGCGCAGCAGCAGGGGACGGTCATCCACCCAAACCTGTCCAGCCTCCACCTTCTTGCGTGGAGATTGAGCGCCGACAGTTGACAGCTTTTGACCTTCCTCCCGAAGTTTGTAACGTCATCTTGGCAGCCAGGCGTACCTCCACTAAAACGGTATACGCCTGTAGATGGACTAAATTTGTGGCATGGTGCGCAGCAAAGGCTGTTGATCCCCTTTCTGCCCCTCTTTTGGAGGTACTCTTATTCATTCTCTCTTTGGCCCAGCAGGGCTCTTCTCTGGGCACTCTCAAAGGCCATATCTGCCTTTCTTCGCCCTCCTTCTCTTTTCAAGTCCCCTATTGTAAACAGATTTTTAAAGGGCATTACTCATCTCTTTCCTCCTGCTCCACTCATAATGCTCCAGTGGGACTTGAATCTGGTCTTAACATATCTTATGTGTGCTCCCTTTGAGCCTCTTCACAACTGTTCTCTTCCGCACCTCACTCTAAAGACAGCTTTCCTTGTTGCCATCACCTCTGCCCGCAGAGTGAGTGAGCTTCAAGCTTTATCTTCCAAACCTCCTTTTCTGGCTGTTCATCCGGACAAAGTGGTCCTTCGTACGAAGTCCTCTTTTCTCCCCAAAGTGGTTACCTCTTTCCATGTAGGACAGACGATCACTTTGCCCACCTTCTTCCTGCCTCCACCTTTCCAAGGAGTAGGAGAGACTCCACCGTCTGGACCCCAAATGTGCGCTGTCTTTCTATCTCGACCGCACAAAGGATTTCCGGGTGGACAATCAACTCTTTGTTGGCTATGTAGGTGCTAAGAAAGGTCGGGCAGTGCAAAAACGTACCATCTCTCGGTGGGTTGTCCTATGCATTAGGATCTGCTATTCCCTAGCAAGAAAAGAAGCTCCAGTGGGACTGCGTGCCCACTCCACCAGGGCTACGGCACCTACTACTGCCTTGGGACGTGGAGTCCCACTCCTTGACATCTGTCGGGCAGCCACGTGGGCGTCCCTGCAGATGTTTACTAAACACTATTGCCTAGACAGCCAAGTCTGGAGAAACCGCTATTTTGGCCGTTCTGTTCTCCAGGACCTTCTGGTGTCAACTTAGTTCGCAGACCCACCTCCGGGGTTGGCATTGCTGGGGTATCCATTCTAAAGGTAAGGAATCTATAACTACAGTCTCTTTCTGATTAACAAGTTACTTACCTTCGGTAACGATGTATCTGTAAGAGACATATGTAGTTATAGATTCCTTACCGCCCCACCCATCCTCTCCGTTCTGCAAACTGACTTCTAGGGATGGGGACTTCCTTCCAGGGCCCTAGTTATGAGCACCAGTGGTCAGTGTCTTGCATGACTCTGCGCTTCTGGCGTGGAAAGTCGTGTCAGAACTGACGTCCGCGTGCGGCGTCTAAATAGACATCGCAACGTCATCCCGGCGAACATGACGCCGATGACGGACGCTGAGTCGACCGACACCACCTACCGACGCGCAGGGGTACTGCTAAAGAAAAAATCTCCGGATCCAGTCTGACGCCTGGGGGTAATTTTAAAGGTAAGGAATCTATAACTACATATGTCTCTTACAGATACATTGTTACCGAAGGTAAGTAACTTCTTCTTTTTTACCTTTGGGTCCTGGGCTACCTAATATAGCAACTGCAAATGGTACAAAACACTGTAATTCGCCATTTGCTTAAACTCCCCAACCATGCCTCAATCTCCCACTACCGTAACCAATTGCACTGGCTACCGGTGAAAAAAGAATAATTTTTAAAGCGCTGACTGTGGCACATTCAGCCTTTACAAGGCTGGTCCTAAGTACCTGTCTGAAAATATGTTTAAATATTGTCTGGAGGAGGCTGGCTTAGTATATGGTGCACACTTGTTTAAGTGATGCACCTTGCACTAATCCAGACAACTCTTATGGTGATTTTAGTGGGCTTTGATAACCTTTGAAAGCTCTCAAAGTGATAGCTGTGGAGAGCAACCTTCAGGCTTATCTTGAAGGAGTGTAAAGCAGCTTATTTTACCAACTTTAATCAAGGATACAAATTAAATGAAAAAGAACCACACAGTGTTTGTATAAAAATAATTCTATGTATTATACAACACTCACTAACACATTGGTATATCTCGTACCCGGAGATATCAGCACAATACACAAGAATACTTTGCAAGAATCAGGTAAGTAGCACTAATATACGCTAGTCTCCAGGGGAGACCAAACCATAAATTAAGAAAGTGGAATGCGAACTGCAAAGGAGAACAGGACTTAAAGCAGAAAACCCAGAAGAGCCGTGGGCACAAGGAACCACCCAAGGTAAGTACCCAGGAACCCCACAGAGGCTGTGTGCAGAGTGGAAACACAGCTGCGTGCCCAGTGGAAGTCAATGGAGAAGTCGCGGTTGCAGTTTCAAAGACGGACCCTTCCCGAGGATCCTGAAGAAACCCTATGGAAGACAGAAGGTTGGAGAGCCACCCCAACTGTGGATGCCCCAGGAACCAGGTTACCTGCACCAGTGAAGCCAGGTGCATAGGGGTGAAGTGACGTCGGAACCTGCCATAGACCGCAGTGGACGACTTCGAAGGAGATGCCTCTGGAGTAGACTGTGAAGGAGTCCTATAGAATCCAAAGATGAAGCATGGAAGTAAAGAACCTGCAAGCAGAGGGGGATGCCACTCGGAGGTGACCAGGAGGCACGGAAGCACAATGCCCACCGATGTCAGGAGGTTCTGTAGAGTCGACGATGACCTTGTCGCTGCAGCTGTGAGGACCAGACGACACTGAGGAAAACCAGGAGCCGTGCACAAGCTGTCGGGTGTCTAGGTGGTCAGTGTCCAACAGGAGCACCAACAAGCCTTTTTTTTTTTATATAGCGTGAACTAGACCCGAGTCATCGGGTATCAGAGCGCTTTACATGAGCACCAGTTTCGTTACAGAAGGACACATTCATTTTTGTTAGGCACAGGGAGATTAAGTGATTTGCCCAGAATCACAGGATGTTGAGCGTCATTGCCGAGACTCGAACCCGTTTCCCCAGCTCCGAGGTCGACCGCTCGAGCCGTAAGGCTACATCCTCTCCCTTGGTAGCCGCATCTGGCTTGGAAGACAAAAAGGAACAAACGTTGGGAGCAGCAAGGTCCAAGGGACTCACCAGGAGCTAAAGAGTCAGAGCAGTCCCCAAACAATCAGGGGAGCCCACTGGAGCAGAAGAAGACCCTGAAGAGGACCCACAGGCTGAAGGCACAGGAGTCGCAAGAGGACCTCGAGCAGCTCACCAAAGATGGAGGCCCACGGTACAGAGGATGCAGTGAGGACGCTGGTCTTTGAAAGATGAGGTGCAGGAGCTTCTTGTAGCTCGAAGATCTCAGGAGTGCAGAGCAAACCAGCCTTGGCAACGGCAAGTTGACGTGGTGCACAGGGGTTCGTTTCCAACAAGGGATACTGGCCTCAAAATTGCAGAGAGGACAGGTCAGGCCTTGTGGGAATTGCAGAAACACCACCTGTGTTGCTGAGCCTTGGGAAGTCTGAAGGACGACAGGAGCAGCAGACCGGTCCGCTTCGTTGTGGTGGCTGCAGATGCAGGGTAGTGACTCCTTCACTCCAAAGCAGATTACTTCGAGTGTCCTTGATGCCCACAGGTCTCTTGAAGAACCTGAATAAAACACAGACGACGAAGAAGTCTTGAAGAACAGCAAGACCAGGAGCAGGAGGAGTCTTCCTTGGTGCAGTCTCAGTTTCAGTCGAAGTCCCACAAAGTCCAAGTGTCCAGACGGTTGAAGAGCGACATAGTTTCAAGGTTGAGTCCTGTCCCATGACGAATCTGAGGACCCACCCATAGGGGAGCCCTTAAATACCCTAAGGAAAGGGTTGGAACGACTCTGGGTCCCTCCCAGAGGAGGGGATGGGCAGAAGGGAGGTTACTCACATGTCCTTTGTCCAGTTTCGCGCCAGAGTGGGAACCAAGGGTTCCTGAACTGGTTCAAACTGGAGTATGCAAAGAGGGCACCAAATGTGTCCTTCAAAGCAGTCTGGTGGCGCTGGCAAGCGTCCCCACCCCAATTCACTAAGTCCTGTATGGGGAGGTGGTCACACCTCCCTCTGACAGGAAACCTATTGTTATACCTTCCTACCTCCAGCTTGTCTCAACAGCAGGAGGGCAGAATCCTGTCTGTGGTCGGCACCAGCACTAGCTTGCTGTCAGACCCTGAAAGGCTGTTACCAGGAATATAGGGGGTCCCCTAAGGAGCCCCCAGTACATGGGATCATACTTCCAACACTGGAATTGGTGTTGGGGTATGATTCCAACATGTTCGATACCAAACATGACTAGGTTCGGTGCAGCCACTATATAGTTGGACATCTCGTAATGACTGATGACTACTATATGTCTAAAATGGCTGAACACACTTACAAAGCCTGTAGAATCGACTCTGGGGTTTGTAGGGGTGTCCTGCTCATGCAGGGGCACCTTCACACTTGTAACCAAGCACCCTGCCCTTAGGACTGAAGAGCCTGCCATAGGGGTGACATAGGTTTTAAGTGCAGTGACCTCAGATATATGAAAACTCATATCTGTCGTGAGAGGTGCAAGCACCAACTCTCACAGGCTGCAATGGCAGGCCTGTAGTCACCGTTTGAGTGGACTCCCATGGGTGGTACAATACATGCTGCAGCCCATGGGAGACCCCTGGTGTACCTTTGCCCTGGGCACCTTAGTACCATATACTAGGGACTTACAAGGGTACACCAGTAGCCAATTGTGGAGGTACCGAAGGGGAGAATGCACAGTTGCTGGGGTCCTGATTAGCAGGATCCCAGCAGACTAAGTCAAAAACACACTGACACCAGACAAAAAGTGGGGGTAACCATGCCTACCTTCCTACACTGTCCAAAAAGACCTTTGCGTTTACAGTCTGCCTAGTTGCTGGCTGCTCCTTACACCAAATGGAAGAAGTGGGGTGGTTCCGCCTGCTCTGTTTTGGCAGCCCAGTACTGGAACAAGCTCCCTCTTCCACTCAGATGTATCCCAGAGAAAAACATATTTCGAACGCAACTGAAAACACATTTGTTCAAAATGTAGGGTGGTTAATTTTCCCCTTTTTTTGTCCGCCTGCCTTAGTGCCGGGACACTTTTGTAGTAGCTGTGCGCTTTAGAAATTCATTCATTCATTCAAGTACATACATACAGATGTTATTCAAGTTTGATGTTTATATCACAGTGATACCTTAGAGCTGTTTGTTGGAAAATTAGTTTGAGGTTTCGAATGGAAGTTCATATAAAGTGACACGAGTTAATCACACGTATATCATCATAAATTGGTCATTTTCAGAATTAGACTTTACCCAGTGAGTATTGGCAATGATCGCAAGGTACTTGTGGGTGCATTTCGGTCACCCAAGATCCATGAACTTGCCCACTATAGGGTATAAATCGATTGCACATGCTTAGAATAAAGTTTAGGTTCTGTGTACTGTGACTGCCAAACTAAATATAACTATATTTCATCCGATTCATTTATCATAATTTTAAGCTATGCCTCCCTGAGAAATATCTAGAAGATAGTGTGTGGACGTAAGAGTAACTTCCTATTTCATTGCTTTTTAAGTTGAAGAATGCTTCTTAAGATCTGAGCTGGAAAAACTGATGGTCTAGCAACTAGCAAATAAATCTTTTTGCTTTTTGGATGATAGGTTTATGTAAATGCATTTTTGCCTATATTCTCTCTTTTTTGTGTATAACACCATTTGTCTCATAATATATTGCAAATCATCTAGTTGTCATTATAGGATAAGTGCTCATCCGTTTACAGTACAGAAGTATCTGAAAGAGACACGTTAGTGACAGATTCCTTACCTTAGAATATCCCCAGGCGGCAGGCTGGATCCGGAAAGTTTTTTGCGTAGCAGTACCCTTGCGCGTCGGTAGGCGGCGTCGTGCAGCTCCGCGTCCGTCGTCGGCGTCGTGATCGCCGGGATGATGTCGCGGGCAGTACTTAGGCGCCGCCCCTGCGCGCTGACGTCAGTTCTTCTTTTTCCGCGCCAGCAAGCGCAGATCCGGGAAGAGCAGTGCCCTGGTCATTTTTTGACCATACTTTTTGGTGAATTTTTTCACTGTTTTTTCATCTCTCAAGGTGTCGTAGGGATGCCCGGTTTCAAACGTTGCGGCGCCTGTGCGCGGATGATGTCCGTCACCGACCCGCATTGGGAGTGTCTCTTCTGCCTCGGCCGAGGCCACGACACGGAAACTGCCAGGCCCTTAACCCGAAAGCTTTGCGAGAGCGGTCTCGAAAGCTCCTGGAGGCCCGGCATTCGGCTCCGCGGAAGCCCTGGTCGCGTGAGAGGTCCAGGGGTCGATCGCGGAGTCCACACCGGTCGTCGGCGTCGAAGTCTTCTTCGTCCGGTAAGTCGAAACACAAGAAGTCCAAAAAGCATCATCGCTCTAGGACTTCGCCTCGCCGGTCTCGCGACTCGGCTGAGGCCCCTCCCGGCACCGTCCCCGCGGCCCCGGACATGCCTGTGGAGTCGCCCCCGCCATACCCGCCCTTCCCGGGTTCGGGGGCGGATCCGACCAAAGTGCAGGAGTTCCTGTCGGCCATGGCCCGCCTCTTCGGGCCTTCAGGCCCCTCCGGTGCGCCTTCGGGCCCCGCGGGCCCTGATGGGGTTGCTCCGGCGTCACCGACAGCTCCGGCCCCGGCGTCGCCCGTGCCTCCAGCCTCGATCCCGGCTCCGGCTTCGGCCCCGGCCTCGATCCCGGCTCCACAACCCCCATCGACGCCGGTCGACCTAACGACACCTCCACCGGCGCCGATGTCTCCGGTGCCGTTCTCGACGCCGCCCTGGGCTCCGGGCGGCGTCGTCCCCCAGTTCCTTCCGGCTCCGGACATGGCTCCGGACCGACGCCGCTCGACGCCGGCTCCGGCGCCGATGGGACCTTGGGTCCCAACTGTCCCTCCTCCTCCTTATTTTGAACCAGAGGAGGACCAGTTGGACTGGGAGGGGTCTGATGACCCTCTGGCACGACACTGTCAGTACGATGAGGACTGGACAGAGAGTCTAGGGAGGCCAGTGGTCTGGATACTTCCCCTGACATTGGCATGCTGTCTCCTCCCGTGGCTACGGAGGAGGGAGCCAATTTGGTACGGTGTTGCGTAGGGCGGCTGGGGCCTTACGTCTCCAACTCCCTACTTTGACGGTCAAGCCTAACATCTTGACAGAGGTGCTTCAGCCGGCAGCCTCCTCTGCGGAGACTGTGCTGCCGTTTAACGACGCCCTCACTTACGTTCTCTTGGGCGCCTGGTCCAAGCCCAACACAGGGGCTCCTGTGGATCGGAACGTGTCACGACGCCATCGCCCAGCTCCGGGCGACCCCTGTTTCTCTCTGTCCACCCCACTCCTGAGAGCTTGGTTGTCCAAGCCTCCGCTTCCCAAACCGCCTTCCCTACCGCCCCTCCGGATAGGGAATCCAAACGCCTGGATCAGTTTGGGAAGAAAGGTTTTTCTTCCTCCAGTGCTGGCTTGCGGTCCGTTAACACCGCTTGTCTCTTGGGCCGATATACCCACTCCCTGTGGGATTCGGTGGCGGATGTTTTGCCCCAGTGTCCTGAGGAGGTCCAGACACTGCTTTCCCGCGCCATTGCGGAAGGAAGGGATGCGGCTAAATACACTATACGTTGTGGCCTTGACACCGCCGACTCGCTGGGCAGGTCTATTGCAACGACGGTGGCGCTCCGACGCCACGCCTGGCTGAGAACCACTGGTTTTTCAGGGGATGTCCAGAATACTCTCATGGACATGCCCTTTGATGGAGTCGGTCTTTTGGGTCCAAAGCAGACCATGCGTTGGAGCGCTTTAAGGACTCACGGGCTACTGCCAAGTCCCTGGGCCTTTCTGCTACACGCCCTCCGCTGACTTCTGCTTTTCGCCCCTATCGTGGCCACGGTAGGGGCGCCCCTTCACGTCAGCAGCCCAGCCACCGGCCCGCGCAGCAGGCGTCTTCGCGTGGCCGAGGACGTGGATTCCGCCGTGGCGGATCGGGCAACCAGCGTGCGGGTCAGGCCACCACCTCCAACCCGTCCGCGGCCTCCAAGCCCTCCTAGTCCCTCCTTTCAGGTGCACAGCACGCCAGTAGGGGGCAGGGTCCGCCATCACCTTCCCCACTGGCGCACCATCACCTCGGACAGGTGGGTCTTGGACATTGTCCGAAGGGGCTACTCCCTCCCCTTCGAGACCACCCCCCAGCCATGCCACCTCAATTCCACCGCATGTCAGGGGATCACTTGGTGCTTCTACAGAAGGAAGTCACGGCCCTCTTGACCAAAAGGGCCATCGAGCATGTTCCGACCCCAGAAGTAGGGCGTGGTTGCTACTCCCACTACTTTCTGGTGCCCAAAAGGACAAGGAGGACATGCGTCCTATCTTGGACCTCCGGAACGTCAATCGCTTCCTCCGGAAGGAGAAGTTCAAGATGCTCACCCTAGCTCAGGTCTTGACTGCCCTCGACCCTGGAGACTGGTTGGTAGCGTTGGACTTGCAGGACGCATATTTCCACATCCCCGTCCTGCCGGCCCACCGGCGTTACCTTCGGTTCACGGTAGGCCCCGAGCATTTTCAGTTCACCGTGCTCCCCTTGGCCTTACCAGTGCCCCTCGGGTGTTCACGAAAGTGATGGCGGTGGTCGCAGCTCATCTGCGCCGGGCAGGGGTTTCAGTCTTCCCCTACCTCGACGACTGGCTGCTGAAGCGGGCTCGTCCCAGGCAGTCGTCTCCCACCTCCAGACTACGGCCGAACTCCTGCACTCGCTGGGGTTCTCCATCAATGTGCCGAAGTCGCATCTGAGTCCTTCTCCACAGCTCCTTTTCATCGGAGCGGTTCTGGACACGACGCAGTTTCGGGCCTATCCTCCCGAACGGCGAGTCCGGGATATTCAGGCTATGATTCCGATCTTTCAGCCTTTATCCTGGGTTTCGGTACGGATGACCCTGAGGCTGCTGGGCCTCATGGCCTCCTGCATCCTGCTGGTCAATCATGCCAGATGGCATATGCGGGCTCTGCAGTGGGACCTAAAGTTCCAGTGGGCGCAGCACCAGGGCAACCTGTCCGATCACGTCCAGATCTCGGAGGGGACTGCAAGACAGTTGCAGTGGTGGCTCTCGAACCGGCAATGGGTCATGGGCAGATCCCTCTCCCTTCCCCAGCCAGAGCACACAGTTGTGACGGACGCGTCCCTTCTGGGATGGGGCGGTCACATGGGAGAGGCGGAGATCAGAGGCCTCTGGTCTCTGGCGGAGTCCCGGCTCCATATCAACCTTCTGGAGCTCCGGGCGATCCGACTTGCACTCAAGGCATTCCTTCCCTCTGTCAAAGGGAAGGTAGTGCAGGTGTTCACAGACAACACCACCGCCATGTGGTACTGCAACAAACAAGGCGGGGTGGGGTCGTGGACCCTTTGTCAGGAGGCTCTGCGCCTCTGGACATGGCTGGAACATCAGGGCATGTTCCTGATGGTTCAACACCTGGCAGGTTCCCTGAACGCCAGGGCGGACGAACTCAGCCGCCGGTGCATGATGGATCACGAATGGCGTCTTCACTCGGAAGTGGCGCAAGGACTCTTTCTACAGTGGGGAGAGCCTTGGTTAGATCTATTCGCCACCGAAGAGAACGCGCAATGTCATCAGTTCTGCGCGTTGGAATTTCCAAGGCGGCACTCGCTCGGCGACGCTTTCGTCACGAGTGGAGTTGCGGTCTATTGTACGCCTTTCCGCCTACACCACTTCTACCCAGAGTGTTGAAGAAGATTCGGCATGACCGGGCCCAAGTCATTCTTGTGGCTCCGGACTGGGCTCGAAGAGTTTGGTATCCCGAGCTACTCAATATGAGCGTAGATCCCCCGATCCGTCTGCCTCTTCGGGAGGATCTTCTGTCGCAGCAGCAGGGGACGGTCCTCCACCCGAACCTGTCCAGTCTACACCTGCTTGCGTGGAGATTGAGCGGCGGCAGTTGATTCCTTTCGACTTGCCTCCCGAAGTTTGTGATGTGATTCTGGCAGCCAGGCGTCCCTCCACTAAGGTGGTATACGCCTGCAGGTGGAACAAATTTGTGGCATGGTGCACAGCAAAGGCTGTGAATCCCCTTTCTGCCCCTCTTTCTGAGGTCCTTCTGTTCCTTCTCTCTCTGGCCCAACAGGGTTCTGCCCTGGGTACCATCAAGGGTTATCTTTGTGCTATCTCGGCCTTCCTCAGGCTCCCTGATCAGCCCTCCCTTTTCAAGTCCCCTGTTGTTAACAGGTTCTTAAAAGGCATTACACACCTCTTCCCTCCTGTTCCGTTTGTGATGCCTCAGTGGGACTTGAACTTGGTTCTTACCTTTTAATGTGCGCTCCCTTTGAGCCTCTACATAACTGTCCTCTTCGTCTTCTGACTCTGAAGACAGCCTTTCTGGTGGCCATCACCTCCGCTCGGCGGGTGAGTGAGCTCCAGGCTCTATCTTGCAAACCTCCCTTTCTGTCTGTTCATCCAGACAAGGTTGTTCTTCGGACGCGTCCGTCCTTCTTGCCAAAGGTGGTTACTGCTTTCCACATTGGGCAGACCATCACTTTGCCCACCTTCTTTCCGCCTCCGCATCCTTCCAGAGAGGAAGAGAGGCTCCACCGTCTGGACCCAAAACGTGCGCTCTCCTTTTATATTGACCGCACAAAACACTTCCGGGTGGATGACCAGCTCTTTGTTGGCTACGTGGGCGCCAAAAAGGTCGGGCGGTGCACAAGAGGACCATCTCCCGCTGGGTTACCTTGTGCATCAAGACCTGCTATTCTTTGGCTAAGAAGGAGCCTCCTGTTGGGCTGCGTGCCCATTCCACCAGGGCAACGGCTGCTACAACGGCCTTGGGCCGTGGTGTTCCGCTGCCGGTTATATGTCAGGCAGCTACGTGGGCCTCGCTGCACACGTTTACAAAGCATTACTGCCTTGACAGTCAGGTCCGGAGGGACGGCTTCTTTGGCCGTTCTGTCCTCCAGGACTTCCTTGTCTGATCTTTGTTCGCAGACCCACCACCGGGGTTGGTATTGCTGGGGTATCTATTCTAAGGTAAGGAATCTGTCACTAACGTGTCTCTTTCAGATGCACAAGTTACTAACTTGTGTAACGATATATCTGTAAGAGACAGTAGTTAGTGACAGATTCCTTACCGCCCACCCATCCTCCCCGTTCTGCGAACTGATTTCTAGGGTTAAGGACATCCCTTTCAGGGCCCTAGTATTTTTCAGACACCTATGTCAGCTTCTTGCATGGCTCTGCGTTCCTGGCGCGGAAAGTCGTGTACAGAACTAACGTCAGCGCGCAGGGGCGGCGCCTAAGTACTGCCCGCGACGTCATCCCGGCGATCACGACGCCGACGACGGACACGGAGCCGCACGACGCCGCCTACCGACGCGCAAGGGTACTGCTACGCAAAAAACTTTCCGGATCCAGCCTGACGCCTGGGGATATTCTAAGGTAAGGAATCTGTCACTAACTACTGTCTCTTACAGCTATATCGTTACACAAGTTAGTAACTTGTGCATCTACACTGAACTTTTCCTATTGTTTACTCTTGTTTTCTAGTAGTAGTGAATCTGGTAAAGTCCCCTTATTCAAATTAATGTTTTTCCTACAATATGCAAGAAAAAAAGCTAAATGAAATTTGAAACAAATATGTTTTCTTTCTTAGGAATGGATTCTCTCTACATGAAAATCGTAAGCTGTGGAAGTCAGCCATCGGGGTCTTTGCAGGACGTTTGAAAGAAAAGGAAGCTGAATTATCAATGGAAGAATTGGTTAGGTAGTGTATGCACTTGAGATAGGATTTTAGTAGCTGCGGTTCAATGTAGTATGTTCCATATATGTTGCTTTTCTAGGCATACAACATAAGCGTACGCTTTGTTTTCTTTAAATGTTAGATGAATGGCATATTGTTCGAGGCATGTGTGCTGTAGATACACATGTTTGCATACTCCTGCCCTCTAGTGTTGGGTCGGGTCCGGATGTTAGCAAGTTGTTTTTCTTCGAAGAAGTCTTTTGCAGTCATGAGGTAAGGTGACTCCTCCTTTCGGTGATAGTGCGCATGGGCATCGACTCCATTGTTAGATTGTTTTCTTTCCGCCTTCAGGTTTGGATGTGTATTGCAGCGCTCCGATTCGAAACAGTCAATCGGGATCCCTTCATGCGCAATTCACTCTACCCTCGTCGGTATTGTTTTGATCGCGTCTTCCACCTTTTCATGTCGAAATTTATGAAAACTCTAACTATTTAGTCGGAAAAACTTTAACAGCGGCCTTCGTGGCTAGATAGTTTTCTCGGTTGACTTCTAACTGAAACCCAGCGTTGGGCCTTCTGCCGATGGAACAGACGCCACTTCAATTCTGTACTCAATGCCGCTCCAAATATCCGCGCACCAGTTTAAGGTCTGTAACCTCTGTCTCTCCCCGGAACATAGGGAGGAAGACTGTGACGCATGTCGGTCATTCCGATCCAAAAAGACTCTGCGGGATCGTCGGGCTCGACAAAGAGACATGCAGCGGCAGAGTATCGAGGACACCCCTGATATCTTCGGGGAAGATATCGAGAAAGAAGAGATGGAAGCATCGGCAGCGGAAGAAGAAGAGGCCTTCTCCCTTCAGGAAATCGAACTTGAGTCCCACAACGTTCCAGCTGGACAGGGTGTCGTGAGTACCGAAGCCCCTTTACCCACCAAACCAGTGTCCAGTAAACAAAAGGCTATTGGGCCACCACTGCCATCTGGCCAAGGTAGGCACCGAGATTCTGATTCCAACGCTCCCCCTTCCGGCTCGGCACCGAAACAGCAAGTCAAGCCTTCCGGCTCGGGTCCGAGACGATATGCCTTCGGTTCCGAAACATCTCTGATCGAAGGAGAAAAATGAGAAATTCAGCTCGGCACCAAAACTTTCGGCACCAAAACAAAAAGACGCTCCCTTAAATCCACTGGAGCCGATTTTGGAAAAAAATGATAGAAAAGCTGGAACCCAAACAGAAGAAAATCCATATAAATCCTGATACTGGACACATAACAGCTAAACCAGTAATACCTTCAAAAAGGAAGGAAGACACAATGCAAAATCCCTCTCAAGAGAAAAAAGGACATGGCTACCAGACCTATTAATATTCCTCAAACCCCTCCCCTTCTTCACTATACCCATTATACCAGATACAGATCCTCTACACATCACACCATCAGGTTCTCCTAACACAAATCCTGATATAGGAGAGGATGGCAACAATTATAATCAGCCACCACCTGATCCATGGGATGATTATAATATAGATCCAACTCAGGATACAGACCCCGATCTATATCCAGCAAAACCTTCCCCTTCTGATGATAATATTGCAGATCAGGAATTAATTGCTAGGGCAGCCAATTACCACCAAGTGCCTTTACACAAAGAAGCACTAGAAGAAGATTTCCAATTTGAAACCCTAGTAAGCACACACAAAACAACACAAATGTTGCCAATGCTAAAAGGTATGCTGAGGCATACTGATGATATTTTTAAAGACCCAGTTAGAGCACGTATACTAACTCCTAGGGTGGACAAAAATATGAACCCCCACCATCTGAACCAGTTTTTATTAGTGGCCAGTTGCCTTTAGATTTGTTAATGGTCTCTAATGCCCGTAAGAGGGCAAATTCACAAACATCAAGAGAGGCACCACCTCCAGATAAAGAATCCAAACTGATAGATGCATCAGGGAAAAGGTAGCTGCTCAATCAGCCAACCATTGGCGTATTGCTAATACACAAGGTCCATTGTCCAGATACGATTGAGCTCACTGAGATGAGGTGGAAGAATTACTGCAATATCTCCCAGAAGAACACAAAAAGGGAAGGGAAACTTATTTACAATTCCTCTATCAGGTGTGCATTAGATGCAGCAGACACTGCAGCTAGAGGAGTCAACACTAGCATTCTGCTTAGGAGACATGAATGGCTCAGAATTTCTGGTATCAAATCAGAAGTTCAACAAACCATTCTTAATGCACCCTTTGATAAAGAACACCTCTTTGGGCCTCAAATAGACCAATCCCTTGAAAAAATGAAAAAAGGATACCGAAGTAGCAAAATCTGTGGGAGCACTTCAGTCTCCGTCTACCAGAGGTTCCTTTTGTCGCTCCTTTTACAGAGGAGGCTTCAAAACTAACACCACAGATGCGACTAGATCTTCATAAAAGACACAAACACTATCATCCCCTTCTAGAAGATTCTATAAAGGTGGATATGAAGGGAACAATTTTAAAGGAAGAGGTAGAGGTACAATAACACGCACCTCCCAATCCACCAACAAGCAGTGACTTGCTAGTACTCCCTCCCGACCATTCATCACCTGTCGGGGGAAGAATACAACAGTTTCTTCCCATCTGGCAATCAATAACAACAGACAAATGGGTTTTGGATATTATCCAACATGGTTATTGCCTGAAACTTACCAGCAATCCTCCCAATATTCCACCCCGTATTCACAAACTCTCGCTACAACACCAACTGCTCCTCAAACAAGAAGTAAAAGCTCTTCTAGCAAAAGGAGCTGTAGAACCAGTTCCATTACAACACCAAGGATCAGGAGTTTACTCTCTTTACTTTCTAATCCCAAAAGGATGGGTCTTTAAGACCAATCTTAGATCTCAGACCGTTAAACATATACTCACTGTCAGAACACTTCCATATGGTTACCCTTCAACAAGTGCTTCCACTTATACAACAGGATGACTTTATGTCCACACTAGACTTAAAGGACGCATACTTCCATATTCCTGTACACCCAGCACATCGCAAATATCTCAGATTTGTGATAACAGGAAATCACTATCAGTTCAAAGTACTCCCATTCAGAGAGACTACTACACCCAGAGTATTTACAAAAAGTCTAGTAGTAGTAGCAGCTCATTTTAGAAGACAACAAATTCATGTCTTCCCATATCTGGACGATTGGCTCATCAAAGTCAACACACAGCAAAAGTGTTTGACACACTCCAACTACCATAAACCTTCTCCATTAATTAGGATTTACAGTCAATGCACAAAAGTCCCATCTTCAACCCTCACAACTGCAACCATATCTGGGAGCAACGCTAAACACTCTCACAGCTCTAGCCTCTCCCAATACAGCCAGAATTCAAAACTTTATTACTATAGTTTCAAAGCAACCTAACTATTAGGGATAATGGCATCATGCATTGCAATAGTGCCTCACGCAAGATGTCACATGCGTCCTCTACAGGAATGCTTAGCACGTCAGTGAAATCAGTCACAGGGTCAGTTAACAGATCTAGTGTTGGTAGAAAGCCGCACTCATTGCTCTCTGCGTTGGTGGAACACACAAAAGCAAAAGGACGGCCCTTCATCGACCCAATTCCATAAGTCATACTAACAGCAGACGCATCTCTCACAGGTTGGGTTGCCCATCTCCATCATCTAACAATTCAGGGTCTTTGGGGCAACAAACACAAAAGTCGCCACATCAATTATCTGGAGCTTCTAGCTGTATATCTAGCACTGAAAGCTATTCAGCCTCACCTCATACGGAAAGTTGTCCTAGTCCGGACGGACAATATGACAGCTATGTACAAAAACATGGGGGACACACTCTCTACAGTTGTCATGCCTCTCTCAGACCATTTGGCATTGGGCAATACATCACAATATTCATCTTCTGGCAGAACACCTTCCAGGCATGCACAACCAATTTGCCGACCTCAGCAGGATGCAGCAACAAGTACATGAATGGGAACTTCATCCCCAGGTTCTCCTTCCATACTTCCAAAAATGGGGATTTCCGCAAATAGACCTCTTTGCCACAGCAGAGAACTCAAAATATACCAAACATTTACTCCAGATTTCCACACCATTGATCCAAAGGCAATGCCCTATGGATGAACTGGTCAGGGATATTTGCTTACGCTTTTCCGCCTCTCCCTCTCCCTCTCGCCTTCTGTTTCTGGTTTGGAAACTTAGGCAGACATCACTGATTCTAGTGGCCCCCACATGGGCACGTCAACCATGTTTCAGCACACTACTAGAACTGTCAGTGCTTCAACGCCAAAAGCTGCACCTCACTTCTAGCCTTCTCACACAGAACCATGAAGAAATCAGACATCCAAACCCAAAGGAGCTCAACCTAGTGATCTGGCTCCTGAGGTTATACAGTTTGGATACCTAAACCTTCCACCAGATTGTATGACAATTCTTAAAGAAGCAAGAAAAACTATCACTAGAGTATGTTATGCAGCAAAGTGGAAAAGGTTTGTTATATATTGTAACAACAATACAATTGATCCTCTAGATGCATCTATACAAAATATAATTTCTTATCTTTTGCATCTGCAGTGAGCTGGCTTAGCCTATACATCTATTCGGTTAACTAAGCCTGGTGGCAATAGCTGCATGTCTGCAAAACAGACCGCATTTATCCCTATTCCAAGTTCCAGTAATCAAAGCTTTTATGGAAGCCCTTAAAAGAATAATACCACCCAGGGTATCACCTGCACCTGTCTGGAACCTTAACATTATTCTCACAAGGCTTATGGTTCCACCTTTTGAGCCATTACACAATTGTACATAACAATTTCTCTCATGGAAGGTTGCCTTACTAATTGCTATCACTTCATTGAGACGTGTTGGTGAGCTACAGACATTAACCTTAGAAGAACCCTTCTTTCAACTTCATCAAGATAGAGTGGTTCTTCGTACAAACCCTAAATTCATCCCTAAAATAGTTTCTGCTTTTCATATCTGATAGAGACTACTAGCCGCAGATTCCTTAACGTAGAATTATCCCCAGGTATGAGACTGGACCCGGAGAACTTTCTTGCCCCAGCATCTCTGCGCGCCGGGGGGCGGTACCACGTGACTCCGCCCTGACGTCGTCCGCGGGCGTGACGTCAGCGAGGTCACATAAGCCCCGCCCCGGCGCGCTGACATCAGTTTCCTTCTTTTCCGCGTGCAACGCGGATCCGGAATCGTGTCCCTGGCCTGTTTTTAGGCCTTCTTTTACGCTTTTGCGTTGTGGAACAGTGTGCAAATGCCTTCGGGCTTCAAGACGTGTACTTCTTGTGCGCGTCAGATGTCGGTGACGGACCCTCACCCTATTTGCATGTGGTGTCTGGGCGAGCACCATGACTCTACGGACTGCGACGCTTGCCAGCATCTGAAGCCGAAGTCCCGGCGGGAGCGCCGGATGAAGCTCCTGTCGGCCCGCTTGTCCAGATCGGTGTCGTCACTGCGTCCGTCCCCCGCGGAAGGGCCCAGGAACCGCCGCTTCCGCCTCCGACATCGTCACTCACCGAGGCCCCAGGGGCGTCGCTCACCCGCCGGTAAGTCTTATAGCTTGTCCCCGAGGCCTGGTCCCCGTTCTGCGGAGGGCGTGGGTTCTCCTCGGGACATGCGGCCTCGTTCGTCGCCACCCTATCCGCCGTTTCCTGGCGTTGGGGCGACGAGGGGCCAAATGGGAGCCTATGCTGCGGCTCTGCAGGCTTCCTTGGCCCCTCCTCCTCCTCTTCCTGAGACGTCCGCGGATCCCTTGCCACGTGCGGGGCTTTCCGCGGAGTCGCCGGCGGCTCCGGCGCCGACGGGTTCGGCTCCAGGTTTTGGGGGTGTGGTGTCGTCGGGGTGCGGCCCTCCAGGGTTCCCCTCTTCGGCCCACGGCGCCTCTGCCTCGCCGCAAACCCCCACGGGGGTCCCTGTGGTGTCGCAGGAAGTCGCCGGGACTCGCGGTTCGTCCCCGAGTCCCCCTCGGTCCTCTGGGCAGGCGGCGGCCTTGCCGGAGGCCGAGCCGACGCCGCTCCGGCGCCGATGGCTGTCGGCCCGGACGGCGCATCGGGTGCTGGCTAGGGGCCGGGGCTTTTCCCCAGGTCCCTCTAGGCCCTCCGTGCAGGCGGCTGCCTCGTCGGAGGTCGGGTCGGCGCCTTTTCGGCGCCGTTCTTTAGCCACCCCGGCTCTGACCCCGCCCCATTCTCCTGGGGCGCAAGTGATGGTGGGGGTCGACTCGGTGTCAGCACCGGCGCCGGTCGACGTCGCACCGGCGCCTGTGGCGGACTCCACGGCGCCGTGCCGGCGTCGGGTCGTTGACTCGTCCCCAGAGGTCCCCTCCTCTCCGGAGGTTTGTCACCTTTTTGTCTCCTCTTCTCCGGAGACGGGCCGCCGCATCGTTGCTTTTTCTCCGGCGTCTTCCAGGGAGGGCTCTTCGCCATCCCCGCGATCTCGGCCTGCCCCGGAGGCGCCTCAGGCCCCCCACTCGTCCGTGGGTCCTCCATTCAGGGGCTGGTGGTTTTTTCATCCAGCTGGGCTCGGGGATGGCCGGCTTAGTTTACAGCCATCACCCACAGAGGAATTGCTCTCTCCCCCACGGCGCCCTACGGAGGCGGGTGCGGCTTTTGTCCGGGCCATTTCCACGGCCGATGGCATTTTTCGCATGGGTGACCCCGGCACCCCATTCCCTACGGACCGTCTGTTAGAGGTTCTCCATCAGGGCTCTGGTGGGCGGGAGCTGCTTCCATTCGAAGCTTCGCTCCATACTTCTTTTCTGGGCGCCTGGGGGCGTCCTGCCACGGGTGATCCTGTGCCTCAGCTGCTCCTACATCGCCATCGCCCTGCTCTGCACGATCCAGTCTGCCTTTCTTTCCACCCTTCTACACAGGGCCCTCTTCTGCAGACTGCTTTTTCTTCCCTGCCCTTGGTGTTGTTTCCTCCGTCACGGGAGGCCCGGTCCTTGGATTCGTGGGGGCGTCACATCTTCGCTTGTTGGCCAGGGCTACTTCCAGTCTGTGGGATTCCGTGGAGTCCCTTCTGTCTGGTGCCCCCCCCGAAGGTGTCCGCGCTGATCTGCGGACCCATGTGTTGGATGGCCGGGAGTTGGCCGAGTTTATTCTTCTTTCGGCCTTAGATGTTTCTGATGCTCTCGGCCGCGCCATGGCAAGTTCAGTAGCTCTCCGTCGCCATGCTTGGTTGCGGGATAGCGTTTTTCCAGAGAATATTAGGGAGCGTCTGGTTGACCTGCCTTTTGATGGGGTTCTTTTGTTTAACACCCATGCGGACTCCGCCATTCAGAGGCTTCTTGCGGGGCTCCGACCTCCTCCCCCTCCGTAATCTTGGCTTGTCGGTCCTCTGGTGCCTTATGGGAGGCGTTATCCCACCCCTTTTTTCTTGGGGGTCTAGTGCTTCGCTTGGCCCGGTTGTGTGTTCCGTGTGGTTTGGCGTGCCTTTGGGGTCCTTAGGTTGGCCCCTCTGTCCTGTTGGCTGCTGGTACGGCCTCCTTTTGGCTTCTGTGTCTTTTTTGGCTGATTGACAAGCCGTCTGTGGTTTTACCTGCAGGTCCTTTATGTTCTTGTCCTCTGCTGCGGAATTTTTTCCTAAGAGGTGTTCCCATGTTTTCCTTGGGACTTGTCATGCCCTAAGTGGGGTACTTGTAGCTATTACATAGCTCTGTCCTACGCAGGGGAGGTGTGGATGCCCTTTTTCGGGTTCCTTGCCTTTCCTGGCATCACTGTATACCGCTGGTGCGGTCTCTTTTGCCTTTTTCTTGGTGCAGTTTACGCTGCTCCCAAGTCTGTCATTCTCAGTGTTCGCTACATCGCTAGGCCAGCCTGGCATGCCGTCTACGGCATTGTGTTGCGGCGTTTCCGCCTTCCTGTCCGGCGTTTCGGCCTGGTCCTCTGTCTGGTGTTCCAGGGGGGGCTACGTTTCTTCTGGCTTTCCTGTGCTCTGGTTGCCGGCTGGTCCGTCCTCCGTGTCTCTCCTCTTTCTCTTCTGCCTGGTCCCACTTCTTTCGTGGGCCGGTGTGTGTGTGTCTCTGGCACGGTCCCCCTTTGGGGATTGTTCTGGATTTCCCTGGCCACTGTCCTTGGCTTGCGCCTGGCTTGTTCTGGGTGCACTGCTCCATGGTGTTGCCAGAGGCCGTCTGCGCATGCCGACTTGTTATGGTCCACCGCCGTGGCCCTTGGTGTGTTCCCTTGTGCCCCTGCCTCTTGTTCTGCTGGGGCTTTGCGCACCTGTGCCTTCTTCTTCGCCTGCCCCCTTTTGGCTGTGGAGCCGCTCCTGCCTTGTCCGCTGCCTTGCAGCTGATGCCTGTTCGGCTGCCCCCCATCGCTGTGTCTGTGTTTTCCTACGGCGGGCTCTGCCTCCGGTTCTACCTCTTCTCCCTGGAGTATGGGGTGGTTCTTTTCTTCCTTGGTGCTCCTCTGGCGCTGTCTGCCCCTACGGGGTTTTCTGGCGGTTGTACCTTGGATGGGCTTGGGTTTTCCTGGCCATCCCTTCGCCTCGTTCTTGCTTACTTCTGCTTGGTGAGGGCTGGGCCGCCCTTCTTGTCCCTGTGACACATCCCCTGCTGGGGCCCTGTGTTCTTCCAGGCTGATGAGTTTCTCTCGCAGGCCCTCCTCCCCTCTGGGTATGGCTAGGGTATCTATTCTACGTTAAGGAATCTGCGGCTAGTAGTCTCTATCAGATGTACGAGTTACTTACCTTCGGTAACGATGTATCTGGTAGAGACGATTCTAGCCGCAGATTCCTTCACGACCCGCCCTTCCTCCCCGTTCTGCGAGGACCTTCTGTTTGGTCTTCTGCACTCGCCTCCCTCCGGGTGGCTTGTCTTCTGTGGGGGTCTGCTTCGCCCCTCCCGGACAGGATGCTTCGTACTGCTTGATTGTTCCACCCCTTCCTTTCTGATCCAAGGTTGGTTGGTTCATGTGTGCTTCTGCCTCCCTCCACTTTGGTTTTTTCTCCGAGTGTAGGGGCCTCCTTGACTCTTCTCCTTTTACTGGCTTGCGGTTTCTGATTCCTTTGCAGTTCTCTGCATTGGGTTTTTGTTTTGCTTGTACCTCGGCCCTTTCGCTCCTTTCCGGGGATACGGCCCTCCTTGGTGGTGTCGTCTGGGGGTGAATTGCTGTTACTCCTCTGTTTTGGGCTTGTTGCCCTTTCACTTTTGTGGATTGTGATTGCAGATTCTCTCTCTCTTTCTTCTGCTATAGCGTTTTTTCACATGTGTTCTGCTTCCAGGGGGGATGTCGCCTTAGCTTGCAAGGTTGCTCCTCGGGGCGGTGCTCTGCTCTTTCCCTGCTATGGCTTTCGCTGCTATGACTTTTGGTACCTTAGTGCTTGGCACTTTTCCAAATGGTGCTGTTCCTCACCTTTTGTTTTTCTCTTCTCTTTTTCACTGATTTTTCGCACACTGTTCCCATGCTCTCCACAGTTTTGGTTTGTGATGGCTCCGCGTTGTGGCGCGGAAAAGTTCTCCGAAGAAAACTGATGTCAGCGCGCCGGGGCGGGGCTTATGTGACCTCGCTGACGTCACGCCCGCGGACGAAGTCAGGGCGGAGTCACGTGGTACCGCCCCCCGGCGCGCAGAGATGCTGGGGCAAGAAAGTTTTCCGGGTCCAGTCTCACGCCTGGGGATAATTCTACGTTAAGGAATCTGCGGCTAGAATCGTCTCTACCAGATACATCGTTACCGAAGGTAAGTAACTCGTACATTAACCAATCAGTTGAGTTACCTGTGTTTTTCCCTCAACCTGATTCGGTATCAGAAAGGGATCTACACACACTTGAGGTAAAAAGAACACTATTGTACTATATTGATAGGACAAAAGATTTTCGTAAAACCAAGTAACTTTTGTTGCATTTGCTCCACCTCATAAAGGAAATCCTATCTCTAAATCTGGTATTTCTAGATGGATTGTTAAATGTATTCAAACTTGTTATGTTAAAGCTAAAAGAACTTTAACTATACCTCCTAGAGCGCATTCCACTCGTAAAATAGGAGCATCTATGGCCTTTTTAGGTAACATTCCCATAGATGACATATGTAAGGTAGCAACATGGGCTACACCACACACATTTACCAAACATTATTGTGTGGATGTATTAGCACGTCAACAAGCTAATGTAGGACAAGCAGTGCTAAAAACACTTTTTCAAACAACTGCAACACCCACTGGTTAGCCACCGCTTTAGGAGAATACTGCTATATAATCTATACAAAGCATGTGTATCTACAGCACACATGCCTCGAACGGATTATGTTACTTACCTGTAAGCATCTGTTCTTGGCATGTAGAGCTGTAGATTCAAATGCATCCTCCCTTCTCCCCGGACACCTGTGGTTGTTGCAGTTCTTATTATTCACATTACAGGCGCATGGACATCTCTGTACTACGCTTACTTACTCCATTCTCACCCTCTTGCGGGAAAACAATCTAACATGGAGTTAATGCCCATGTGCATTATCACCAAAAGGAGGAGTCACTGTACCTCGTAACTGGAAAAGACTTCTTAGAAGAAAAACAACTTGCAAACATCTAGACCCGACCCAACACTAGATGGCAGGAGTATGCAAAGCATGTGAATCTACAGCTCTACATGCCAAGAACAGATGCTTACAGGGTAAGTAACATAATCTTCCTTGTGCACCTTTGCACCTAGTATTTATTTTTATTAATAAACCAAATTTGGTTGATTTTGTAGTTCATAAAAACAAACCGTACAGTGCAAGCAAAAAAGTACATATTAGATCAAAAGGGGCAGATAATACTGTAGTAAGATGGCTTTTTATGTGGTAGTGCCAAAGTAAGGGCACACTATGCAAAAAGTGCAGACAATTCTTATTGGTTTACAGGGCTTAAATTATTAATCGCAAGTGCTCTATTTGTGGTAGTGAGGTTGAGCAGTTTAGGCTTATCATAGCATAGTGTTAATCTTTTGTTGTACACCCAGAGTCAATAAATGAGACACACACTCAAGAAGAAACTCGAGAACAATTTAGAAAAATAACACAGATTTGTATGTAATTTTAGACACCAAGGTCATCGGAATCACGTAAGTACTTTCGGAGTTATAGATTTTTGTTGAAATAGAAAAATACAGTCGAATAACAGTTTTGAGGTATGAGCCTCGAACAGGGTTATGTTATCCTATGGGAGAAACTTACAGTGCATAGATATACTTGCAAACGTTTTTGGAGGGTGCCTTCTAGGACTCAAGGTGCTTAGGGTCCAAGAAACCACTAGCAGTTCAGTTTTACCTTTCCTGGTGTGTCTGGGTGCAGAGGTGCTGGTTGCGTTGGTACTCTCGAGCTCTACACTTTAACGTCTGTGGAAGAAGTACCTGCAAAAGAAAGTCTGCAAGTGGGGTCTTGGGGACAAGTCCTGCAAAACCCAAAGGGGGCTTGGCTTTTGAGGGTCTCTGGAGCACGGGGACACATTTGATTCACGTGAGCCCGGGCTAGGGGACTTGGATGCAGAGGTTTTTATATCCGGCAGGTCGCAGTAATTAGAGGCTCTCAATTATCTATGGCTACCTAGAGAGGGAGAGCTAACATGACAACAGGGCCACCCTTGATGAAGACCTCATGGATCCTGAAGTCCCTCTACAGCAGGTCAGTGTCGGCAGTGTACGAACTGGACACACAACCAGCCTTGGTAGTGGCTGGTGTCCAGGGTATTGGTGCTGAGAGGCTCCGGAAGGGTCAGCGTCTCAAGACTTGGTGAAAGCGATGGGTCTGGCCTCTTGGACTCACAACAACTTCTTCTTGGCGAGTTGCTCCCTCGGTGGGCCCGCTGGCTAGCAAGACGAAGTAATGGGTCAATTTGTGCCTACAGATGCTGGTGGGTGGCTTCTCCACCCCAAGGGAGATGCTGCTTGGTTGTTGAAGGTAAGCACAGTCCTCCAAGGGTTTGGGGAGACTATTCATCTTCTGGACGAGTTGGTCTTTGGGATTGTCCCAGTGCAAGCAGCTAGTCAGGGTTTGAGGCTAATTGCAGTGCAGGACCTCTGTTCTCACGACTTCGGCTCTTCTTTGTCCTTCCTTCCATTCCCAGTAGACAAATCTGAGTTCCTGGTGTCAGGGGGACCCCATAATACTGAATTAGGGGGTGTTTAGTGGAGTGTAGGGTAGTAATGGGTTGCTTACCCCAGGGGTGACTACACTCCCTCTATGACCACTTCCTAGGAAGAGTGTGCATAAACCCGACCCAGAGTTCCTAGTTTCACCGAATTTACTTAGTCTTTTTATTGAAAGATATAAAACAGTACATCACAATGCTTGGACAGGGTGCAATACATTCTGAAATACAGGTTGCTGTTCTAGCGCCAATGTGAGTCCCCATAGTTTACATCACACAAGTACAAGAGCGTTGTTCATATATTCATGGAAAGCCTCTAACATTCTTTCAACGACAGCAGTGTAGGCTCAGAATAGTACAGCCATCCATTGGCTGTAACACATGGGGGCCTGCAGTTAGCAATTCTGACAGCTAGAATTGTATACCTGTGACAGGCCAGAATAAATCCTGCAGCACAAGTGCAAACCAGTTTGGTGCATTTCACACATTGGGAGGCCCCCATCGGCACTTCTATAGCTATTGCCATACACTCTGGCGCGGTACAAGTTGACATTAATATCAAGGAATTAATGAGCACTTAACAAACAAACTCAACCCAGGTTTCATTTAGTATCAGGGTCGAGGTGCGTATACGGAGCTGCAATAGCCAACTGGAAATGGGTCAGACGGGCCTCCCTCTGCACTCAGTGCTCCTTGCGCTAGGGGGAGAGGCTTATCTGGTGTCCCTATTCAAAGAGTTGGAGAGCTCTGAGGGACTGGAGCAGACAAATTCTATACGCATGAGGTATTGTATTGATGGTCGCCATATGCGTTGGAACTTTGGGGCAGTGTTAGGTTGTGAGACAGCTGTTTCAATGTCAGGAGATGCCATATTCGCGCGAACCACTGCAATTGAGGGCGGGGCAGATTGCTTCCACATGGCTGCTATGAGCTGTCGCGCTGCTAGCAATAAGTGGCTGATGAGGGCCCAGTCTGCGTGTGTCATGGCATCCAGATTAGCGGGACGTACGCCAAGTATGATCGTGGAGTAAAGGCTCGTGATGTGACAATCACTCAACATGACCACCACATATGACAGAAGGTTCCTTCGCCCTCCCCTCAGCGCCAACACAGAGGAGAGACATCCGAGTAGATTTGAGACAGATGGGCTGGTGTATGGTACCATTGGAACATCAGCTTATATGCAGTCTCACGTGAGGAGAGACTATGATAGATTTTAGGGATATCTCGCCACAGCGCCTCCCACTGTTCAGGAGCGATCTCCCCTGTGGTGGTGGTGTGCCATTCGGATTGGTACTGGTGAGTGCGATTTGGGAGTGAGTCCTGCAGAACCCGGTACGTGTTTGATATTAGCCCTCGAGTGCCATCAAAGGCATGGACAAGTTTCTCGAAGGGAGTGTGTGGACGAACAACAGCTGGGTAGACCTCGGGGTGCAGTGCCCAATGCCGCAGCTGGTGGTAATCAAGGCGCGCGGTGGCCTTAAGGTGAAATTCGGCCCTACACTCGTCAAACGTCTTCATGACGCCTCCAGTGAAAAGGTCTTGTAGTGTCCAACAGTCTCCATCATTCCAGCTACGAAAGGAGGAGGGTGATAAACCCGGGAGGAAGGCAGGGTTACGGGCTATAGGTGTGTGTGGGGATGGGAAGGTGGTCAGACCCTTTTTCAGCTCTATCTTATCCCATATCTCCAATACTGTCCTGGTCACCGTGGCAATGTACGCGCGGCGCGGCTGAGCCTGCAGGCGACCGTTCCGTCCATGTGAAACCAATGTTTCTCACTCTCGCGTACTACCCATTCAGATATATATCTCAGGTGAGCTTCCCAATAGTATTCCAGGAGATTTGGGCATGTCAAACCAACCCTATCGCGGGGTAGCATCAGCAGAGAGTGAGCTATTCTTGGCTGTTTCCCGTTCCATATAAAGGCACGGATATCCCTCTGAAGACGCAAGATATCTTCCTGCGGGATCGGCGTGGGCCGAGTTTGGAATATATAAAGAACCTGTGGGAGGACGTTCATCTTTATAACGTTAATACGTCCCAGCCAGGAGATGTGCGCCGATTTCCATCTCTGAAAATCTGCCAGTATGGAGCGTCGAAGGGATGGCCAATTCGCTCGGGACCAGGATGCAAGCGTCGGAGGGATGTGGAGGCCCAGGTACTTGATGAAGACCGGGGACCATTGAAATGGCACAAGGTTCTGCAAGGTCTTAACCTCCCGGGCTGGGATAGTAAGATTAAGCACGGATGACTTGGACATGTTAATTTTAAAGCTAGAGATAGTTTCAAAGCTAGAGATAGTTTCAAAAGTCTGCAAACCTCCCTCAACACTAGGGAGGGATATCTCAGGTCGCGTCAGGGTGAGCAGGAGGTCGTCCGCAAACAAGCTTATTTTGTGTACTTGACCCCCAAAGGGTATGCCGGTGTTCGTGTTTGCGGCTCGGATTTGAATAGCCAGTGGCTCAACCGCTAGGGTAAACAGTAAAGGTGAGAGCGGGCATCCCTGCTGCGTGCCCCGCTGCAAAGAGATAGGGTTTGTGGTCTGCCCGTTGACCCGGACACACGCTACTGGCGCCACATAAGAGGTCATGACCTTGGAAATAAAGGCCTCACCAAGGCCGACATTGTGCAGGACCGCCTGTAGGTACTTCCAATAAACCCTATCAAATGCCTTCTCCGCATCGAGTGAGAGAAGGGAAGCACAAATACCATATTTGTGTGACTTTTCCACCAGGTGGGCTATACGACGAACATTGTCAGCCCCTTGCCGCTGGCGTATAAACCCCACTTGTTCAGGGCTAATAAGGCCCAGTAGATAGGGTTCCAGCCGGGTGGCTAATATTTTGGTGAATAGCTTAGCATCAGTGTTAAGCAAGGCTATCGGGCGGTAAGAAGAGCACAGATCCGGGTCATTGCCCACTTTGTGTATAAACGAGATCCATTGTAGGTGTGAGGCCCGTGTCCTGGGAGAAAAGGTTCAACAGACGCAAGAGGTGCTCTTGCAGCTGGGGCAGGAATATTCTATAGAAGATCACCGGCAGTCCATCCGGACCCAGTGTCTTACCCAAGGGAAGGGGCTATATTGCAGCCCGGAGTTCATCAGCAGTGATCGGGCTACCTAAGAGTGCGGCATGTTGTGGCGTCAGAGGCTCCCAGGAACAGTCTGCGAGGTATGCACAAAGCTGTGCAGGCGGGGGTTCGTCCTGGGAGTAGAGGCAGTGATAATAATTTCGGAAAGCTTCTAATTTGTCCTTTTCCGCTGTGACCCATCCTGAGCTCCCATCCTGGATTTTAGCAATGTGAGTTTTGGCACGTGTTTGTCGTAGTCTACGTGCCAGAAGCTTCCCCACCTTATCCCCACCTTCATAATATCGCCGCTGGAGAGCCAAAAGTGCACGTTCCGCCTTTCCCGAGCGGTGAGCGCGCAGTTGGCCTCGCAATATGACCAGCTGCCGCTTGATCCAGCGGGTGGGGGCATCCTTATCCGTGCGCTCCAATTGCTTATTCTCTATCGACAGTGTTGACTCTACAAGCCTTGCTTCCTGCCTTCGCACAATTGTAATGGATGTGATCATTCCCCTTATTGTGGCTTTGAATCCATCCCAGAGCGTGTGGAGAGAGGTCTCAGGGAGCGCGTTAAGCCGAAAGTAGTCGGTGATCCCCTTGCGTATCTCCTCTACATCTACAGGATCACGCAAGAGGTGTGGGGGCAAGCGCCAGCGTGGCGAGTGCCCCAGGCGCTGTGCCGGGTCGGCCCAGGTCAGTTCGACATGCGCATGGTCAGAGACGGAGATATCGGAGATTTCCGTGGTATGCAAGCAGCGGAGTATGGGGAGGGTAACTAAAGCGTAATCTATGCGAGAATAGGAGGCGTGAACATGTGTGTAGAAGGAGTAATCTTGCATGCCAGGGTGCTTATAACGCCACGGGTCTACCAGCCCACAATCCTCCATATCTTTCTTTAAGCGCATGGACATGTCCTCAGTGTTGTGGAATGTCATCCCGCTTCTATCTAGTGAAGGGTCCCATGCCAGATTGAGGTCCCCACAGACTATAATGTCTCCATCCACCCCCTCAAGTTGCTCGCTCAAAATACGCCTAATGTACATGTCCTGGGAAGCGTTCGGGGCATAAAGGTTAAGTAGAGTCAGTTTGCGCTGTCCTCTGAGCAAATGTAGAGTTATGTAGCGCCCCTCCTTATCGCGGACTTCTCGTACCACAGATGTATAGAAACTCGCTTTGCATAGGATACCCACCCCCCACCATCTTCGAGGATATGTATGCCCAATGTTGCTTGGGATATTTAGGGTGTACCATTCGGTGACAATCAAACCTCATTAATTGACTTTCCTGGAGCAAAAGAACATCTGGGTCGTGTTGCAGGATATAGCGCCAAATTTGCTTTAGTTTATTTGGGGATTTTAGGCCCCGTACATTCATAGAGATTAGTTTGAGGCCACTCATTGTAGGCAAAGGGGCGTGAAGCGGCTATGAGACGCAGCATCAACCAAAGTGTAAATGGATTGGGGGTGTGTACCCAATGTGGGCACAAAAGGATGCAACTCTTTTCGACCCCTTCCCAGCAATAGTGGGAGCTGATCCGCTCTCCCACCTCCATCTCACCGGCAACCCCCAGACGTGGTCCCGCCCAGGGCCAAAAATATGGTGCCAGCCCAGTCCAGATTCCCTCCCACAAAGGCCACATAAATCCAGGCACCATTGCCCCAACCCTTGTTATATCCTATACGACCTGTAATGGCAAACATCATATAACACAACATTACAATAGACCAACAGGGTCCAATCATGACCTCTTCATAGTGCAGAGAGTGGTACCAACTTGTTCCAAACCCGCAGGAGGAGTCTCCCTCCAGAAGATAAGGTCGTGGGTGCGGGTGACTGGCAGGAGTCCCATAGAAGTGTCCAATATCATTTTTCATGATTCCCCGCACCCCCGGGGCCCACCCACCTCAATAGCAGATCAAGGCTAAAGGGAATGGCATAGCCGTGGTTTTGTTCTATAAAAGCATATATTCACCATGCAACATCTGGAGTCACACCGAGTTGGCAGCAGAGCGGGCAGGAGATGCACCACCGCTGAGCATATGGAGGTTCTGAATGATATCTCTCTTTGTTTCTTGAGAGGATGACTCCGCTTGCCAGTTCGCCTCGAAGGGACCGTGGACCATTTAGGCTGCAGTCCTCGCCAGCGATCACAATGCGCGGCGTTTGCCTTCCCAGGAGAACAAAGGGATGGCCCCATTGATATCGAATCCCCTAAGCTCGGAGCTTGTCAGTGACAGGTTTAAAGTCACGTCGCTTCCTAAGGTTATAGGAGAGAGGTCTTGAAAAAGTTGTATAGCATGGCCTTTAAACTTGAGCTCAGTCTTTCCCCTAGCCGCCTGCATTATCGTCAATTTTTCCGTAAAGAAGTGGACTCTGGTCAAAATATCTGGTGTCCTCTCTGCACGGTTGGCGGCAGCCGCAACCCGGTGGGCCCTATCCAAGGCGGGCGGGTATGCCTCCTCATCGCCGCTAACCTCCTGGAGCAATTCCGTCGTGAAGGCCATGATGTTGGTGCCCTCCGCCCCTCACGGCACTCCCCGGATGCGGATGTGATTCCGGCGGCTCCTATTTTTGAGATCTTCTTGCTTTGTTTGTAGGTTGATATTCTGCTCCTCCAGCGCCACTACGCAACGCCATAGCATCTCCTGGTCCTCAGACCTCGCATCCACAGTCCGCTCAAGGTCATCAACCCTTTCACCTATTTCAGTGATGTCTCTCTGAATTTCGAATAAGCAGGATTTAAATTTATCCTTGAGAGAGGAGATGTCTGCCCGGTTTCTTGCAGGAACCGGTCCATATACCCCTGAGTGATGAGGGCAGAGGACCCGTCATCACTCGCTGGCGAGAGTGCGGGGGGAGGAGCTGCCATCTCTGTCTGCGGGGCTTTATTCCAAAGGGATATTACCGGGTTATCCTTGGAGGCTTTGGAGCGCGGCATAGCAAGCTAGCCAGGTCGGTCACGATCACCAGTCCCTCTTCACCTCAGCTTGTCCACCTTCTTGAGGCCTTATGGGAGTACCAACTCGATGCAGGATTTCACCCCTCCACATGCACCCACCAGCCCTGAATTGGCCGGAACTGAGCTCAATGCCTGTAGTATTCACCGGGGAGGGGTGCCTGAAAGTGCTTCCAATGGATACAGCTGGGGCCCACTACCCGCCCGGTGCAACGGCTTACCCCCTCCGGGTATCCAAGCACTAGAGTGAGTCCTGTGGGGTTCGACAGCAGACAACTATGTCCTTTTAGTGGGGCCAGGGTATCCCCACCATTCCCTCTGCAAGGTGCCGCAGGCTCACTTCGGTGAGAAGGGGCCCCCCACCAACGAGCTAGGGTGCGAGGCTCCCCCCCCCCGACCCCCCGGTGCTGGTCCGTTGCCGCCTCCTTGACTATTTCTAGGGCCCACCGGACCGCGGCCCACAATCACGCAATGACCTGGCCCACACAGCTCCCAAGGGTGGGTTACTCAGGGCCACAGGCGGGCAGATTCTCTGTGTACACTGTTACCCCACTGTGCCTCTGCTCCCTTTACTTGGCCAGGCTTGGTTCCTGTCAGGGTTTGGCCACCACCACCCGCAGGGCCCGTCTCTGCACTCACCGTCCCCGTGAAAGCACCGGATTCTCAGTCCAGGCAGGGCATCCGCACTTCCGCCACCACGGTCTCAGTAGTCCTATACTGCGTCGTTGCACCTGCAGCAGCACCAGGGTTCCCCTACTTCCCGTGTGTGCACAGTGCTGCAGTACCTGAAGCCGGGTTGCCGATGATGTCGTCTGGAAGTTTCGCTACGGTCTCCGGCTGCACCGGAGCCCTCGCGCCAGCCCCAGCGGCTGCAGGAGTGCTGATCAGCGGCAATCGCGCGGAGCGGCTGCGTTCCGCACCAGTGCCACGCTCGCACTGAGGGCGCCTGCCTCGGCTCCACCCTCGCCAGCTCTGCCGAAGCACGACAGGGCCTCCAGCCATGCCGCGTACAGTCCCCTATATCTGCGGCCCCGATCCGAGGCCTCCGGCGCTGGATGTTCAGGGTCATGGTGTGACAGCCCCCAGAGCTTCAGCCGGCTCGCACTACTTCTGGCCTTGAACTGCGGGGCTACCACCGTCCAGCTGTGGGGATTGCACCTTCTTGGGGCTCACTGGGTCCTCCAGCTCTCAGACCCAGGTGTTAATAGGCCCGATAGCTTTCCCCGTGGCCCTCTCCGCTGCCACGTTCCAGCCGCCCTTCGGGACCAAAATGGTGGCAATCACCTCCGACTGTCGCTCTGTGCCTCCAGTCGCTCTAGACCTTCCGTGGCCACTCTCGGCCCCCTCCAGCAGATGCGGCACACCTCATCACAGTCACCCTGCGGTACAATGGCGGCGCAAACCCTCCACGGCAGTCAACAGCAAGCTGATGGGCCCCTGGAAGGCAGAGAGCGTGGAGAACACGTCTAACTCCATTGCCTCCCAGGCCACCTCCCCCGTTTCACCAAATTTAAAAATGGGTGGCCCACCTTAGAAGTATGCTAGCCTTAAAGTGTGACACACCTTCTCACTAACTAATTTCCCGCCTGCTCTGTTTCCAAATGGACCCCAGGGCAGGGGGTGGTGTTCCCCAGATCTGGGAGGAAAGCCGTTGTCGAATATTTAAGGAGGCAGAGGCTTTGAAGCCTCTGGCCTTCCCATGCTAATTCACTAGCCATCTTGCAGGAGGAGGTGTGAACACCTTCCTCCAGAGCAGGCATTGTTTCTGGCCTCTGAGAGCGCTGTCTCTCACCTACAGGGGGTCAGAAACTCATGAATGGTGGCAGGCTGGGTGATACCAGTCAGCCAGAACACTAGAGGACTTGTAAGTTTTCAGGGGGCACCTCTAGGGTGCCCTCTGGGTGCATGTCATGAAAAATCTAGTACTGGCATCTGTACAGATTTATTAAGACAAGGTGTTTGATAACAAACAATATTGGTTTCAGCGCAGCCATCATGTAGCTGGGTAACTCGTAATGAACAGTGTCCAGTACTAGTCCTTATGATGACTGCCTTATCACTTGCAATATCTGGTAATGGACCCTACAGGGGCCCATCTGCTCATACAGATGTTCCCTCACATATAATATAAGGCACCCTGCCTTAGGGCTCTAAGGCATGCTGTAGGGGTGACTTACAAATTGTATATGCAGTGTACTTGGCCGTGCCATGTTGTGTTTGCAAAATGGTGTGCACCATTTCACTCATCCTGCAATGGCGTGCTACATGCAGTTTTGATGTGGGTCCCTTTGGGTGGTGTAATACATGCTGCAGCTCATAGGAACCCTCTTTAGTACCCATGTCCAGGGACTTACAAGGGTGCTAAAGTCCTTGGCAGTTGGGTTACAATTAATCAATCAATCAATCATGTCACTTATAAAGCGCACTACATACCCGCGAGGGTCTCAAGGCGCTGGGGGAAGAGGGGGGTGGTGCTGCTACTGATCGAAGAGCCAGGTCTTGAGGAGTCTTCTGAAGGCCAGTAGGTCTTGGGTCTGTCGGAGGTTGGTGGGGAGGGTGTTCCAGGTCTTGGCGGCGAGGTGGGAGAAGGATCTGCCGCCGGCGGTCGTTTTCCGGATGCGGGGACTGTGGCGAGGGCGAGGCTGGTCGAGCGGAGCTGGCGGGTGGGGGTGTAGAAGCTGAGTCGTCTGTTGAGGTAGGCTGGTCCGGAGTTGTGGAGTGCTTTGTGTGCGTGGGTGAGGAGCTTGAAGGTTATCCTCTTGTTGACAGGGAGCCAGTGCAGGTCTCTCAGGTGGGGTGTGATGTGGCTGCGTCGGGGGATGTCGAGGATAAGACGTGCAGAGGCGTTCTGGATGCGTTGCAGCCGTCTCCAGGAGCTTAGCCGTCGTTCCTGCGTAGAGGGCGTTTCCGTAGTCCAGCCTGCTGGTGACGAGGGCCTGGGTGACTGTTTTTCTTGTTTCGGTGGGGATCCACTTGAAGATCCTGCGGAGCATTCGGAGGATGTTGAAGCAGGATGAGGAAACGGCGTTGACCTGCTTAGTCATGGAGAGGGTGGGGTCGAGGATGACCCCTAGGTTGCGTACGTGGTCGGTGGGTGGCGGGGCTGTTCCCAGTGATGTTGGCCACCAGGAGTCGTCCCAGGCTGAAGGGTTGGAACCAAGGATGAGGACATTTACCTTGTTTTAAGGGAAAGAGCACTGGCACTGGAAGCCTGGTTAGCAGGGAGCAGTGTACTTTCAATCAAAAAGCATCAGTACTAGGACAAAAAGTGGGGGCGACCATGTCAAAAAGGGGCACTTTCCTACAAAAACACTTTGTCACAATTTCTCCAATCCATAATAGTTCCACCATTTGCCCCAAATGTTCATGTATTTGTGCGGGTAGCCCTGTGCCGCATAGCTGGGTTCTTCCTGTTACACACACCAATCCATGGCAGGCTGCCAAGGAAGTCGGGTCAGCGGAGTTCCAAGCTCGAGCATGTTCCCTTTTCGTAATCAAGGTGCCCAACCCAAACAGGGACCGAACATCTCTGTAATCTCCCAAGTTTTCTAAATGGTCCAGAGGACCAATGCGGGAGGAGGGAGCAATAGGTTTCTCCAAAATGTGGGAGAGGATGGTAAAAATAAATGACCAGTCCTTCATGATCAAAGGGAATTTCCAGACTGCATGAAAAAAATAGTCTCTCTCTTCTGAACACCTAAAACATGAAGTTGAAGGATTTCTCTGTGCCAGCCACAGCCTTAGCGGTGTCGGATAGGTAATGTGCCGCTATTTTATTTGCATACCCTTAGTCTCTAGGAGATCGCAAGTACCTGTGGTGCCTTCTTAGTGTCCTTCCAGTCGCTATTGTTGAGGGAGCCCACCCATGTTTCCCATTTTGCTTTCATGGCTCGAAGAGGTTCAGGCAGTTAATGACCAGAAATGTATGGATGCAAGGTGTACCCCCTTTCCCCTAGGCTCCATGAGGAGCTTGAAATCCAAAGGGTTGTACTCTGGAATGTCGACCAGGCAGTCATCACAGGACATCAAGACATGATGGAGCTGCAGGAATTTATAGGATTGGGAATGGTGAACTTCAAACTCCACCTGAATCTCCTGGAATGTGAGACCCCTGCCAGACATCCCACTATCTTGAAATGCCAATTAGGTTCCACCAGCCAGAGCCCTCCAAACTGGTCACCTGCCAATCCCAAAGCCCCCTCCAGAAGAGGATCCCCAAGGTGGGCCTCTGGTCCCACCCCGTCCAGTGCAGGGGCCTACCTGCAGGCCGAGAACATCGCTTTCCGAAACTTCGGGACGGAATGAGGGATGGAAGCTCCGTACATCACACCCAGCAATTTGTCGCACCCCATGAAGGAGACCATAGTATGGGTCTTCAGTTTCACATGAAATCACTCGTTCAGGACTACCATCATCTAGTGTAGTAAATTATATAATTTTGCTGGCTGCCCCTCCCCTCCTTAAGAAAGCCTTATAGCTATAAAGCTCTATCTTGCACCAGCACGCATTGGTCTGAGGAATGTAAAGAACCTTTCCTCACAATTTCCAGGTGTATTTTCATTAAATATCACCATGATTTGGTTTGGACAAATGAACTCTAGATTACATCAGTAGGTCTACCTGTTCACCTTCCACAGCCATTATTTTTATAAGAAATAATACAGATACCTGCACTTTCAATTTCCCATACACATTCATACCATAAGCAACCGAAGTGGATGCTGTAACCTACCACATGTTTTCTTAGTACATAGTCGAAATCATGCCTCTCCCACAAAAGAAAAACTCAGGTATTGTACTAATTTCCCCCATATCTTTCTATGTTTTTGAGGACAACCCCTGGCCTTGTAAACCAGTAGCTGTAATAGCCTGCACTCGTCCAGGCCCACGTTCCGTCTAGTGATGCCCTTGGGCTTTGTTTCCTACAGTTTTTTCTATGTTCCATTTCACTAAGACAGGCTCCCAAACCTCGGTATGCATTTTCATTAATATCTGAAAGAAACACGTTGGTTATAGATTCCTTACCTTAGAATTACCCCCAGGCGTCAGACTGGATCCGGAAAGTTTTTTCGTCAGCAGTACCTCTGCGCGTCGGAAGGTGGCGTTGGTCGACTCCGCGTCCGTCGTGGTCGCCGGGATGACGTCGCGGCAGCTACTTAGACGCCGCCCTCGCGCGCTGACGTCAGTTCTTTCTTTTTCTGCGCCAGCCAGCGCAGATCCGGGAAGAGCGGTACCTCAGTCATTTCTCGACTTTTATCGACTTCTTTCTTCGAGTCTCCGACTCCGAAAAGGTACACGAGGGATGCCCGGCTTCAAGGCTTGCAGTTCCTGTAGCCGACTGATGTCGGTGACGGATCCGCACCGCGTGTGTCTTTTCTGCCTGGAGCGCGACCACGACCCCAAGTCGTGCTCCGACTGCCGGTCGATGGCGCCGAAGGCTTTGCGGGAGCGGTCCCGAAAGCTGCTTGAACATCGGCAGTCGGCTCCGCGCTGTTCGAGGTCCCGGTCGACATGGAGGTCGAGGGACCGGTTCGAAATCATCAAAGTCTTCTCACTCTGGGTCGGGTAAGTCGAAGCACAAGAAGCATCGTCGCTCTTCGACTTCTCCTCGTCGGTCAGCCGATCCGACGAGGCACGCGGGGGGGTAGGGTGCTCCTCCCGCGGCTCCGCGCGCAGAGCCTGCAGAGCCGACTCTGAGTTTCCCTCCCTTTCCGGGACCCGGAGCGACGCCCGCCCAGCTTCGTACGTTCTACGAGGCGATGCATGACATCTTTGGGCGAACCGACCCCACCGGCGCGCCTTTGGGGCCCCGCGGACTCGGTTGGGGGGTCTAGGTCTTCGCTGCCGGCTCCCACTTTCCTCTCCCAACACCCCACCCCGGAGAGCTTGGTTGTCCAAGCCTCCACTTCCAAAAGCGCATTCCCTACCGCTCCCCCGGAAAGGGAATCCAAGAAGCTGGACCACCTTGGGAAGAAGATTTTCTCTTCCGCCAGCTTAGGACTGCGGTCGGTAAACACTGCATGTCTCTTGGTCCGTTATTCCCACTCTGTGTGGGATACGGTGGCGCAGGTGTTGCCTCAGTGTCTGGAGGAGGCCCGGACAGTGCTCTCTCAGGCTGTGGCCGCCGGGAGAGATGCAGCAAAGTTTGCCATACGTTGTGGGCTGTACACCGCCGACTCTCTGGGCAGGACCATTTCAACGTCGGTAGCGCTTCGGCGCTACGCCTGGATGAGGTCGACTGGCTTTTCAGGGGATGTCCAGAACACCTTGATGGACATGCCCTTTGATGGCTTTCGCCTTTTTGGCGACAAAGCAGACAACGCTCTAGAGCGTTTCAAGGACTCACGGGCTACAGCCACGTCCTTGTGCCTCTCCACCCGCCCTGCGCAGTCTGCTTTTCGCCCCTTTCGTGGCTACTGAAGGGGTGCCCTGCTACGTCCCGCCCAGAGCCACAAGCTGCAGCAAGTTACCCAACCTTCGCGCGGCCGGGGACGTGGGAACAACCGTCGTGGTTCCGGGGTCCAGCGGACGGGCCAGTCCACCAACCCCCCCCTCCGCAGCAGCCTCCAAACCCTCCTAGTCCGACCTTTCAGGTCCATCAAACGCCAGTGGGCGGCAGGATTCGCCATCACCTCCCCCACTGGCGCACCACCATGTCAGACAGGTGGGTTTTGCAGCTAGTCCGAAGGGGCTACTCCCTCCCTTTCGAGACTACCCCTCCAGCCATGCCACCAAGATACCACCGCATGTCGGAGGATCATCTGGCCCTTCTCCAGCAGGAAGTTACAGCTCTCTTGGCCAAGGGAGCCATCGAGCGCGTTCCTGTCCCAGAAGTAGGTCGTGGTTGTTACGCCCACTACTTTCTGGTCCCCAAGAAGGACAAGGGCCTCCATCCTATCTTGGATCTCAGGGACGTCAACCGCTTCCTCCGGAAGGAGAAGTTCAAGATGTTGACGCTTGCTTAGGTCTTGTCTGCCCTCGGCCCGCAAGACTGGTTGTTAGCATTGGACTTGCAGGACGCTTATTTTCACATCCCCGTCCCGGCCCACCGGGGTTACCTACGGTTCACAGTAGACCACGAGCATTTTCAATTCACCGTGCTCCCCTTTGGCCTTACCAGCGCCCCTCGGGTGTTCATGAAGGTGATGGCGGTGGTCGCAGCTCATCTGCGCAGATCAGGGGTTTCAGTCTTCCCCTATCTCGACGACTGGCTGTTGAAGGCTGGCTCGCCCCAGGCAGTCGTTTCCCACATCCAGACTACGGCCGACCTCCTGCATTCGCTGGGGTTTTCCATCAATGTGCCGAAGTCACACCTGATTCCCTCTCAGAAGCTCCTTTTCATCGGAGCGGTTCTGGACACGACGTGGTTTCGGGTCTATCCTCCCGAGCAACGAGTCCGGGATATTCAGGCTATGATTCCGATCTTTCAGCCTCTATCCCGGGTTTCGGTCAGAGTGACTCTGAGGCTTCTGGGCCTCATGGCCTCCTGCATCCTGCTGGTCGATCATGCCAGATGGCATATGCGGGCTCTGCAGTGGGACCTGAAGATTCAGTGGGCGCAGCATCTGGGGAATCTGTCCGATTGCGTCCAGATCTCGGAGGGCACTGCACGTCAACTGCAGTGGTGGCTCACGAACCAGGATTGGGTCAATGGCAGATCCCTTCCCCAACCAGACCACGCTGTGGTGACGGACGCGTCCCTTCTGGGATGGGGCGGCCACATGGGAGAGGCGGAGATCAGAGGCCTCTGGTCTCCGGCGGAGTTCCGGCTCCACATCAACCTTCTGGAGCTCCGGGTGATTCGTCTTGCACTCAAGGCATTCCTTCCCTCTGTCCGGGGAAGAGTAGTGCAGGTGTTCACGGACAACACCACCGCCATGTGGTACTGCAACAAACAGGGCGGGGTGGGGTCGTGGACCCTATGTCAGGAGGCCCTCCGCCTCTGGACATCGCTGGAACATCAGGGCATATTCCTGGTGGTTCAACACCTGGCAGGTTCCCAGAACGCCAGGGCGGACGAACTCAGCCGCAGGTGCATGATGGATCATGAATGGCGTCTCCACTCGGAGGTAGGGCAAGGTCTCTTTCAACAATGGGGAGAGCCTTGGTTAGATCTATTCGCCACCGAAGAGAACGCGCAATGTCAGCAATTATGTGCTTTGGAATTTCCAATACAAAAACAGCATGCAAAAACAACAGTTGATGGACAGAATGTAGAACAATGTCATACATTCACCCCAGTACAGAGATCTGGGCCTAAATCCATCGTTTTTTTGCTCACCATGCCATTCCAGTTTGAACCCAGCCATATGCAAATCAGTCTTTACCCTGTGCCTCATGGGAACAGTCCAGCCCGAACTGCCAAGCCAGGTCCTCCCTGGACTGGAAACAAGCATCCTAGGACCAGTTTCGGGGTTTCACCCCTCATCAGCCAGCATAGCGTGATTCCAGTGGCATATGGCTGGGTCCAAACTGGGGTGGCGTAGTGGGCAAAAGAACGATGGATTTAACCCAGATCTTTTGACTGGGGGAGAATGTTTGCATTGTCAGCATTCCGTCCATCATTTGTTTGCTGTAACACTTGGAATTTCCAAGGCGGCACTCGCTAGGCGACGCCTTTCGTCGCGAGTGGAGTTGCGGTATGTTGTACGCCTTTCCGCCTATACCACTTCTGCCCAGAGTGCTGAAGAAGCTCAAGCGCGACCGGGCCCAAGTCATTCTTGTGGCTCCGGACTGGGCACGAAGAGTCTGGTATCCCGAGCTGCTCAACATGGCCATCGATCCTCCGATCAGACTGCCTCTTCGGGAGGATCTTCTGTCGCAGCAGCAGGGGACGGTCCTCCACCCGAACCTGTCCAGTCTCCACCTCCTTGCGTGGAGATTGAGTGGCGGCAGGTGACGTCTTTCGACCTGGCTCCCGAAGTCTGTGACGTAATCTTGGCAGCCAGGCGTCCCTCCACTAAGACGGTATACGCCTGCCGGTGGAACAAATTTGTGGCATGGTGCACAGCAAAGGGTGTGGATCCCCTTTCTGCCCCTCTTTCTGAAGTACTCTTGTTCCTTCTCTCCTTGGCCCAGCAGGGCTCTGCTCTGGGCACTGTCAAGGGCTATCTGTCAGCCATCTCTGCTTTCCTTCGGCTACCAGATCAACCTTCTCTTTTCAAGTCCCCGGTAGTTAACCGTTTCTTAAAAGGCTTAACACATCTTTTTCCTCCAATCCCCTTCGTTATTCCTCAGTGGGACTTGAATCTTGTGCTAACTTATCTAATGTGCGCTCCCTTTGAGCCGCTTCATAGCTGTCCCTTACGGCTCTTAACTCTTAAGACTGCTTTCCTGGTAGCCATCCCTTCTGCTAGAAGGGTGAGCGAGCTCCAGGCCCTTTCTTCAAAACCTCCTTTCCTATCTGTCCATCCGGATAAGGTGGTTCTCCGAACCCGTCCATCCTTTCTTCCTAAGGTGGTCACTGCCTTCCACATTGGGCAGACCATTACCTTGCCCACCTTCTTTCCGCCTCCGCATCCTTCGAAGGAGTAAGAGAGGCTCCACCGTCTGGACCCAAAACGTGCGCTCTCCTTCTATCTGGATCGCACCAAACAGTTCCGGGTGGATGATCAACTTTTTGTTGGCTACGTGGGCGCAAAGAAGGGTCGGGCCGTACAAAAACGCACCATTTCACAGTGGGTCGTGTTGTGTATTAAAGCTTGTTACTCTCTGGCTAAAAAAGAGCCTCCAGTAGGGCTACGCGCTTACTCCACCAGGGCGACGGCAGCCACTACTGCCTTGGGGAGAGGAGTTCCTCTAAATGACATCTGTCAGGCAGCTACGTGGGCATCACTGCACACGTTTACGAAACACTACTGTCTGGACAGTCAAGTCCAGAGAGACGGCTTCTTTGGCCGTTCTGTTCTCCAGGACTTTCTGGTGTGATCTTGGTTCGCAGACCCACCACCGGGGTTGGTATTGCTGGAGTATCCATTCTAAGGTAAGGAATCTATAACTAACGTGTTTCTTTCAGATGAACAAGTTACTTACCTTCGGTAACGATATATCTGTAAGAAACTTTAGTTAGTTATAGATTCCTTACCGCCCCACCCATCCTCCCCGTTCTGCGAACTGATTTCTAGGGTTAAGGTCATCCTTTCAGGGCCCTAGTTTTGTGCACCAATGGTCAGTGTCTTGCATGGCTCTGCGTTTCTGGCGCGGAAAGTCGTGTACGGAATTGACGTCAGCGCGCGAGTGCGGCATCTAAGTAGCTGCCGCAACATCATCCCGGCGACCACGACGCCGACGACGGACGGGGAGTCGACCAATGCCACCTTCCGACGCGCAGAGGTACTGCTCACGAAAAAACTTTCCGGATCCAGTCTGACGCCTGGGGGTAATTCTAAGGTAAGGAATCTATAACTAACTAGTGTTTCTTACAGATATATCGTTACCGAAAGTAAGTAACTTGTTCATTAGGCCATAAAACGTTTAGAAAGACCATCTGAATGTTGAAGGTGATATGTCTACACAGTATTTCCTTCTGCACAGGCACGTCAGATTGTGCAGTAGAAATGCCCATCTGTTGAGAACTAGGACAAGTGGGTGGGGAGTCTCGGCATGTGCCAACCCCTCTGTCTTTGGTGATAGACTTGATGTGGATATTTCAACTTTATGTGGGAGTAACTTGCAGATTTCTTTTAGTGCCATCAAGGTAGCTTGCCACTCTGTATCCTCAAGAGAATGTAAATCTAAATCTGAAAGAAACACGTTAGTTATAGATTCCTTACTTTAGAATTACCCCCAGGCGTCAGACTGGATCCGGAAAGTTTTTTCGTCAGCAGTACCTCTGCGCGTCGGAAGGTGGCGCCGGTCGACTCCGCGTTCGTCGTTGGCGTCGTGGTCACCAGGATGACGTCGCAGCAGCTACTTAGACGACGCCCTCACTCGCTGACGTCAGTTCTTTCTTTTTCCGTGCCAGCCAGTGCAGATCCGGGAAGAGCAGTACCTCAGTCATTTTTGAGTAACTTTTCTCGACTTTTGTCGACTTCTTTCTTCGAGTCTCCGACTCCAAAAAGGTGCACGAGGGATGCCCGGCTTCAAGGCTTGCGGTTCCTGTAGCCGACTGATGTTGGTGACGGATCCGCACCGCGTGTGTCTTTTCTGCCTGGAGCGCGACCACGACCCCAAGTCGTGCTCCCGACTGCTTGTCGATGGCGCCGAAGGCTTTGCGGGAGCGGTCCCGAAAGCTGCTTGAACATCGGCAGTCGGCTCCGCGCCGTTCGAGGTCCCGGTCGAGAGGGAGGTCGAGGGACCGGTCGCGGAGCCACCACCATTCCAGTTCGAAATCATCGAAGTCTTCGCACTCGGGGTCGGGTAAGTCGAAGCACAGGAAGAAGTCGAAGAAGCATCGTCGCTCTTCGACTTCCCCTCTTCGGTCGGCCGATCCGACGAGGCACGCGGGTGGTGCCCCTCCCGCGGCTCCGCGCGCGGAGCCTGCAGAGCCGACTCCGGGTTTCCCCCCCTTTCCGAGACCCGGAGCGACTTCCGCCCAGCTATGTACGTTCTACGAGGCGATGCATGCCATCTTTGGGCGAACCGAACCTGCCGGCGCGCCTTCGGGCCCCGCGGACTCGGTTGGGGGGCCTAGGTCTTCGCTGCCGTCTGCTCCGGCCCCGACGCCGCAGGCCCCCCTTGGATCCAGGCCTGGATCCGGATCGGCACCGGTTGACCTCGTTACGCCTCCACCGGCGCCGCTTCCGACGGCACCACTACCGCGTCCGACGCCGGTTGGCCCCCCGGTCGGCGTCGAACCCGGCCTCCATCCTGATGTGGACACGGAGCGGACGACGCCGGATCCGGCGCCGGGTGGGAGTTTCATGCCCCTATTCACTCCTGGGGTCCCTTTTCAACCACAGTGGCACCCAGAGGATGATGAAGAGGAGTGGGAGGGGTCAGGTGACCCTTTAACTGACCAGTTGAAAAGTGAACAGGACTGGAGAGAGGAACTGGGGGATGCCAGTGGTTTGGACACCTCCCCTGACCTTGGCATGTTGTCTCCTCCTACTGTGGCTACGGAGGAGGGAGCGTCATACGCAGTGGTGTTGCGAAGGGCGGTCGAGGCTCTCAACCTCGAACTTTCTACGGTGGCGGTCAGGACTAACCTCCTGACTGAGGTGCTTCAGCCGGCTGCGAGCTCTTCGGAGCCCTTGCTGCCGTTCAACGAGGCCCTCATCGACGTCCTTTTGGGCACCTGGTCCAAGCCCAACACGGGGCTCCCGTGGATAGGATGATTGCCCGACGCCACCGCCCGGCTCCGGGCGACCCCACTTTCCTCTCCCAACACCCCACCCCGGAGAGCTTGGTTGTGCAAGCCTCCGCTTCCAAAAGCGCATTCCCTACCGCTCCCCCGGAAAGGGAATCCAAGAAGCTGGATCTCCTTGGGAAGAAGATTTTCTCTTCCGCCAGCTTAGGACTGCGGTCGGTAAACACTGCATGCCTCTTGGGCCGTTATTCCCACTCCGTGTGGGATACGGTGGCGCACGTGCTGCCTCAGTGTCCGGAGGAGGCCCGGACAGTGCTCTCTCAGACTGTGGCCGCCGGGAGAGATGCAGCAAAGTTTGCCATACGGTGTGGGCTGGACACCGCCGACTCACTGGGCAGGACCATTTCAACGTCGGTAGCGCTTCGGCGCTACGCCTGGATCAGGTCAACTGGCTTTTCTGGGGATGTCCAGAACACCTTGATGGACATGCCCTTTGATGGCCGTCGCCATTTTGGCGACAAAGCAGACCACGCTCTAGAGCTTCCAAGGACTCACGGGCTACGGCCAAGTCCTTGGGCCTCTCCACCCGCCCCTGTTCAGTCTGCTTTTCGCCCCTTTCGTGGCTACGGAAGGGGTGCCCCGCTACGTTCCGCCCAGAGCCACAGGCCGAGGCAAGTTACCCAACCTTCACGCGGCCGGGGACGTGGAAACAACCGTTGTGGTTCCGGGGGCCAGCGGGCGGGCCAGTCCACCAACACCCCCTCCGCAGCAGCCTCCAAACCCTCCTAGTCCGACCTTTCAGGTCCATCAAACGCCAGTGGGCGGCAGGATTCGCCATCACTTCCTCCACTGGCGCACCATCACGTCGGACAGGTGGGTTTTGCAGATAGTCGGAAGGGGCTACTCCCTCCCCTTCGAGACTACCCCTCCAGCCATGCCACCAAGATACCACTGCATGTCGGAGGATCATCTGACCCTTCTCCAGCAGGAAGTTACGGCTCTCTTGGCCAAGGGAGCCATCGAGCGCGTTCCTGTCCCAGAAGTAGGTCGTGGTTGTTACTCCCACTACTTTCTGGTCCCCAAGAAGGACAAGGGCCTTCGTCCTATTTTGGATCTCAGGGAAGTCAACCGCTGCCTCTGGAAGGAGAAGTTCAAGATGTTGACGCTTGCTCAGGTCTTGTCTGCCCTCGACCCGCAAGATTGGTTGGTAGCGTTGGACTTGCAGGACGCTTATTTTCACATCCCCGTCCTGCTGGCCCACCGGCGTTACCTACGGTTCACGGTAGGCCACGAGCATTTTCAATTTACCGTGCTCCCCTTTGGCCTTACCAGCGCCCCTCGGGTGTTCATGAAGGTGATGGCGGTGGTCGCAGCTCATCTGCGCAGATCAGGGGTTTCAGTCTTCCCCTATCTCAACGACTGGCTGTTGAAGGCGGGCTCGACCCAGGCAGTCGTCTCCCACCTCCAGACTACGGCCGACCTCCTGCATTCCCTGCGGTTTTCCATCAACGTGCCGAAGTCACACCTGATTCCCTCTCAAAGCTCCTTTTCATCTGAGCGGTTCTGGACACGACGCAGTTTCGGGTCTATCCTCCCGAGCAGCGAGTCCGGGATATTCGGGCTATGATTCCGATCTTTCAGCCTCTATCCCGGGTGTCGGTCAGAATGACTCTGAGGCTGCTGGGCCTCATGGCCTCCTGCATCCTGCTGGTAGATCATGCCAGATGGCATATGCGGCTCTGCAGTGGGACCTGAAGTTCCAGTGGGCGCAGCATCAGGGGAATCTGTCCGATTGCGTCCAGATCTCGGAGGGCACTGCACGTCAACTGCAGTGGTGGCTCACGAATCAGGATTGGGTCAATGGCAGATCCCTCTCCCTTCCCCAACCAGTCCACACTGTGGTGACGGACGCGTCCCTTCTGGGATGGGGCGGTCATATGGGAGAGGCGGAGATCAGAGGCCTCTGGTCTCCGGCGGAGTCCGGGCTCCACATCAACCTTCTGGAGCTCCGGACGATTCGTCTTGCACTCAAGGCATTCCTTCCCTCTGTCCGGGGAAGAGTAGTGCAGGTGTTCACGGACAACACCACCGCCATGTGGTACTGCAAGAAACAGGGCGGGGTGGGGTCGTGGACCCTATGTCAGGAGGCCCTCCGCCTCTGGACTTGGCTGGAACATCAGGGCATATCCCTGGTGGTTCAACACCTGGCAGGTTCCCTGAACGCCAGGGCGGATGAACTCAGCCGCAGGTGCATGATGGATCACTAATGGCGTCTCCACTCGGAAGTGGTGCAAGGTCTCTTTCAACAATGGGGAGAGCCTTGGTTGGATCTATTCGCCACCGAAGAGAACGCGCAATGTCAGCAATTCTGCGCGTTGGAATTTCCAAGGCGGCACTCGCTAGGCGACGCCTTTCGTCGCGAGTGGAGTTGCGGTCTGTTGTACGCCTTTCCGCCTATACCACTTCTTTCCAGAGTGCTGGAGAAGATCAAGCGCGACCGGGCCCAAGTCATTCTTGTGGCTCCGGACTGGGCACGAAGAGTGTGGTATCCCGAGCTGCAAAACATGGCCATCGATCCTCCGATCAGACTGCCTCTTCGGGAGGATCTTCTGTAGCAGCAGCAGGGGACGGTCCTCCACCCGAACCTGTCCAGTCTCCACCTCCTTGCGTGGAAATTGAGCGGCGGCAGTTGACGTAGTTTTACCTGCCTCCCGAAGTCTGTGACGTAATCTTGGCAGCCAGGCGTCCCTCCACTAAGACGGTATACGCCTGCCGGTGGAACAAATTTGTGGCATGGTGCCCAGCAAAGGCTATGGATCCCCTTTCTGCCCCTCTTTCTGAAGTACTCTTGTTCCTTCTCTCCTTGGCCCAGCAGGCCTCTGCTCTGGGCACTGTCAAGGGCTATCCGTCAGCTATCTCTGCTTTCCTTCGGCTGCCAGATCAGCCTTCTCTTTTCAAGTCCCCGGTAGTTAACCATTTCTTAAAAGGAAGGCTTAACACATCTTTTTCCTCCAATCTCCTTCGTTATGCCTCAGTGGGACTTGAATCTTGTGCTAACTTATCATATGTGCGCTCCCTTTGAGTCGCTTCATAGCTGTCCTTTACGGCTCTTAACTCTTAAGACTGCTTTCCTGGTAGCCATCACTTCTGCTAGAAGGGTGAGCGAGCTCCAGGCCCTTTCTTCAAAACCTCCTTTCTGTCCATCCGGATAAGGTGGTTCTCCGAATCCGTCCATCCTTTCTTGCTAAGGTGGTCACTGCCTTCCACATTGGGCAGACCATTACCTTGCCCACCTTCTTTCCGCCTCCGCATCCTTCCACGGAGGAAGAGAGGCTCCACCGTCTGGACCTAAAACTTGCGCTCTCCTTCTATCTGGATCGCACCAAACAGTTCCGGGTGGATGATCAACTTTTTGTTGGCTACGTGGGCGCAAAGAAGGGTCGGGCCGTACACAAACGCACCATTTCACGGTGGGTTGTGTTGTGTATTAAAGCCTGTTACTCTCTGGCTAAAAAAGAGCCTCCAGTAGGGCTACGCGCTCACTCCACCAGGGCGACGGCAGCCACTACTGCCTTGGGAAGAGGAGTTCCTCTAAATGACATCTGTCAGGCAGCTACGTGGGCATCACTGCACACGTTTACGAAACACTACTGTCTGGACAGTCAAGTCCGGAGAGACGGCTTCTTTGGCCGTTCTGTTCTCCAGGACTTTCTGGTGTGATCTTGGTTCGCAGACCCACCACCGGGGTTGGTATTGCTGGGGTATCTATTCTAAGGTAAGGAATCTATAACTAACGTGTTTCTTTCATATGAACAAGTTACTTACCTTCGGTAACGATATATCTGTAAGAAACTTTAGTTAGTTATAGATTTGTTACCGCCCCACCCATCCTCCCCGTTCTGCGAACTGATTTCTAGGGTTAAGGTCATCCTTTCAGGGCCCTAGTTTTGTGCACCAATGGTCAGTGTCTTGCATGGCTCTGCGTTTCTGGCGCGGAAAGTCGTGTACGGAACTGACGTCAGCGCGCGAGTGCGGCATCTAAGTAGCTGCCGCAACATCATCCCGGCGACCACGACACGGACGGGGAGTCGACCAACGCCACCTTCCGACGTGCAGAGGTACTGCTGACGAAAAAACTTTCCGGATCCAGTCTGACGCCTGGGGATAATTCAAAGGTAAGGAATCTATAACTAACTAATGTTTCTTACAGATATATCGTTACCGAAGGTAAGTAACTTGTTCTTCTCAGGCATGCCTTGGACCTTGAACAGTATCAGGTATATGAATACTTAGTGAGCATCTGCTCTAAGGTGTTCATATTTGGCAACACAGAGATATTGGTTAGATAGGGGGAGAGTGCTTTTTTAAGCTGCATGTTTCTATAAAATTGGGACTGAATTAGTCCAGATCCATCCTGGAGTGCAGCAAATGGTTTAATGGAATAATAGGAAACTTCTGCCACGAGTGTGGATGTCCCCAATGTATCCAATCTCTCAAACCCCTGAAGGGTAATGGCTTATGTATATTATGTGCCCATCTGCAGTGGGGATACTTTGGTCAAATTTCCCATACATTTCAGCAGTTTAATCAAATCTTTCCAAAATGTAGGTTTCACCCACATCCTTAGTTTAAAGCCCTAGTATGCAGCACCTCTTTGCCTATGAAACTCTGCATTATTGATAACAGGTGTCTTCACCCCCAGAACACGAACACATGCCACACCTTCCAGTTGATCTGTTCGGTTCTCTAGTTTAATCTTTGAATCAACCACACAATTCTGAAACTCTTTATATGTCTAATTTCAGTTTGCAACTAGTCCTGGAATTTCCTTACTTCCCGTGCCCTGGTCCTTGGATGTCTGGGGTCAAAAAAGGCTAGCTTGAAGTTTCTTGTGAATGTGCTCTGGCTGCTCGTTTGAAGTGCAAGTATGGTAGGTGACAGCTCCGCCCCTCCCATCAGCTCAAGCTGGCCCATCCTGCCCACATCCAGTCCCCCTTTTGTGATACTGTCTGGGAGTAAAACAAAATAGCCAACTGCCAAATACACCTAGTCTTGTAACCAAGGATACAGGCTCCAAATGGTTAGGACAAAAAAATTTAAATCTTCTAAAAGTGGCATTTTCAGAATTGTGACTTGAAATCCGACTGTACCATTAAAGAGGGTTGTAAATTAAAATTCATTTGAGACCAAATGTGACATTCGTACCTGTTCCCAATCAAAAGTTATCACTTACTAAATTTAATAAGGTAACCCAATGTTATCCTATGGTAGGCTTTGCAGTAGTGAAAAACGAATTTAGGAGTTTTTCACTACCAGAACATGTAAAACTTAAAAGTACATGTCCAACTTTTCAAATACATGGTGCCCTGCCCTAAGGGTTGTTTAGAGCCTACTTTAGAGCTGACTTAAATGTTTTAAAAAGGAGTGTTGAGGCCTGGCAAAAGGGTTATTTTACCTGTTAAAATGGCAATTTTAAAATACACAAGCTGCAATGGCAGACCTGAAACCTGTTTAAAAAAGGCTACTTAAGTGGGTGGCACAATGAGTGCCGCAGGTCCACTAGTAGCATTTATTTACAGGCCCTGGGTACATGTAGTACTACTTTACATTTGTTGAGACTTAACAGTTGATTTGGTGTTGGTTTGCAGGTCTCTGACAACTCCACGATCTGTATGTCAACTTGTGAGAACCCCTTATCAGGAATTATGCCCATTTCCGGCCGGTATTAACATCACTCACCTCATGGTGTGTTCGCAGTTTGAAGAAATCCCTCTGTTCTCTTTGGGCTGCACATCTTAGTAGTGTATGTGACACCTCCTTATGACACTGCAGGGCCCTCAGTTGAGGAGGTACCCGTCCTTTGTGTTAGCGATCCCCCCCTAAGCCAGGCGACTCCTAATGTGGGCACCTTGTCCTGCCTTAGCAGACACAGCACCTCACTCGCCTCTTCCGGTGACTCCTCCTATCATCTTCTTTGCCACAGGCCCAGGTGCTGTCAGGACTGCATTGTGGGCGAAACTCTTTTGCCACCTTCTACACTAAGTAGGCATGTCCTTCCCCTAAAGTAATTGTGTGATCACTGCAGAGCCGCACCACCTCAATATTTACTGCAGCAGTGCAATTCTCTCATTCCAATTAGTTTGCTGGTGCTATCGTGCCTTATCAGGGGGGAGCGGAGTTCTTGGTGTATTCTGCAGTATTAAACTATTGAATATTCAGTCCAAGGATTTCAGTCAACAGTGGAAACGCTTCCGGTATTGTAAGCTGGATTCACCTTGCTGTAGCCCTGTCTACCACCATCGCCGGGAGCCCCAAAAGATCATGCCTCCCTGGAGCTCCTAGGATTAGCACTCTTCATGGACCCATTCCACAACCCATGCCAGAAGGTGCAGCAGTTAAGAAGTCCTGAGTTAAGAAAAAAAACAAAAGCTTTTCCCACTGTAACCTCAGACCCTGAATTGAAAAGACATTGATGACAGTGGAACTCAGTATTTTTTATGAGAAATCCTAACTGATGGCTTTTAATCAAACTTTTCTTTTATCAAGATTCTCGCATGCTAATTGCTAAGCATGCTTGCATTTCCTAGGACGTATTAAGGCAGCTCTTTCAGTCACTACTAGATCAGTGGATGCTAGGGTGCTCCCCTGGTTTTTCCAGCAATGTTTACTCAGATAATGGTTGGAGTGATTTGAACTAAGCAAAGTGATAACACGCTTTTGCTGAAACTACAACTTATCCATTTGTGTCCTCCCAACCATTCTTCGGAAAGCCACCACCTGTAATACCCTCCATCGTCTCACTGCTACACAAAAATTGTGATGAAATAAATTGAAGTTTGATCATACAAAAGTGAGAAAAGGAAGAGTTGCTAATCAAGATGCTTTCTGGTTTCCCAGAAGGGGCGAAGGATAGGGACACTTTCTATACTACTATCCTTTGAATAAAGTTTTGAAAGTGCAAAATTTCAAGGTGGTTTTGCTTCAACAGAGCCTTCAAAGCCTCAACAATCAGGTCTCAATGGTGTCTGTAGACCACCAGTACTCATTCTTTTAAATTACCATAAGTGCAAAATGTTACCCAGATTTGTGGTAAGAGCTCAGCAGTCACTTAACAGATCTGTCTTTTGACTTTGTGTCAGCTCCGAGAGTGTTTATGAAAGTAATAGCTGTTGTTGATTCACATCCATCCATACAGACATCTGATCCACATCTTTCAGTATTTGGATGATTGGCTGTTCAAGACAAAAACACCAGAGGAGTTGGATGAGCATCTTAAGTCTACATCCCATCTACTGTATTATTTGGAATTCTCTCTGTCTGGAAATGTCTTGGCTTGTTCCAGCACAAGCTTTTCCATTTACAGGAGCGGTGCTCGATACAATAATGGGGAAATCTTTTCACTCATAGGATTTCTGACAATGCTTAATGCTGGCATAACCCTCTGAAAGGGCAACTGTTCCTCTGGGAGTGGTGCCATGAAGTGCTGAATGCAGACTTTTGCTGATAGGTTGGGTTGCTCAACTCATGGACAAGATCATCTGTGGACTTGATTGAGAAGCAAGTGAGCTCACGCTATATAATTGTGCTTCCTTTGAGAGATGTTCTCTGATATTAGAAGCGGTTTGTTTTAGTGTTACACTGCTATTTAAGTGTGCTAGATAGCAAAACTTAATCTGTTTTTATAACTCGGTATTTGTAAAGCTCAAACTAATCACACCTAAGGGTCTCAAGGCGCTGGGGGCCGTCGGGGAGATTAAGCGAGCTATTGCCCAGAGTCATGTGGTGCTGGGCTGAGCTGCCGCCGGTGCTGGGGATCGAACCGTGAGCCCCGTGCTCCGGAGTCAGATGCCCTGCCCACTGCGCCACACCTCTCCCACACAAGAAAAGAGTGCACAAGAAAGGAGGTTTCTGCTTGAGGATTCTATGCCTTGAAGCACTCAAACTGTGTTTATTTGCCATAGACAAAAGGTCTCTTATGAATCAGCGGGGACAATCCGAAGGCAGCCGCACTCAGTGGAAGTCATGTGGCTGCCCTCAAATGGGAGCTTCATGACAAAGTGTTTGACAAAGTAAGATATTAGGGGGAGTAGATTAGTCCTTTAACTGTAAAGGTGCCTTAAATTCAGCAGATTGCATTCTTGTTAGCTAAAGAATGCCTGAGTACAGACACTCTGAAGGTTTTTTGATAGAGACTTCTAACCGCAGATTCCTCACCTTAGAACATTCCCCAGACAGACTAGATCCGGAAAAGTTTAAAGCATCCCTGGATCTGACGTGTGACGTGTGCGGGCCTGTTTAGGCGCCACCCATGGGCGATGACATCAGTTCCTTTCTTTCCGTGCCAGTCAGTCCAGATCTGGAGCTACCCGTGTCATTTTGACCATTTGTGTTCTCAAACTTTTCAGTCATTTTTTCACATATTTCCTCTGGAGTGCAAGGGAATATGCACCCCAATAAAACAGGGCCTAAGCTTTGTGGGGAATGTCACAGATCGATGTCGAATTCTGGTCCCCACTTGGCCTGTTTGTGGTGCCTGGGGTCGTCCCACGACTCTGCAGCCTGCAACGACTCTGCCCAGATGCACCCCAAACCATCCGAGAGCGGGAGGCCAAGTTTTTTGTTGCCCACCATCTAAAGACCCCACATTGGTCGAAGTCTTTGGGGGGGATCCCAGTCCTGTGCTCGATGCCGTTTCTCAAGGAGTCGTCATTGAAGTCCCAGATTTCGGATAAGTCCAGGAAAAAAAGTCCAAGTGGGATTTAATACGCTCACGCCCCTTTAAGTCCCCAGTGAAGGTGGGGGGTGTTATTGTGCCTCCAGGACCCGTTCCTTATGTCAGTCCCCAGAGCCTGCTCCTGACCCAGCCCCGTGCCTGCCCAAATTTCCTGGGCCTGTGGTGACTCCACAGCAGATCTTGCAGTTCCATAAGACTATGCTTCACGAAGCCAACTCCCTCTGGCTTGGATTTTGGCCCCATGGAGCCGAGAGGACAACCAAGTGAAGCTTCACCGTTGGGACCTCCCTCTGCGCCATCTGGATCCGTGCCAACTATGGTAACAAATCAGTTTCCAGCATCACACTTTACGCTGTAGCGCAATATACAGATGTTGATACCGACTTCACCAATGCTGGACGACTGTGGCCAACCCATAGTGCTATCTGATTCAGAGCGGGCCCTCGCTGGCTTCATCCAGGGCTGCGCTAGGTGCTACGTATTCCTTCCAATCCAGGCAATTCCTCTGATACCAATCCTCCCCCTCTACCACATAGGAAGTAACTGTTTCTTCATGACACTGACTCTGACAATGGACATTACCATGCAGAAGACAAGATTGCCCAACCATACCAAGGTAGCATTTAGTAGCATGACCTTCAAGGTGCTAGTGGCCTAGATACATCTCCAGAAACTCTTGTTTTCACCTCCGGGCCCTGCTATTGAGGAGAGTGCATCTTTTGCAATGGTGTTGAGGAGGGCTGCAGAATTTCTTGACCTCCAGCAGCCCACTCAAGGGGTAAAGACCAGTGTCCTAACTGAAGTCCTTCAGCCCGGTCAGACTAGTTCCGAGCCTCTCCTCCTTTTTAATGAGGCTCTTACCAACACACTTCTACGGACCTGGGCCAAGCCTGTACTGGCCACCTGGTCAACTGACAGATTGCCCGTTGCCATCTCTCTGTACCCTGGGACCCAAACTTTAATTCAACACCTTACTCCTGAAAGTCTGTTGGTGCTGGCTTCTGGTAGTAAAATTTATTCTAATTGCTTCATTACAGCTCCTCCTGAAATGGAAGTTGAAACAGATTGGCATATTTGGATGCAAAGCATTCTCGTCCCGCAGACTTGCCTTGCTTTCGGTGAATTCCACATGTCTTCTGGGTCACTACACCCGTGCCTTATGGGATTCAGTGGCCCAGGTCCTTCTGTATGTTCTTGAGGAAGCCCATCAAGGCGGATGGCTGTGATGCAGCCAAGTTTACTATTCCTTGTGGCCTTAATACAGAGCCATTGGCATAAGTGTGGCCCTCTGCAGGCACGCATGCATGCGGTCCACTGGATTTTCTACTGATGTCCAGTCGAGCTTAAAGGACATGCCCTTTGATGGTTCCCTTACTTTTCGGGGACAAGGCTGATTCTGTGGTTGAGTGGTTCAAAATCAGTGGGTCTACAGCGCATTCCCATGTTTGTCCACAGCACCAGGTCCGATGCCTTTTAATTTTCACCCCCTATTTTGCTTTGGTAGGACGTTCCAGTAACGTCAGCCACCACATCAGGCACATCATCCTTCTCATCCAATTAGTAGCTGCAGCTCAGGTTCCCACAGACCATTCGGGCACCAGGGGAAGCATGCAGCCCAGTCAACCACCCCTTTAGCTGTTGCAGCCTCTACATTTCTTTAGCGTGTCCTTAGCGAGACACAGCTATTCTATTGGCAGCAGCATCTAACACTTTCTGCCAAGCAGCAGGCCCCATATCTTGGACAAGTGGGAGTTACAGATCATTCAGCGGGGTTACACACTTCCATTCTTGCAAACCTCACTGCCCTTGCCACCGTCCCTAGAACAGTTGACAGAAGACCACCTGTCCCTTTTATGTCAGAAGTGTGCACTCTTTTGGCCAATGGAGCCCTCGAGAGGGTGAAGATACCAGAAGTAGTTTGTGGTTGTTTTTCCCGCTACTACCTGGTGCCTAAAAAGGTTGGAGGTCTCCGCCCTATTTTAGACTTTTGCCCTCTCAATTCCTTCCTGTGGAATGATAAATTCATGACGCTCACCTTGGCCTGACCTGGAGACTGGATGGTAGCATTGGACCTGCAGGCCCACCGTCGACCTCTGCGCTTCATGGTGGGCCAGAAGAATTTTCGATTCACTGTGCTCCTGTTTGGCCTGATCATTGCCTCTCGGGTGTTCACGAAAGAGATGACGGTGGTCACAGCTCATCTTCTGAGGTCTGGGGTTCCAGTCTTCCCCTACCTCAGCGTCTGGTTGCATAAAGCAGACTTGCCCCACGCAGTCATCACCCACCTCCGGTCTACCAAGGACCTTCTTACCATCACTGGGGTTCACTATCAACCACCGAAATCACACCTGACTCCTCAGATGCTCATTTCATCTGAGCCATTCTGAACAGGGTGCAGTTTCATACCTATGCCCTGGAACTGAGAGTTCCGGGCATTCGGGCTATCATTCCAGTGCTTCGTCCTTGGTCCTGGAACTCAGTGAGGATGATTCTGAGACCGCTGTGACTAATGACTCCTGCATCCTGCTAGTCAAGCACTCTAGGTGGCATATGCAGGCTTTGCAGTGGGATCTGACGTCCAAGTGGCAACAGCACAAACGGACCTCTCTGACTAAGTCCAGACCTCAGAGGAGAGTGCAAAAGACCTGCAGTGGTTGCTGCAGGACCACGATTGGGTAAGTGAAAGACCCAACCCCGCCGTACCATGAGTTGACAGTGGTGATCAGTGCATTGCTTCTGAGTTGAGAGCCATCTGTTGAGCGTTGAAAGCCTTCCTGACATTCATCAAAGGGAGGCTGGTTCAGGTGCTCACAGACAACACCACCACAATCTGATACTGCAGCAAGCAGGGTCAAGTAAAGTTGTGAACCCTGCGCCTTCGGACATGGTTGGAACTCCAGGGGATTTTCCAGATGGTGTAGCATCTGGCGGGATCTTTGAATGTCAGGCCGACACACTAAGCCGTTGATGCCTAGCGAATCACAGATGGCCGTTGCAACTGGAGGTAGCGCAAGGTCTCTTCCACGAATAGGCACAGCGTTGGCTCAATCTGTTCGCCAACGCTGAGAGTGTGCAAAATCAGCATGTCTGCGCATTAGAGCTTTCAAATCGGTTCTCATTCGGAGATAAGTTCCACTTAGAGTGGAACTCTGGGCTCATGTACGCCTTTGCACTGATACCACTATGAAGGTATCAGAAAAAGAATTACCAAAGGTAAGTATCTTGTTAATTTAGCAACCATCCCTGCTTTCTATTGAACCCTTGAGCAAGGCTTTCTTTTCTCATTCTTTTCTGTTGAGCCCCCTGAGCAAGGCTTTCTTTTACCTTTTTTTTTATTTATTTTTTAAAATAAAGACTTGTAAACTTTTTTGACTGAACATGTAATGCTCTTGTGGGACCTCAATTCCCACATATGTCTCCCTTTGAGATGGTTCTTAACAAATTGAAGAAACTTTCTATCTCCTACACTGGGAGTGGGTAGCTGCAGGGCTTTAAGTGGGTTGTAAAAACTGGGAGGGGTCTCTCAAAGGGGAGTGACCAATGTAATTAAGGGCGTGGCTTAAATACACCTAAGCTAAAAATCTGTGCTTAGCATAGTGTGCCGACCGGCTTGTATTTTGCTGTTTTTATCATTGCATCCAGATATATGATACAACAAGTAACATCATACCTACAACAAGTCAGGACTATTGGCTTTGTCAGTGGTTGTTAGTTGCATAAGATAAATAAGCAGCAACTATGGCTTGTATATAATATTGAAAAACCTTCCACTTAAAGCCCGGGTGACACCACGACAATGTTGCTGCTCCTGAGTTTCAAAAAGAGAAGGGAAATCAAGAGAGAAAATGACTCTCTTTAAAGGATTTCCCTTCCCCTACAAGCTCACCTGGCATGACGTCATGCCTTAACTTTTCCACTAGTGAGAAGTGAGCAGTGTGAGCACATGCACATCGATGTGCCTTCTGTCACTGCAGTCCAGAAAAAAACGGACCGCCTGTGCCAAGGCACAAAACAGAGCCCAATAGAGACCCGTTTCGAGCCCGCCTTTAAAAAACTGCCGGTGCTCAGCACTGGTGAGACCCGGCCCACTTAAAGCCCTGGGTAGCTGGAAGTAAATTTGAATTCAATGAAATTGAGTATTCCTGTTACACCGTTTTAAAAGAAGCGATTAGGCTCAAAAGGAATTTAGTTGAACTATTGAGAAAGTAACCCATGCACAAAACAGTGAGCAATTTTTGGTGCTTGATGAGTTTTATGCACAATTCTTCTGGTGGATACTTCTAACAACAGATTCCACTCCTTGTGAATATTCCCCAGGCGTTAGACGGGATCCGAAGGTGGCATCATGCAGCTCCACTCCAACATCATTCCACTCAAGAAGTGACAAGCAGAGCCGCATTTAAGCGCCACCCATGCTCGTTGACTTCAGTGCTTTTGACCCTTTTCACAAATAATTTTCCAGTATGCTGAGGAAAATGTCACCACCTAGGACAATGGGTAAATCTGAAGGGCATAGGAACCACAATGCAAAGCTGTATGTTGGCACACCTTGGAAGACTCCATGTCGTGACTGCTCAAAGTCGAAAGGAAGGTCCCTTTCCACCCACAGATTGTCATCGTGATGAAACTCTTTGGATAGGTTCAAGAAGAAGCATAAGAAATCAAAGTTCCATTCACATTGCTGCCTAAATTAGATGAGGATTCGCAACCCAATGTGCTCTCCGACTCCAAGCAGAATTTGCCATGACCTCAACCAATGCTGACAATCCTTCAGGTCTGATGCTTTGCTCTTACCACATGTTAGGGTCCAGACCTTGAATGATCCTTTCAGCACTGACACAGACAATATACATTTTGATGAATGGGTTGATTGTGGCTCTAATATGATGAGAAAAAAAAAATTGTATGAAGAACTACAAGATGCTAGTGGCCTTGATTCTTCTCCAGATACTGTCCTTTCCCAGCCTGCTACGGAAGAAAGCACTTCCTTCGCTGCTGTTATGCAGAGGGCGGCAGAAATACTAGACCTACAACTCCCTAATATGGAGGTGAAGACTAATGTTCTGATAGAGGTACTCCAGCCTGTTCAGGTACCTCCTGAACCTCTACTACCCTTTAATAATGCCATCACGGGTACCCTCTTGGGCGAAACCATGTTCTGGAACACCAGTTAATAGGCAGGACGCTCTGCACCATAGTCCCGCCCCAGGTGACACTGACTTTCTTGACACAACATCCCATGCCTGAGATCTTGGTGGTGCAGGTGTCCACCAATAAGGTACATCCCTAAGCCTTCCCCACCACCACACCTGATCGGGAGCCTATGAGAATAGGGACATTTGGCAAGCCCATCTTTTTCTCCATGAGCTTTTCTCTGCCACCAGTAAATGCCAGCTGTCTTCTAGGCTGCTGCTCCATGCCCTGTGGGACACGGTGGCCCAAGTTTTACCGGCAGTTCCAGACGACCTCAGGGCATCCAGGATGGCTGCGACACAGCTAAATTTGTAATTCACTCTGGCTTGGACATGACCGACTGCTTAGGTCGGGCGATGGGTAAGAGTGTGGCACAAAAGTGCCATGCCTGGATGAGGTCTTCTGGCTTCTCCAGGAATCTCCAGGCATCTTTAATGATCATGCTGTTCAATGGCTTTCACCTTTTTGGCGAGAAATCGGATACTGCCCTCGACTACTTTAAAGAAAGTAGGGCCACAGCATGTTCCTTGGGTCTTGCTGTCTGCCCCAAGAGACAATTCCACCAGCAAGTTAGCCCCCTCCGTGGCTATGGCAGGGGTTTTCAGTTTAGCCAACAATGCTTAACTTGTTAAAAATAAATAAAAAATAAAAGTGCTAGAGCCATGATCAGGAGCTCTCTGCAACTTGCACTACTCATTGCACCTGCCATCTCTGCCAATGATAGTACCAACACAACTACTAAGCGTCACACTTCTACAAGTGTGACAGTTCAGACTATTCCAGGCCCCCAAAGCTATAAGAATGGCTTCGGCGACCGGTATTGGCCATTTTTAATGTATATTAAATTAATAAACAACTGTTGTTGTGCTCATCTGTAAATTAGACAGACAGCGCCATCATGTGGCAGACTGTCATAAGTGCCGGTGTTGAACACCGGAAACCACCGGCTCAAATTAAGCACTGCCAACGTCAGATACTTATGCCAGCCCAGCAGGCCTTTCCACTTATTTGTGACACAGGTTGTGGCTCACAAACACAATGCCCAGAGCATTAGGGGTAAACATACAGCTTAATCCCTCACCACATCCGCAAAACCACTTTAGTGTGACCATTCCGGCACATACCCTCTCACCCTGTTGGGATGTAGGATTCAGTATATCCTTCAGGGGTGGCAAGCAATCACCTCATACACGTGGGTCCTCCAAATTGTACATACCCCCTTCCAGGCTGTTGGGCTCCTGCATCCTGCTAGTGTAACAATACCAGATAGGCTCTGCAGTGAGACCTAAAGTCCCAGTTGGCACAACACCAAGGAAATCTGTTGGATTGTATCCAGATTTCGGAGTAGACTGCAAGAGACCTGGAGTGGTGGCTGCTGGACCACGATTGGGTCAGTGCAAGACCCCTTTCCTTAACCCAGTGTACCTATTGTGTTACAAGTTTGTTCATGTAAAAAGTGATTTGCTGCCTATGTTAAACAGGTTTATCTTTGTGATCAGATGTTCTTTTTATAGCTTTGTAATACACTATTTTTCTGCCCATAGCCAGAGCTTCCATTACCTACTGAATTTCCAGAGCAGTGTACCAAGCTGCACCTCCGCTCTCCACCTTGCTCAACTTCTGATAGTGATAGCAGCGAAGACAACCACCAGCCAATATAAGGATAAAATAGGTAAGGAGCTGTACCTGTTGTATATTTTGCTAGAAAGATAATGTGCTGGGAAAAGTAATTTCTCTTTGTTTGAGCTTTGTGACCCTCCATGGTCTTCCAACTGCAGTTTAGTAGCATCTCTTTTGTAGTGATTCATTTTCCCTTAAGCTCTAGAGAGATGCAAGCTGTTCCCTCCATCTGTAGTTATTTCATAATCCATTCAGTATACACATATCTCCTATTAACATCAGTATACTAATAGGGAATACCACAGACCTGGTACCAGTGTTCAAGTCTCTTGGGAAAACAGATTAATTAACACACAACGAGCCCACGGGTCCAAAGTATAAATCTAGTAGATATGTGGAGTACATAAACCAAACACCAAAGAAAACGGGGGAAGGTATCCCTTTTTGAGGACGGTTCCCCTCACACACCAGAGGTGTCATGCTTCATCATAGGGGTGCCTCCTCGTGTCAAGAACCTAGTCTTGGCACGGGCTACGACCCCCTCTCTACGAGGGAGGAGCTCAGGGATGTTTTCTCAATTTGAGCACATGGGTTGTCCTAAAAACCCTATGTGAGCGTGGTGTGTGAATAAATGTGATGTGCAGTGCTAACGTGGAAGTGGATGTGAATTAAAACTGCCTGCAGAAAACATCCCTGAGCTCCTCCGGTTTCTTTGGTGTTTGGTCTATGTACTCCACATATCTACTAGATTTATCCTTTGGACCCGTGGGCTCGTTGTGTGTTTATTAATACGAGTGGGGAGTGTGCCCACGCAGGTCCCTAAACCTCCTCCAGGCCCTCTTTTGTGTGTGAAAACAGATTAATTACCAAGACTCCCTGTATGATTGCTTTCTCGGTTCCTGTGGATCTGATCCACTGGGTTTTGAGGTGTGGTCGGGAGCCACTCATCAGTTCACATTTCACAGTCAAAGTACAGACTTTCTGATTGATAATTTTAACTGCAGATATTCCTCCCCTTGTGAATACCCACAGATGTCATACTGGATCCGGAGAATGTTTACAGGCATTCCATTGCATGCGCTTAGGTGGCATTTGCCGATTCTGCAATGACTCAGTCCATCCACGGAAGCGATGTTGGAGTTACGTGTAACTTCCACTACTCCATGCTGCGCCTTCAGACACTGACACAGAGCTCGCAACCTCAACTTTTCTGTTTGACAGTATTTGTTTTGTCCAAATTTTCAGTGTGCGAGGGATATGTCCCCTCCATAGACTAGGGCATTTACACCCTGCAGGGACTGTAACAAATGTTTGTGACAGACCCACGCCCTGTTTGTCTCTGGTTCCTGGGTTCATCACAGAAATCCAGGTTTTGCTGGAGCTGTGCCAGGATGAATTCAAAGGCAATCTCTACGTCACCAAACACAGTCAGAGGGAGTGTAAGGGCCGGCATTGGTCAAATTCGAGGACGACTGCCCATTGTCACTCTCGAGGCTGTTCTCAGCATAGGCCTCTTCACATTTGAAGTCATTAGGTAAGCCAAAGTCAAAGAAAAAACACAAGTAGTCAAAGTGTAATTCTCCATCTTCCCACCAGTCTCGTCAGTAGAAATAGCGTGGCCGTCAGGGTGCCTTTCGATGTTGGTATCCGTCTCCTTCTGCAAAGCCAATTCCACAACTTATCTCGATCCAAACCGAATTACTGGACCCATCGGCGATGCCGCAATATGTCGAAGCCTTTGAGGAGACCATGTTTCACATCTTAAGCACCTTCTGGCTCCCTCTGGCACACTTCCAGGACCCAAGGATCTGAGGAGAACTCCAGTCGGTTTACTGTTGGCAGATCTGTCTTCGATGCCATATGTACCTCTTGACTCCACTACAGGGTCTTCCATGACTTTGGGGGTCCGACACCCATCCAGACTTCATACCCGGCGCCTAGGCTTTGGCCTGTCCCCCACGCGTTGACTCTGCAGATGGCGAATAATCATCAATTGTTCTTTTGGACTCTCAAGCAAATCCGGCACAACCTCGACCAAAATCACCGTCCCCCTAACCTCTCTCCCACAGCCTATTCAGTCCTTTCTGACTCAGATGGGACCATGCCTCTATCCAGGCCATTACATATTTCTTTGACTTTTGATTCTGTACAACACAAGATGAGGATGCTGGTTACGCATGTCATCACTATGATGAGATAAATCTTTTTATGCACTATCAGAATGACAGTATGTTGACTTCTCCCCAGACACTGGGTTGGACTCACCTCAAACTTCCCCTTTTCGCCCCAAGGCCCTTCCACAGAGGAATTGGCTTCCTTTGCCTTGATGATAGGGAGGGCTGCAAAAGTATCGGACCTCCATCTCCCATCGGTCGAAGTTAAGACCAGCGTCCTGACGGAAGCCCTACAATGGGAGTAACATTCACTCCTTATTTCCAATGCGAGAACCTTCTTGATGGCTTCTTTGTCCAAAAAAAGCCTCAACTTCCTTCAGTAAGATGCACAAGTGGTCCTCAGAAAACTGCTCTGGTGTAGGCAGTGTATGTGGCGGAGTTGAAAAGAATAGTAGTGCATATCCTTTCCAATTAGTTTAAAGCACACATCTGTTGAATGTAATGCTCTACCTCCTGTGGAGGTAATACCTCATCCTGCCTCCAGCGGGTTAGTTATGTGCTACTAAGGGCAAGCTAAAGTGGTTTGGTAGTGGTGGTGGGAGAGGTGGGGAACCGAGCAGTACAGTGCCCCTGAGGGCCTGGATGTTGTCAGTCAGATTTCTGACCTTGAAAGGTCAGGGGGGTGGGGGTCTGTATTTTCGAATGTGGACCTTAGCACTGTAGTTGTGCCAAGCTTCTTCCAATGCCTCAAAAGGGGAGAAACTGCTGGAGAGACTGCTGCAAGGGCGCAGAGAGGCTGAGGGTGTGTGGCGTAGTCTTATTCTCGTTGAAGCGCTCCAGGGCAGTCTGCCTTGCCTCTGAAGAGATGAGTGCCATTAAATTGCATGTCCAACAGGGACACATGCATGCTACTAGAGAAACCAATGGATCTCATCTGCACGTGGTGCCAAAGCATCGGACAGGTATGATAAGCCCTGCTCAAGCAGTCAGTGGTGTCCAGCCCAGTGTGGATGACCTATTTCGCTGTGACTTGGTCATCCTGAATAATCTGCGAAAGACTGGTGTAAAATTCTTAAGGGACTGTGCGCAAGATTTCACGACCATACACCAAAACCCATACGAATAGCATCCCAGAAGGCAACTAGCATTAACTGAGCGAAGAGTGAGACAGACTTAAGAGACCATTCAGTATCGTAATGTCTTCATTCGTTTGGGCTCGCTTTCAGGAGGCATAGTAGGGAGTACTTATGGGTTGAGCCTGCTTCTTGATGCCTGGACTAATGGGCTTTCAAGGATAGGATGGAAAGTCGAGCCTCCAGGAGCAGGTCTGTCTCTTCTGGCAACCTGTCGATTGTTTGGTGGTCAAGAGCTCGGCTTGGATCAAGTGACCATCATTAAGTCCTTAATAGCCTTGTTAAAGGGGAGGAGTGGTTCTGAGGAAGTTTGACCAGGTTGTATTTTGTGCCGAAGAAGAATGAAGCTTTTTGTCCTATTTTAGACTTTCGCCCTCCTAACTTCTTTCTTAAGAAGGACAAATTCAAGATGCTCACACTGGCCCAAGTTCTATCTTCCCTTCATCCAGGAGGATGGTGATGTTGGATTTGCAGGATGCTTGTTTAGTTTTCTGTGCTCCCCTTCGACCCCACCAGCACCTCTCGTGTGTATGTGAAATTGATGCCGGTGGTCTCACCACATCTTTAGAGGTTGGGAATACCAGTCTTCTCATACTTCAATGACTGGTTGCTGAAGGCTGGCTTGCCACAGTGAGTCATAGACATCCTCCAGATGATTGCGAACCACCTCACATATTTGGGGATCTCATTCAATGTGCCGAAGTCACATCTGACTCTTTTCCAGAAGCTCCCGTTCATCAGAGCTCTTCTGGAGACTGTGCTCTTTCATATCTTTCTACCAGCTCAATAAGTCCCAGACATTCGGGATATGATCCTGCTGTTTCTACCTCTGTCTTGGGTCTCGGTGAGAGCAGTTCTGAGGCTTCTTGGCCTTCTGCCTCCTGCATCCTGCTTGTGGAACACGCCTGATGGCATATTTAAACTCTTGCAGGAAGCTGGCTCTGTATATTCTATACCAAAGTAAGGTATAGGGAGCACAGAGTCCAGTGAGTCCCCAGAGGTATAGCAGAGGCTAAATTAGGTAAGTACTAACAGCTCTCTTTGTGGAAGTGTGGGCGAGCAGTTAGGCTTATCTAGAGGGTGTGTTAAGCATGTATTGTATTCACTCAATTAAGGCTGATGGAACACACTTAGACACAGAATCCAGTCAATTGGGTAAGTATAAAAAAAAGGTATACTTTGTTTCTAGAACCAAGCAGGATTTGGTACAGGTAGGTAAAATGTACATTCAAGTGTAAACCTTAGCACAGACATACAATTGGGAATGGATTTGCAGTTGTTACAGGTTGGTATGGTTTTAAAAAGCAGGTTATATTACTCAGTAATTACTTTTAGAATACTTTTTGATTACTTGTAGATTGCATGGAGTACTGGGGCGGTATGCCTAGATATCACACCTAAGGATCTCACAATACAAGGTAAGTAAGACTTTTCTTGGCTTGAGTTATAATTACTGTTTTCCCATGCAAAACAACAGTTCAACACTTAGAACATTTTTAGGGCCAAAATCTCATAACATGGGTTCTTAGGGGAGAAAAATGGTTATCGGTTTCACAGGTAAGTAAACGTCTTACAAGTGGGAGTTTTGGGTGTTAGGACCAAGGTTCCCCAAGGTCTAGATAGGCACCCGAGTTGCACCACCAGCGGCACTGGGGCAGCCTGGTGCAGAGTGCAGGGGCCCAATGTTAGCCAATGGGGCTAAAGTGGCCTTCGGTTAGGGGCTGCTTACGAACAGGCCACTCAGGTGTTGGCGCCAAGCTCCTGGGGTTAAGGTCAGCACTGTAGGGGCCAACAGTCAGCACAGGAGCTGCACCGTCAGCGGCACAGGGGCGTCCGGGTGCAGTGTGCCAAGGAGACGTTGGGGACCCTGTGATTCTCAATGGAGACCTTCGGTTCAGCAAAGTTGCTGCCGGCTCGGGCAGGGAGGCTTCCTGAAGGCAACCACCAGCTGGAGAGGTAAGTTGGATTCCTGCGGGATGCCTGAACACCGTCGGTCAGACCACCCAAGGCCGTGGGGCGTCGGGTGCAGGGGTGTCTTCTGGCATCGGGTTTTCTTACCAGCTCCTGTCACGGTCGGGGGACCCTTCAGGTTGAGGGTGCCGACGTCATCTTGAGGCTTGAGGGAGGTCAGGGCTCACCAGATCCCAGGTCAGGATCGCTGGGGAGACCTCCTCGTGGTGTTGGGCCACTCAAACTCGGGCCGTGGGCGTCGGGTGCAGAGTGGTGCAGAATCGCGGAGTCGCCGGATCCTGGTCTTGGATTCTTGGTTGAGCAAACCCGGTGTTCACGGGTGACAGAGTCTGTAAGGTGAGTGCAGGGCAGGTCCTCCAGGCTCTGTGGGGCTGCTGGACATGTCGGGTACTTCGCTGTAGGCCGGTCGGAGACGGGACAGGCCAGTAGGGATGGGGTCAAAGCAGTAGGTGCCCTCTTCTTCCGGGGTCAGTACGGCTCTTCGGTCCTTCCTCTTTCTTCCTCGAATCTGAGGAGTCAAGGTTCAGGGTGGTCCCTAAATACTTGAATCTGAAAGAGACACGTTAGTGACAGATTCCTTACCTTAGAATATCCCCAGGCGTCAGGCTGGATCCGGAAAGTTTTTTGCGTAGCAGTACCCTTGCGCGTCGGTAGGCGGCGTCGTGCGGCTCCGCGTCCGTCGTCGGCGTCGTGGTCGCCGAGATGACGTCGCGGGCAGTACTTAGACGCCGCCCCTGCGCGCTGACGTCAGTTCTTCTTTTTCCGCGCCAGTAAGCGCAGATCCGGGAAGAGCAGTGCCCTAGTCACTTTTTGACTATCCTTTTTGTGAATTTTTTCACTGTTTCTCCAAACGAGTCTTCACGACTCCTAAGGTGTCGTAGGGATGCCCGGCTTTAAGCCCTGCGAGGCCTGTGCTCGCATGATGTCGATCACGGACCCGCATCTCGAGTGTCTCTTCTGTCTCGGCCGAGACCACGACACAAAGTCGTGCCCTGACTGCCGGAAACTTCATCCAAAGGCTTTGCGAGAGCGGTCTCGAAAGCTGCTCGAGGTCCGGCAGTCGGCTCCGCGCCGCACCAAGCCCCGGTCCCGGGAGAGGTCGAGGGGCCGGACGCGGAGTCCCCACCGTTCGTCGGAATCCAAGTCTTCGCGCTCCTCCGGTAAGTCGAAGCACAAGAAGTCTAAGCGGCGTCATCGCTCTAAGACTTCGCCTCGCCGGTCTCGCGACTCGGCTGAGGCCCCAGTCGGCACCGTCCCCGCGGCCCCGGACATGCCTGTAGAGCCGCCCCGAATTACCCGTTCTTTCCGGGGTCGGGGGCGACTCAGGCCGAAATACAGGAATTCCTGTCGGCCATGGCCCGCCTCTTCGGGCCTTCAGGTCCCTCCGGTGCGCCTTCGGGGCCCGCGGGCCCTGATGGGGTTGCCCCGGCGCCGCCGTCGACTCCGGTCCCGGCGCCGCCTGTCCCACCAGCCTTCATCCCGGCCTCGGCTCCGGCCACGGCCTCGATCCCGGCTCCGGTGGTGCCGCAACCCACATCGGCGCCGGTTGACCTAACCACGCCTCCGCCGACGCCGATGTCCCTGGTGCCGTTCCTGACGCCGTCCGGGGCTCCGGACGACGTCGTTCCCCGGTTCTCTCCGGCTCCAGACATGGAGCCGGACCGACGTCGCCCGACGCCGGTTCCGGCGCCGATGAGACCTTGGGTCCCAAATGTCCCTCCTCCTCCATATTTTGAACAAGAGGAGGACCAGGAGAGCTGGGAGGGATCTGAGGACCCTCTCACGCAACAGTGTGAGTTTGACCCGGACTGGGTTGAGGAACTTGGGGATGCCAGTGGTCTAGACACCTCCCCTGACACTGGCATGCTGTCTCCTCCCGTGGCTACGGAGGAGGGGGCTAATTTTGCAACGGTGTTGCGTAGAGCTGCTGGAGCCTTACATCTCCAGTTGCCTACTGTGGCCGTCAGGACTAACCTCCTGACAGAAGTGCTTCAGCCGGCGGCTTCCTCTTCGGAGACTGTGCTGCCGTTCAATGATGCACTCACTGACGTTCTTTTGGGTACCTGGACAAACCCACCACAGGGGCTCCTGTGGATAGGAACGTGGCCCGACGCCAGTCGCCCTGCACCGGGCGACCCCCTGTTTCTCTCCCAACATCCCACCCCTGAGAGCTTGGTTGTCCAGGCCTCTGCCTCCCAAACCGCCTTCCCTACCGCCCCTCCGGATAGGGAATCCAAGCGCCTGGACCAATTTGGGAAGAAGGCTTTTTCTTCCTCCAGTGCTGGCTTGCGGTCCGTCAACACCGCTTGCCTTTTGGGCCGATATACCCACTCCCTGTGGGATTCGGTGGCGGCTGTTTTGCCGCAGTGTTCTGAGGAGGTCCAGACACTGCTTACCCGCGCCATTGCGGAAGGGCGAGATGCGGCTAAATACACCATCCGTTGTGGCCTTGATACCGCCGACTCGCTGGGCAGATCGCTTGCTACGACGGTGGCGCTACGTCACCACGCCTGGCTGAGGACAACTGGTTTCTCGGGTGATGTTCAGAATACACTCATGGACATGCCCTTTGATGGAGTCGGTCTTTTTGGTTCAAAGGCAGACCATGCGCTGGAGCGGTTTAAGGACTGACGGGCTACGGCCAAGTCCCTGGGCCTTTCTGTTGTACGCCCTCCGCTCAGCTTCTGCTTTTCGCCCCTTTCGTGGCCACGGAAGGGGCGCCCAGTCACGTCAGATGCCCAGCCACCGGCCCGCACAGCAAGCGTCTACGCGTGGCCGAGGACGTGGATACCGCCGTGGCGGTTCGGGCAACCAGCATGCGGGTCAGGCCACCACCTCCAACCCGTCCGCGGCCTCCAAGCCCTCCTAGTCCCTCCTTTCCGGTGCACGGCACACCAGTAGGGGCAGGGTCCGCCATCACCTTCACCACTGGCGTCCCATCACCTCGGACAGGTGGGTCTTGGACATTGTCCGAAGGGGCTACTCCCTCCCTTCGAAACCACCCCCAGCCATGCCACCTCAATTCCGCCGCATGTCAGGGGATCACTTGGTACTTCTGCAGAAGGAAGTCACGGCCCTCTTGGCCAAGAGGGCCATCGAGCATGTTCCGACCGCAGAAGTAGGACGTGGTTGCTACTCCCACTACTTCCTGGTGCCCAAAAAGGACAAGGGGGACATGCGTCCTATCTTGGACCTCCGGAACGTCAATCGCTTCCTCCGGAAGGAGAAGTTCAAGATGCTCACCCTAGCTCAGGTCTTGACTGCCCTCGACCCTGGAGACTGGTTGGTAGCGTTGGACTTGCAGGACGCTTATTTTCACATCCCCGTCCTGCCGGCCCACCGGCGTTACCTGCGGTTCACGGTAGGCCTCGAGCATTTTCAGTTCACCGTGCTCCCCTTTGGCCTTACAAGTGCCCCTCGGGTGTTCACGAAAGTGATGGCGGTGGTCGCAGCTCATCTGCGCCGGGCAGGGGTTCCAGTCTTCCCCTACCTCGACGACTGGTTGCTGAAGGCGGGCTCGTCCCAGGCAGTCGTCTCCCATCTCCAGACTACGGCCGAACTCCTGCACTCGCTGGGGTTCTCCATCAATGTGCCGAAGTCGCATCTGATTCCTTCTCCACAGCTCCTTTTCATCGGAGTAGTTCTGGACACGACGCAGTTTCGGGCCTATCCTCCCGAACGGCGAGTCCGGGATATTCGGGCTATGATTCCGATCTTTCAGCCCTTATCCTGGGTTTCGGTACGGATGACCCTGAGGCTGCTGGGCCTCATGGCCTCCTGCATCCTGCTGGTCAATCGTGCCAGATGGCATATGCGGGCTCTGCAGTGGGACCTGAAGTTCCAGTGGGCGCAGCACCAGGGCAACCTGTCCGATCACGTCCAGATCTCGGAGGGGACTGCAAAACAATTGCAGTGGTGGCTTTCGAACCGGCAATGGGTCATGGGCAGATCCCTCTCCCTTCCCCAGCCAGAGCACACAGTTGTGACGGACGCGTCCCTTCTGGGATGGGGCGGTCACATGGGAGAGGCGGAGATCAGAGGCCTCTGGTCTCCGGCGGAGTCCCGGCTCCATATCAACCTTCTGGAGCTCCGGGCGATCCGACTTGCACTCAAGGCATTCCTTCCCTCTGTCAAAGGGAAGGTAGTGCAGGTGTTCACAGACAACACCACCGCCATGTGGTACTGCAACAAACAAGGCGGGGTGGGGTCGTGGACCCTTTGTCAGGAGGCTCTGCGCCTCTTGACATGGCTGGAACATCAGGGCATGTTCCTGATGGTTCATCACCTGGCAGGTTCCCTGAACGCCAGGGCGGACGAACTCAGCCGCAGGTGCATGATGGATCACGAATGGCGTCTTCACTCGGAAGTGGCGCAAGGACTCTTTCTACAGTGGGGAGAGCCTTGGTTAGATCTATTCGCCACCGAAGAGAACGCGCAATGTCATCAGTTCTGCGCGTTGGAATTTCCAAGGCGGCACTCGCTCGGCGACGCTTTTCGTCACGAGTGGAGTTGCGGTCTATTGTACGCCTTTCCGCCTATACCACTTCTACCCAGAGTGTTGAAGAAGATTCGGCACGACCGGGCCCAAGTCATTCTTGTGGCTCCGGACTGGGCTCGAAGAGTTTGGTATCCCGAGCTACTCAGTATGAGCGTAGATCCCCCGATCCGTCTGCCTCTTCGGGAGGATCTTCTGTCGCAGCAGCAGGGGACGGTCCTCCACCCGAACCTGTCCAGCCTCCACCTGCTTGCGTGGAGATTGAGCGGCGGCAGTTGATTCCTTTCGACTTGCCTCCCGAAGTTTGTGATGTGATTCTGGCAGCCAGGCGTCCCTCCACTAAGGTGGTGTACGCCTGCAGGTGGAACAAGTTTGTGGCATGGTGCACAGCAAAGGCTGTGAATCCCCTTTCTGCCCCTCTCTCTGAGGTTCTCCTGTTCCTTCTTTCCCTGGCCCAACAGGGTTCTGCCCTAGGTACCATCAAGGGCTATCTTTGTGCCATCTCGGCCTTCCTCAGGCTTCCTGATCAGCCCTCCCTTTTCAAGTCCCCTGTTGTTAACAAGTTTCTAAAAGGCATTACACACCTCTTCCCTCCTGTTCCGTTTGTGATGCCTCAGTGGGACTTGAACTTGGTTCTTACCTTTCTTATGTGCGCTCCCTTTGAGCCTCTACATAACTGTCCTCTTCGTCTTCTGACTCTGAAGACTGCCTTTCTGGTGGCCGTCACCTCCGCTCGGCGGGTGAGTGAGCTCCATGCTCTATCATGTAAACCTCCCTTTCTGTCTGTCCATCCAGCCAAGGTTGTTCTTAGGACGCGTCCGTCCTTCTTGCCAAAGGTGGTTACTGCCTTCCACATTGGGCAGACCATCACTTTGCCCACCTTCTTTCCGCCTCCGCATCCTTCCAGAGAGGAAGAGAGGCTCCACCGTCTGGACCCAAAACGTGCGCTTTCCTTTTACATCGACCGCACACGCCATTTCCGGGTGGATGACCAGCTCTTTGTTAGCTACGTGGGCGCCAAAAAGGTCGGGCGGTGCACAAGAGAACCATCTCCCGCTGGGTAACCTTGTGTATCAAAGCCTGCTATTCTTTGGCTAAGAAGGAGCCTCCTGTTGGGCTGCGTGCCCATTCCACCAGGGCAACGGCTGCTACCACGGCTTTGGGCCGCGGTGTTCCGCTGCAGGATATCTGTCAGGCAGCTACGTGGGCCTCGCTGCACACGTTTACAAAGCATTACTGCCTTGACAGTCCGGTCCGGAGGGACGGCTTCTTTGGCCGTTCTGTCCTCCAGGACTTCCTTGTCTGATCTTTGTTCGCAGACCCACCACCGGGGTTGGTTTTGCTGGGGTATCTATTCTAAGGTAAGGAATCTGTCACTAACGTGTCTCTTTCAGATGCACAAGTTACTAACTTGTGTAACGATATATCTGTAAGAGACAGTAGTTAGTGACAGATTCCTTACCGCCCCACCCATCCTCCCCGTTCTGCGAACTGATTTCTAGGGTTAAGGACATCCCTTTCAGGGCCCTAGATTTTTCAGACACCTATGTCAGCTTCTTGCATGGCTCTGCGTTCCTGGCGCAGAAAGTCGTGTACAGAACTGGACGTCAGCGCGCAGGGGCGGCGCTCTAGTACTGCCCGCGACGTCATCCCGGCGACCACGACGCCGACGACGGACGCGGAGCCGCACGACGCCGCCTACCGACGCGCAAGGGTACTGCTACGCAAAAAACTTTCCGGATCCAGCCTGACGCCTGGGGATATTCTAAGGTAAGGAATCTGTCACTAACTACTGTCTCTTACAGATATATTGTTACACAAGTTAGTAACTTGTGCTTTAGGGGCGTTAAAAGGGGTGTGCAGGTCAGGACCAATGGGTCCCTTCCTTGGGGTGGGTACACCCCCTATTATGCCACCCTCCAGCAGGAGGGGGGCATAAGCCTCTTGCTGATTGGTTGGGTCCCCTCATCTTAAAGATGGAGTGAACTGAGATGTGTGCTTCACCACGCCTCCCCCACCTGAGGGGTGGGGTTGGCAAAGGTGGGTACACCTCTCCTCCTAGCTTGGTTTTACCCCAATTCTCCTGCCCAAAGTGGGAGGTAGAACCAGTGGTAGCCAGTTGCTGTGGGCAGCAAAAGGCAGGGACAGCTTACAAAGGCGGCAGGCCTTTGAAGCTTCCACTTCGTGGACCCAGCCCATCCTGGGGGAGGAGGCATGACACCTCTGCCCAAGATGGGATTTTTTTCTGGACCCAGAGAGCGGAGGCTCTCTACACAAGGTTCCAGAAACCTGTCTAGTGATGGCAAATGGTGGGCAGCCATTCAGGAACCACACCAGGGCTGGTTGTTTTTCAGGGGGCATCTTCAAGATGCCCTCTGAGTGCATTTTACATTTAAATCCCACACTGGCATCAGTGTGGGTTTAATGTGCTGAGAAGTTTGTTACCAAACTTCCCAGGTTTTAGTAAAGCCATTATGGAGCTGTGGAGTTCGTAATGACCAACTCCTAGACCATATACGCTTTATGGCTTTACTACACTTACAATGTCTAATAATGGATTTAGACACTGTAGGGGTACAGTTCTCATGCCACTGTACCCTCACCTGAAGCAAGTGCACCCTGCTAGAGGGGTGGCTTACCTAGGTCTCAGGCAGTGGGTTGAAGGCATGGCACACATGGATGTGTGCCATGTCGACTCTTCACTTTTCTCTGCACCAAATCACGCAGCCTGCAATGACAGTGTGTGGATGTTAAGGTTCAGGGCCTCTAAGGGTGGCACAATAGGTGCTGCAGCCCTTAGAGGCCTTCCCTGGTCATAGTGCCCTTGGTACCCATGGTACCTTTTACAAGGGGCTTACCTGTGGCCAGATATGGGTCCGTTGTGGTTACAAAGGTACAGTTTTGGGAAAGAACACAGCCTTGGGAGCCTGATTGTCAGTGACCCAGGGCACATCAAGTCAGGTTGCATCAGATGTCAGACGAAAAGTGGGGGTAACCATGCAAAAAAGGGGCACTTTCCTACAACTCTGCAGTGGATTTTGAGTCTCAGCACCAAGGAAACCTGTCCAATTCTATCCAGGTTTCGGAGGAGACTGTGAAAGACCTGCATTGGTGGCTGTTCGGTCGCAATTAAACAGGTCTCAGATGCCTCTCCCTCCCCCACCCTGAGTTGACAGTCATGATGGATGCATCATTGCTGGTTTATGGAGGCCATCTGGGAGAGGTGAAAATCAGAGGACTCTGGTGGGACCAGGTTCCACATCAGCCTGTTGGCATTACAAGCCATTCTCTTTGATAATGGCCTACCTGCCCTCCATCAAAGGGAGATTGGTCCAGGTGCTCCCCGACAATTCCACTGTCATGTGATACTTCAACAAGCAGGGCGGGATGGAGTTTTGTGTCCTGAGCCAGGAGGCTCTACATCTCTGTGGCGGGCTGAACCATCAGGGCATTTCACTGATCGTGAACCATGTGGAATCTATGAATGCGAGAGTGAATGAACTGAGCCCGGCAACGCCTAGCGGATCACAAATGGCACTTACACCGCTAAGTGGATATCTCCCAGTGAACGAGAAAGCCCTGTCTCAATCCCTTTGCCACCTCTGGGAACGCATAATGGCAGCACTTTTGAGCACTGGAGGACCCAAGAAGGCTCTCTTGGAGCTTGGGATTCATGTATGCTTTCCCGCTTTTGCCTCTCCTTAACTGAGTTCTGTAAGAGATCAGGAACAACCGGGCCGATGTCATCTTAGTTACTCTGGATTGTGCCAGGAGAGTGTGGTACCCCGAACTCCCTGCTATAAGTATCTGTTCCCCCATGAGGCTTCCTCTTCGGGAGATCTTCTGTGACAGTAGCAAGGCTGAGTCCTACAACTGGGCCTACATAACCTACACCTCCATGCGCTGAATTTCAGCGACAACAGTTAACTGTTTACTACCTTCTTTCCAAGGTACTGGATGTTATCTTAAGTGCCAGAAGTCGATCCCCAAAAAGCATTTATGCTGGATGCTGGGAGAAGATTGTGGCTCGGTGTACCTCTCTGCGGATAGAACTGCTGCAAACCAACTTATCGTATGTTTTGCTGTTTGTGCTGTCTTTGGCCCAGCAAGGCCTTTCTGTGGCCACTGTTAAAGGTTATTTATCATCCTTGTCTGCATTTATATGTTTACCAGATCAACCATCCTTTGTTAAATCACCTTGATGTGTACCTCGTTTGAGCCAATGCACAGTTGTCCTCAGGTCTTGCGATACTGAAAACAGTCTTCTCATAGCAATAACATCAGCTTGTTGTGTGAGTGAGTTGCAAGCACTGTGTCCACCTACTATATACCACCTTTTTTCTGGGCAAATTGATGCTATGGACTAGTGCGGCATTCCTGCACACAGATGTGACACATTTCTATGTTGGACAATCCATTACCCTTCCATCATTCTTTGCTCTATTTCGTACCTTGAACGAGGACGATAGACTCCATCTTTTGGATCCCAAAAGAGCTTTGAGCTTTTATATTGATTACATCAAGGACCATCTGCTGTGCGATCAACTCCGCGTAAGTTTCACAGCAGCAAAATGGGAAAGGCAGTGCAGAAAAAAAACATTTCAAATTGAAAGTGTCTCTGATACAAATCTGCTACACATTGGCCAAGGAGCAGCCCCCAGAGGGCTTGAAGGCTCATTCCGAGGGCCATTGCTGCTACCACTGTGTTGTCACGCAGTACCTGTCTTGGACATCTGTCAGGCTGCAACATGTGCGTCAGCTTACATGTTCATGAAGCACTACCTCCTTGATAGCCAGGTCTATTAGGAGCGTAATTTTGCCTGTTCGATCCTGTAGGACATTTTTGTCTGAGCCATTCCACAGACTCACCAACTAGGGAGGTACTGCTCTGGTTTCTATTCACAGAGTGAAGAATCTGCAGTTAGAAGTATCCATCAAAAGACCAACTTACTTACCTTCGATAACACTGTGTGGTGCATAGTCCAACTGCAGATTCCTCACCGATCCTCTCACTTTCCTGTTCTGTGGAGTGGACTTTTTTTTCCATCTTAAAAATGTTCCAATTTAAAGATCTGTACACTGCAAAACCTGATTAACCAATGGCTCAGCTTCGAACGATGCAAACAGAATCCAGATAGAAAATTACATCAGCACAGCAGTGGAGGTGACGTGGTTCCTGCATCACTTCCTGGGCTGAATGGAGTCAGCGCGGAACCGCACAATGCCACCTACTTTCATGCAAGGAAATTGCTAGAAAAATTCAGTCGATTCAGTTTGACATCTGGAAGTATTCACAAGGTGAGCAATCTGCGCTTGGATATGGTATCTACCAGAAAAGGCATTACCAAAGGTAAGTTGCTTGTTCATTTATCAGGATTTCTTCTGGGTTTTGCAGTCCTACTTCAGCCTCAAACAACATTTTGAAAGGATTATGTATTAGTGCAATGAAAGGTGCCTATTCTTTCTAATCTTCTCTTCTTTATTTTAATTTCCCCCGGGCTCACTTATACCCCCTTAGCGGGAGCCTTTAAGGAGCAAATAAAAGTAGTGCCTCATTTACATGCCTGCACAGGTAACGTATGAGCACACCACCATTGTAGTGGCTTCTGATCCAATGCCCCCACCTGGGTTGTGGTCTTATTTTGCTCTTGGCAATGTGCCCATTCTTTGTGGGGGAACGCTGGGGAGCTCAATCCACTTGCCACATAAATAGTTCTGTGGTTCCTTAAAGTATTGGCTTCAGCACATAGCCTTGTTATGATTTCCAGGAAGTAATACATTTGGACGATGAGCCATTGGAAGGGGGGTATTCTCTCATTGGTAAATAGGGGAAAAGTAAGTGAAGATGTGATAAGAGCGCACCCAGAACTCTAAGTACTTACAATGCAGAGAAGATGCCACATTATGTAGAAAAGGGCAACCAAATAGCTAAGCCACAGGGAAAGTCTCATATAGATACATAACCAAAGCAAATATCTGAAAGAGACACGTTAGTGACAGATTCCTTACCTTAGAATATCCCCAGGCGTCAGGCTGGATCCGGAAAGTTTTTTGGGTAGCAGTACCCTTGCGCGTCGGTAGGCGGCGTCGTGCGGCTCCGCGTCCGTCGTCTGCGTCGTGATCGCCGGGATGACGTCGCGGGCAGTACTTAGACGCCGCCCCTGCGCGCTGACGTCAGTTCTTCTTTTTCCGCGCCAGTAAGCGCAGATCCGGGAAGAGCAGTGCCCTAGTCACTTTTTGACTATCCTTTTTGTGAATTTTTTCACTGTTTCTTCAACGAGTCTTCATGACTCCTAAGGTGTCGTAGGGATGCCCGGCTTTAAGCCCTGCGAGGCCTGTGGTCGCATGATGTCGATCACGGACCCGCATCTCGAGTGTCTCTTCTGTCTCGGCCGAGACCACGACACGAAGTCGTGCCCTGACTGCCGGAAACTTCATCCGAAGGCTTTGCGAGAGTGGTCTCGAAAGCTACTCGAGGTCCGGCAGTCGGCTCCGCGCCGCACCAAGCCCCGGTCCCAGGAGAGGTCGAGGGGCCGGTCGCGGAGTCCCCGCCGTTCGTCGGAATCCAAGTCTTCGCGCTCCTCCGGTAAGTCAAAGCACAAGAAGTCTAAGAGGCGTCATCGCTCTAAGACTTCGCCTCGCCGGTCTCGCGACTCGGCTGAGGCCCCAGTCGGCACCGTCCCCGCGGCCCCGGACATGCCTGTAGAGCCGCCCCCGAATTACCCGTTCTTTCCGGGGTCGGGGGCGACTCCGGCCGAAATACAGGAATTCCTGTCGGCCATGGCCCACCTCTTCGGGCCTTCAGGTCCCTCCGGTTCGCCTTCGGGCCCCGCGGGCCCTGATGGGGTTGCCCCGGCGCCGCCGTCGACTCCGGTCCCGGCGCCGCCTGTCCCACCAGCCTTCATCCCGGCCTCGATCCCGGCTCCGGTGGTACCGCAACCCCCATCGACGCCGGTTGACCTAACCACGCCTCCGCCGACGCAGATGTCCCCGGTGCCGTTCCTGACGCCGTCCGGGGCTCCGGACGGCGTCGTTCCCCGGTTCTCTCCGGCTCCGGACATGGAGCCGGACCGACGACGCCGGCTCCGGCGCCGATGAGACCTTGGGTCCCAAATGTCCCTCCTCCTCCATATTTTGAACAAGAGGAGGACCAGGAGAGCTGGGAGGGGTCTGAGGACCCTCTCACACAACAGTGTGAGTTTGACCCGGACTGGGTTGAGGAACTTGGGGATGCCAGTGGTCTAGACACCTCCCCTGACACTGGCATGTTGTCTCCTCCCGTGGCTACGGAGGAGGGGGCTAATTTTGCAACGGTGTTGCGTAGAGCAGCTGGAGCCTTACATCTCCAGTTGCCTACTGTGGCCGTCAGGACTAACCTCCTGACAGAAGTGCTTCAGCCGGCGGCTTCCTCTTCGGAGACGGTGCTGCCGTTTAATGATGCACTCACTGACGTTCTTTTGGGTACCTGGTCCAAACCCACCACAGGGGCTCCTGTGGATAGGAACGTGGCCCGACGCCATCGCCCTGCTCCGGGCGACCCCCTTTTTCTCTCCCAACATCCCACCCCTGAGAGCTTGGTTGTCCAAGCCTCTACCTCCCAAACCGCCTTCCCTACCGCCCCTCCGGATAGGGAATCCAAACGCCTGGACCAATTTGGGAAGAAGGCTTTTCTTCCTCCAGTGCTGGCTTGCGGTCCGTCAACACCGCTTGCCTTTTGGGCCGATATACCCACTCCCTGTGGGATTCGGTGACGGCTGTTTTGCCGCAGTGTTCTGAGGAGGTCCAGACACTGCTTACCCGCGCCATTGCGGAAGGGCGAGATGCGGCTAAATACACCATCCGTTGTGGCCTTGATACCGCCGACTCGCTGGGCAGATCGCTTGCGACGACGGTGGCGCTACGTCGCCACGCCTGGCTGAGAACAACTGGTTTCATGGGTGATGTCCAGAATACACTCATGGACATGCCCTTTGATGGAGTCGGTCTTTTTGGTTCAAAGGCAGACCATGCGCTGGAGCGGTTTAAGGACTCATGGGCTACGGCCAAGTCCCTGGGCCTTTCTGTTGTACGCCCTCCGCTCAACTCTGCTTTTCGCCCCTTTCGTGGCCACGGAAGGGGCGCCCAGTCACGTCAGCTGCCCAGCCACCGGCCCGCGCAGCAAGCGTCTACGCGTGGCCGAGGAGGTGGATACCGCCGTGGCGGTTCGGGCAACCAGCGTGCGGGTCAGGCCACCACCTCCAACCCGTCCGCGGCCTCCAAGCCCTCCTAGTCCCTCCTTTCCGGTGCACAGCACGCCAGTAGGGGCAGGGTCCGCCATCACCTTCACCACTGGCGTCCCATCACCTCGGACAGGTGGGTCTTGGACATTGTCCGAAGGGGCTACTCCCTCCCTTCGAGACCACCCCCCAGCCATGCCACCTCAATTCCACCGCATGTCAGGGGATCACTTGGTACTTCTGCAGAAGGAAGTCACGGCCCTCTTGGCCAAGAGGGCCATCGAGCATGTTCCGACCCCAAAAGTAGGGCGTGGTTGCTACTCCCACTACTTCCTGGTGCCCAAAAGGACAAGGAGGACATGCGTCCTATCTTGGACCTCCGGAACGTCAATCGCTTCCTCCGGAAGGAGAAGTTCAAGATGCTCACCCTAGCTCAGGTCTTGACTGCCCTCGACCCTGGAGACTGGTTGGTAGCGTTGGACTTGCAGGACGCTTATTTTCACATCCCCGTCCTGCCGGCCCACCGGCGTTACCTGCGGTTCACGGTAGGCCTCGAGCATTTTCAGTTCACCGTGCTCCCCTTTGGCCTTACAAGTGCCCCTCGAGTGTTCACGAAAGTGATGGCGGTGGTCGCAGCTCATATGCGCCGGGCAGGGGTTCCAGTCTTCCCCTACCTCGACGACTGGTTGCTGAAGGCGAGCTCGTCCCAGGCAGTCGTCTCCCACCTCCAGACTACGGCCGAACTCCTGCACTCGCTGGGGTTCTCCATCAATGTGCCGAAGTCGCATCTGATTCCTTCTCCACAGCTCCTTTTCATCGGAGCAGTTCTGGACACGACGCAGTTTCGGGCCTATCCTCCCGAACGGCGAGTCCGGGATATTCGGGCTATGATTCCGATCTTTCAGCCTTTATCCTGGGTTTCGGTACGGATGACCCTGAGGCTGCTGGGCCTCATGGCCTCCTGCATCCTGCTGGTCAATCATGCCAGATGGCATATGCGGGCTCTGCAGTGGGACCTGAAGTTCCAGTGGGCGCAGCACCAGGGCAACCTGTCCGATCACGTCCAGATCTCGGAGGGGCTGCAAAACAGTTGCAGTGGTGGCTCTCGAACCGGCAATGGGTCATGGGCAGATCCCTCTCCCTTCCCCAGCCAGAGCACACAGTTGTGACGGACGCGTCCCTTCTGGGATGGGGCGGTCACATGGGAGAGGCGGAGATCAGAGGCCTCTGGTCTCCGGCGGAGTCCCGGCTCCATATCAACATTCTGGAGCTCCGGGCGATCCGACTTGCACTCAAGGCATTCCTGCCCTCTGTCAAAGGGAAGGTAGTGCAGGTGTTCACAGACAACACCACCGCCATGTGGTACTGCAACAAACAAGGCGGGGTGGGGTCGTGGAACCTTTGTCAGGAGGCTCTGCGCCTCTGGACATGGCTGGAACATCAGGGCATGTTCCTGATGGTTCAACACCTGGCAGGTTCCCTGAACGCCAGGGCGGACGAACTCAGCCACAGGTGCATGATGGATCACGAATGGCGTCTTCACTCGGAAGTGGCGCAAGGACTCTTTCTACAGTGGGCAGAGCCTTGGTTAGATCTATTCGCCACCGAAGAGAACGCGCAATGTCATCAGTTCTGCGCGTTGGAATTTCCAAGGCGGCACTCGCTCGGCAACGCTTTTCGTCGTGGGTGGAGTTGCGGTCTGTTGTACGCCTTTCCGCCTATACCACTTCTACCCAGAGTGTTGAAGAAGATTCGGCACGACCGGGCCCAAGTCATTCATGTGGCTCCGGACTGGGCTCGAAGAGTTTGGTATCCCGAGCTACTCAGTATGAGCGTAGATCCCCCGATCCGTCTGCCTCTTCGGGAGGATCTTCTGTCGCAGCAGCAGGGACGGTCCTCCACCCGAACCTGTCCAGCCTCCACCTGCTTGCGTGGAGATTGAGCGGCGGCAGTTGATTCCTTTCGACTTGCCTCCCGAAGTTTGTGATGTGATTCTGGCAGCCAGGCGTCCCTCCACTAAGGTGGTATACGCCTGCAGGTGGAACAAGTTTGTGGCATGGTGCACAGCAAAGGCTGTGAGTCCCCTTTCTGCCCCTCTCTCTGAGGTTCTCCTGTTCCTTCTTTCCCTGGCCCAACAGTGTTCTGCCCTGGGTACCATCAAGGGCTATCTTTGTGCCCTCTCGGCCTTCCTCAGGCTTCCTGATCAGCCCTCCCTTTTCAAGTCCCCTGTTGTTAACAGGTTTCTAAAAGGCATTACACACCTCTTCCCTCCTGTTCCGTTTGTGATGCCTCAGTGGGACTTGAACTTGGTTCTTACCTTTCTTATGTGCGCTCCCTTTGAGCCTTTACATAACTGTCCTCTTCGTCTTCTGACTCTGAAGACTGCCTTTCTGGTGGCCATCACCTCCGCTCGGCGGGTGAGTGAGCTCCAGGCTCTATCATGTACACCTCCCTTTCTGTCTGTCCATCCAGACAAGGTTGTTCTTAGGACGCGTCCGTCCTTCTTGCCAAAGGTGGTTACTGCCTTCCACATTGGGCAGACCATCACTTTGCCCACCTTCTTTCCGCCTCCGCATCCTTCCAGAGAGGAAGAGAGGCTCCACCGTCTGGACCCAAAACGTGCGCTTTCCTTTTACATCGACCGCACACGCCATTTCCGGGTGGATGACCAGCTTTTTGTTGGCTACGTGGGCGCCAAAAAGGTCGGGCGGTGCACAAGAGAACCATCTCCCGCTGGGTAACCTTGTGTATCAAAGCCTGCTATTCTTTGGCTAAGAAGGAGCCTCCTGTTGGGCTGCGTGCCCATTCCACCAGGACAATGGCTGCTACCACGGCTTTGGGCCGCGGTGTTCCGCTGCTGGATATCTGTCAGGCGGCTACGTGGGCCTCGCTGCACACGTTTACAAAGCATTACTGCCTTGACAGTCAGGTCCGGAGGGACGGCTTCTTTGGCCGTTCTGTCCTCCGGGACTTCCTTGTCTGATCTTTGTTCGCAGACCCACCACCGGGGTTGGTATTGCTGGGGTATCTATTCTAAGGTAAGGAATCTGTCACTAACGTGTCTCTTTCAGATGCACAAGTTACTAACTTGTGTAACGATATATCTGTAAGAGACAGTAGTTAGTGACAGATTCCTACCGCCCCACCCATCCTCCCCGTTCTGCGAACTGATTTCTAGGGTTAAGGACATCCCTTTCAGGGCCCTAGTATTTTTCAGACACCTATGTCAGCTTCTTGCATGGCTCTGCGTTCCTGGCGCGGAAAGTCGTGTACAGAACTGACGTCAGCGCGCAGGGGCGGCGTCTAAGTACTGCCCGCGACGTCATCCCGGCGATCACGACGCCGACGACGGACGCGGAGCCGCACGACGCCGCCTACCGACGCGCAAGGGTACTGCTACGCAAAAAACTTTCCGGATCCAGCCTGACGCCTGGGGATATTCTAAGGTAAGGAATCTGTCACTAACTACTGTCTCTTACAGATATATTGTTACACAAGTTAGTAACTTCTGCAACAGGAAAACAGCAACAGGTAAAATACTCTCCAGCACACAGAAGTAGGTAAAGCATATAAAACAGGAAACCAACTCTACAACTGGAGTTCTCCTTTTGTCTCTCTCTGCATTGACTCTACATATAATAGAGGGTAGGTAATACATTGGTAGAATGAGAATGATGCGTAAAATTCTCTCTAATTTATACTACTTCTGGCTGATTCATCACCATAGATGTATCTCCAGACAATCAACAGGATTCAAAACACCTTCAGCAGTTCAGACATCGATCACTACCTGATGTAGTTGCAGACATTGCTCCCAGAAATAATGCACTGGCTCTATGAAGAGGCCACAAGAGCTGGTAAAATCTGTGCCTTTTACCTAATTGCTAGAGATGGCAAAATAGGGTGCTTCTAAGTCATGTTTTCATCAAAGGTTTTCACTGTTTTGCAGAATTTGTCATCTCTCTCTCATCACCTCCTTGTCTGTGTCTGACATACATTTGCTGTGAATGGCATCTAGGCCTAATCATGAAAGTGGGTTGTGTTATCTCTGTGTCTTCAAACACCCAGAAGCTATCAAAGAAGGAAGATGCAGCTTCAGGTCTCTATCAATTAGATCAAAGGTTTTAAGTTTCATTCCCTGAGACTCACTGACACCTTCACAGTGTGTGGCATCGCCAACATGAATGGCGCAAAATTAGTCTCTTCCTTCTCCTTGATCACGTATATAAGAGTTTGGAATGGTGTAATTATAAGCACCACTCACTTGTCTGTGCAGCAACAAGGCAAACATTTTATGGTCAATCTAAGCTGGGAACATCAAGCTTTCCTTTTCGCTAATACCTCTGCATGCATAGCATGGACTGTGGCAACAGCTTCAGAATCAGCACTAAGGGAGTTGGATAACACTCTCAATCCTACAATGATCACGGATCTGTTACTAAAAATGAAGTTTATATGAGGTTTTTACAGTGACAAGCCTTTAAAAAAAAAAAAGTACCCATACCACTTTGCTTTGCAATCTTTCATTATCTAAGTGTCTTTAATTCGGATGACACAGAGCTTTTGGAACTATATCTTGAAAGAGGTAAAGATGACAACACGGTAGATCAGCTACCACCTCAGACCCATGCAATTGCAGCAAGACTGTTTGTTACTATTTCTACGTGAAAATTAATCATAACATGATAAGACTGCAACTTTCTATTCAAAAGTGGAGATTAAATTTGAGTTCCCAGAAATATGAGGTGGTTGCTGTGTTAAGAAAAGTTTTGCAGAAGTGATAGACGCTCTTTAACTTTAAGGCCTCCAGTTAAGAAAAATAGCAAAACACTTTCCCAAATTACCACATGATTCACTTTTTACGTTTTACATTAGTGAAAACATAATTGAAAATGTTAAGTTTGCAGTTAAGAGAGTGAATAAAGGGAGAGAGGCTGAAATTTCATGTTACAACGATTTTACTAATGACGCATTTTTTAGAGCTAATTATAATTTACCTGTGTGGAATGTCTATAATTGTACACACTATAATGAAATTTAATTAATGAAATTGTGTTGAACATATAAAAATTAGACTGGCCAAGAAGGAATAAAAAATTCCTTCTTAAGATGTAGTATCCATCATATCCACATCTAATGATAGCGTGGTTAGCTCTTGCGACCAGCTACCTGGATTTTATCCAAAGTGAAACAGCGGTTTACTTTCCTTTTAAATACCCAAAGTAAGCTTCTTGTAGAAAGGTGGCCCCTTTCAAATAATCTGGCAGGAAACGTGAGAGACAATAGGTTGTTTTCTCATAATGTTTTAAGTGTCTGTACAAGTTTGTTCTTTTTTAATGTTTGTGGTTTTGCTTTACTTCATGGTGGTGTTTTTCATATTGTTATAATATTTATTCTCACCAAAGAAAGCAAGAGATGATGGATATTGGTGTAAGGAATCTGATTCCAATGAATTTCTGTGTTTTCATAGAAAACATTATATTCTTTATCCTAGTACTGTTATTGTTTCCTATTACGTTTTTACTTCAAGTTGCCTTGTGACACGCTTAAAAACTCTCAAATAAGTATGACAATGAAAATTTATGAAAATAACACTTCTGAGGTTGATCATAAGATTCTGGGTAACAGTCAAAAGAACAAAATTGCTGTAAAGGGATAGTTTGTGTATATAAATGTGCACAGTAAAACATGACTGATTTCAAATTGGTTCCAACTGCCAACTTTATACTACCCTTCCTGGCCCAGAAAGGTAAGATGCCTCTGTCATTTAGATTTTTAACTTTTCCAGTTTGCCCTCAGGTGAAAGTCTGCATATCCCATCGTGGATTAAAAAAAAAATGTTTGGGAACTATTAACAGATGGTATTTATTGATGCATGTCTATTTTATATCATTTGTTGATGCATGTCAAATTTAGCAACATAGGGCTTCATTTAGAGTTTGGCAGAATAGATACTCTGTTATGTTATGCAGATTTGTAGAGCGCGCTATCACCTGGGAGGGTATCCTGGTGCTGAGCAGGTGTGAGTCTAGCCAAACCTAGGGCCTACTCGAATAGCCAGGTCTTCATCTTCTTGTGGAATTCAAGAAGTGAGGAGGAGGCTCTTATGTGTTGCGGCATGTCGTTCTATTCTTTAGGAGCGATGTATGCAAAGGCTTGACCACTGGATCTGATTTTCCGTATGCATGGGATGTGTGCAAGTAAGAGTCCGGAGCGATTGTTAAGGTATGCTGAGTCAGTGTAATGTAGAGCCTTGAAAGTATGGGTGAAGAGTTTGAATTGTGCTCGTTTGTGTATGGGGGCCAGTGGAGCTTCTTCAGGTGTGGTGTGATGCGAGTGTGGTGTGGGAGGTTGAGAGTGATTCTGGCCTCAGAGTTCTGAATGGTCTATAGCCTTCTGGTGAGATTTTTGTTGACTCCGGTATAGAGGGTGTTCCCGTAGTCCAGCTTGCTTGTGACAAGGATGTGTGAGACAGTTTTCAGGGTGAGGATTGAGAGCCATTTGAAAATCTTCCTTGGTATCTTCATGATATGGAAGCATGAGGCAGTGACTGTGTTGACTCAGTGATCATGCCCAGTTTGCTCTCAATCCCGGGGTTCTTGGCCTGGGTGATGGGTGTCAGTCCTACCTCTGTTAGCCACCAGGTGGAATACCACGGTGAAGTGCTTTCCAAAGATTATAATTTCGGTCTTGTAGGTGTTTAGCTTCAGACAGTTGGACTACAACTAGTGGGCGATTTCAGTCATGCTGACATTGAACTGGTTGCGTGTTGTCAGCATAGGAGAGGACATTGATGTTGTGAGAGTGAATAATGCTGGCTAGAGAGATCATGCATGCTTTGAAGAGGGTCGGGCTCAGGGAGGATCCTTGTGGAACTCCTCAGCGAGGTCGCGGGCATCTGAGGTGAAAAGTGCCAGGCTGGTTGACTGGGTCCTTCCAGTCAGGAAGGAACAGATCCATTGAAGTGAGTTTTCTTCGATTCTAATGCCGTGTAGGCTTTGGATGAGGATGGGGTGGGAGACCATGTCAAACACTACAGAGAGGTCCAGGAGGATGAGGGCCGCTGTGTCTCCTCCGTTCAGTCATTAAGATGTCATCTGTAGCGGCGATGAGGGCAGTTTATGCGCTGTGGTTGCATCTGTAACCAGACAGAGTGGTGTCGAGTAGTCAGTGGTTCTTGAGCTATTCAGTGAGGCGTCACTAAACTAGAGGAAGACGTTGAGAGATGGATACGATTGCCTATCTCGCTCTTGGGGCGGATATCGCTGATGAAAATGGTTATACTGCCGAGGTTTTTATTTTTATTTTTAAATATCCCTATGGTACTTCTAGCGCGTTTCTTCAAAACCATCACTTCTATACTGATCAGGTTGGCATGGGCGGGTAAGCAGCTTAGAGTAAAGTGGAAGGTCCTCACTCTTCCTTATTATCTTGGAGGACTAGGAGCCCCAGATCTAGACTTGTATTACAGAGTCGCTCAAAGCTCGCATGCATTTCATTGGCTGCATCAGACATTAGACCTCCCCTCTAGCTTATTTCGGCCTCCAGACCGCCGCACGGGAATCCTTGATGCCATAAATTCTACGGTGCACGCCTGGTGCGACCTGGTAAAAAGACAAGACTGTAATATTTTGTATTCCCCCTTAGTTCCATTGGAATGGTGCGCTTGGCTCCCTGTGTGCAGAGATCGCGCTGCGCTCATGGCGCTGCAAGCTTTAAATGCAACTGTAGTGGGCGACCTCTTTCAGGAAGGGAAAGCACGCACATGGGACGAGGTAGTACCTGAGGGCGCTGCTCCCACCCCATTGGTGCAATTTCAGTATTATAGGGTGAGACATCCCATACGTGAGTTACTAGGAGCAGATATGGCGGAGCCCCCTGAGGTGGCCCCTCTCACATTCATCCTGCAAGCAGAATCGCCTGTTAAATTGGTGTCCAGGTTTAATGGGGTTGTACAGGCCTACCGTAAGAACTATTACACCAAGTCTAGACTAGAGTGGCAAAAGGACCTGGGCATCAATATTGATGATGATACTTGGAAGTATAGCTGCGAGGCGACCCGTCAAGTGTCTCTAAATGGCCGACACCGCCTAATCCACTTTAAATACTTGCAAAGAGTCTACTATACTCCGGAGCGGCTGTTTCGATACAGGTTGCGTGAGACTGCTGAGCGAGAGATGTAGGGTGTGTCCTGCCGACTTTCTTCATCTTGCCTGGGTTTGCCCAATTATTGGCAAGTACTGGGAAAAAGTTTTTCAGAGACTGAGTGACATCACTGAAGTGCCAATACTCCCTGACCCGCTCATTGCTTTGCTGGGGTACACGAAGAAATTAAAAAAGGGACTCCGTCGATTGATTGAGATGGGGATGTTGATTGCTAAGCGCAGATTGGCTATGCGCTGGGCGCGAGGGCCTCCTCCCACTATACAGGAGTGGTCACACGATATGCTGTACTGCAGCACACAATCTGAATTGTATAGTGAGCTGCTTCCCCCTCATAGCCGTCCCAAGAACTTCTGGGGCTTATACCAAACGTATCTTGCTGAGCAGGCCGCTCTGAACACGGGCCCACTCTCTGAAACGATGGATCACCCGGGGTAAATGTTAATCATGCTAGCTAAAGAGGTGTTGATTTCTCTATGTGACTTACCTGGGACCTGTATTACACTATAGGAGATAAGGAATTGCATTTGTAGTGTATTTTGAAAGACTTCGCTGTGGTTTTTGTTTGTTATAAGGGGGGGGGGGAAAGTTTGCGCTATTATCTTTTTTTTCATCGTACAATACTCATGCGAATGCTCCAGCGACGTAAACTTTGTAAAGGTTTATTCTTACTGCTTAAACTGTAACAGCATGCAATGTTATTATTTTTTCAATGTGCGACCTAATAAAAATATTTTGAAAAAAACAAAAAACAACAATTATCAAAATCAATGTTTTATCTCATTGAATTTACCTAAAGTGTTATTTTTGGCCTACGAGGATGTATTAACCCTCTTCATTTGCCACATCTTCTGAATATCTCTGTACTGGGCTACTGGTGTCAAAAGACACCAGGACCATCAGTAGGGATTGCTTACAAATAATTTTTTATTCCTGGTCATGGGTGTCATATCTTCCGTGCCCAGCGATTAGTTAAATGGCATTTGTAATCTGCATAGTACTGATGCATTGATGACTGAAAAGCTACAAATTCATCCCCTGCTCCTGTGCCATCTCCACTTTTATGGAAGTAGAAATTATGAAGAAGTGAATTTGTATCCCAGGTCAGAGTAAGCGTAATCGTTTCAGTGAAATTTTCAAATGCACCTCGTGATAAACGTACTTAGAATGCTGAAATGTTCCATCTGTAATACAGGCATAGTGTCCTTTCTGTGCTGTCTTTTTAATCTATGTTGATAATGATTGTATTTTGCTCCTTGTGCATGTTGTATCTACAACAGCTTTACTGGCAAAGAGATTCTTGGGACAGATGTGGGTCAAACCAACAGGGGAACGAGAGAAGGGTACTGCTTACAATGAAAATCTGAAGAATTTGCTTTGGTAAGTGGGATCTTCTCCATATTCATGCTGTTTGTGTTAAAAATAATTGATGCATATAATTATTGGCCAGATTGTTAAACTTACAGTTTTCCAAAGAAGCAAAAATAGAGTTCACTATCTTCTGTGGATATTTTGCGTTGATTTTGTTTAATGGATATTTTGTTACTTAAAGATTTCCAGCACCGTTAAATCTTTTTCATTGCTTCACCATACCAAACAAGGACTCTGGGCCTTTCCTTCTAGCCAAAGATGCCTGCGTCTTGTGAACATCACTGGAAGTGATAATGCCATTCCTGCCTTACTCTTTAGGTCTTGCCTATAGAGCACTTAGCTGTGGTTTCTTGAAGACCTATTATGAATAATGCAATACATAGAGTTGACATTCTGTCATCCCCTTACTCATGATTGATTGGAAGTCTTATCTACCTCACTTTCCTAGGCCTGATTTGATGGTGTCCTCTCCTTTCTTGTGCAAGTCTGCCCAAAAGCACTTCGATTGCACCATGTTTGGATTGGGTGGCATTTAACCTTCCACTACTGAAATCAGGCCTTGCTTTGCAGTGCATATGAGGGACTGTTCCCTCTCCGTGTCCACTTCCTACACCCCCTTTCTTTGTTAAACTCTCCTGCTTTATCCTCTATTACCTCTCCCTCCCCAGTGGCCACTTGTCCACCCGAGCCTCCTCACAATTTAAGCGTCACCATCTGCTCTGTCGCAAGGCATTTTCAAATGTTTTTTGTTAGTTTCAGTCTTTTTTAGGTCGAGCCTAGAGTCAGTGCGCAAGCGCTGCTCTAGCGAAGATCTGTGGTAGTTCAGTACGGGAGAGAAGCCCCGCCCTTATATTTCATTGGCTTGTGTCTTTGTCCTTTGTAAATGCTGTCTTCTGATTCATTATGAGGCTTGTTAGTCCCTCCTTAGTAGGGCCATGTCGTCATTTGTAACCTCCCATGGCTACTGGCCCCTTTACTTGGTTGTTACATGTGCTGTGTAATATTTTCTTTATTGAGTTTCACAACGTGCTTTTGCAGTAGCCACTGGGTGTGGCGGACGGTTGCAGTAATCTGTGACGACTGTAGGGATGGGACGGAGGGGAAACGAGCCGAGCCAGGAAGAGCTTCCAAGAGATACAGGGGCTGAAGGTGCAATCTTTATATGGTAACGAGCCAGACGCTCTCGAATCGTGCTTGTATTTTGTAATGATTTAACCTTAAAGGAAAACACGGCATATTTATACAGGCTCTAAAGCACCTTTGTGACTATTTGGTGAGGTAGAGGTTATACGCATAACAATGCTGTTAAGCAAAATACAAAACGTAATTAAGCAAATAAATCATTTTAAACGTTTTGAAATATAACATGCTGCTCCTCTTGCCCGATTCTTGGTTTTCACGCGCTGCACTGCGAGGGTGAGGTGGTAATTTCAAGATGGCCGTCACACGTCACCTGCCCTACAGGGTTCTGTCTCATGGAGTCCAAACTTCTATCAGAATCGCTGATTTGCCGGGCGGAAATGAATGAGGGACTTTAGTCTCCGACGCCGTGTACGGACGGGCCTGACTGAATATGGAGCGTGGGGGCCCCCCCTCCGTGAACTGTGCAGGTGGGGCCCTACAAGGTTTGTTACTCCACTGGTGTTCGCAGATCAGCAGCAGCAACAAGCCGGATATAGGCATAGACATCTTTCAGGTAAACTACAAATCAATAGCTAAACATTTTCACTATGTTAGTGTAATATAAACATTTACTTATTTATTAAAGAAGAAATGGCAGTTACCTTACTAAATTAGCTTCAAACGCAGTTTGGGTGGAATTGCAATAATTGTAAATCATTACAAAAAAACATTCAGTTATAGGAATGGCCTCCAATTCAGTCAAGTAAATGGCATCAATGAAGGACGTGAGTGACCGCCGTTTGACAGAGTGTATAATGAAAAACCTAACAGAAGGACTCCACAACAGTGATGGCTTAGAACCTAGACACAGAAGTAACGGTGGCGGGATGGACTATAGAAATGCAAAATTAAACAAAATGAACACTTTGTCTACAAATGCACAATAGTAGTTTCTAATGTTGAACAAAAGTGGGTTTATTTCCATATCAAAGCACTTTAAAACTTTAAAAATACAACAGGCTCTCACTACATTAGCTGTAAATATCTGTGCAGGATAAAAATAAACAATTTTAAATGAACAAAGACATGGCAGTTTTAGAGCATTGATCTACAGCATGGGTACTCTCAAACTTTCTCTCGGGGGCCAAATTTACAGTGTGGTTTGTGGCCGAGGGCCGTACCGGTGGGGGCGGGGTCAGTGGGGGGCGGGACTAGAGTAACAAAAAATACTGTGACCATGAGGTCGAACACAGGCCCCTGCAGCGGACGCATTAGTCCACTGAGCCACCAGACCCGGCATACACACGTCAGTCTGTCTGTCTGTCCGTCTCTCTCTCCGTCTCTCTCTGTCCGTCTCTCTCTCTGTCCGTCTCTCTCGCTCTCTTTCTCCCCGTCTCTCTCTCTCTCTCTCTCTCCCCGTCTCTCCGTCTCTCTCTCCTTTCTCCGTCTCTCGCCCCGTCTCTCTCTCCTTTCTCCGTCTCTCTCTCTCTCTCCCCGTCTCTCTCTCTCTCCCCGTCTCTCTCTCTCTCTCCGTCTCTCTCTCTCTCTCCGTCTCTCTCTCTGTCTCTCTCTCTCTTCCTCCGTCTCTCTCTCAGTCCATCTTTCTCTCTCTCTCCGTCTCTCTCTCTCCCCGTCTCTCTCTCTCTCTCCCTCTCTCTTCTCTTGTCTGTCTCTTCCTCCGTCTCTCTCTCAGTCCGTCTTTCTCTCTCTCCCTCCCCGTCTCTCTCCCTCCGTCTCTCTCTCGCTCCGTCTCTCTCTCGCTCCGTCTCTCTCTCTCTCTCCATCTCTCCATCTCTCTCCATCCCTCCCTCCATCTCTCTCTCCCTCCCTCCCTCCGTCTCTCCCTCTCTCTCTCCGTCTCTCTCTCTCTCTGTCTCCACCCCTCCCTCCATCTCTCCATCCCTCCATCCCTCCCTCCATCTCTCCCCATCTCTTTCTCTCTCTGTCTCTCTCTCTTTCTCCCCGTCTCTTTCTCTCCCCGTCTCTCTCTCTCTCTCTCTCTCTCTCCATCTCTCTCTCCTTCTCCATCTCTCTGTCCCTCCCACCATCTCTCTCCTTCTCTCTCTCTCCATCTCTCTCTCTCTCCATCTCTCTCTCCATTCAGCTCTCTTGGGCTATGGCACTGACAGTATACAGGTGCTATTGTCCAAATTCTGAATGTGCTTACATCTAATGTTCAGGGATAGTGACTCGAAGATGAATCTGCTGGCTGCGGGCGAAGAGGACGTCGTCGGCAACACGAAACAGGAAGCTTCCCAAAAGGCCCTTTAAAACTCAGCTGTGAAAGCGATCACAGCTGAAACTTTCCGACGGTGCTGTGTGTGACGTCACAGAGGAGGACACCGAGGCCGGCAGTAAACACAGAAGATGGCCGCAGGACCATACGTAGTGAATACGTATTTAATATGTATTCACTACGTATGCTCCTGCGGTCATCTTCTGTGTTTACTGCCGGCCTCACTGGAAACGTAGAAACGGCAAGGCAAGGTCCGCAGGCCCCCAATGAAGGCATGCTAGGCGGGCCATACTATGAGTTGCACGGATCTACAGCATCTTCAAATAACATGGAAATAACAAGCTATATATAAAACATTGCGATTACATTACAGTTGTAAAAGGATATCTGAAAGAGACACGTTAGTGACAGATTCCTTACCTTAGAATATCCCCAGGCGTCAGGCTGGATCCGGAAAGTTTTTTGCGTAGCAGTACCCTTGCGCGTCGGTAGGCGGCGTCGTGCGGCTCCGCGTCCGTCGTCGGCGTCGTGATGACGTCGCGGGCAGTACTTAGACGCCGCCCCTGCGCGCTGACGTCAGTTCTTCTTTTTTCCGCGCCAGTAAGCGCAGATCTGGGAAGAGCAGTGCCCTAGTCATTTTTTGACTAACTTTTTGGTGATTTTTTCACTGTTTTTCTTCGAGTCATCTAGGCTCCGAGGTGTCGGTAGGGATGCCCGGCTTCAAGCCATGCGACGCCTGTGGTCGAATGATGTCGATCACAGACCCGCACTTAGAGTGTCTCTACTGTCTCGGCCGCGACCACGACACGAAGTCGTGTTCCGACTGCCGGGCCTTACACCCGAAGGCTTTGCGAGAGCATCCTCGCAAGCTACTCGAGGTCCGGCAGTCGGCTCCGCGCTGCACCAAGCCCCGGTCACGCGAGAGGTCGAGGGGCCGGTCGCGGAGTCCTCGCCGGTCGTCGGAGTCCAAGTCTTCGCACTCCTCGGGTAAGTTGAAGCACAAAAAGTCTAAGAAGCACCATCGCTCTAAGACTTCACCTCGCCGGTCTCGCGACTCGGCTGAGGCCCCTGTCGGCACCGTCCCCGCGGCTCCGGAGGTGCCTGTGGAGCCGCCCCCGCATTACCCGTCCTTCCCGGGTTCGGGGGCGACTCCGGCCGAGATACAGAAATTCCTGTCGGCCATGGCCCGCCTCTTCGGGCCTCAAGGCCCCTCCGGTGCGCCTTCGGGCCACGCGGGCCCTGATGGGGTTGCCCCGGCGCCGCCGACGACTCCGGTCCCGGCGCTGCCTGTCTCACCAGCCTCGCTCCCGGCTTCGGCCCCGGCCTCGATCCCGGCTCCGGTGGTACCGCAACCCCCATCGACGCCGGTTGACCTAACCACGCCGACGTCCCCGGTGCCGTTCTTGACGCCGTCCGGGGCTCCGGGCGGCGTCGTTCCCCGGTTCTCTCCGGATCCGGACGCGGCGTCGGACCGACGTCGCCCGACGCCGGCTCCGGCGCCAATGAGACCTTGGGTCCCTGACGTCCCCCCTCCTCCTTATTTTCTGTCGGAGGAGGACCATGAGAGCTGGGAGGGGTCGGAAGACCCTCTCACACAGCAGTGTGAGTATGATCAGGACTGGGCAGAGGAACTTGGGGATGCCAGTGGTCTGGACACTTCTCCTGACACTGGCATGCTGTCTCCTCCTTCCGTGGCTACGGAGGAGGGAGCAAATTTTGCAACGGTGTTGCGTAGAGCAGCTGGAGCCTTACACCTCCAATTGTCTACAGTGGCTGTCAGGACTAACCTCCTGACGGAAGTGCTTCAGCCGGCAGCTACCTCCTCGGAGCCATTGCTGCCGTTTAATGATGCACTGTCTGACGTTCTTTTGGGCACCTGGTCCAAGCCCGCCACAGGGGCTCCTGTGGATAGGAACGTGGCCCGACGCCATCGCCCTGCTCCGGGCGACCCCTTGTTTCTCTCTCAACATCCCACCCCGAGAGCTTGGTTGTCCAAGCCTCTGCCTCCCAAACCGCCTTCCCTACCGCCCCTCCGGATAGGGAATCCAAACGCCTGGACCAATTTGGGAAGAAGGCCTTTTCTTCCTCCAGTGCTGGCTTGCGGTCCGTCAACACCGCTTGCCTTTTGGGCCGATACTCCCACTCTCTGTGGGATTCTGTGGCGCTCGTTTTGCCCCAGTGTCCTGAGGAGGTCCAGACACTGCTTTCCCGCACCATTGCGGAAGGAAGTGATGCGGCAAAGTACACCATCCGTTGTGGCCTTGATACCGCCGACTCGCTGGGCAGATCGCTTGCAACGACGGTGGCGCTGCGTCGCCACGCCTGGCTGAGAACAACTGGTTTCTCGGGTGATGTCCAGAATACACTCATGGACATGCCCTTTGATGGAGTCGGTCTTTTTGGTTCCAAAGCAGACCATGCGCTGGAGCGCTTTAAGGACTCACGGGCTACTGCCAAGTCCCTGGGCCTTTCTGCTGTGCGCCCTCCGCTAACCTCTGCTTTTCGCCCCTTTCGTGGCCACGGAAGGGCGCCCAGTCACGTCCGCTGCCCAGCCACCGGCCCGCGCAGCAAGCGTCTTCGCGTGGCCGAGGACGTGGCTTCCGCCGTGGCGGATTGGGCAACCAGAGTGCGGGTCAGGCCACCAACCCTGCCCCGTCCGCGGCCTCCAAGCCCTCCTAGTCCTTCTTTTCAGGTGCACAGCACGCCAGTAGGGGGCAGGGTCCGCCATCACCTTCACCACTGGCGTGCCATCACCTCGGACAGGTGGGTCTTGGACATTGTCCGAAGGGGCTACTCCCTCCCCTTCGAGACCACCCCCAGCCATGCCACCTCAATTCCACCGCATGTCAGGGGATCACCTGGTGCTTCTGCAGAAGGAAGTCACGGCCCTCTTGGCCAAGAGGGCCATCGAGCATGTTCCGACCCCAGAAGTAGGACATGGTTGCTACTCCCACTACTTTCTGGTGCCCAAAAAGGACAAGGAGGACATGCGTCCTATCTTGGACCTCCGGAACGTCAATCGCTTCCTCCGGAAGGACAAGTTCAAGATGCTCACCTTAGCTCAGGTCTTGACTGCCCTCGACCCTGGAGACTGGATGGTAGCGTTGGACTTGCAGGACGCTTATTTCCACATCCCCGTCCTGCCGGCCCACCGGCGTTACCTGCGGTTCATGGTGGGCCTCGAGCATTTTCAATTCACCGTGCTCCCCTTTGGCCTGACAAGTGCCCCTCGGGTGTTCACGAAAGTGTTGGCGGTGGTCGCAGCTCATCTGCGCCGGGCAGGGGTTCCAGCCTTCCCCTACCTCGACGACTGGCTGCTGAAGGCGGCCTCGTCCCAGGCAGTCGTCTCCCACCTCCAGACTACGGCCGAACTCCTGCACTCGCTGGGGTTCTCCATCAATGTGCCGAAGTCGCACCTGATTCCTTCTCCACAGCTCCTTTTCATCGGAGCAGTTCTGGACACGACGCAGTTTCGGGCCTATCCTCCCGAACGGCGAGTCCGGGATATTCAGGCTATGATTCCGATCTTTCAGCCTTTATCCTGGGTTTCGGTACGGATGACCCTGAGGCTGCTGGGCCTCATGGCCTCCTGCATCCTGCTGGTCGATCATGCCAGATGGCATATGCGGGCTCTGCAGTGGGACCTGAAGTTCCAGTGGGCGCAGCACCAGGGCAACCTGTCCAATCACGTCCAGATCTCGGAGGGGACTGCAAAACAGTTGCAGTGGTGGCTCTCGAACCGGCAATGGGTCATGGGCAGATCCCTCTCCCTTCCCCAGCCAGAGCACACAGTTGTGACGGACGCGTCCCTTCTGGGATGGGGCGGTCACATGGGAGAGGCGGAGATCAGAGGCCTCTGGTCTCCGGCGGAGTCCCGGCTCCATATCAACATTCTGGAGCTCCGGGCGATCCGACTTGCACTCAAGGCATTCCTTCCCTCTGTCAAAGGGAAGGTAGTGCAGGTGTTCACAGACAACACCACCGCAATGTGGTACTGCAACAAACAGGGCGGGGTGGGGTCGTGGACCCTATGTCAGGAGGCTCTGCGCCTCTGGACATGGCTGGAACATCAGGGCATATTCCTGATGGTTCAACACCTGGCAGGTTCCCTGAACGCCAGGGCGGACGAACTCAGCCGCAGGTGCATGATGGATCACGAATGGCGTCTTCACTCGGAAGTGGTGCAAGGACTCTTTCTACAGTTCGCCACCGAAGAGAACGCGCAATGTCATCAGTTCTGCGCGTTGGAATTTCCAAGGCGGCACTCACTCAGCGACGCTTTTCGTCGCGAGTGGAGTTGCGATCTGTTGTACGCCTTTCCGCCTATACCACTTCTACCCAGAGTGTTGAAGAAGATTCGGCGCAACCGGGCCCAAGTCATTCTTGTGGCTCCGGACTGGGCTCGAAGAGTTTGGTATCCCGAGCTACTCAGTATGAGCGTCGCTCCCCCGATCCGTCTGCCTCTTCGGGAGGATCTTCTGTCGACCCCTGACCTTGACTGGTAGGTCGCTCCCCCACCACACAGCTCCGTCTGTGTGCCCTGCTGCTGCCCCTGATTGTGCTCGTTTTTTTCCTTTCTGTGCCCCCTTGCTTCCCCTGATTGTGCTCGTTTTTTCCTTTCTGTGCCCCCTTGCTGCCCCTAATTGTGATCGTTTTTTTCCTTTCTGTGCCCCCTTGCTGCCCCTGATTGTGATCGTTTTTTCCTTTCTGTGCCCCCTTGCTGCCCCTGATTGTGATCGTTTTTTCCTTTCTGTGCCCCCTTGCTGCCCCTGATTGTGATCGTTTTTCCTTTCTGTGCCCCCTTGCTGCCCCTGATTGTGATAGTTTTTCCTTTCTGTGCCCCCTTGCTGCCCCTGATTGTGATAGTTTTTCCTTTCTGTGCCCCCTTGCTGCCCCTGATTGTGATAGTTTTTCCTTTCTGTGCCCCCTTGCGGCCCTTGATTGTGATCGTTTTTCCTTTCTGTGCCCCCTTGCTGCCCCTGATTGTGATCGTTTTTCCTTTCTGTGCCCCCTTGCTGCCCCTGATTGTGATCGTTTTTCCTTTCTGTGCCCCCTTGCTGCCCCTGATTGTGATCGTTTTTCCTTTCTGTGCCCCCTTGCTGCCCCTGATTGTGATCGTTTTTCCTTTCTGTGCCCCCTTGCTGCCCCTGATTGTGATCGTTTTTTCCTTTCTGTGCCCCCTTGTTGCCCCTGATTGTGATCGTTTTTCCTTTCTGTGCCCCCTTGCTGCCCCTGATTGTGATCGTTTTTCCTTTCTGTGCCCCCTTGCTGCCCCTGATTGTTTTTCCTTTCTGTGCCCCCTTGCTGCCCCTGATTGTGATCGTTTTTCCTTTCTGTGCCCCCTTGCTGCCCCTGATTGTGATCGTTTTTTTCCTTTCTGTGCCCCCTTGCTGCCCCTGATTGTGATCGTTTTTTCCTTTCTGTGCCCCCTTGCTGCCCCTGATTGTGATCGTTTTTCCTTTCTGTGACCCCTTGCTGCCCCTGATTGTGATCGTTTTTCCTTTCTGTGCCTGTTTCCCGCCGCTGCGCCTGCGGCCCCGCCCCTCACTGCCCATTCGCTGCCCCATTCCCTGCTCCTCCCTCCCACCTCCCCATTTATGGCGGCCGCTGCGCGGTCGCGCCGCTGGCGCGCCAAAGGCGCGCCTAAGGCAAGCCCGTCTGCGCCCGTCCGCGCCGTGGCCGCGCCCAGCGCCAGACCCCCTGGTCCGGGCATCCCCCGCCCCATCAACAGACGCCGATACGTCGCCAGCACCCTCCACGCACTCAACCCCGGAAAAGATCACGCCTGCTACCAGGCCACCCGAAGCGCACCCAAGGGCCCTTCACCTGCCGGAACTGCAGCTTCGCCAGCACCCGCCCCGCCAAACCACCGCCCAGGAAAGAACCCAACTACCTCAGATGCATCCTCCTCAACACCCGCTCCGCCCGCAAACACGCCATCGAACTCTGGGACCTTCTCGACTCAACCTCCCCAGACGTCGCATTCCTGACGGAGACCTGGCTGAATCCCGCTTCAGCCCCCGACATCGCCATTGCCATCCCGGACGGATACAAGATCACCCGCAGGGACCGCACCAACGGAGTCGGAGGAGGCATCGCCATCGTCCACAGGAACACCCTCAGAGTCTCAACCAACACCGACGACACCCTCAGCACCGCCGAACACATGCACTTCCAGATCCACACCGATCCCAACACCACCCTCAGAGGAACCCTCATCTACAGACCCCCGGACCCCGACCACAGTTCAGCGATTCCATCGCTGACTTCGTCAGCACACACGCCATCGCCTCCACGGACTACATCCTCCTCGGGGACCTGAACTTCCACCTCGAGAACAACAAGGACACCAACTCCACCACCCTGATCGACAACCTCGCCACCCTCGGACTCAGACAGCTCGTGACTACACCCACCCACGCCGCCGGCCACACGCTAGACTCCATCTTTTCCGCAAGCCCACACGTCTCCTTCAACCACACCTCCGAACCCCACTGGACTGACCACCACTGCATCCACTTCACCTACAGGAAGCCCACCACGCACCACCGCACCGAACAAATGCCTCGCCGCTGCTGGAGCAGAGTCACGGAAGACCAGCTAACCACAACCCTCGCCCTGAGCCCACCCGCCGAACCCTCCGACCCCGACACCGCCGCCCGCAACCTCAGACAGTGGATCGACGACTGCGCCAACACCCTCGCCCCGCTCAAGAATCCGCCCAACAGCCACACCAGCAAGAAAGCCACCTGGTTCACCGAAGACCTCCAGGCCTCCAAGCGAACATGCCGAAAACTGGAGAAGATCTGGCTCCACGAACGGATAGCGGACAGCTACGCCGCCCACAAGAGCGCCACCCGCAATCACCATCACCTCATCAGATCCGCCAAAGGGCCTCACTCAAAGACCGCCTAGACAACAACGCACACAACAGCAAAGAGCTCTTCAACATCGTGAAGGAACTCTCCAACCCCAGCTCCAACACCAACGACATCCAGCCGTCGCAAGACCTATGCGACTCACTGGCCACCTCCTTCCACCGCAAAATCGCTGACATCCACGACAGCTTCAACACCACGACCGCCCCGGCAACCACCGAGACCACTGCCCCCACAACCACCAACCGCCTGCTCTCCTGGACCAACATCAGCGACGAGGACACCAGCGAGATCATGAACACCATCCACTCCGGTTCACCGCTAGACCCATGCCCTCACCACATCTTCAACAAAGCCAGTACAGCCATCGCGCCCCATCTCCGGAAAATAATCAACATCTCCTTCGAGACAGCAACCTTCCCGGAAAGCTGGAAGCACGCCGAGATCACCGCCTTACTCAAGAAACCCAAGGCAGACCCCAAGGACCTCAAGAACTTCCGACCCATCTCTCTGCTCCCGTTCCCCGCGAAGGTCACAGAGAAAATCGTCAACAAACAACTGACCCGCTACCTCGAGGAGAACAACATCCTGGACCCTTCCCAGTCCGGCTTCCGCAGCAACCACAGCACCGAAACCGCCCTCATCGCCGCCACCGATGACATCAGGACCCTGCTAGACAAAGGAGAAACAGCAGCCCTCATCCTCCTGGACCTATCAGCCGCCTTCGACACGGTCTGCCACCACACACTACGAACACGCCTTCACGACGCCGGGATCCAAGAGAAGGCCCTGGACTGGACCACATCCTTCCTTTCCGGCAGAACACAAAGCGTCCGCCTCGCCCCCTTCCGATCCAAGGCCACCAAGATCATCTGCGGCGTACCCCAAGGCTCCTCCCTCAGCCCAACGCTGTTCAACATCTACATGGCACCCCTCGCCCACGTCGCCCGACAGCTACAACCTCAACATCATCTCCTACGCCGACGACACCCAGCTGATCCTCTCCCTCACCAAAGACCCTCACACCGCCAAAGCCCACCTCCACGAAGGAATGAAGGCCGTCGCCGAATGGATGAGGACCAGCCGCCTGAAGCTGAACTCGGACAAGACGGAGGTCCTCATCCTTGGTTCCAACCCTTCAGCCTGGGACGACTCCTGGTGGCCAACATCACTGGGAACAGCCCCGCCACCCACCGACCACGTACGCAACCTAGGGGTCATCCTCAACCCCACCCTCTCCATGACTAAGCAGGTCAACGCCGTTTCCTCATCCTGCTTCAACATCCTCCGAATGCTCCGCAGGATCTTCAAGTGGATCCCCACCGAAACAAGAAAAACAGTCACCCAGGCCCTCGTCACCAGCAGGCTGGACTACGGAAACGCCCTCTACGCAGGAACGACGGCTAAGCTCCTGAGACGGCTGCAACGCATCCAGAACGCCTCTGCACGTCTTATCCTCGACATCCCCGACGCAGCCACATCACACCCCACCTGAGAGACCTGCACTGGCTCCCTGTCAACAAGAGGATAACCTTCAAGCTCCTCACCCACGCACACAAAGCACTCCACAACTCCGGACCAGCCTACCTCAACAGACGACTCAGCTTCTACACCCCCACCCGCCAGCTCCGCTCGACCAGCCTCGCCCTCGCCACAGTCCCCCGCATCCGGAGAACGACCGCCGGCGGCAGATCCTTCTCCCACCTCGCCGCCAAGACCTGGAACACCCTCCCCACCAACCTCCGACAGACAAAAGACCTACTGGCCTTCAGAAGACTCCTCAAGACCTGGCTCTTCGATCAGTAGCAGCACCACCCCCCTCTTCCCCCAGCGCCTTGAGACCCTCGCGGTATGTAGTGCGCTTTATAAGTGACATGATTGATTGATTGATTGATTGATTGATTGTCGCAGCAGCAGGGACGGTCCTCCACCCGAACCTGTCCAGTCTCCACCTCCTTGCGTGGAGATTGAGCGGCGGCAGTTGATTCCTTTCGACTTGCCTCCCGAAGTTTGTGATGTGATTCTGGCAGCCAGGCGTCCCTCCACTAAGGTGGTATACGCCTGCAGGTGGAACAAGTTTGTGGCATGGTGCACAGCAAAGGCTGTGAATCCCCTCTCTGCCCCTCTTTCTGAGGTTCTTCTGTTCCTTCTTTCTCTGGCCCAACAGGGTTCTGCCCTGGGTACCATCAAGGGCTATCTTTGTGCCATTTCGGCCTTCCTCAGGCTTCCTGATCAGCCCTCCCTTTTCAAGTCCCCTGTTGTTAACAGGTTCCTAAAAGGCATTACACACCTCTTCCCTCCTGTTCCGTTTGTGATGCCTCAGTGGGACTTGAACTTGGTTCTTACCTTTCTCATGTGCGCTCCCTTTGAGCCTCTCCATAACTGTCCTCTTCGTCTTCTGACTCTGAAGACAGCCTTTCTGGTGGCCATCACCTCCGCTCGGCGGGTGAGTGAGCTCCAGGCTCTATCATGCAAACCTCCCTTTCTGTCTGTCCATCCAGACAAGGTTGTTCTTCGGATGCGTCCGTCCTTCTTTCCAAAGGTGGTTACTGCCTTCCACATTGGGCAGACCATCACTTTGCCCACCTTCTTTCCGCCTCCGCATCCTTCCAGAAAGGAAGAGAGGCTCCACCGTCTGGACCCAAAACGTGCGCTTTCCTTTTATATCAACCGCACACAACACTTCCGGGTGGATGACCAGCTCCTTGTTGGCTACGTGGGCGCCAAAAAAGGTCGGGCGGTGCACAAGAGAACCATCTCCCGCTGGGTAACCTTGTGTATCAAAGCCTGCTATTCTTTGGCTAAGAAGGAGCCTCCTGTTGGGCTGCGTGCCCATTCCACCAGGGCAACGGCTGCTACCACGGCTTTAGGCCGCGGTGTTCCGCTGCAGGATATCTGTCAGGCAGCTACGTGGGCCTCGCTGCACACATTTACAAAGCATTACTGCCTTGACAGTCAGGTCCGGAGGGACGGCTTCTTTGGCCGATCTGTCCTCCGGGACTTCCTTGTCTGATCTTTGTTCGCAGACCCACCACCGGGGTTGGTATTGCTGGGGTATCTATTCTAAGGTAAGGAATCTGTCACTAACGTGTCTCTTTCAGATGCACAAGTTACTAACTTGTGTAACGATATATCTGTAAGAGACAGTAGTTAGTGACAGATTCCTACCGCCACCCATCCTCCCCGTTCTGCGACCTGATTTCTAGGGTTAAGGACATCCCTTTCAGGGCCCTAGTATTTTTCAGACACCTATGTCAGCTTCTTGCATGGCTCTGCGTTCCTGGCGCGGAAAGTCGTGTACAGAACTGGCGTCAGCGCGCAGGGGCGGCGTCTAAGTACTGCCCGCGACGTCATCCCGGCGATCACGGCGACGGACGCGGAGCCGCACGACGCCGCCTACCGGCGCGCAAAGGGTACTGCTACGCAAAACCTTTCCGGATCCAGCCTGACGCCTGGGGATATTCTAAGGTAAGGAATCTGTCACTAACTACTGTCTCTTACAGATATATCGTTACACAAGTTAGTAACTTGTGCTACAAGCCAGATCAATTATGCAGTGAAAGGAAAACTGACTAGGGCAAGTCAATAGCAAAATGTTTTATATTAATAAAATGCGAACAAAAAAGTATGACTGTTAATAAGGAAAATAAACATTGCTCGCGATTTATTTCATTGTGTTTTTTGCCTAAATTGTATTTATACTAAAGTACATGGAGACTTTGGCTGCTATAAGCAAACACAAATTAATAAGAATTACTGGGGAAATCGGATGCAGAATGACCATACTCCCTAAAAATTCCTAATTTATAAACGGACCCTCAATGTCCCACTTTTAATGGTCCAGATTTTCCCCATTCCTAGAAATACCAGTGCCCCTAGTATTAGTAACTCTGAATGTGGGAAAAATATGGGCTGTTTTCCAGGCAACCTGAAACGAGGCCCTCAGTATTTGGTGTTTTCTGAGCTCAAGTTTGTTGAGGCTGATTCGTTTCTATAAAAAAATATATTGTCTGGATTATTCAAAAAAATATTACCTTACAGGTATGTTATGGAATAGAATATTTAACCCGTCCATAAATCTGAACAAAAACATGTCTTTAATATAATGATCTGAAAGAGACACGTTAGTGACAGATTCCTTACCTTAGAATATCCCCAGGCGTCAGGCTGGATCCGGAAAGTTTTTGCGTAGCAGTACCCTTGCGCGTCGGTAGGCGGCGTCGTGCGACTCCGCGTCCGTCGTCGTGATCGCCGGGATGACGTCGCGGGCAGTACTTAGACGCCGCCCCTGCGCGCTGACGTCAGTTCTTCTTTTTCCGCGCCAATAAGCGCAGATCCGGGAAGAGCAGTGCCCTAGTCAATTTTTGACTAACTTTTTGTGAATTTTTCACTGTTTCTTTTCGAGTCTTCATCGACTCCTAGGTGTCGTAGGGATGCCCGGCTTCAAGCCATGCAACGCCTGTGGTCGAATGATGTCGATCACAGACCCGCATCTGGAGTGTCTCTTCTGTCTCGGCCGAGACCACAACACGAAGTCGTGCCCTGACTGCCGGAAACTTCACCCGAAGGCTTTGCGAGAGCGGTCTCGAAAGCTACTCGAGGTCCGGCAGTCGGCTCCGCGCCGCACCAAGCCCCGGGAGAGGTCGAGGGGCCGGTCGCGGAGTCCCTGCCGGTCGTCGGAGTCCAAGACTTCGCGCTCCTCGGGTAAGTCGAAGCACAAAAAGTCTAAGAAGCGTCATCGCTCTAAGACTTCGCCTCGCCGGTCTCGCGACTCGGCTGAGGCCCCAGTCGGCACCGTCCCCGCGGCCCCGGACGTGCCTATGGAGCCGCCCCCGCATTACCCGTCCTTTCCGGGTTTGAGGGCGACTCCGGCCAGCTCTAGGAATTCCTGTCGGCCATGGCCCGCCTCTTAGGGCCTCAAGGTCCCTCCGGTGCGCCTTCGGGCCCCGCGGGCCTGATGGGGTGGCTCCGGCGTCGCCGGCGACTCCGGTCCCGGCGCCGCCTGTCCCACCAGCCTTCATCCCGGCCTCGGCTCCGGCCTCGATCCCGGCTCCGGTGGTGCCGCGACGCCCATCGGCGCCGGTTGACCTAACCACGCCTCTGCCGACGCCCGATGTCCCCGGTGCCGTTCCTGGCGCCGTCCGGGGCTCCCGGCGGCGTCGGTCCCGGCTCTCTCCGGCTCCGGACATGGAGCCGGACCGGCGCTCGCTCGGCCGCCGGCTCTGGCGCCCGATGAGACCTTGGATCCCAAATGTTCCTCCTCCTCCATATTTTGAACCTGAGGAGGACCAAGAGAGCTGGGAGGGGTCCGAAGACCCTCTCACACAACAGTGTGAGTATGATCAGGACTGGGCTGAGGAACTTGGGGATGCCAGTGGTCTAGACACCTCCCCTGACACTGGCATGCTGTCTCCTCCCGTGGCTACGGAGGAGGGAGCTAATTTCGCAACGGTGTTGCGTAGAGCAGCTGGAGCCTTACATCTCCAATTGCCTACTGTGGCTGTCAGGACTAATCTCCTGACGGAAGTGCTTCAGCCGGCAGCTTCCTCCTCGGAGACTGTGCTGCCGTTTAATGATGCACTCACTGACGTTCTTTTGGGCGCCTGGTCCAAGCCCACCACAGGGGCTCCTGTGGATAGGAACGTGGCCCGACGCCATCGCCCTGCTCCTGGCAACCCCTTGTTTCTCTCCCAACATCCCACCCCCGAGAGCTTGGTTGTCCAAGCCTCTGCCTCCCAAACCGCCTTCCCTACCGCCCCTCTGGATAGGGAATCCAAACGCCTGGACCAATTTGGGAAGAAGGCTTTTCTTCCTCCAGTGCTGGCTTGCGGTCCGTCAACACCGCTTGCCTTTTGGGCCGATATACCCACTCCCTGTGGGATTCGGTGGCGGCTGTTTTGCCGCAGTGTTCTGAGGAGGTCCAGACACTGCTTACCCGCGCCATTGCGGAAGGAAGAGATGCGGCTAAATACACCATACGTTGTGGCCTTGATACCGCCGACTCCCTGGGCAGATCGCTTGCAACGACGGTGGCGCTACGTCGCCACGCCTGGCTGAGAACAACTGTTTTCTCGGGTGATGTCCAGAATACACTCATGGACATGCCCTTTGATGGAGTCGGTCTTTTTGGTTCCAAAGCAGACCATGCGCTGGAGCGTTTTAAGGACTCACGGGCTACTGCCAAGTCCCTGGGCCTTTCTGTTGTACGCCCTCCGCTCAACTCTTCTTTTCGCCCCTTTCGTGGCCACGGAAGGGGCGCCCAGTCACGTCAGCTGCCCAGCCACCGGCCCGCGCAGCAAGCGTCTTCGCGTGGCCGAGGACGTGGATACCGCCGTGGTGGTACGGGCAACCTGCGTGCGGGTCAGGCCACTACCTCCAACCCGTCCGCGGCCTCCAAGCCCTCCTAGTCCTTCCTTTCAGGTGCACAGCACGCCAGTAGAGGGCAGGGTCCGCCATCACCTTCACCACTGGCGTCCCATCACCTCGGACAGGTGGGTCTTGGACATTGTCCGAAGGGGCTGCTCCCTCCCCTTCGAGACCACCCCCAGCCATGCCACCTCAATTCCACTGCATGTCAGGGGATCACTTGGTGCTTCTGCAGAAGGAAGTCATGGCCCTCTTGGCCAAGAGGGCCATCGAGCATGTTCCGACCCCAGAAGTAGGACGTGGTTGCTACTCCCACTACTTTCTGGTGCCCAAAAGGACAAGGAGGACATGCGTCCTATCTTGGACCTCCGAAGCGTCAATCGCTTCCTCCGGAAGGAGAAGTTCAAGATGCTCACCCTAGCTCAGGTCTTGACTGCCCTCGACCCTGGAGACTGGTTGGTAGCGTTGGACTTGCAGGACGCTTATTTCCACATCCCCGTCCTGCCGGCCCACCGGCGTTACCTACGGTTCACGGTAGGCCTAGAGCATTTTCAGTTCACCGTGCTCCCCTTTGGCCTTACAAGTGCCCCTCGGGTGTTCACGAAAGTGATGGCGGTGGTCGCAGCTCATCTGCGCCGGGCAGGGGTTCCAGTCTTCCCCTACCTCGACGACTGGCTGCTGAAGGCGGGCTCGTCCCAGGCAGTCGTCTCCCACCTCCAGACTACGGCCGAACTCCTGCACTCGCTGGGGTTCTCCATCAATGTGCCAAAGTCGCATCTGATTCCTTCTCCACAGCTCCTTTTCATCGGAGCAGTTCTGGACACGACGCAGTTTCGGGCCTATCCTCCCGAACGGCGAGTCCGGGATATTCAGGCTATGATTCCAATCTTTCAGCCTTTATCCTGGGTTTCGGTACGGATGACCCTGAGGCTGCTGGGCCTCATGGTCTCCTGCATCCTGCTGGTCGATCATGCCAGGTGGCATATGCGGGCTCTGCAGTGGGACCTGAAGTTCCAGTGGGCGCAGCACCAGGGCAACCTGTCCGATCACGTCCAGATCTCGGAGGGGCTGCAACACAGTTGCAGTGGTGGCTCTCGAACCGGCAATGGGTCATGGGCAGATCCCTCTCCCTTCCCCAGCCAGAGCACACAGTTGTGACGGACGCGTCCCTTCTGGGATGGGGCGGTCACATGGGAGAGGCGGAGATCAGAGGCCTCTGGTCTCCGGCGGAGTCCCGGCTCCACATCAACTTTCTGGAGCTCCGGGCGATCCGACTTGCACTAAAGGCATTCCTTCCCTCTGTCAAAGGGAAGGTAGTGCAGGTGTTCACAGACAACACCACCGCCATGTGGTACTGCAACAAACAAGGCGGGGTGGGGTCGTGGACCCTCTGTCAAGAGGCTCTGTGCCTCTGGACATGGCTGGAACATCAGGGCATGTTCCTGATGGTTCAACACCTGGCAGGTTCCCTGAACGCCAGGGGCGGACGAACTCAGCCGCAGGTGCATGATGGATCACGAATGGCGTCTTCACTCGGAAGTGGCGCAAGGTTTCTTTCTGCAGTGGGGAGAGCCTTGGTTAGATCTATTCGCCACCGAAGAGAACGCGCAATGTCATCAGTTCTGCGCGTTGGAATTTCCAAGGCGGCACTCGCTCGGCTACGCTTTTCGTCACGAGTGGAGTTGCGGTCTGTTGTACGCCTTTCCGCCTATACCACTTCTACCCAGAGTGTTGAAGAAGATTCGGCGCGACCGTGCCCAAGTCATTCTTGTGGCTCCGGACTGGGCTCGAAGAGTTTGGTATCCCGAGCTACTCAGTATGAGCGTCGATCCCCGATCCGTCTGCCTCTTCGGGAGGATCTTCTGTCGCAGCAGCAGGGGACGGTCCTCCACCCGAACCTGTCCAGTCTCCACCTCCTTGCGTGGAGATTGAGCGGCGGCAGTTGATTCCTTCGACTTGCCTCCCGAAGTTTGTGATGTGATTCTGGCAGCCAGGCGTCCCTCCACTAAGGTGGTATACGCCTGCAGGTGGAACAAGTTTGTGGCATGGTGCACAGCAAAGGCTGTGAATCCCCTCTCTGCCCCTCTTTCTGAGGTTCTTCTGTTCCTTCTTTCACTGGCCCAACAGGGTTCTGCCCTGGGTACCATCAAGGGCTAACTTTGTGCCATTTCGGCCTTCCTCAGGCTTCCTGATCAGCCCTCCCTTTTCAAGTCCCCTGTTGTTAACAGGTTTCTAAAGGCATTACACACCTCTTCCCTCCTGTTCCGTTTGTGATGCCTCAGTGGGACTTGAACTTGGTTCTTACCTTTCTCATGTGCGCTCCCTTTGAGCCTCTACATAACTGTCCTCTTCGTCTTCTAACTCTGAAGACAGCCTTTCTGGTGGCCATCACCTCCGCTCGGCGGGTGAGTGAGCTCCAGGCTCTATCATGCAAACCTCCCTTTCTGTCTGTCCATCCAGACAAGGTTGTTCTTAGGACGCGTCCGTCCTCCTTGCCAAAGGTGGTTACTGCCTTCCACATTGGGCAGACCATCACTTTGCCCACCTTCTTTCCGCCTCCGCATCCTTCCAGAGAGGAAGAGAGGCTCCACCGTCTGGACCCAAAACGTGCGCTTTCCTTTTATATTAACCGCACACAACACTTCCGGGTGGATGACCAGCTCTTGGCTACGTGGGCGCCAAAAGGTCGGGCGGTGCACAAGAGAACCATCTCCCGCTGGGTAACCTTGTGTATCACAGCCTGCTATTCTTTGGCTAAGAAGGAGCCTCCTGTTGGGCTGCGTGCCCATTCCACCAGGGCAACGGCTGCTACCACGGCTTTGGGCCGCGGTGTTCCGCTGCATGATATCTGTCAGGCAGCTACGTGGGCCTCGCTGCACACGTTTACAAAGCATTACTGCCTTGACAGTCAGGTCCGGAGAGACGGCTTCTTTGGCCGTTCTGTCCTCCGGGACTTCCTTGTCTGATCTTTGTTCGCAGACCCACCACTGGGGTTGGTATTGCTGGGGTATCTATTCTAAGGTAAGGAATCTGTCACTAACGTGTCTCTTTCAGATGCACAAGTTACTAACTTGTGTAACGATATATCTGTAAGAGACAGTAGTTAGTGACAGATTCCTACCGCCCACCCATCCTCCCCGTTCTGCGAACTGATTTCTAGGGTTAAGGACATCCCTTTCAGGGCCCTAGTATTTTTCAGACACCAATGTCAGCTTCTTGCATGGCTCCTGGCGCGGAAAGTCGTGTACAGAACTGACGTCAGCGTGCAGGGGCGGCGTCTAAGTATTACCCGCGACGTCATCCCGGCGATCCCGACGACGGACGCGGAGCCGCACGACGCCGCCTACCGGCAGCGCAAGGGTACTGCTACGCAAAACTTTCTGGATCCAGCCTGACGCCTGGGGATATTCTAAGGTAAGGAATCTGTCACTAACTACTGTCTCTTACAGATATATCGTTACACAAGTTAGTAACTTGTGCCTCACAAAGCTTGACAGTTAACTCAATGAACAACCAGGATTTGCTTTTAAGTACCACCTTTTTGTGGAGGGAGGACGGTGCAGTTCCTTTCATGCATTGAACTCCACAAGCAGATTGGCATTCCCTTTTCCAGTTCCCAGTGGTGGACGATACACAATTGGGGATAACTGCTCCAGTTTCTGTCCAACACATCGATCATGGATTTCTTGCTTCCTGAGGCACATCTGTAAAGCATATTTAGGAGAGCCTCCCATGTTGACGTCGAAACCATGGCCTCAAGTGGCAACATTTTTCAGTGCCTCCGAATCAGTAGTTGCCCATTGTGAGGAATTATCCCATTTGTGTCTTGGTCCCCCTTTTTTCCTGTCTGATTTTGCTGGCTTTAATACTGTGCCTTTTACCACTGCTAATCAACAATAGAGCACCCGTGCTTCCCCCTTAAACATTTGCTTACCTTGGTGTACATTGGAACACCATGCTTGGTCTATTTAACATCCCTACAGGTTCATTGTAAATGGTCCCCAAATCTACCAATGGCATGAAAAGTTAAATGTCATATGTGGGTTTCAATGTTTAGTTAAACAACCCACATATATGACAAAACTATATTTTCACCAGAGCATCACTGTGCTCTGGCAGGGATCTGAGTTAAATGCACAAAATTGTCTTTACCAGGTAGGAAAAGCCTACTTTTATATTCTCAAAATACAGCCCAAAGTGTGCCTCTTAAGCCACATAGAAGAGTGCTACTATACAAAGACAGGACACACTACATATTGTGGTTAGTGTGGTCTCCTATGAAATAAAACCCAAAAGCTATTCCATTTTATAGGCCTTAATAGACTTTTACCTGAACAGGCGTAGACAGTATTACAATCTATATTTCCTGTCTCCGCTGGGAAATCCTTTAACATTATTTCTCACTTAATTTTCAAAATCTGATTTAATGATGTAGTCAATTTTTTGATGACTTAACTGGGAAAGTAATTTGTAAAATGTACTTTTGGCTGCCTGAACTGGCTTAAAACCAATTCTGAGGCTTATCACACCTCCAGACCTGGAATACACATACCTGGCTGAGAGGGTTAACAACTTTGACTCGGAGAACAATAGCTTACTTCTGAGCCTATGACGAGTGAATGGGTCATGTGGTTCAGAATTGTTGGGTCCTTCACAAGCAGAATTTCAACACATCATGACTACTATTGACCTTTACTTGCATGTTCATTTTATGCAGTAAGTAAGAAAGCGCAACTGTACACAATCTCCATAGCCCCTTTGACTTTATCTAACCTCCAGTTAAAGAACACTAAAGCACTGAGTTTAAAATAATCTATGCTTGTTTGTTTGGATAACACAGCTACAAGCTGCCCTGGTAATGTTTGCTAATTAAATGTTTTACAGCACTATCAATTAAAAATCTAATGAACATTGAAAATGCCTAGAATAGATTTTGAGCAAATATGCACTTAACTGAATTAGAACTTCTTACAAAATCAAGCAAAAAAAAGGAAACTGCTTATATAGATTTGCTAATATTTCCATTTTGGAAAATGCGGATTCCTGATTTAGGCCCATGCAGGTTTGGGTGCAAGGAGGTTAACCTGTGTCTATTTAAATTATTCCTGTGTAACACACTCTTTCACCGACTGGGTCTGGTCATTCGTCTATAAAATTGCAAATAAATATAAATACAAAAAAAATATGTTTGAGACCGTGGCAAATACGTACTTTTACTACTAAGTTAGTTAACACAAAATATTTTGCAAGCATTGCATTAAGGGGATCTTGCATAGCTGCTCCATAAGACATACCAAACAGATCCAATTTGTGAATTTGAAGATTAATTCTAAACTACGAATCCTCTAAAAATAGCTAACAATACAGCAAAAGGAATGTCGCCTCTCTCCCAGGTGTTTTTGGAAACAATCACTCGAAATATTATTTCCTGAAAAGCCGTTGCAAAACTTCACTTTTTAGGTTGAGCCTGAGCCAGCGCACAAGTGCTGCTCTGGGGATGATCTGTGGTAGTTCAGTACAGGAGAGAAGCCCCGCCCACTCCCCCGCCCATATTTTTCATTGACTTGTGTGTTTGTCCTTTGTAAATGCTGGCTTCTGATTCCTTAATAGGCTTATTAGTCCCTCCTTAAGTACGGCCATGTCGTCATTTGTATCCTCCCATGGCTACTGGCCCCTTTACTTGCTTGTTACACAGTATGTGTACTTTTTTAGGTCTCGCCTGAGCCAGCGCATGCGCTGCTCTGGCGAGAGTTTTAGTAAGCGGGTTTTGGAAGTGCAAACAGCAGTTTGCTGGCGACCAGCTTGCGTTCACGCGAGTGTGCACGCGCGATCAGGTGCCATATGGCTTCCCTCGCCATCTGGCTTCCCTCGCGATTACTTTCGCGGCCGTGTCAGTTTCACGGCCGTGCGGCCATTGCTTGTTTTAAATGGGTTCCTGCTCGTCGCCAGCAGCTATTTCACATTTTTCCGCTTGTGTTAGTGGGGCTGACATTTTGTATAGCCTTTTTTTAAAGAGAGCTTGTTGGGGGTGAAGGAATGCAGGTCACGTAGATGGACTCTGCAATTTTGGTTTTATTTTCTGTAGGGACACAGTGAGCAGAATGGTAGCGGCGCGCAGCACCAGACCTATTCTCGCAGGCTGTAGGATTCCCTTCCACAGGGTTTACTGTCACTTTCTTTAACCCCTTCGATGCTCGTGGCGAGCTCAGCTCGTCATGCTGCGCGGTCGCGCTGTGCGCATGACGAGCTGAGCTCGTCACGACCACACCCTCGATCGGAATGTCCAGCACCTGGGCGGAATTCGGATCGCGGTCAAGGGTTAAGTAGCCTGTTTAATTTTAAAACCTGCGCCGTCTTTCCCTTTCACGCTTTGCACCCATCGCTCACTCCCTCAACATGCCGTCCAGTAGGTCACCCTTCCCCCACCGCTCCCTCATTCATTTTGGATTATTACTAAGCACAGAATCACACTGCAACCGTATAAGCCGTGCAAGCCTTGGAGTAAAAACCAAAAGACTCGTGTGTTGTTATCACAAAGCTGCAGTGCACGGATCTGTTTATTGGGTGGCTTGCACTGCGCAGTCTGATGCTTCACTTGCTTACCATCTCCTGTTCTACTTTCTCTTTCTTGTTTACTTACAGCTGCCGTCCAAAATGTGCAGGTCTTCCTTCCCAGCAACATTAAAGGCACGCAGCAGTGTTATTTTACAATTTCCTGCTCGTTTTCGCATCAGTGCTCCTGTGGGAATTTGACGATTACCTTTTGTCTTTAAGACACATGTTCCCCTCGTTTCAGGGGATCTCATTAAATAGAAAGCTTCCCATTCAACGGGGATCTTAAGCTTTGGGGCACAAATAGGTTAGTTAATGTTTGTTCCCAATCGCTGCACTCTCCGTGCTCTTTCTCCACACTCCCTAACACTTTTCTGGCTCTGAACACAGTAAAACGTTAAGTATTTGCGTCACATCAGTGAAAAATTTAGAAGTCACATCAGCCAATCACAGCACTCTAAATAAAACTAACTGCTAAGTATATAACCACGTTTCAAGGAACACATTTAAACAGCGACACCCCCTTCTTTCTCCTCTACCTGTCGCTCTATTCTCCACCTTTCTTCACTCTATTTTCCACCCTTCCTCTCTCTCTTTCCCTGCCTAATGCAACGGCGCTGTGGTATATGACCATGTTTCAAGGAACACGTGTGCCATAGTGACACCCCCTTCTTTCTCCTCTCCCTCTATTCTCCACACTTCCTCACTCTATTCTCCACCTTTCCTCTCTCTCTTTCCCTGCCTTCTGGAACGGTGCTGTGGGGTAGATTGAAAAATTAAGGAGCAGTCTGGAAGTACAAGACGGAAAGGGGGCACAGAGAAACCAAAATCTACTTTCTACCAAGGTATAGTCACATATATACCTTTAAGCCTCTCTCAGATCTTGTAGACATGCCTGGTGCCTCCTTTTTAAAAGCCCCAAGCAAAATTACATTTTGCCGGTTTAGTGCTCCCTCTTTCCTGGCAACTGGGGAATTTCCCACCTGCATTTGCAACGTGGTAGACCACTGTTGGTTGCCCGATAGTGCTTGCCTAGTTTCAGTATAACACCCAGCCGTGACATAGCCCGCTCTGTTATTTACATTCCAATATGTACTCTATAAAGGAATGCCAGTATTACTTTGCAGCTGTGCATTCGAATCAGTTTGGCTGTTGTTTAGGTCTCGGCCTGCGCTTGCGCTGGTCTGGCCGAGAGTTTTAGTAAGTGGGTTTTGGAAGTGCAAACACTGGCTTTCGGCTGGCGACCAGCTTGCGTTCACGATGGGTGTGCACGCGCGCAGCTGCCATCTGGGTTTCCTATCTCTTCCTCATTTCCTCGTCATGGCTCATTAACTCTCTGGACTCTGATGTTTCAATCGCAGCAGCAGCTCACATTACCAACTGACGGCCCTGGACTACAGTCAAATGAAAAACAACAGCGATTAGCATTGAAATGCAAGCTTTTTTTTGTCTAGTTAGAAATATTGCTTCGGTGGGTTGATTTCACCTTATATCGCTATTTGTTTTATATTGGGAGTCACAGCCTAATTACCAGTATTTTTGTCTCACTCTGGTTTTTTTAAAATATTTATTCGCGCAAAGCACAAAGCTATAATCTGAAAGAGACACGTTAGTGACAGATTCCTTACCTTAGAATATCCCCAGGCGTCAGGCTGGATCCGGAAAAGTTTTTGCGTAGCAGTACCCTTGCGCGTCGGTAGGCGGCGTCGTGGTCGCCGGGATGACGTCGCGGGCAGTACTTAGACGCCGCCCCTGCGCGCTGACGTCAGTTCTGTACACGACTTTCCGCGCCAGGAACGCAGAGCCATGCAAGAAGCTGACATAGGTGTCTGAAAAATACTAGGGCCCTGAAAGGGATGACCTTAACCCTAGAAATCAGTTCGCAGAACGGGGAGGATGGGTGGGCGGTAAGGAATCTGTCACTAACTACTGTCTCTTACAGATATATCGTTACACAAGTTAGTAACTTGTGCATCTGAAAGAGACACGTTAGTGACAGATTCCTTACCTTAGAATAGATACCCCAGCAATACCAACCCCGGTGGTGGGTCTGCGAACAAAGATCAGACGAGGAAGTCCTGGAGAACAGAACGGCCAAAGAAGCCGTCTCTCCGGACATGGCTGTCAAGGCAGTAATGCTTGGTAAACGTGTGCAGCGAGGCCCACGTAGCTGCCTGACAGATATCCAGCAGCGGAACACCGCGGCCCAAAGCCGTGGTAGCAGCCGTTGCCCTGGTGGAATGGGCACGCAGCCCAACAGGAGGCTCCTTCTTAGCCAAAGAATAGCAGGCTTTGATACACAAGGTTACCCAGCGGGAGATGGTTCTCTTGTGCACCGCCCGACCTTTTTGGCGCCCACGTAGCCAACAAAGAGCTGGTCATCCACCCGGAAATGGCGTGTGCGGTCGATGTAAAAGGAAAGCGCACGTTTTGGGTCCAGACGGTGGAGCCTCTCTTCCTCTCTGGAAGGATGCGGAGGCGGAAAGAAGGTGGGCAAAGTGATGGTCTGCCCAATGTGGAAGGCAGTAACCACCTTTGGCAAGAAGGACGGACGCGTCCTAAGAACAACCTTGTCTGGATGGACAGACAGAAAGGGAGGTTTACATGATAGAGCCTGGAGCTCACTCACCCGCCGAGCGGAGGAGATGGCCACCAGAAAGGCAGTCTTCAGAGTCAGAAGACGAAGAGGACAGTTATGTAAAGGCTCAAAGGGAGCGCACATAAGAAAGGTAAGAACCAAGTTCAAGTCCCACTGAGGCATCACAAACGGAACCGGAGGGAAGAGGTGTTTAATGCCTTTTAGAAACCTGTTAACAACAGGGGACTTGAAAAGGGAGGGCTGATCAGGAAGCCTGAGGAAGGCCGAGAGGGCACAAAGATAGCCCTTGATGGTACCCAGGGCAGAACTCTGTTGGGCCAGGGAAAGAAGGAACAGGAGAACCTCAGAGAGAGGGGCAGAAAGGGGATTCACAGCCTTTGCTGTGCACCATGCCACAAACTTGTTCCACCTGCAGGCGTATACCACCTTAGTGGAGGGACGCCTGGCTGCCAGAATCACATCACAAACTTCGGGAGGCAAGTCGAAAGGAATCAACTGCCGCCGCTCAATCTCCACGCAAGCAGGTGGAGGCTGGACAGGTTCGGGTGGAGGACCGTCCCCTGCTGCTGCGACAGAAGATCCTCCCGAAGAGGCAGACGGATCGGGGGATCTACGGCCATACTGAGTAGCTCGGGATACCAAACTCTTCGAGCCCAGTCCGGAGCCACAAGAATGACTTGGGCCCGGTCGTGCTGAATCTTCTTCAACACTCTGGGTAGAAGTGGTATAGGCGGAAAGGCGTACAACAGACCGCAACTCCACTCGCGACGAAAAGCGTCGCCGAGCGAGTGCCGCCTTGGAAATTCCAACGCGCAGAACTGATGACATTGCGCGTTCTCTTCGGTGGCGAATAGATCTAACCAAGGCTCTCCCCACTGTAGAAAGAGTCCTTGCGCCACTTCCGAGTGAAGACGCCATTCGGGATCCATTATGCACCTGCGGCTGAGTTCGTCCGCCCTGGCGTTCAGGGAACCTGCCAGGTGTTGAACCATCAGGAACATGCCCTGATGTTCCAGCCATGTCCAGAGGCGCAGAGCCTCCTGACAAAGGGTCCACGACCCCACCCTGCCTTGTTTGTTGCAGTACCACATGGCGGTGGTGTTGTCTGTGAACACCTGCACTACCTTCCCTTTGACAGAGGGAAGGAATGCCTTGAGTGCAAGTCGGATCGCCCGGAGCTCCAGAAGGTTGATATGGAGCCGGGACTCCGCCGGAGACCAGAGGCCTCTGATCTCCGCCTCTCCCATGTGACCGCCCCATCCCAGAAGGGACGCGTCCGTCACAACTGTGTGCTCTGGCTGGGGAAGGGAGAGGGATCTGCCCATGACCCATTGCCGGTTCGAGAGCCACCACTGCAACTGTTTTGCAGTCCCCTCCGAGATCTGGACGTGATCGGACAGGTTGCCCTGGTGCTGCGCCCACTGGAACTTCAGGTCCCACTGCAGAGCCCGCATATGCCATCTGGCATGATTGACCAGCAGGATGCAGGAGGCCATGAGGCCCAGCAGCCTCAGGGTCATCCGTACCGAAACCCAGGATAAAGGCTGAAAGATCGGAATCATAGCCCGAATATCCCGGACTCGCCGTTCGGGAGGATAGGCCCGAAACTGCGTCGTGTCCAGAACTGCTCCGATGAAAAGGAGCTGTGGAGAAGGAATCAGATGCGACTTCGGCACATTGATGGAGAACCCCAGCGAGTGCAGGAGTTCGGCCGTAGTCTGGAGGTGGGAGACGACTGCCTGGGACGAGCCCGCCTTCAGCAACCAGTCGTCGAAGTAGGGGAAGACTGGAACCCCTGCCCGGCGCAGATGAGCTGCGACCACCGCCATCACTTTCGTGAACACCCGAGGTGCACTTGTAAGGCCAAAGGGAGCACGGTGAACTGAAAATGCTCTAGGCCTACCGTGAACCGCAGGTAACGCCGGTGGGCCGGCAGGACGGGGATGTGAAAATAAGCGTCCTGCAAGTCCAACGCTACCAACCAGTCTCCAGGGTCGAGGGCAGTCAAGACCTGAGCTAGGGTGAGCATCTTGAACTTCTCCTTCCGGAGGAAGCGATTGACGTTCCGGAGGTCCAAGATAGGACGCATGTCCTCCTTGTCCTTTTGGGCACCAGGAAGTAGTGGGAGTAGCAACCACGCCCTACTTCTGGGGTCGGAACATGCTCGATGGCCCTCTTGGCCAAGAGGGCCGTGACTTCCTTCTGCAGAAGTACCAAGTGAACCCCTGACATGCGGTGGAATTGAGGTGGCATGGCTGGGGGGTGGTCTCGAAGGGGAGGGAGTAGCCCCTTTGGACAATGTCCAAGACCCACCTGTCCGAGGTGATGGGACGCCAGTGGTGAAGGTGATGGCGGACCCTGCCCCCTACTGGCGTGCTGTGCACCGGAAAGGAGGGACTAGGAGGGCTTGGAGGCCGCGGACGGGTTGGAGGTGGTGGCCTGACCCGCACGCTGGTTGCCCGAACCGCCACGGCGGTATCCACGTCCTCGGTCACGCGTAGACGCTTGCTGTGCGGGCCGGTGGCTGGGCAGCTGACGCGACTGGGCGCCCCTTCCGTGGCCACGAAAGGGGCGAAAAGCAGAGCTGAGCGGAGGGCGTACAACAGAAAGGCCCAGGGACTTGGCCGTAGCCAGTGAGTCCTTAAACCGCTCCAGCGCATGGTCTGCCTTTGAACCAAAAAGACCGACTCCATCAAAGGGCATGTCCATGAGTGTATTCTGGACATCACCCGAGAAACCAGTTGTCCTCAGCCAGGCGTGGCGACGTAGCGCCACCGTCGTCGCAAGCGATCTGCCCAGCGAGTCGGCGGTATCAAGGCCACAACGGATGGTGTATTTAGCCGCATCCCTACCTTCCGCAATGGCGCGGGTAAGCAGTGTCTGGACCTCCTCAGAACACTGCGGCAAAACAGCCGCCACCGAATCCCACAGGGAGTGGGTATAGCGGCCCAAAAGGCAAGCAGTGTTGACGGACCGCAAGCCAGCACTGGAGGAAGAAAAAGCCTTCTTCCCAAATTGGTCCAGGCGTTTGGATTCCCTATCCGGAGGGGCGGTAGGGAAGGCGGTTTGGGAGGCAGAGGCTTGGACAACCAAGCTCTCAGGAGTGGGATGTTGGGAGAGAAACAGGGGGTCGCCCGGAGCAGGGCGATGGCGTCGGGCCACGTTCCTATCCACAGGAGCCCCTGTGGTGGGTTTGGACCAGGTACCCAAAAGAACGTCAGTGAGTGCATCATTAAACGGCAGCACAGTCTCCGAAGAGGAAGCCGCCGGCTGAAGCACTTCTGTCAGGAGGTTAGTCCTGACGGCCACAGTAGGCAACTGGAGATGTAAGGCTCCAGCTGCTCTAAGCAACACCGTTGCAAAATTAGCCCCCTCCTCCGTAGCCACGGGAGGAGACAGCATGCCAGAGTCAGGGGAGGTGTCTAGACCACTGGCATCCCCAAGTTCCTCAACCCAGTCCGGGTCAAACTCACACTGTTGTGTGAGAGGGTCCTCAGACCCCTCCCAGCTCTCCTGGTCCTCCTCTTGTTCAAAATATGGAGGAGGAGGGACATTTGGGACCCAAGGTCTCATCGGCGCCGGAGCCGGCGTCGGGCGGCGTCGGTCCGGCTCCATGTCCGGAGCCGGAGAGAACCGAGGAACGACGCCGTCCGGAGCCCCGGGACGGCGTCAGGAACGGCACCGGGGACATCGGCGTCGGCGGAGGCGTGGTTAGGTCAACCGGCGTCGATGGGGGTTGCGGTACCACCGGAACCGGGATCGAGGCCGGGGCCGGAGCCGAGGCCGGGATGAAGGCTGGTGGGACAGGCGGCGCCGGGACCGGAGTCGACGGAGGCGCCGGGGCAACCCCATCAGGGCCCGCGGGGCCCGAAGGCGCACCGGAGGGACCTGAAGGCCCGAAGAGGCGGGCCATGGCCGACAGGAATTCCTGTATTTCGGCCGGAGTCGCCCCCGACCCCGGAAAGAACGGGTAATTCGGGGCGGCTCTACAGGCATGTCCGGGGCCGCGGGGACGGTGCCGACTGGGGCCTCAGCCGAGTCGCGAGACCGGCGAGGCGAAGTCTTAGAGCGATGACGCCGCTTAGACTTCTTGTGCTTCGACTTACCGGAGGAGCGCGAAGACTTGGATTCCGACGAACGGCGGGGACTCCGCGACCGGCCCCTCGACCTCTCCCGGGACCGGGGCTTGGTGTGGCGCAGAGCCGACTGCCGGACCTCGAGCAGCTTTCGAGACCGCTCTCGCAAAGCCTTCGGATGAAGTTTCCGGCAGTCAGGGCACGACTTCGTGTCGTGGTCTCGGCCGAGACAGAAGAGACACTCGAGATGTGGGTCCGTGATCGACATCATGTGACCACAGGCCTCGCAGGGCTTAAAGCCGGGCATCCCTACGACACCTTAGGAGTCGTGAAGACTCGTTGAAGAAACAGTGAAAAAATTCACAAAAAAGGATAGTCAAAAAGTGACTAGGGCACTGTTCTTCCCGGATCTGCGCTTACTGGCGCGGAAAAAGAATAACTGACGTCAGCGCGCAGGGGCGGCGTCTAAGTACTGCCCGCGACGTCATCCCGGCGACCACGACGCCGACGACGGACGCGGAGCCGCACGACGCCGCCTACCGACGCGCAAGGGTACTGCTACGCAAAAAACTTTCCGGATCCAGCCTGACGCCTGGGGATATTCTAAGGTAAGGAATCTGTCACTAACGTGTCTCTTTCAGATTATAGCTTTGTGCTTTGCGCGAATAAATATTTTTTAAAAAACCAGAGTGAGACAAAAATACTGGTAATTAGGCTGTGACTCCCAATATAAAACAAATAGCGATATAAGGTGAAATCAACCCACCGAAGCAATATTTCTAACTAGACAAAAAAAAGCTTGCATTTCAATGCTAATCGCTGTTGTTTTTCATTTGACTGTAGTCCAGGGCCGTCAGTTGGTAATGTGAGCTGCTGCTGCGATTGAAACATCAGAGTCCAGAGAGTTAATGAGCCATGACGAGGAAATGAGGAAGAGATAGGAAACCCAGATGGCAGCTGCGCGCGTGCACGCCCATTGTGAACGCAAGCTGGTCGCCAGCCGAAAGCCAGTGTTTGCACTTCCAAAACCCACTTACTAAAACTCTCGGCCAGACCAGCGCAAGCGCAGGCCGAGACCTAAACAACAGCCAAACTGATTCGAATGCACAGCTGCAAAGTAATACTGGCATTCCTTTATAGAGTACATATTGGAATGTAAATAACAGAGCGGGCTATGTCACGGCTGGGTGTTATACTGAAACTAGGCAAGCACTATCGGGCAACCAACAGTGGTCTACCACGTTGCAAATGCAGGTGGGAAATTCCCCAGTTGCCAGGAAAGAGGGAGCACTAAACCGTCAAAATGTAATTTTGCTTGGGGCTTTTAAAAAGGAGGCACCAGGCATGTCTACAAGATCTGAGAGAGGCTTAAAGGTATATATGTGACTATACCTTGGTAGAAAGTAGATTTTGGTTTCTCTGTGCCCCCTTTCCGTCTTGTACTTCCAGACTGCTCCTTAATTTTTCAATCTACCCCACAGCACCGTTCCAGAAGGCAGGGAAAGAGAGAGAGGAAAGGTGGAGAATAGAGTGAGGAAGTGTGGAGAATAGAGGGAGAGGAGAAAGAAGGGGGTGTCACTATGGCACACGTGTTCCTTGAAACATGGTCATATACCACAGCGCCGTTGCATTAGGCAGGGAAAGAGAGAGAGGAAGGGTGGAAAATAGAGTGAAGAAAGGTGGAGAATAGAGCGACAGGTAGAGGAGAAAGAAGGGGGTGTCGCTGTTTAAATGTGTTCCTTGAAACGTGGTTATATACTTAGCAGTTAGTTTTATTTAGAGTGCTGTGATTGGCTGATGTGACTTCTAAATTTTTCACTGATGTGACGCAAATACTTAACGTTTTACTGTGTTCAGAGCCAGAAAAGTGTTAGGGAGTGTGGAGAAAGAGCACGGAGAGTGCAGCGATTGGGAACAAACATTAACTAACCTATTTGTGCCCCAAAGCTTAAGATCCCCGTTGAATGGGAAGCTTTCTATTTAATGAGATCCCCTGAAACGAGGGGAACATGTGTCTTAAAGACAAAAGGTAATCGTCAAATTCCCACAGGAGCACTGATGCGAAAACGAGCAGGAAATTGTAAAATAACACTGCTGCGTGCCTTTAATGTTGCTGGGAAGGAAGACCTGCACATTTTGGACGGCAGCTGTAAGTAAACAAGAAAGAGAAAGTAGAACAGGAGATGGTAAGCAAGTGAAGCATCAGACTGCGCAGTGCAAGCCACCCAATAAACAGATCCGTGCACTGCAGCTTTGTGATAACAACACACGAGTCTTTTGGTTTTTACTCCAAGGCTTGCACGGCTTATACGGTTGCAGTGTGATTCTGTGCTTAGTAATAATCCAAAATGAATGAGGGAGCGGTGGGGGAAGGGTGACCTACTGGACGGCATGTTGAGGGAGTGAGCGATGGGTGCAAAGCGTGAAAGGGAAAGACGGCGCAGGTTTTAAAATTAAACAGGCTACTTAACCCCTTGACCGCGATCCGAATTCCGCCCAGGTGCTGGACATTCCGATCGAGGGTGTGGTCGTGACGAGCTCAGCTCGTCATGCGCACAGCGCGACCGCGCAGCATGACGAGCTGAGCTCGTCACGAGCATCGAAGGGGTTAAAGAAAGTGACAGTAAACCCTGTGGAAGGGAATCCTACAGCCTGCGAGAATAGGTCTGGTGCTGCGCGCCGCTACCATTCTGCTCACTGTGTCCCTACAGAAAATAAAACCAAAATTGCAGAGTCCATCTACGTGACCTGCATTCCTTCACCCCCAACAAGCTCTCTTTAAAAAAAGGCTATACAAAATGTCAGCCCCACTAACACAAGCGGAAAAAATGTGAAATAGCTGCTGGCGACGAGCAGGAACCCATTTAAAACAAGCAATGGCCGCACGGCCGTGAAACTGACACGGCCGCGAAAGTAATCGCGAGGGAAGCCAGATGGCGAGGGAAGCCATATGGCACCTGATCGCGCGTGCACGCTCGCGTGAACGCAAGCTGGTCGCCAGCAAACTGCTGTTTGCACTTCCAAAACCCGCTTACTAAAACTCTCGCCAGAGCAGCGCATGCGCTGGCTCAGGCGAGACCTAAAAAAGTACACATACTGTGTAACAAGCAAGTAAAGGGGCCAGTAGCCATGGGAGGATACAAATGACGACATGGCCGTACTAAGGAGGGACTAATAAGCCTATTAAGGAATCAGAAGCCAGCATTTACAAAGGACAAACACACAAGTCAATGAAAAATATGGGCGGGGGAGTGGGCGGGGCTTCTCTCCTGTACTGAACTACCACAGATCATCCCCAGAGCAGCACTTGTGCGCTGGCTCAGGCTCAACCTAAAAAGTGAAGTTTTGCAACGGCTTTTCAGGAAATAATATTTCGAGTGATTGTTTCCAAAAACACCTGGGAGAGAGGCGACATTCCTTTTTGCTGTATTGTTAGCTATTTTTAGAGGATTCGTAGTTTAGAATTAATCTTCAAATTCACAAATTGGATCTGTTTGGTATGTCTTATGGAGCAGCTATGCAAGATCCCCTTAATGCAATGCTTGCATCATATTTTGTGTTAACTAACTTAGTAGTAAAAGTACGTATTTGCCACGGTCTCAAACATATTTTTTTTGTATTTATATTTATTTGCAATTTTATAGACGAATGACCAGACCCAGTCGGTGAAAGAGTGTGTTACACAGGAATAATTTAAATAGACACAGGTTAACCTCCTTGCACCCAAACCTGCATGGGCCTAAATCAGGAATCCGCATTTTCCAAAATGGAAATATTAGCAAATCTATATAAGCAGTTTCCTTTTTTTTTGCTTGATTTTGTAAGAAGTTCTAATTCAGTTAAGTGCATATTTGCTCAAAATCTATTCTAGGCATTTTCAATGTTCATTAGATTTTTAATTGATAGTGCTGTAAAACATTTAATTAGCAAACATTACCAGGGCAGCTTGTAGCTGTGTTATCCAAACAAACAAGCATAGATTATTTTAAACTCAGTGCTTTAGTGTTCTTTAACTGGAGGTTAGATAAAGTCAAAGGGGCTATGGAGATTGTGTACAGTTGCGCTTTCTTACTTACTGCATAAAATGAACATGCAAGTAAAGGTCAATAGTAGTCATGATGTGTTGAAATTCTGCTTGTGAAGGACCCAACAATTCTGAACCACATGACCCATTCACTCGTCATAGGCTCAGAAGTAAGCTATTGTTCTCCGAGTCAAAGTTGTTAACCCTCTCAGCCAGGTATGTGTATTCCAGGTCTGGAGGTGTGATAAGCCTCAGAATTGGTTTTAAGCCAGTTCAGGCAGCCAAAAGTACATTTTACAAATTACTTTCCCAGTTAAGTCATCAAAAAATTGACTACATCATTAAATCAGATTTTGAAAATTAAGTGAGAAATAATGTTAAAGGATTTCCCCAGCGGAGACAGGAAATATAGATTGTAATACTGTCTACGCCTGTTCAGGTAAAAGTCTATTAAGGCCTATAAAATGGAATAGCTTTTGGGTTTTATTTCATAGGAGACCACACTAACCACAATATGTAGTGTGTCCTGTCTTTGTATAGTAGCACTCTTCTATGTGGCTTAAGAGGCACACTTTGGGCTGTATTTTGAGAATATAAAAGTAGGCTTTTCCTACCTGGTAAAGACAATTTTGTGCATTTAACCTGCATCCCTGCCAGAGCACAGTGATGCTCTGGTGAAAATATAGTTTTGTCATATATGTGGGTTGTTTAACTAAACATTGAAACCCACATATGACATTTAACTTTTCATGCCATTGGTAGATTTGGGGACCATTTACAATGAACCTCTAGGGATGTTAAATAGACCAAGCATGGTGTTCCAATGTACACCAAGGTAAGCAAATGTTTAAGGGGGAAGCACGGGTGCTCTATTGTTGATTAGCAGTGGTAAAAGGCACAGTATTAAAGCCAGCAAAATCAGACAGGAAAAAAGGGGAGACCAAGACACAAATGGGATAATTCCTCACAATGGGCAACTACTGATTCGGAGGCACTGAAAAATGTTGCCACTTGAGGCCATGGTTTCGACGTCAACATGGGAGGCTCTCCTAAATATGCTTTACAGATGTGCCTCAGGAAGCAAGAAATCCATGATCGATGTGTTGGACAGAAACTGGAGCAGTTATCCCCAATTGTGTATCGTCCACCACTGGGAACTGGAAAAGGGAATGCCAATCTGCTTGTGGAGTTCAATGCATGAAAGGAACTGCACCGTCCTCCCTCCACAAAAAGGTGGTACTTAAAAGCAAATCCTGGTTGTTCATTGAGTTAACTGTCAAGCCTTGTGAGGCACAAGTTACTAACTTGTGTAACGATATATCTGTAAGAGACAGTAGTTAGTGACAGATTCCTTACCTTAGAATATCCCCAGGCGTCAGGCTGGATCCAGAAAGTTTTGCGTAGCAGTACCCTTGCGCGTCGGTAGGCGGCGTCGTGCGGCTCCGCGTCCGTCGTCGGGATCGCCGGGATGACGTCGCGGGTAATACTTAGACGCCGCCCCTGCACGCTGACGTCAGTTCTGTACACGACTTTCCGCGCCAGGAGCCATGCAAGAAGCTGACATTGGTGTCTGAAAAATACTAGGGCCCTGAAAGGGATGTCCTTAACCCTAGAAATCAGTTCGCAGAACGGGGAGGATGGGTGGGGCGGTAAGGAATCTGTCACTAACTACTGTCTCTTACAGATATATCGTTACACAAGTTAGTAACTTGTGCATCTGAAAGAGACACGTTAGTGACAGATTCCTTACCTTAGAATAGATACCCCAGCAATACCAACCCCAGTGGTGTGTCTGCGAACAAAGATCAGACAAGGAAGTCCCGGAGGACAGAACGGCCAAAGAAGCCGTCTCTCCGGACCTGACTGTCAAGGCAGTAATGCTTTGTAAACGTGTGCAGCGAGGCCCACGTAGCTGCCTGACAGATATCATGCAGCGGAACACCGCGGCCCAAAGCCGTGGTAGCAGCCGTTGCCCTGGTGGAATGGGCACGCAGCCCAACAGGAGGCTCCTTCTTAGCCAAAGAATAGCAGGCTGTGATACACAAGGTTACCCAGCGGGAGATGGTTCTCTTGTGCACCGCCCGACCTTTTTTGGCGCCCACGTAGCCAAGAGCTGGTCATCCACCCGGAAGTGTTGTGTGCGGTTAATATAAAAGGAAAGCGCACGTTTTGGGTCCAGACGGTGGAGCCTCTCTTCCTCTCTGGAAGGATGCGGAGGCGGAAAGAAGGTGGGCAAAGTGATGGTCTGCCCAATGTGGAAGGCAGTAACCACCTTTGGCAAGGAGGACGGACGCGTCCTAAGAACAACCTTGTCTGGATGGACAGACAGAAAGGGAGGTTTGCATGATAGAGCCTGGAGCTCACTCACCCGCCGAGCGGAGGTGATGGCCACCAGAAAGGCTGTCTTCAGAGTTAGAAGACGAAGAGGACAGTTATGTAGAGGCTCAAAGGGAGCGCACATGAGAAAGGTAAGAACCAAGTTCAAGTCCCACTGAGGCATCACAAACGGAACAGGAGGGAAGAGGTGTGTAATGCCTTTTAGAAACCTGTTAACAACAGGGGACTTGAAAAGGGAGGGCTGATCAGGAAGCCTGAGGAAGGCCGAAATGGCACAAAGTTAGCCCTTGATGGTACCCAGGGCAGAACCCTGTTGGGCCAGTGAAAGAAGGAACAGAAGAACCTCAGAAAGAGGGGCAGAGAGGGGATTCACAGCCTTTGCTGTGCACCATGCCACAAACTTGTTCCACCTGCAGGCGTATACCACCTTAGTGGAGGGACGCCTGGCTGCCAGAATCACATCACAAACTTCGGGAGGCAAGTCGAAAGGAATCAACTGCCGCCGCTCAATCTCCACGCAAGGAGGTGGAGACTGGACAGGTTCGGGTGGAGGACCGTCCCCTGCTGCTGCGACAGAAGATCCTCCCGAAGAGGCAGACGGATCGGGGGATCGACGCTCATACTGAGTAGCTCGGGATACCAAACTCTTCGAGCCCAGTCCGGAGCCACAAGAATGACTTGGGCACGGTCGCGCCGAATCTTCTTCAACACTCTGGGTAGAAGTGGTATAGGCGGAAAGGCGTACAACAGACCGCAACTCCACTCGTGACGAAAAGCGTCGCCGAGCGAGTGCCGCCTTGGAAATTCCAACGCGCAGAACTGATGACATTGCGCGTTCTCTTCGGTGGCGAATAGATCTAACCAAGGCTCTCCCCACTGCAGAAAGAAACCTTGCGCCACTTCCGAGTGAAGACGCCATTCGTGATCCATCATGCACCTGCGGCTGAGTTCGTCCGCCCTGGCGTTCAGGGAACCTGCCAGGTGTTGAACCATCAGGAACATGCCCTGATGTTCCAGCCATGTCCAGAGGCACAGAGCCTCTTGACAGAGGGTCCACGACCCCACCCCGCCTTGTTTGTTGCAGTACCACATGGCGGTGGTGTTGTCTGTGAACACCTGCACTACCTTCCCTTTGACAGAGGGAAGGAATGCCTTTAGTGCAAGTCGGATCGCCCGGAGCTCCAGAAAGTTGATGTGGAGCCGGGACTCCGCCCGGAGACCAGAGGCCTCTGATCTCCGCCTCTCCCATGTGACCGCCCCATCCCAGAAGGGACGCGTCCGTCACAACTGTGTGCTCTGGCTGGGGAAGGGAGAGGGATCTGCCCATGACCCATTGCCGGTTCGAGAGCCACCACTGCAACTGTGTTGCAGCCCCCTCCGAGATCTGGACGTGATCGGACAGGTTGCCCTGGTGCTGCGCCCACTGGAACTTCAGGTCCCACTGCAGAGCCCGCATATGCCACCTGGCATGATCGACCAGCAGGATGCAGGAGACCATGAGGCCCAGCAGCCTCAGGGTCATCCGTACCGAAACCCAGGATAAAGGCTGAAAGATTGGAATCATAGCCTGAATATCCCGGACTCGCCGTTCGGGAGGATAGGCCCGAAACTGCGTCGTGTCCAGAACTGCTCCGATGAAAAGGAGCTGTGGAGAAGGAATCAGATGCGACTTTGGCACATTGATGGAGAACCCCAGCGAGTGCAGGAGTTCGGCCGTAGTCTGGAGGTGGGAGACGACTGCCTGGGACGAGCCCTCCTTCAGCAGCCAGTCGTCGAGGTAGGGGAAGACTGGAACCCCTGCCCGGCGCAGATGAGCTGCGACCACCGCCATCACTTTCGTGAACACCCGAGGGGCACTTGTAAGGCCAAAGGGGAGCACGGTGAACTGAAAATGCTCTAGGCCTACCGTGAACCGTAGGTAACGCCGGTGGGCCGGCAGGACGGGGATGTGGAAATAAGCGTCCTGCAAGTCCAACGCTACCAACCAGTCTCCAGGGTCGAGGGCAGTCAAGACCTGAGCTAGGGTGAGCATCTTGAACTTCTCCTTCCGGAGGAAGCGATTGACGTTTCGGAGGTCCAAGATAGGACGCATGTCCTCCTTGTCCTTTTTGGGCACCAGGAAGTAGTGGGAGTAGCAACCACGCCCTACTTTTGGGGTCGGAACATGCTCGATGGCCCTCTTGGCCAAGAGGGCCGTGACTTCCTTCTGCAGAAGTACCAAGTGATCCCCTGACATGCGGTGGAATTGAGGTGGCATGGCTGGGGGTGGTCTCGAAGGGGAGGGAGTAGCCCCTTCGGACAATGTCCAAGACCCACCTGTCCGAGGTGATGGGACGCCAGTGGTGAAGGTGATGGCGGACCCTGCCCCTACTGGCGTGCTGTGCACCGGAAAGGAGGGACTAGGAGGGCTTGGAGGCCGCGGACGGGTTGGAGGTGGTGGCCTGACCCGCACGCTGGTTGCCCGAACCGCCACGGCGGTATCCACCTCCTCGGCCACGCGTAGACGCTTGCTGCGCGGGCCGGTGGCTGGGCAGCTGACGTGACTGGGCGCCCCTTCCATTGCAATAGGCAGAAACAAGTTGCCAGCATTGCAAGAACAAAAGAAAACTGAGGAAATTTTTTATTGTAAATACTTTTTTAATATGGTCGTTCAGTTTTACATAATGCCTTCTTGGTCATATATAAAGTAAAAAAAATGCTTCTGACACTTTTTTATTATAACTTTTCAGCATGCTGCACAGCAGCCACACTTCTCTACAGCACAGCTTGAAGACATTGGCAAAGTCAATAGCTCTGGCTAAACACTTATAAGGCCCCAAAGGCGAGACCTATTGGCTATGCCAATGCTTGTTCTTTATTGAGCTGGGACAATGGCATGGTGGCCACTTGCCTTTATTCAGCCGAGACAATGGCATGGTGGCCGCTTGTTTGCAATTGGGGCCTTAGAGGTCAAGCGTTCTAGATTCTTTCAGTGCCCCGGGGGTGTCGTTGAAAAGGTTATGTTATTTTATTATTATAATTTTTTCTATTATGTTAGTCAGAAACCTGCGCTGGAAGTCGATTTGCAGAGCGCTGCATCGCTCTCATGTTGTTTTCACGTTAGAGGGTGCTCTGGGCTCCCGCAAGTGCTGTTGCAGTGAAGTTGGTGGATCTTTGGGAGCAGCGGCAACCGGGGGCCCTGAGGCAGCGCATGGACAGCTGCTGCCGGCGGACATCTTGCCCGTGCTCGCCTGCCGTTCATGGGCGAGGAGGAGAACAGGAAACAGGTGATGGACCTTACTGTGCAGACGAGGCCGCGGCCTACGGCGGGTGGGGAATCGAGCGACTAGTTCCTGTGTACTGTTCTCTGTTTCTGGCCACAAGCCGTTAGACGACACTTCTCGGGACATACAGGGTGTCTCATATGCAGGCATTGACGAGCGAGCAATGCGCGCTCAACTTTTCAATGCCGGGCTTCCATGCCCCCCCCCCCCGCCCCCCCTTCAGTCTGTGGGCGCTGTTGGTGATATTCTTAATGTGCAATGATTTTGAACTGTCTTTGGTTAAACGCGTCTGTCTCACACATTTAAAGGGGCATATGAAAGAATGAAAGGACCCCTTTAATTGAAGACCTTTTGTTGGGTTTATATTTCAATTTTGCCTTTTCTTATAATTGGAGCATCTGTGTAGTTTATCAATGTTCCTTAGTTAAAGGTGCAGTTTTATGTCGACTTTTCTGTAGCCAACTTTCAGCCCGACCAAAGTTTGACATATGGAGAATTTCTCCATGCAGTGCAGTATTTCTTGTTTTGTAGACTCCCGCCATTTAAAGATAATTGGTGTGACTGTAGATTTGTGAGGAATTTAATGCCATCTATTCAATTAAATGGCTCGAAAGCTAAAAGGAAACCTTAGCACAGGTGCTTAGCGCTCGTTCCTAACTCAGCTGTTGTCTAATTTAAATCGAAAATGTCACAGTTCGACTCTTCTACAATGCTCAGTAGCTATGCATATAAATATGATTGTGTGTGTGTGTATGTATATATATATATATATATAATCTACTGGCGGTCGCCAGTAGATAGTTATAGTTAGAACCTATTTTCCATAGGAAATCCGCGACATTCTATTTGAAATAACTCTCTTGCCGGTTGACGTATCTTCGCAAAATTTTCAAACTTTGTGGGGCGCTCCGGTCCGCTCCTACCCTGAAAGTCTCGGGGTGATTCGTCAAGCGGGGGCCGAGAAAAAAGGGGGTCCCAAAACGCGTTTTCCCCATTCATTTTTCCATAGGAAACTTTAGACACGGCTACAGCCCGAACTGCTGAACGGAATTACACCAAATTTGGCAAAGAGGTAGTTCTTGGTTCAGAAAGAACCCTTTTTGTTAAATGGTGTAAATCCGTTCAGTAGTTGCTGAGAAAATCAAAAGTAAAAGTACATATATATCTATGGCCGCGTCGGATTCGCGCACCCTCCCGATCACGAGCTGCATGCTAATTGGCTGTCAACACTCCAAATCAGGAAGTGTTGGCAGCCATTTTGTCCGAACCGAGGGACAGAAACAAGTGCGCAAAGCGCAAAAGGGGCAGGGTAGAAACACCCTGACCCCTAGGTCTGCTCAGGGGGTCCCACAAGGACCCCTGGGCAAAAAATAAAAAAAAATTTTTAAATCGGCAGGATGCGCTCAGGGTGCGCGGATCCTGCCGGAAAATCGAAGCGCGGTCTCCCGCGCCCGATGTAATTTGCCCCCGGGTGGCCCAAGTCCCGGGGGCATGCGAGGAGAGGGGGTGTAAATTGTTTATATGGGGGCCTCTAAGGCCCCCAGCGCCGGGGACCGCCACCCCCCGGCTTAATTAAAAAAATGGTGCGGGAGGGCTCTCCTGCCCTCCCGCAGCCCCGGGGACCGCCACCTCCCGGGGCTTCTTTTTTAAATTTAAAATAATGTGTGGGGGTGCTCCAGCCCCCCACACGCCCGGGGACCACCACCTCCCGGGGCACATAGAGAAATAAATGTGGGGGTCCGTTACGGACCCCGAGCCGGGGACCACCACCTCCCCGGGGCTGTGCAATTCAAGGGGAGGGCCGCGCGGCCTCCTCCTGGAGCCCTTGATGGCCCTGGGGACCGCCACCCCCAGGGCCGGCTCCTGCAGTGTCCCGGGTGCCTACCCCCGGACACTGTAGTTTGCAATGACAGGACGGGAGCCTCGCGGCTCCCGTCCTGTCATTGCAAACTGCTTTGGATATTAGAGCGAGAGCAGGGAAACCTGCTCTCGCTTCCAATATCCAAAGACAATTGCTTTTCCACATGGGGAGCAGCATGTTAGCTGCTCCCCATGTGAGAAGCAATGCCGGCTCGCGCAGGTGGCGGGGAGCCGGCTGGGACTGTGGGGGTATTGGGGACCCCCACAGTCCCCAACCAGAGGCCAGGCCACGGGGGATGGGGTCCCCGGGGCCATAAGTAGCCAGGGAGGGGGCCACGCAGCCCCCCTCCCCAAATTAGTAAAAAATAAAAAATAAAAATAAAAGTGCAAGGCCGGCCCCGGGGATGGGGTCCCCGGGGCCTTAAATGGCCTGAGGGGGACACGCAGCCCCCCTCCAAATAAAAAAATTGAGTGCATGCCCCGGGGATGGGGTCCCCGGGGCCAAAAGTGGGCAAGGGAAGGGGAGCCACGCAGCCCCCCTCCCTTTAAAATTTTTTTTAAAAAAAAACAAAAAACGACCGGGCATCGTGCCGGAGGCCCCGCCCTCCCTGCAGTACTCTGCAAACGCGCCCCCTGGCGCATTTTAAGAAAGGGAAGTAATTCCCCTTGAATACTGGGGTCCCTGGGGCCAACTAGCCCACCAGGAACCTCCAGTATGCGCCAGGGGCTGCGTTGCAGAGAGGTGTACAGAGGCCACGCCCCTTTTACACCTCTCTGCAACGCAGCTCTGTGGCGCTTTTTAGAAGTATATGGTGGCCTAGTTGGACTCCAGGGACCCTCAGGATTCAAGGGGACTTAATCCCCCAACTTAAAACGCGCCACGGGGCGCGTTTGCACAGTGGTGAAGGGAGGGGCGGGGCTTCAGGTGACATGTGTGCAAACAGGCCCCGTGGCGCGTTTTAAGATGGGAATTAAATCCCCTTCAATCCTGAGGGTCCCTGGGGCCAACTAGCCCAACAGGTACATCCAGAAAGCGCCACAGAGCTGCGTTGCAGAGAGGTGTAAAAGGGGTGTGGCCTCTCTACACGTCTCTGCAACGCAGCCCCTGGCGCATACTGGAGGTTCCTGGTGGGCTAGTTGGCCCCTAGGGACCCTCATGATTCAAGGGGACTTAATCCCCAACTTAAAACGCGCCACGGGGCGCGTTTGCACAGATGTCACCTCAGGCCCCGCCCCTCCCTTCACCATTGTGCAAATATTCCTCTAAAATCTGCCGAACTACGAATTCCGATTTACTCACCTGTTATCAGGAGAGACCTCAGTGCTGCATCTTTCAGCCCAGTACTAATCCTGAAAAGTAATTTTAACCGTACTTACCAGTAACTTGAATTTCCTTCCATAGGATATCATTGCCTGCTTTTTGCTGAAAAAGTTTCTAAGTGTTGATTTTTGAAACATACAAATATTCCTCTAAAATCAGCCGAAATACGAATTCCGATTTACTCACCTGTTATAAGGAGAGACCTCAGTGCTGTATCTTTCAGCCCAGTACTGGTCCTGAAAAGTAATTTTAACCGTACTTACCAGTAACTTGAATTTCCTTCCATAGGCTAACATTGACTGGTTTCACTTGGAAATTCTTCTAAGTGTGGAGTTTTGGAACTTTAAAATATTCCTCTAAAATCAGCCGAAATACCAATTCCGATTTACTCAACTGTTATAAGGAGAGACCTCAGTGCTGCATCTTTCAGCCCAGTACTGATCCTGAAAAGTAATTTTAACCGTACTTACCAGTAACTTGAATTTCCTTCCATAGGATATCATTGCCTGCTTTTTGCTGAAAAAGTTTCCAAACCTGCTTTTTGCTGAAAAAGTTTCCAAGTGTCAATTTTTGAAACATACAAATATTCCTCTAAAATCAGCCGAAATCCGAATTCTGATTTACTCACCTGTTATCAGGAGAGACCTCAGTGCTGCATCTTTCAGCCCAGTACTGGTCCTGAAAAGTAATTTTAACCGTACTTACCGGTAACTTGAATTTCCTTCATAGGCTAACATTGACTGGTTTCACTTGGAAATTCTTCTAAGTGTGGAGTTTTGGAACTTTATAATATTCCTCTAAAATCAACCAAAGTACGAATTCCAATTTACTCACCTGTTATCAGGAGAGAACCCAGTGCTGCATCTTTTAGCCCAGCACTGACCCTGAAAAGTAATTTTAACCGTACTTACCAGTAACTTATATTTTCTTCCATAGGAATCCATTGTCTGGTTTTCAGCAGAAAAGTTTCAAAGTGTCGATTTTCACAAACTACAAATATTCCTTAAAAATCGCCTGTATGACTTAAACGCATTCTTTCAACTGTTTACAGGAGATGCACCAGTGCTGGATCCAGGATCCAACACTGAGTAAGAAAAAGTAACGATAACAGTTTTTACCTGCTAAGTGAATTTCCTTCCATAGGATAACATTGGTGATTCTATGTGAAAAAGTTTCTAAGTGTCAACTTTTAAAATACAATAATATTCCTTAAAAATCACTACTGTAACCAAAACGCTTTTACTCAACTGTTTACAGGAGATGTCCCAGGACTGAATCTAGGATCCAGTTCTGTGGTTAGAAAAGTAATCCATAAAGTAACTAATTGCATTTAACTAGAAATTCACATTGAGCTGAATGTTGCATTGTGTTTGAAAATGTGTTGCCCATTGCAACAACTGTAACTACTGTACTTAAAAGTCTATTGCCTATGTGCAAAGTATTTAAACTAAAGTAATTCATTCTCAGAAAGTATTTTTTGTAATGTAATGTATAATGTAATTACAATGTAATTTAAAAAATAAAATATGTAAAAAAAAATTGTTTCTAAAAATGTAGTAAATCAGTATGACAAAAATGAATATAACAATTAATACATTTAAAAATTGTCATTTACAAAACCTTTGAAATTCACTGAAAAAACCGTAGGTTTCAGACATGTTATAGTTAGGAATTAGCATTTAAAAAACCTTTGAAATTCACTGAAAAAACCATAGGTTTCAGATATGTTATAGTTAGAAATTAGCATTTAAAAAACCTTTGAAATTCACTGAAAAAACCATAGGTTTTAGGGTCAGTTATAGTTACTTGGACATTGCACTCGTACAAAACCCGTGAAATTCCCCCGTTATAGTTAGTTCAGCTAACTATAACTCGCGTCCCGCAATGCACTGCTGATGACGTCACATATTACATCACTCATGACATGGTCAGTGACATCACTGATGACATCACTGATGACATCATCCACGTGATAATCTGATGCACCTCCTCACACCCTAATATAACCTTTGATACACCCACTCTAAATTACAGACTGCCATTCGCAAAACCATAGACACTCCAACACCAATAACTACATACCCACTCACTGATTCATAGGTCTACGCACACATCCACTCACTCACCCGTACAGTCACTCATACTTACGGTCACTCAGTACAGGACTATCATATGCACTCATACTCCTATATAGACACTCAAACACCGCCACTCATCCATAGAGGTACTCACACACCTAGTCAGTCATGCAAATAATTAAACACACTGCCATTTACTCACCTATACAGTTATACACACACCAGCTCACTTACTCATACAAATACTAGCACATTCTTACGCTCTTATACAATCACTGATACAAGCACACACTCATCCATACAGCCACTATCACAATCACTCACTCTCGCTTATAGCTATTTATATACTCCAACACACATATATACTGCCTTTCACATATGTAGTTACTCACACATGTACCACTGGGACATACATTCACTCACTAACACACTCTTACACACACTTACCCACCCATACAGTCTATCACAGATGCACTCTTGAAACCATCCACCCAGTGAATCACCCACTCACACATCTATGCACAGAGTCGCACACACCCCTCCCACACAAACACTCAGGCACCCATACAGATACTCAGACAACCATTCAATAACTCATATAGACACTCATGTAGCTATTCACAAACACATGCAGCCACTTACACAGCAACAGACAGACGGATACAGACATTCACCCAGTTTAGTCACTAATCCATGCATTCAGTAAGATACGTTAAATCACTCACTTATAGAGTCAGTCACGCACCTACTAAATCATCCATACTAACACTTACACACCCACTCATTCTTCAATACGTCTTTTCCTATATATATTAAAAATATTTAAACTTTACAGAAACACACAGTCACTGGATGATGTCATCAGTGATGTCATTTGAGATGTCATCAGTGATGTCATCAGTGATGTCACTGACCATGTCATGAGTGATGTAATATGTGACGTCATCAGCAGTGCATTGCGGGCGCGAGTTATAGTTAGCTGAACTAACTATAACGGGGAATTTCACGGGTTTTGTACGAGTGCAATGTCCAAGTAACTATAACTGTCCCTAAAACATACATACATACATACATACATACATACATAATGGCATCTGCCGCCACACTCAGTGCATGTTCAAAGGAACAGTGAGCTTGTCCTGTGATATGACCTAATGTATATGTGGCACAGAAACCTTTTTATGTTTCCAAGAATGTGTCAGACGAGGGGTCCTATATTGTGAAATGTTTAACAGCAAAGGGGTATTCTGTTGGATTGTGGAGAAGATTAACTCTGATGGATTGATACGATTATGAAGCCATTTAGTTTCAATCTTGTCATTCAGCCTGCTTTGTTTAGAGTAAATACTTGCAACTGATATACCCTCTGTAGTTTGTCAACTAAGTAGCTTGACTGTTTTACTGTTGAGTATGTTGTACCTCAACTCATGGTGTGTAGTCTTCTTAATGATCTGATGCAACAAAGGTCCTTGGCAGAACTGTTATAGAGTTTGAACCTGACTATTCAGTGTGTGTCTCTTTCTAGAGGAGAGGTCTTCAAACATTTTGATGCAGAGACTAACTTTCCAAATTGTGTTTGGTCTAAGGACTCCCTCCTGACAATTTCTAGAACCTGGTACTCCTCATCATCGACACCATAAACTCCATCAATCTCCACAACAAATCATTTTTACGGATTTACCACCACCAATACCACCACCACCAATACCAATACCACCACCAATACCCCCACCAATACCACCAGTGTGGCTCAATGGTTAGAGCGGCAGACCCTGATGGAGAGATCTGGCCCGGGACCAGGGTTCAATTCCCGCCTCGGCGGGTCTTGGGCTCAATTTCCTCGGACCTGATAATTCTCGCCTCGGTGCCTATTCTAATCATGGGTCCCACTCTGCAACTCTGGGCAATAGCTTGCTTAATCTCCACAACGGCCCCAACAGCGCTGGGATGCCTGGCTTCACCCTGGGGGTGCCCAGGAGTGGACATTTCACAGGGAAAAGCCAGGAAGGGTTCCACAGCTCTATGCGTACAGCGCCAGGACACCTCTTTGGGGGTATAAGTGCGCTTTACAAGTACGAATTTCAATTCAATTTCACCAATATCAGTACCTCCACCTCAGCGCCTCTCGCTCACTAGTAATAGCAGGGGCACTGTACGAGGCCGGAGCTGCAGCCGAGATCATCCCTCCCTCCCTCCATGCCTGCCATAAAGCACAGCTCGCCCTGCACCAGGAGGTGAAGCCAGGGCCCTACTACAGCTGGAGTGTTTATTATTAGGCTAAAGATAGCTATCACATTACGCAATGCCATACTGCACACTCAAATTATAGAGAGGGCAGGAAATAAGCTCTTCCCCCCCTCCCGCTCTTCCTCTTGAGCTGCGACAGTGTAATCAGAGTGAAAGGTGTTGGAGCGCTTTGTTAGTGTTTATAGCTCGGATCATATGTAACTCACTTCACACATTGTGTTTGTGTAATTTACAACACTTACACATCTTCTTCACTGCACTATTTATCACTACTTTGAAGACGTCGCAGGCTGGTCTCTTCCTCTGATATTTACAATGTAGCAAGCGGTCGAGAAGGACCTTTATTGCAATGCAATAGGTATCACATTTGCGAAAGTTTAAGCTATTAGTATTGTAAATGACAATGCCTTTTATTTATGTTTTAAAACCCAAATTATAAATAAAAGGCATTGTCATTTACAATGCCGATAGCTGAAACTCGTGTGAATGCGAGACCTATTGCATTGCAAATGCTTGTTATTAGGGCTTTAACTGTTGTACATGACGGCGGCATGCCCACCTAATAATTCTCCCGAAATTAAAACTGCAGCCTCCCTTCTCCATTAGGCCCGCTTCTAAGTGTCTTCCCTGTCACCTTGACAGTTCATTTCTTAGCATATTCCCTTGTATGGATTTACTCCTTGTGGTCGCCCTTACCATAGTAAAGGTATTGATCACCAACCAGTAAGCCCAGGGCTCTCAATTTCTTGGGTCATGTGAGACCACTTGTATCCCCATTAAGGTAAGCTAACACCGCTAGCAATATACTATGGCATTTATGTTACATATGTTCTATATCTACCATAGCTAGTTTCTCGCATCTCAGGAGTGCCTAAACCCTCTGCAGCCAAAGATTGTATGTCGAGCTAATGCAATTAACCTATTGAGACAGATTCACCAGTTTCATCACCAGATATTGTTGTAAGATTGTTATTCCATGATTGAATTAAAGGGATATAGCTCTCCTGATGGCTGTCCCAGGATAACTGTCTCGGGGCTCCGCCACACTAATACCATGTATGACTATCCCCCCATAAAAGTGCGCCAACTTTGGACAAAATTGAAGGATGTGCAATCTGGTGCCAATCTTTTTCTAGAGTCTAGACTCTCAAACATCTATCTATCTATCTTATGTAGCCTTTTTGGAGTGTAATGCCACCTGTGCGTGATCTTGTATAGTTTCTCTTCTCCTAGTGCCACTTGAGCATTATCTTTTACATCGCCTCTTTTCCGTGTGCGTGTCTTGCTTAGTTGTTCGCGCATGTGACTATGTACTTTCACTGTTTGGAGTCTACAGTAATTTTAACACATCTTTTCCACTGTTCCTGATAAGAATATTTGGTTGATGTCTGCTAAAAATTAAGAGCCGTTTATATCTTAGATACTAGGTTGTTGGTGGAAGGAAGTGTCTGGAGGAGTCAATTAAATGCTGAAATGCCTCTTGTAGCTCCTTTCTCAATGTCAAGGTGTAGACTCAGTGTTGAAACTGAAACTAATTAAAGAAGTCAGCTTTAAGTTCCTCAACTTGAAGCAACCCTGAACTCTCTGCCTGATAATCAGTGGCCATCAATCCTGGTGCGAAGCCATGATTGCCAAACAATGGGGTAAGTGCGGACAGATATGTGGTCAGGTCCATCCCCTTAGTTGATCGTTCCCATCCTCAAGTGTGGCTCACATGACCATAGATAAATAAAGTTCACGGGTATCTCTCCTATTGAGCAGTTGGCTAATTTCTGGTCAGTGAAGCACCACCGTTTTTAGGTCTCGCACCGGATCCATTTGACCATGTGTCGAAGCTATGAGGCCTGGTGGTCATGCTGCAGGTGTGGCATTCCCTACTTTCACTGTGTTGGTCACCTTGTGGATATTTTCCTGCTGCGTCTGGACCTTTTCCCTGTCAAATAAATGTGTTGCATACCTCTCGGCATCTGGTGATCCCTTCATCTTTGAGGTAGTGGGAGGGCTTGGAATACGTATAAGATCAATGAGAGGAGCGTCATTTTGACGGCTGCAATTCATTCATCTAAGGATAGTGTGGGATTTTGCCTGGACTCTAGCATAATCTTTGCTTCCCTCAAGAGAGTGGTAAAGTTTACCTCTATTCAGCAGTGTAGGTTAGGGCTGGGATTAATTCTGAAGTAGCATATGCTCTGTTTTCTAAATGAAGGGTGTTGAAGAGTGCAGTTGGGCAGTTAATGGTTGGCTGCCGGCCAAGAATAAGTCCTCCGGTTTATTACAAAGAAAATTAGGAAGTGGTCTGCAAAAGCCATAAGCTTGAAAGAGTCACAATAAAAGTCTGTCCCTTTGATCGGAGTGTTCTCTCTTCTCTTTTGTGGGAGGGATTCAAAGGAGAGGGCTAACAGCAAATGTCTGAGAGGTCGGGTGTCCTCCTTTCTACGGGCCTGGAAGGTCATAACATCACATCAATGGATCTTTCAGATTTTTGAAAGTGGAGATTCCAAACCCTTCATGCAGAATTCTTCCCAGATCCTTCCCTAACCCCACCTCCCCAAAGTCCATTCGGTCAATAAAACATCTTCAAAGTTCATCACTGGATATCGAACAAGCGTTCGAATCAGTGGAATGACCATATATGTGGCAGGTTCTTCGGCGTATAGGGGTAGGCGACTAGTATCTTAAATGGAGCCAACTGCTCTATGGCGCCCCCACGGCCAGGGTGCGGGTGGGTAGGACAGTATCAAGGAACACTACCCTAAGGCGAGGCACACGACAGGGATGCCTGCTGTCGCTCCTGTTTTTCGCAATCGTTATGGAACCAATGGCCGTTTGTCTAAGAACTGTCATGGATGCCTGGGGAATAAGGTTAGGGAACACTAATCACGTGGTATCCTTATATGCCGACGACACGTTTGTCTACCTGAGGCAGCCGGAGCATTCGGTCACGATACTTATGACAGAAATGCGACAATTTGGATCGAAGTCTTCGCACTCGGGGTCAGGTAAGGCGAAGCACAAGAAGTCGAAGAAACGTCATCGTTCTCCGACTTCCCCTCGCCGGTCGCGCAACGCGGCTGAGGGTACGGGTGGTGCCACCCCCGCGGCTCCGGCGGAGTCCATGGAGTCGCCGCCCGACTACCCGCCCTTCCCGGGGTCGTCGGCGACTCCGGCCCAGATGCAGGACTTCCTGTCGGCCATGGCTCGCCTCTTTGGGCGTCGGGTCCCGCCGGTGCGCCTTCGGGCCCCGCGGTCCCGCATGGGTGTCCTCGCGTTTCCTCGCCGGCGGCTCCGGCCCCAGCGCCGCAGGACACCCTTGGATCCAGGCCTGGATCCCGGTCGACGCTGGTTGACCTTGTTACGCCTCCACCGACGCCTGAGGAGCAAGGGGAGGACTGGGAGGGGTCGGACGACCCTCTCCCTGCAGCCTGCGAGTTTGAACAGGACTGGGCTGAGGAATTGGGGGACGCCAGTGGTCTGGATACCTCACCAGACCTTGGCATGCGGTCTCCTCCTACCGTGGCTACGGAGGAGATAGCCAGTTATGCAGTGGTGTTGCGTAGGGCGGCGGAGGCCCTTCACCTCCAGCTCCCTACTGTGGCCGTCAGGACTAACCTCCTGACAGAGGTGCTTCAGCCAGCAGCTACTTCTGCGGAGCCGCTGCTGCCCTTCAATGAAGCCCTTTCGGACGTTCTTTTGGGCACTTGGTCCAGGCCCACCACAGGGGCTCCTGTGGATAGGAACGTGGCCCGACGCCATCGCCCGGCTCCGGGTGACCCCATTTTCCTCTCCCAACATCCCACCCCCGAGAGCTTGGTTGTGCAAGCCTCTGCTTCCCCAACCGCCTTCCCTTCCGCCCCACCGGATAGGGAATCCAAGAAGCTGGATCAGTTTGGGAAGAAGATTTTCTCTTCCACCAGCTCTGCGCTGCGGTCCGTGAACACTGCATGCCTCTTGGGCCGTTATTCCCACTCTCTGTGGGATACGGTGGCGAACGTGCTGCCCCAGTGTCCGGAGGAGGCCCGGCCTGCTCTCGCCCAGGCTCTTGCAGAGGGGAGAGACGCAGCAAAGTTCATGATCCGTTGTGGTCTAGACACCGCCGACTCACTGGGCAGATCCATTGCAACGACGGTGGCGGTTCGCCGTCACGCCTGGTTGAGAACCACTGGATTTTCGGGGGATGTCCAAAACACCCTTATGGACATGCCCTTTGATGGCCGTCGCCTCTTCAGCGACAAAGCGGACAGCGCGTTGGAGAGGTTTAAGGACTCACGGGCTACGGCCAAGTCCTTGGGACTCTCGGCAGTCCGCCCTCCTCCGCCTTCCGCATTTCGCTCCTTTCGTGGCACAGGAAGGGGCGCCCCGCAGCGTTCGCAACAGAGCCACAGGCCGGCGCAGCAGTCATCCCAGCGCGGACGCGGGTTCCGCCGTGGCGGACAAAGGGGCCAGCGGGCGGGTCAGTCCACCACCACCCCGGCCACCACTGCCTCCAAACCTTCCTAGTCCGAACTTTCAGGCCCATCAAACGCCAGTGGGCGGCAGGCTCCGCCATCACCTCCCCCACTGGCGCACCATCACTTCGGACAAGTGGGTTTTAGAGATAGTCCGGAGGGGCTACTCCCTCCCCTTCGAGACTACCCCCCCAGCCATGCCACCTCAATACCACCGCATGTCGGGGGATCACTTGGTGCTTCTTCAGCAGGAAGTTGCGGCCCTCTTGGCCAAGGAGGCCATCGAGCGCGTTCCGACGCACGAAGTAGGTCGTGGTTGTTATTCCCACTACTTTGTGGTGCCCAAGAAGGACAAAGGCCTGCGTCCTATCTTGGATCTCCGGAACGTCAATCGCTTCCTCCGCAAAGAGAAGTTCAAGATGCTCACCCTAGCTCAGGTCTTGACTGCCCTCGACCCTGGAGACTGGTTGGTAGCGTTGGACTTGCAGGACGCCTATTTCCACATCCCCGTCCTGCCAGCCCACAGGCGTTACCTACGGTTCATGGTAGGCCACGAGCACTTTCAGTTTACTGTGCTCCCCTTTGGCCTTACTAGCGCCCCATGGGTGTTCACCAAGGTGATGGCGGTGGTCGCAGCTCATCTGCGCAGATCAGGGGTCTCAGTCTTCCCCTATCTCGACGACTGGTTGTTGAAGGCGGGCTCGCCCCAGACAGTCGTCTCCCACCTCCAGACTACGGCCGACCTCCTGCACTTGCTGGGGTTCTCCATCAATGTGCCGAAGTCGCACCTGATTCCCTCCCAGAAGCTCCTCTTTATCGGAGCGGTTCTGGACACGGCGCAGTTTTGGGTCTATCCTCCCGAACAGCGAGTCCGGGACATTCGGGCTCTGATTCCCATCTTTCAGCCCTTGTCCTGGGTTTCGGTCAGAGTGACTCTGAGGCTGCTGGGCCTCATGGCCTCCTGCATCCTGCTGGTCAATCATGCCAGGTGGCGTATGTGGGCTCTGCAGTGGGACCTGAAGTTCCAGTGGGCGCAGCATCAGGGAAACCTGTCCGATCACGTCCAGATCTCAGAGGGCACTGCACACCAATTGCAGTGGTGGCTCACGGACCGGCATTGGGTCGACGGCAGATCCCTCTCCCTTCCCCAACCGGAGTTCACAGTGGTGACGGATGCGTCCCTCCTGGGATGGGGAGGCCACATGGGAGAGGCGGAGATCTGAGGCCTCTGGTGTCCAACGGAGTCCCGGCTCCATATCAACCTTTTGGAGCTGCAGGCGATCAGGCTTGCACTGAAAGCATTCCTTCCCTCTGTCAAGGGGAGAGTAGTGCAGGTGTTCACAGACAACACCACCGCCATGTGGTACTGCAACAAACAAGGCGGGGTGGGGTCGTGGACCCTCTGTCAAGAGGCTCTGCGTCTCTGGACATGGCTGGAACATCAGGGCATGTCTCTGGTGGTTCAACACCTGGCAGGTTCTCTGAACGCCAGGGCGGACGAACTCAGCCGCAGGTGCATGCTCGATCACGAATGGCGTCTGCACTCGGAGGTGGCGCAAGGTCTACTCGCTCGGCGACGCTTTTCGTCGCGAGTGGAGTTGCGGTCTGTTGTACGCCTTTCCGCCTATACCACTTCTGCCCAGAGTGCTGAAGAAGATCAGGCGCGACCGGGCCCAAGTCATTCTTGTGGCTCCGGACTGGGCTCGAAGAGTATGGTATCCCGAGCTACTCAGTATGAGCATCGATCCCCCGATCCGACTGCCTCTTCGGGAGGATCTTCTGTCGCAGCAGCAGGGGATGGTCCTCCACCCGAACCTGTCCAGCCTCCACCGTTTTGCGTGGAGATTGAGCGGCGGCAGTTGATTCCCTTCGACTTGCCTCCTGAAGTTTGTGACGTTATTCTGGCAGCCAGGCGTCCATCTACTAAAGTGGTATACGCCTGCAGGTGGAACAAATTTGTGGCATGGTGCACAGCAAAGGCTGTGGATCCCCTTTCTGCCCCTCTTTCTGAGGTTCTACTGTTCCTTCTTTCTTTGGCCCGGCAGGGCTCTGCTCTGGGCACTATCAAGGGCTACCTTTCTGCTATTTCGGCCTTTCTCAGGCTCCCTGATCAGCCCTCTCTTTTCAAGTCCCCTGTTGTAAATAGGTTTCTTAAAGGCATTACTCACCTTTTTCCTCCTATTCCTTTCGTGATGCCTCAGTGGGACTTGAATCTGGTTCTGACGTACTTGATGTGCGCTCCCTTTGAGCCACTTCACAACTGTCCTCTTCGTCTTCTGACGTTAAAGACTGCTTTCCTGGTGGACATCACTTCCGCCAGGCGGGTGAGTGAGCTCCAGGCTCTTTCCTGTAAGCCTCCTTTCCTTTCCTTTCAGTCCATCCGGACAAGGTTGTGCTCAGGCCCCGTCCTTCCTTTTTGCCAAAAGTGGTTACGGCCTTTCACATTGGGCAGACTATTACCGTGCCCACCTTTTTTCCGCCTCTGCATCCTTCCAGAGAGGAAGAGCGGCTCCACCGTCTGGACCCAAAACGTGCGCTTTCTTTTTATCTTAACCGCACACAGCAGTTCCGGGTGGATGATCAGCTTTTGTTGGCTACGTTGGCACCAAGAAAGGTCGGGCGGTCCATAAGAGAACCATCTCCCGCTGGGTTGTCTTGTGTATCAAAGCCTGTTACTCTTTGGCTAAAAAAGAACCTCCGTGGGGCTGCGTGCTCATTCCACCCGAGCTACTGCAGCCACTACTGCATTGGGACGTGGTGTCCCCCTGCAAGACATATGTCAGGCAGCCACGTGGGCCTCGCTGCACACGTTTACCAAACATTACTGCCTGGACAGCCAAGTCCGGAGAGACGACTTCTTTGGCCGTTCTGTTCTCCGTGACTTTCTGTTGTGATCTTTGTTCGCAGACCCACCACCGGGGTTGGTATTGCTGGGGTATCTATTCTAAGGTAAGGAATCTATCACTATGTGTTTCTTTCAGATGCACAAGTTACTTACCTTCGGTAACGATATATCTGTAAGAAACATTAGTAGTGATAGATTCCTTACCGCCCCACCCATCCTCCCCGTTCTGCGAACTGATTTCTAGGGTTAAGGTCATCCCTTTCAGGGCCCTAGTTTCAATGCACCAGTGGTCAGTATCTTGCATGGCTCTGCGTTCCTGGCGCGGAAAGTCGTGTACAGAACTGACGTCAGCGCGCGTGGGCGGCGTCCAAGTAGCGCCCGCGACGTCATCTCGGCGAACACGACGCCAACGACGGACGCGGAGCCGCACGACGCCCCTACCGACGCGCAGGGGTACTGCTGATGAAAACTTTCCGGATCCAGTCTGACGCCTGGGGATATTCTAAGGTAAGGAATCTATCACTACTAATGTTTCTTACAGATATATCGTTACCGAAGGTAAGTAACTTGTGCATTAGCACCCTGTGTGCGGTTTACTGAGTTCTTGGCCACAATAGATGGGGCCGCTCCTTCTATAAAATTGGGCCCCAGGGAGGCCCCACTCCTCCTCGGGGGAGTCACAGCATGCATCTGATAGAGACTTCTAGCCACAGGTTCCTTACCTTAGAATATTACTCAGGCGTCAGACTGGATCAGGACAATCTTGAGCAGTACCTCTGCGTGTCGGTAGATGGCATTGAACGACTCTACGTATGGATCGTCTGCGTCAGATGTGACGTGAGCAGTGCCAATAGAGTTTCCACACCAGCTGACATCAGCTCCTTTCTTTCTGCACCAACAGCACAGACCTGGAAGAGCTACCTCATAAACGTTTTGACCACTCTTTTCGACATTTTGTTGACTCATTTGAGCATTTTGCTCGCAGTGTGCCTTTGTGATGTCCCATAAAAAACAGTGGGTCTTAAACCCTGTGGAGCCTGTCACAGGCAAATGGTGCCTGGAGCCGAACCACAACTCCAGGACCTGTCCTGACTGGTGCACCACAAATTTCGATTTGGGAGTGGGAGACAAAGCTACTGGTGACGCGACATCTGAAGGCTCCCTATCACTCAATGTCCCAAGGTGCATGGAAGATTCCAGGCCCACTCTCAGAGTTGTTCCCTTCGGTCATCGAAGCACTCTCCAACTTCGCTGCACTGGTCCAAGTCACTGAATGATATGCAGGAACAATGCCACAGGTTGAGGCTCCCTTGCCACACTCCACTTGCGGAGGGGTCTGGGACGTGCCCTGACTGGATTTACGTCAAAGGGGTTGCCTTCGGTGCCAGTTGGGTCCGCTGGATCCCTTCCTGGATCTGGACTGACTCGGTTCGCAAATCCATGACCTTTGCCAGGGTTTGGCCCCGTGGTGCCAAACCCATAGTCATTCTCTACTCCGATACGAAGCTGAACCAGCATCGCCCAACGTTGACACTGGAGCCGACCAGACCCCATTGACCATCCGGGCCGGAGACTGTGCCTCCTTCCTTTGACAGGCCATGTGAGGATTTTGACTGGAGTGGATCTGAGGATCCTTACAGCTACTGTGATCCCCATGAAGACCCTTTGGCCCATTTGGATGACGACAGCTGGTATGAGGAGCTGGCTGACACCAGTGACCTAGACACCTCACCAGACACTGGCCTGGTCTCTCCTCATAGTGTGGCTATGAAATAAGTGTTGCTATAGTGGTGAGGAGGGCGGCTGAAGTCATTGAAATCCAGCTCCCTCTGTGGATGTCAAGACTACTGTCTAGACAGTGGTGCTTCAACCGAAGGTAGCCCACACAGAACCCCTACTGCCCTTCAGTGAAGCCCTCTCTGATGTCCTGCTCGGGACCTGGGACAAGCTCCAAAGTGAATCCCGGCACGTTCTCTACCACTCCATGGTAAGGGTAATCCAAGATGCTGGATACCTTCGGAAAGAGTCATTTCTCCTCTGCCAGCCTTGCACTGCAGTTGGTGAACACCATGTCCCTCCTGGGCCGATATAGCCACACTGTGTGGGACTCTGATCCTCAAGTGCTGCGCTTGGTCTCTCATGAGGCCCGAGGCATACTGATCCAGGTTATCGCCAATGGCAGGAATGCAGCAAAGTTCGCCATCAGATGTGAGCTGGCCAGAGCCATTGCTTCGTCTGTGGGGTTCAGCTGGTTTTTAAGGGGATGTCCAGACTTCCCTTATTGACCTGCCCTTCGATGCATTTGCCTGTTCTTCAGGGAGAGTAAGGTCATTGCCAGTCATTGTGGCTCACCATGGTCCCCTGCCAGCCATACCCTTCTTTTCGCTTTTTCTAAGGTTAGGGTAGGGGCTACCAGCTGTGTCCCTCCCAGCAAAGCCACCACAGCCAACAGGCTTTCCAGCCTTTTGTCGAACGCGGCTTCCACAAGTACGTTGGGAACCAAGGCCTGAGATCTGTCCACCCCGACATCGACCCCGGCAGCCGCAGCCTCCAAGCCTCTTTAGCATGCCTGCACAAAACACAGGCATCCTGTTGGAGGCAGGATTAGGCACCACCTGCCCCAGTGGCAAACAATAGCATTAGATAATTGGGTGCTCCAGATTGCCCTGCGAGGCTACACCCTTCCCCCACTACAAACCCCACTGCCTCTGCCACTGTCCTCAGATTGGCTGACAGATGACCATCTCTCTATTCTGTGCCAGGAAGTGCAGGCTCTTTCGGCCAAAGGAGCCACCAATAGGATGCCGGCATCAGAAGTAGGTTGTGGTTACTATTCCTGCTACTGTCTGGTGCCAAAGAAGGATGGAGGCCTCTTCCCTATCCTAGATCTGCATCTTCTCAATGCCTTTCTGAGGAAGGAGAAATCCAGGATACTTACTCTGGCCCAAGTCTTGTCGGCCCTCGACCCTGGAAACTGGGTGGTAGTGTTGGACCTGCAGGATGCCTCTTTTCATATCCCCTTCCTGCAGGCCCTTCGGTGTTACTTACGGTTCACAGTGGGCCAGGAGCATATATAGTTCACTGTGCTCCCCTTTGGTCTTACCAGTACCCCTTGGGTGTTCAGGAAGGTGATGGTGGTGGTTGCAGCACGTCTGCAGAGGTTGGGAGTACCGATCTTCCCCTACTTTTACTACTACCCACCTCCAGACTACGGAGAACCTCTTGCACTCACTGGGATTCACTATCAACATACCTAAGTCACACCTGACTCCTTAGATGCTCCCTTTGATCTGAGCCACTATGGATACTTTACAGTTTCTCGTCTGTCCTCTGGATTGGTGAGTCCAGGATATTCTGGTTATGATCCCGGTGTTTCAGCCTCAATCCTGGATTTCAGTGAGACTTAACTCCGAGGTTTCTGGGTCTGGTGGCCTCCTGCATCGTGCTGGTAAAGCACGCCAGATGGCATATGCGGGTTCTGCAGTGGAATCTGAAGACTCAGTGGGCATAGCAGCAGAAGAACCTCTCCGACCTGGTCCAGATTTTCAAGGAGACTGCAAAAGATCTGCAGTATTGGTTGCTGAACCGAGTTTGGGTCAGTGGCTGACCCTTCTCCCTTCCCCACCCAGAGCTGAACATGGTGACTGATGCATCGCTTCTGGGCTGGGACGGCCACCTGGGAGAGGTGGGGATCAGTGGCCTCTGGTCTCCAGCGGAGACTTGGCTCCACAACATTCTTCTTGACCTGACTGCGATTCACTTGGCATTGAAAGCTTTCCTGCTCTGCCTCACAGACCATTAATGGTGTCTGCATCCAGAGGTGGCTCATAGTCTCTGTCAGGACTGAGGAGAACCTTGGCTAGATCTCTTCACCACCACCGAGAGCACGCAATGTCAGCACTTCTGCATGCTGCAGTTTCCAAAGTGGCTCTTGCTCTGAGATGCATTCCGACTAGACTGGAGGAGTCCTATACACCTTCCCACCGATACCTCTACTCCGCCAAGTTCTGAAAAAGATCAGAACCGACTGGGCCCAAGTCATCCTGGTGGCTCTGGATTGGGTGACGAGAGTATGGTATCCAGAAGTTCTGGGCATGAGCATTTGTCCTCCGATCAGGCTGCCCTTCCACGACGATCTCCTGTCACAACAACAGGGGAGGGTCCTGCACCGAACCTGTGCACTTTCCACCTTCATGTTTGGCGATTGAGCGGATACAGTTGAAGTTCTTCGACCTTCCTCCCGAAGTCTGTGAGGTCATCTGGCAGCCAGGCATTCATCAACATACACTGTATAGGCCTGCTGTTGGGGTAAGTTTGTGGCTTGGTGTGCTGAGAAACACATTGACCGGCTTTCTGCACCCTTTTCTGAATTGGTGATTTTTGCTTTGTCCTTAGCATGACAAGGCCTTCCTCTGGGCTCAGTTAAGGGGTATTTTTCGGCCATCTCAGCTTTTTTTGCGGTTGCAGAAGCAACCCTCCCTGTTTAAGTCACTGGTTGTGACATGTTTATGAAAGGTCTTCAGCACGTTTCCTCACAAATCTTTTGTTATGCCCCAATGGGATCTTAATTTAGTTTTAACCTATTTGATGTGTTTCCCTTTTAACCCATGCATAGCTGCCCTCTAAGAATTCTGAGGATCAAGACAGTCTTCTCTGTGGTCGTCACATTGGCCTGGATGGTCAGAAAGCTACAGGCTGTTTCTATTCACCCTCCATACACCCTCCTTTTCCCAGACAAACTAGTTCTCCAGACTCGTGCCACTATTCTGCCGAAGGTGGTGACACCTTTCCACATTGGCCAAAACATAACACTGACGACGTTCTTTGCTCTGCCTCACCCCTCCAAGGAGGAACAGAGACTCTACCGTCTGGGCCCTTAAATGGCACTGTCATTTTATATTAATCGCACCAAAGAGCACCGGGTGGATGATCAGCTTTTTGTAGGGTTCACTGGAATGAAGGGGAAAGCAGTGCAAATACGTACAATCTCCAAGTAGTTTGTTCTCTGCATCAAGATTTGCTACTCATTAGCCAAGAAGCAACCCATTTTGGGCTTGCAGCCTCATTCCACCAGAGCCAAATCAGCATCTGCTGCGTTAGCTCGTGGAGTTCCTGTCCTAGACATCTGTCAGGCTGCTACGTGGGCATCCTTGCACACAAGTACCAAACACTACTTCCTTGACCGTCAGGTCTGTTGTGACAGGGAAGTTGCCCATTCGGTCTCCCAGGACTTTTCGGTCTGAGCCAGTTCGCAGGCCCATCCATAGGTAGGTATTGCTTTGGTATCTATTCTAAGGTAAGGAGTCTGTGGCTAGAAGTCTCGATCAGATAAACAAGTTACTTACCTTAGGTAATGCCTTAGCTGGTAGAGAGACTATCTCACCGCTGATTCCTTACTGACCCTCCTATCCTCCCCGTTCTGCAAACTGGACTGTTCCACCAAAAAATGTCCTTGTAGGCCCTTAAAATCTGCACACCAGTCAAAATACTTTCTGGCGTGCTCTGTGTATCTGGGACAGAAATAGTCCAGAGAGAAACTGTCAGGACGCTGGGGTGGCGCCTATATAGGCACCATGCATGTCACATCCGGCACGGATGACCCAGAGCCATTCAACACTACCTACTGGCACGCAGAGGTACTGCTCAAGATTTTCCAGATCTAGTCTGACACCTGGGGAATATTCTAAGGTAAGGAATCTGCGGCTAGAGTCTCTAAAAGATAAGGCATTACTGAAGGTAAGTTGCTTGTTCTGTTAGACCCCTGTGATGTCCCCAGGCAGATGTGCAGAAATCTGCCAGTGCTGGTCAGGAGTTCCAGAATCAGCAGTCTGCCATACCGCATGGTTGACCTTGCACTACTTCTGCATTTAACCATTCTAATATGGCCTGACTCGTGCTGGCATCTTTGAATCTATTTTATTATGTTCTCAGAAAACCCATTTAAAGATATAGAGTACTCTTTGAATGGCTTTTTTAAAGTGTGTGAAACCCCATACAAAGATAGCCACCGTTGATGCATGTATATCAGCGGTGGCCGTGCTTGAATGGAGCTTTTTATATACTTTAGCGAAACCCATTCAAAGATGGCTATCATGGATGTGCTTCCATCTATGACAATCTCTTTGAATCTATTGTGTTAGATTTTAACAAATTCTTTTCAAAGATGGCCACACAGATGCACACGCATTTTAGTTGGTGATCTGGGACAAAAAAAACAGGAATTGGCAAAGTCAGTAGGTTTAACGAGTAAGTCCTGTTGGATTCACCAATGATAGTTTTTTTCCACCTCTAAATCACCCATTACGTTTAGAGCTAACATTTTTAGTATGTTCAGTTCCCAAATAGACACTGTACACTCTACTTTGTGGAAGAAGCAGGAGCTCACACCCACTGTGCAGTAGCATTTAAATGGACATTGATAACCTGATGTACCAAGAGTTGGCTAAATGGAGCGGAGAGTACTTTCTTTCACTGCCCTGGCATAAGACTAGATTATGGTTGCAGGCTCTATTCTCTGCCAGACTGAAAGAAAGCCTACCAAGCACTTCCAGATCAGAGAAAGTAGCAGAGCTAGTGGAGGCCTGTGGTCTTTCTTTTCACGCTACAAGGGTCGAGTAGAATATATTGGATCTACAGGGGAAAATCAAGTGTTCTCCATTCATAACTACTAAATAATTTGTATAGTACTCAATAAATCCAGTGCCTTTGTGGTGCTGTCCAATCATGATATGAGGCAGACATGTTTTTAAAGTTTATTTATTTAAAAGCTGGTGAAGAATACCCATTCTGGATGAATCTATCATATAATGTGGTTGATTCAAAGGTGTGGTGCTCACTCTTATTACATCACCAGAGAATCAGATTGAAATTGGGTCTTCATTATTAAATAAATGGCCCAATACAAGGTTGTTGGTAATCCATTCAGTGGTGTTTAAGATATATTGCCATCCATAGAAGGAACCATCGTAATACTCCTAAATGTCGTGGTAGTTCTCTGAACTGGTTGCCCTTTTCTTGGATTGACCTGTCCATTGCACAGTCAGCAAATCATTCCTGTTTCCCCTAAAGAACTGTTCTTTGTGCACAGTGTGAAACATATTTAAAGTTCACAAATACAGTTTTTCATGATTTGAAGTATGTTAAGACCTCAATGAAGAGGGCAGTGGATATGTTGTGCAGAAATTTCAGCACTGAGTGGCAAAAAGATTGATTTAGATAATTTACCTTATTGCTCTATTCATCTATTCAATTGCCTTCCCAATGGCCTGGGCACAACAAATTGTAATAGTACAATTTGTTGTGGCCAGATAAAGATCTGTCGATACTTCAAGCAAAGAAATGGCTACTCGGTCTAAAGCAATCTCAACAGTGAAGTAAATTGAAGTCCTTTACAATTCTCCTAACCACTGCACCCTGTATCTGAAAGAGACACGTTAGTGACAGATTCCTTACCTTAGAATATCCCCAGGCGTCAGGCTGGATCCGAAAAGTTTTTGCGTAGCAGTACCCTTGCGCGTCGGTAGGCGGCGTCGTGCGGCTCCGCGTCCGTCGTCGGCGTCGTGATCGCCGGGATGACGTCGCGGGCAGTACTTAGACGCCGCCCCTGCGCGCTGACGTCAGTTCTTCTTTTTCTGCGCCAGTAAGCGCAGATCCGGGAAGAGCAGTGCCCTAGTCATTTTTTTACTAACTTTTTGGTGATTTTTTCACTGTTTTTCTTCGAGTCATCTAGGCTCCGAGGTGTCGGTAGGGATGCCCGGCTTCAAGCCATGCGACGCCTGTGGTCGAATGATGTCGATCACAGACCCGCACTTAGAGTGTCTCTACTGTCTCGGCCGCGACCACGACACGAAGTCGTGTTCCGACTGCCGGGCCTTACACCCGAAGGCTTTGCGAGAGCGGTCTCGAAAGCTACTCGAGGTCCGGCAGTCGGCTCCGCGCCGCACCAAGCCCCGGTCACGGGAGAGGTCGAGGGGCCGGTCGCAGAGTCCTCGCCTGTCATCGGAGTCCAAGTCTTCGCACTCTTCGGGTAAGTCGAAGCACAAAAAGTCTAAGAAGCACCATCGTTCTAAGACTTCGCCTCGCCGGTCTCGCGACTCGGCTGAGGCCCCTGTCGGCACCGTCCCCGCGGCTCCGGAAGTTCCTGTGGAGCCGCCCCCGCATTACCCGTCCTTCCCGGGTTCGGGGGCGACTCCAGCCGAGATACAGAAATTCCTGTCGGCCATGGCCCGCCTCTTCGGGCCTCAAGGCCCCTCCGGTGCGCCTTCGGGCCCTGATGGGGTTGCCCCGGCGCCGACGACGACTCCCGTCCCGGCGCCGCCTGTCTCACCAGCCTCGCTCCCAGCCCCGGCTTCGGCCCCGGCCTCGATCCCGGCTCCGGTTGTACCGCAACCCCCATCGACGCCGGTTGACCTAACTACGCCTCCGCCGATGTTCCCGGTGCCATTCCTGACGCCGCCCGGGGCTCCGGGCGTCGTCGTCCCCCGGTTCTCTATGGATCCGGACGCGGCGTCGGACCGGCGTCGCACGACGCCGGTTCTGGCGCCAATGAGACCTTGGGTCCCTGACGTCCCCCCTCTTCCTTATTTTCTGTCGGAGGAGGACCAGGAGAGCTGGGAGGGGTCGGAAGACCCTCTCACACAGCAGTGTGAGTATGATCAGGACTGGGCAGAGGAACTTGGGGATGCCAGTGGTCTGGACACTTCTCCTGACACTGGCATGCTGTCTCCTCCTTCCGTGGCTACGGAGGAGGGAGCAAATTTCGCAACGGTGTTGCGTAGAGCAGCTGGAGCCTTACACCTCCAATTGTCTACAGTGGCTGTCAGGACTAACCTCCTGACGGAAGTGCTTCAGCCGGCAGCTACCTCCTCGGAGCCATTGCTGCCGTTTAATGATGCACTGTCTGACGTTCTTTTGGGCACTTGGTCCAAGCCCGCCACAGGGGCTCGTGTGGATAGGAACGTGGCCCGACGCCATCGCCCTGCTCCGGGCGACCCCTTGTTTCTCTCTCAACATCCCACCCCCGAGAGCTTGGTTGTCCAAGCCTCTGCCTCCCAAACCGCCTTCCCTACCGCCCCTCCGGATAGGGAATCCAAACGCCTGGACCAATTTGGGAAGAAGGCCTTTTCTTCCTCCAGTGCTGGCTTGCGGTCAGTCAACACCGCTTGCCTTTTGGGCCGATATTCCCACTCTCTGTGGGATTCGGTGTCACTCGTTTTGCCCCAGTGTCCTGAGGAGGTCCAGACACTGCTTTCTCGCACCATTGCGGAAGGAAGGGATGCGGCAAAGTACACCATCCGTTGTGGCCTTGATACCGCCGACTCGCTGGGCAGATCGCTTGCAACGACGGTGGCGCTGCGTGGCCACGCCTGGCTGAGAACAACTGGTTTCTCGGGTGATGTCCAGAATACACTCATGGACATGCCCTTTGATGGAGTCGGTCTTTTTGGTTCCAAAGCAGACCATGCGCTGGAGCGCTTTAAGGACTCACGGGCTACTGCCAAGTCCCTGGGCCTTTCTGCTGTGCGCCCTCCGCTAACCTCTGCTTTTCGCCCCTTTTTGTGGCCACGGAAGGGGCGCCCAGTCACGTCCGCTGCCCAGCCACCGGCCCGCGCAGCAAGCGTCTTCGCGTGGCCGAGGACGTGGCTTCCGCCGTGGCGGATCGGGCAACCAGCGTGCGGGTCAGGCCACCAACCCCGCCCCGTCCGCGGCCTCCAAGCCCTCCTAGTCCTTCTTTTCAGGTGCACAGCACGCCAGTAGGGGGCAGGGTCCGCCATCACCTTCACCACTGGCGTGCCATCACCTCGGACAGGTGGGTCTTGGACATTGTCCGAAGGGGCTACTCCTTCCCCTTCGAGACCACCCCCCAGCCATGCCACCTCAATTCCACCGCATGTCAGGGGATCACTTGGTGCTTCTGCAGAAGGAAGTCACGGCCCTCTTGGCCAAGAGGGCCATCGAGCATGTTCCGACCCCAGAAGTAGGACGTGGTTGCTACTCCCACTACTTTCTGGTGCCCAAAAAGGACAAGGAGGACATGCGTCCTATCTTGGACCTCCGGAACGTCAATCGCTTCCTCCGGAAGGAGAAGTTCAAGATGCTCACCTTAGCTCAGGTCTTGACTGCCCTCGACCCTGGAGACTGGATGGTAGCGTTGGACTTGCAGGACGCTTATTTCCACATCCCCGTCCTGCCGGCCCACCGACGTTACCTGCGGTTCATGGTGGGCCTCGAGCATTTTCAATTCACCGTGCTCCCCTTTGGCCTTACAAGTGCCCCTCGGGTGTTCATCTGCGCCGGGCAGGGGTTCCAGTCTTCCCCTACCTCGACGACTGGCTGCTGAAGGCGGGCTCGTCCCAGGCAGTCGTCTCCCACCTCCAGACTACGGCCGAACTCCTGCACTCGCTGGGGTTCTCCATCAATGTGCCAAAGTCGCATCTGATTCCTTCTCCACAGCTCCTTTTCATCGGAGCAGTTCTGGACACGACGCAGTTTCGGGCCTATCCTCCCGAACGGCGAGTCCGGGATATTCAGGCTATGATTCCAATCTTTCAGCCTTTATCCTGGGTTTCGGTACGGATGACCCTGAGGCTGCTGGGCCTCATGGTCTCCTGCATCCTGCTGGTCGAACATGCCAGGTGGCATATGCAGGCTCTGCAGTGGGACCTGAAGTTCCAGTGGGCGCAGCACCAGGGCAACCTGTCCGATCACGTCCAGATCTCGGAGGGGACTGCAAAACAGTTGCAGTGGTGGCTCTCGAACCGGCAATGGGTCATGGGCAGATCCCTCTCCCTTCCCCAGCCAGAGCACACAGTCGTGACGGACGCGTCCCTTCTGGGATGGGGCGGTCACATGGGAGAGGCGGAGATCAGAGGCCTCTGGTCTCCGGCGGAGTCCCAGCTCCATATCAACCTTAAGGAGCTCCGGGCGATCCGACTTGGAAGGTAAGGTAGTGCAGGTGTTCACGACAACACCACCGCCATGTGGTGCTGCAACAAACAAGGCGGGGTGGGGTCGTGGACCCTATGTCAGGAGGCTCTGCGCCTCTGGACATGGCTGGAACATCAGGGCATATTCTTGATGTTTCAACACCTGGCAGGTTCCCTGAACGCCAGGGCGGACGAACTCAGCCGCAGGTGCATGATGGATCACGAATGGCGTCTTCACTCGGAAGTGGCGCAAGGACTCTTTCTACAGTGGGGAGAGCCTTGGTTAGATCTATTCGCCACCGAAGAGAACGCGCAATGTCATCAGTTCTGCGCGTTGGAATTTCCAAGGCGGCACTCGCTCGGCGACGCTTTCGTCGCGAGTGGAGTTGCGGTCTGTTGTACGCCTTTCCGCCTATACCACTTCTACCCAGAGTGTTGAAGAAGATTCGGCGCGACCGGGCCCAAGTCATTCTTGTGGCTCCGGACTGGGCTCGAAGAGTTTGGTATCCCGAGCTACTCAGTATGAGCGTCGATCCCCCGATCCGTCTGCCTCCTCGGGAGGATCTTCTGTCGCAGCAGCAGGGGACGGTCCTCCACCCGAACCTGTCCAGTCTCCACCTGCTTGCGTGGAGATTGAGCAGCGGCAGTTGATTCCTTTCGACTTGCCTCCCGAAGTTTGTGATGTGATTCTGGCAGCCAGGCGTCCCTCCACTAAGGTGGTATACGCCTGCAGGTGGAACAAGTTTGTGGCATGGTGCACAGCAAAGGCTGTGAATCCCTTTCTGCCCCTCTTTCTGAGGTTCTTCTGTTCCTTCTTTCTCTGGCCCAACAGGGTTCTGCCCTGGGTACCATCAAGGGCTATCTTTGTGCGATCTCGGCCTTCCTCAGGCTCCCTGATCAGCCCTCTCTTTTTAAGTCCCCTGTTGTTAACAGGTTTCTAAAAGGCATTACACACCTCTTCCCTCCTGTTCCGTTTGTCATGCCTCAGTGGGACTTAAACTTGGTTCTTACCTTTTTAATGTGCGCTCCCTTTGAGCCTCTACATAACTGTCCTCTTCGTCTTCTTACTTTGAAGACAGCCTTTCTGGTGGCCATCACCTCCGCTCGGCGGGTGAGTGAGCTCCAGGCTCTATCATGCAAACCTCCCTTTCTGTCTGTCCATCCAGACAAGGTTGTTCTTAGGACGCGTCCGTCCTTCTTGCCAAAGGTGGTTACTGCCTTCCACATTGGGCAGACCATCACTTTGCCCACCTTCTTTCCGCCTCCTTCCAGAGAGGAAGAGAGGCTCCACCGTCTGGACCCAAAACGTGCGCTTTCCTTTTATATCAACCGCACACAACACTTCCGGGTGGATGACCAGCTCTTTGTTGGCTACGTGGGTGCCAAAAGGTCGGAGCTGTGCACAAGAGAACCATCTCCCGCTGGGTCACCTTGTGTATCAAAGCCTGCTATTCTTTGGCTAAGAAGGAGCCTCCTGTTGGGCTGCGTGCCCATTCCACCAGGGCAACGGCTGCTACCACGGCTTTAGGCCGCGGTGTTCCGCTGCAGGATATATATGTCAGGCAGCTACGTGGGCCTCGCTGCACACGTTTACCAAGCATTACTGCCTTGACAGCCAGGTCCGGAGGGACGGCTTTTTTGACCGTTCTGTCCTCCGGGACTTCCTTGTCTGATCTTTGTGCGCAGACCCACCACCGGGGTTGGTATTGCTGGGGTATCTATTCTAAGGTAAGGAATCTGTCACTAACGTGTCTCTTTCAGATGCACAAGTTACTAACTTGTGTAACGATATATCTGTAAGAGACAGTAGTTAGTGACAGATTCCCACCGCCCACCCATCCTCCCCGTTCTGCGAACTGATTTCTAGGGTTAAGGACATCCCTTTCAGGGCCCTAGTATTTTTCAGACACCTATGTCAGCTTCTTGCATGGCTCTGCGTTCCTGGCGCGGAAAGTCGTGTACAGAACTGACGTCAGCCTGCAGGGGCGGCGTCTAAGTACTGCCCGCGACGTCATCCCGGCGATCACGACGCCGACGACGGACGCGGAGCCGCACGACGACGCCTACCGACGCGCAAGGGTACTGCTACGCAAAAACTTTCCGGATCCAGCCTGACGCCTGGGGATATTCTAAGGTAAGGAATATGTCACTAACTACTGTCTCTTACAGATATATCGTTACACAAGTTAGTAACTTGTGCTTTTGGAACGATTGCTGTAGTTTTCATGGGTTTTGAGAAGCAATTATGAATGATTACAGGTTGCAAGCTGCACCAGAGGGGGGGATATTCTCAACTACAGTTCTCTAACCCTTAACTGTAGTCTTCTTTAGCTTAATGTTGAACTGGACAACACCGATCCCACCGATGCATCACCACTCGACGGACCTACGACGACGCCACACTCACCGCACTCAATGCCGGCCGGAACCCTGCCTGCTACCGAGCCTCACCGAGACGCACCCACGGACCCTTCACCTGCCAAACCTGCCGATTCACCTGCCCCCGGACGTGCACCACCTCCGCCAAGTCGAGCACCAGCAGCAACCACCTGAAATGCATCCTGCTGAACACCCGCTCCGTCCACAGGCACGCCGTGGAACTCTGGGACCTGCTCGACGCAACAGCACCGGACATCGCCTTCCTCACCGAAACCTGGATGAACGCCTCCCTCAGCGCCCGACATCGCCATAGCCATCCCGGACGGATACAAGATCACCCGGAAGGACCGCGTCAACCAGACGGGAGGAGGCATCGCCATCGTACACAAGAACACCATCCGCATCTCGACTAACTCCGACGAGACCTTCACCGCCGCCGAACACCTACACTTCCAGATACACACTGACCCCAAGACCACCCTCCGAGGCACCCTCATCTACAGACCCCCGGGACCACGCACACTATTCAGCGAAGACATCGCAGACTTCATCAGCCCGCACGCCATGCCCTCCGCCGACTACATCCTCCTAGGGGACCTCAACTTCCACCTGGAGAACAACAACGACAGAAACACCACCGCCCTGCTGGACAACCTCGCCAACCTCGGACTCAAGCAACTGGTGAACACGCCCACCCACTACGCCGGCCACACGCTTGACCCCGTCTTCTCGTCCAGCAAGCACATCTCCTTCAGCCATGCCACCGGACTCCACTGGACCGACCACAGCTGCGTCCACTTCAGCTTCAGAAAGACTACGACCCACCACCACCCGCAACAGGCTCCCCGCCGGAGCTGGAGCAAGATCACCGCCGAGCAGCTCACCGCCTCCCTCAGCCAGAACACACCCACCAACACAACGGACCCAAACGAAGCAGCCAGCAACCTCGCCAAGTGGCTGACCGCCTGCGCCGACGACCTCGCACCACTAAAAACCCTCCCAGCAGACCCGGAAGCAAGAAAACCCCTTGGTTCACCAACGAACTCAAGGAATCCAAGAAGAACTGCCGCACTCTCGAGAAAACCTGGCGACTCGACCAGACCACAGACAACAGGACCGCCCTCAAGCACGCCACCCGCAAACACCACCAGCTGATCCGTGCCACCAAGAAGTCGGCACTCAAAGAACGACTGGACAACAACGCCCATGACAGCAAGGAACTTTTCAGCATCGTCAAAGAGTTCTCCAACCCCAGCGCCGGAAACAACGACATCACCCCTCGCAAGACCTCTGCAACTCACTCTCCGCGTTCTTCCACCGCAAGATCACCGACATACATAACAGCTTCGACGCACAAACAACGCACCCTACCGCCGAACCAACGCCCGCCACCACCACCCTCTGCAACTGGACCCCGATCAGCACCGAAGACACCACCCGCACGATGAACTCCATCCACTCCGGATCACCAACCGACCCCTGCCCACACCACGTCTTCAACAAAGCCGACGCCACCATCGCACCCCATCTCCGGGACATCATCAACTCCTCCTTCCACACCGCCACCTTCCCGGAGAGCTGGAAGCACGCCGAGCTTACCGCCCTCCTGAAGAAACCAACGGCGGACCCCACCGACCTTAAGAACTACCGTCCCATCTCGCTCCTTCCGTTTCCAGCCAAAGTCATCGAGAAGACCGTCAACAGACAGCTTGCCGCCTTCCTCGAGACGAATGGATCCCTCGACCCCTCGCAGTCCGGGTTTCGGGCCAACCACAGCACCGAGACCGCCCTTATCGCAGCCACCGACGACATCAGAACCCTAACCGACAACGGGGAAACAGCTGCCCTCATCCTCTTGGACCTCTCCGCGGCGTTCAACACCGTCTGCCACCGCACCCTAGTGAAGCGCCTCAGCAACATCGGAATCCGAGAGAAAGCACTGGAATGGATCATCTCGTTCCTCGCCGGAAGAACCCAGAGAGTCCGCCTCCCCGTTCAGATCCGAAGCCACCGAAGTCATCTGCGGCGTTCCACAGGGATCCTCACTCAGCCCAACCCTCTTCAACGTCTACATGAGCCCCTCGCAGCCATCGCACGCCGACACAACCTCAACATCATCTCCTACGCCGACGACACCCAGCTGATCCTCTCCCTCACCAACGACCCCACCACCGCCAGAGCCAACCTACACGACGGGATGAGAGACGTCGCCGACTGGATGAGGAACAGCCGCCTTAAACTGAACTCAGACAAGACGGAAGTCCTCATCCTGGGCTCATCACCCTCCGCCTGGGACGACTCCTGGTGGCCCCCGGCCCTGGGCACCGCGCCCAAGCCAACGGACCACGCACGCAACCTGGGCTTCATCCTGGACTCCTCCCTGTCGATGACCAGACAAGTCAACGCCGTCTCATCTTCATGCTTCAACACCCTGCGCATGCTCCGCAAGATCTTCAGATGGATCCCCACTGAAACCAGGAAGACCGTCACCCAGGCACTCGTCACCAGCCGACTGGACTATGGGAACACCCTCTACGCCGGAACCACAGCCAAACTTCAAAAAAGACTCCAGCGCATCCAGAACGCCTCCGCACGACTCATCCTGGACATCCCCCGACACAGCCACATCACCGGACACCTGAAAGACCTGCACTGGCTCCCCGTCAGCAAGAGAATAACGTTCAGACTCCTCACCCACGCACACAAGGCCCTCCACGACCTGGGCCCAAAGTACCTCAACGACCGCATGACCTTCTACACGCCCACACGCCAGCTACGATCAACCAGCCACGCCCTCGCCACCGTACCACGCATCCGCAGAACCACCGCCGGAGGAAGATCCTTCTCCTACCTGGCAGCCAAGACCTGGAACTCCCTCCCCACTCACCTTCGGCGAACCCAGGACCATCTCTCCTTCAGGAAGCAGCTCAAGACCTGGCTGTTCGAGCAGTAACTTACCCCCTCCCCCAGCGCCTTGAGACCCTCCCGGGTGAGTAGCGCGCTCTATAAATGCCGTGATTGATTCATTGATTGATTGACTGTGCTTTCTTTATCTTCTTAAAAGTGCCATTGAGCTGTTCTAGTTACATTCAAGAGCATATTCTGGCAAAGTGTAGAGTAGATGACATATGCTTCTTCTTGATCATGGTTCAGACGTGTGGCTCTTTAGTTTCCAGACAAATATTTTGGGGAAATACTTTGCTGGAGGTAAATCTTGCATGCCAGATTCAGCCATTTTTGAAGGCTATGGATTTCTAAGATGGCTACTACAACAATTATCTTTCTGTATTTCTCTGTAGTTTATTTCAGATACAGAATTACCCTTGCTTTCTCTTTTAGAAAGTCTTAGACCATTAGAAATGCCTTTACTCAGCCAATAGTGATATCACTCTGATGAACTGACACAGAAGCACAATATGCCAGCCTACATCATAGGGCCAGTTGCTTTGTTGGTTTCAGTCAGAAAATGTAGTGAGCTTCTAGGTGATCAGAACATTTTTATTTTATTTTTTTTGACAACTTTCATACATTTTTCTGTGTATAAGTAAAGAAAATTTCAACTTTCATGAGAAATGTTTTTCTAGACAGCAGCTTGTCATAATCCCTGCTCTTTTCTTTATACCATAGAACGTTCCTCCTTGTGTATTATTAACAAAAGGTGTCGTAGAATTTAGCTTAATACACCGTGCTTATCTCTTTGTTTTAGAGTGAAGGAAAACACTAACATGCTCTAGCCCCATTCACCATCCAGTAGTTTTTAGTTTGCTTTGAATATATAATAAGAAATTAAGCCTACAAATGTCAATATTATGACTGATTCGTTTTATTTCTCGTATGGAGTTAACTTTCAGGGAGATGATCTGTGGCTCTTTTTGTCACTATCAAGAAAGTATGCCTTTGTATCAATAAATGTATTCATCGCTCTTTAGATTTAACGGTAGCCAGCATCTTGCATGAATAATGATATTTTAGTCTGATCAATTTTTGTTGTCAAACTATTAAGTATATACTCCCCCTTCTGAAGTGCCATCCTTTGGATGAGTCGTTTTTATATTTACATCTTTATTCTCTGTAGTTTCTCTACCAAATAAAGGAATCCTTTTCATCCAAACTTATGGTAGACACACAACTTTCTTTAGGCCAACATCAGGGCTGATGTTGAAAACTACCATTAGGTTTCTTAGTTATGTCCACCTTGAGCTACACACATTGAAAATGTTCCACGCCCAGCAGGGACCATACATTTAGTTAACACAAGTGGAGTACTCAAGATTTTGATTTAGTAATGTCTCATTTAAATCACTTGACCAAGAGAAGAAAGAATTGTATAAATTAGCTGGTATTAGTAGTGGAGTATAGTTGGAGGGGTTTATGCCACTTAGTATCATGTTGATTGTGGTATAGAGTTTTGATTGACTTCAAAAGTTTTCCAAAATGTGTAATTATCTATCAACTCCTGATGCAAAGTAAGATTCAAGTAGAAAAAACAAAGTGTAAAAGCTGAGTGTTTCTTATAAGTCTAATTTTCATTGTTTAATTTCATGAGAGAGTATTGTTTGTTGTGTTTTAGTAATGATCTAATGTTTGATTCCAGCATCTATTTCGAGAATACAAATGATGTTTTAAAAGCAATAGAAGAGATCTCTGGAGTAGGTGTACCAGAACTTGTCAACTCTACTAAAGATGGACATTCTTCTAAATATCCAACCATGACAAGGTAATATAGGAAAATAATAAGACATTCTTTTCTTGAGTTAATGACGAATTAAACTAGATCTTACCATTTTACCTCAAATGTTTTTATGTCCTCAGTATTTGAGAACCATATTGCCAGTTTCAGTGAACCTCGCTGAAATCAATCCTAAAACTACTAGACTGTTTGTAAAGTGTATGGTTTAAAAAAAAAAAATTTAACTTTTATTTGAGGTTCCACAGTTTACATGCAGCAGTAATTAGGCAATAATGTAGTGGCTGAGTAAATTGACAGCATTATAAACAGTATATGCAGGAAAGAGCACCAGTCTGGCGGGCAATGCACCAACATTATAATGAAAGCATATCATGAGAGGTTTCCTTATTGACAAAGTATCTGACCCCTGTAGGCCCACAGCTTGCAAACTTATACAGAGTGATTCATATCCCACACTGTAATGGCAAGTAATACCAGCATATCAGGGAATATATATTTTTTGTGGCACGATTCAGTGTCTATCCCATTACTTCCAGTAGAACATCAACTAAGCATGGCGCTGTGGGACGTTGCGGCCTCCACTGTGTCCACCTCCCCCGCTTCCACTCGCTCTCCGATGTTTGTGCCATGTAAGTAAGCCTGATATGGCCTTCAGCTATCTCTTGGATGGCTGCAGACAGGGAGTAATTCTCTATAAACATCCGATTGTGAACTACAATATGTCATATCGTTGTGCCATTCCTTAATCATTGGAATCAGGCTGCACACCCATCGCTTCACTATCCTACACCTTGCCAGCAACAACCCTATCGCCACTAGTCGTCTGTCTGTGCCTCTCACATCCCTGTCATACTGTGAAGTGTATGTTGATCCCCTATTGGTGCTATTGGCAGAAAAAAAAGTTTGTTAACCAGCTCAGTGGTTTTCATTCTATACATCTCTGGAAGAAGGCTGAGTGGACCTTTCTAGACTTGAACCTGTGACCTGGGGGGGTCAAACACAATACGAGGTATTGAATGCCTTATTGTACCTGATACACCGCACCCGCCTGCTCATGAGCATGGTTTCCAAAGGCTACTGTTTCCCAGATATTCCTAATCTTTGAATCATCATGAGACTGGAACTTCTTTATATGTGGATGCAAATCACCGTGCAAATTATCATTTTGGCAAGATTCACAAGCAGTAATTTCGCTGTGATCCACAAACTGCTGCAGAGTTACCAGTTGGTAGTTCAGCCATTGTTTATTTCTCCATTTCATCTGCTTAGTAGATTTGGGCAGTGTGTAGCCAAATGTCTCTCTGTAATCAAACTATTAAAAAAACACAGTTTTCTCCCAATTCACATTTTGTCATTTTTATTTCTTAACTGTATTTGCATCCAGTGGATAGGATGTCTGCAGGTGCATAAAGGCACGGTTCATCTGTGGCAGTGACATAAGTTACTTTTTATTTCTGTGTGCTACAGACACGAGGATCCATAGCTCCCTTCATTATGTAACATTTTTGCCCTCACTTTGTTCTTGGAAGTTCTCCTCAAAGTTTCTTCAAAAAAGGTTTCCACTGAATATCAGAGCATCTGTCAGAATCCCTTTCAGAGGGCCACGGGCCACTGTGTCAGAATCCCTTTCAGAGGGCCACAGGACTTGCAAGGTCAACTGGGCCCAACTGTGGTGGTTGAAGCCTTTTACTCCTAATGTCCCAGGGCCCGACCACAAAGGGAGGGGGGGCTGCATACCTGTTAGTGAACACTACTCATAACTCAAAGGGCACACAGTGCAAAGAATAAATCAATGTCCAGTCAAATACTTTCTTTTAGATAAACAAAAAGAAGTATTTTATTTCTAACTCTACACATGCAAAGGTATACAACATTTAGAAGCAACAACACAATTCCCCTTGAGGTCGGGGCTCTAGTAGTTGTCAGGCAGATCCCTGCCCCACCCTCAGTGTAATGTGTTTGGGATCTGAAAGAAACACATTAGATATAGATTCCTTACCTTAGAATTACTCCCAGGCGTCAGACTGAATCCGGAATGTTTTTTCGTCAGCAGCACCTCTGCGCGTCGGAAGGTGGCGTCGGTCGGCTCCGCGTTCGTCGTCGGCGTCGTGTCGCCGGGATGACGTCGCGGCAGCTACTTAGACGCCGCCCTCGCGCGCTTACGTCAGTTCTTTCTTTTTCCGCGCCAGCCAGCGCAGATCCGGGAAGAGCGGTACCTCCAGTCACTTTTTGACTGACTTTTTTGTCGACTTCTTCTTCGAGTCTTCGACTCCTGGTGCACGAGGGATGCCCGGCTTCAAGGCATGCGGTTCCTGTAACCGTCTGATGTCGGTGACGGATCCGCACCGCATGTGCCTCTTTTGCCTGGAGCGCGACCACGACCCCAAGTCGTGCTCCGACTGCCGGTCGATGGCGCCGAAGGCTTTGCGGGAGCGGTCCCGAAAGCTGCTTGAGCGCCGGCAGTCGGCTCCGCGCCGTTCGAGGTCCCGGTCGCAAGGGAGGTCGAGGGACCGGTCGCGGAGCCACCACCATTCGTCCAAGTCATCGAAGTCTTCGCACTCGGGGTCGGGTAAGTCGAAGCATAAGAAGAAGTCGAAGAGGCATTGTCGCTCTTGGACTTCTTGTCGGATGGCCGCCCTGACGAGGGATGCGGGTGGTGCCCCTCCCGAGTCGACTCCGCGTTTCCCTCCCTTCCCGGGACCCGGAGTGACTCCCGCCCAGCTTCGTACGTTCTACGAGGCGATGCATGCTATCTTTAGGTGGCCCGAAACCGCCGGCGCGCGTTCGGGCCCCGCGGATTCGGTTGGGGGGCCTAGGCCTTCTCTGCCGGCGGCTCCGGCCCCGGCGCTGCAGGCCCCCCTTGGATCCAGGCCTGGATCCGGATCGGCGCCGGTTGACCTTATTACACCTCCACCGGCGCCGCTTCCTCCGGCACCAATACCGCATTCGACGCCGGTCGGCCCCCCGGTCGGCGTCGACCCCGGCCTCCATCCCGACGGGGAGCCTGACCGGCGTCGCCCGAGTGGTGTTTTTATGCCCCTGTTCACTCCTGGGGACCCTCTGACTGACCAGTTGGACAGTAAACAGGACTGGAGAGAGGAACACCTCTCCTGACCTTGGCATGTTGTCTCCTCCTACCGTGGCTACAGAGGAGGGAGCGTCATACGCAGTGGTGTTGCGTAGTGCAGCCGAGGCTCTCAACCTCGAGCTTCCTACGGTGGCGGTCAGGACTAACCTCCTGACAGAGGTGCTTCAGCCGGCTGCGAGCTCTTCGGAGCCCTTGCTGCAGTTCAATGAGGCCCTCACCGACGTCCTTTTGGGCACGTGGTCCAGGCCTAACACGGGGGCTCCCGTGGACAGGATGATTGCCCGACGCCACCGCCCGTCCCCGGGCGACCCCACTTTCCGCTCCCAACACCCCACACCGGAGAGCTTGGTAGTCCAAGCCTCCACTTCCAAAAGCGCTTTCCCTACTGCTCCACCGGAAAGGGAATCCAAGAAGCTGGACCACCTTGGGAAGAACATTTTCTCTTCCGCCAGCTTAGGACTGCGGTCGGTAAACACTGCATGTCTCTTGGGCCGTTATTCCCACTCGGTGTGGGATACGGTGGCGCAGGTGCTGCCTCAGTGTCCGGTGGAGGCCCGGGCAGTGCTCTCCCAGGCTGTTGCCAACGGGAGGGATGCAGCGAAGTTTGCCATACGTTGTGGGCTGGATACCGCCGACACTCTGGGCAGGACCATTTCAACGTCGGTAGCACTTCGTCGCTACGCCTGGATGAGGTCGACTGGCTTTTCAGGGGATGTCCAGAACACCTTGATGGACATGCCCTTTGATGGCCGTCGCCTTTTTGGCGACAAAGCAGACAACGCTCTACAGCGTTTCAAGGACTCCCGGGCTACGGCCAAGTCCTTGGGCCTCTCCACCCGCCCTGCACAGTCTGCTTTTCGCCCCTTTCATGGCTACGGAAGGGGTGCCCCGCTACGTCCCGCCCAGAGCCACAGGCCGCAGCAAGTTACCCAACCTTCGCGGGGACGTGGAAACAACCGTCGTGGTTCCGGGGGCCAGTGGGCGGGCCAGTCCACCAACCCCCCCTCCGCAGCAGCCTCCAAACCCTCCTAGTCCGACCTTTCAGGCCCATCAAACGCCAGTGGGCGGCAGGATTCGCCATCACCTCCCCCACTGGCGCACCATCACGTCGGACAGGTGGGTTTTGCAAATAGTCCGAAGGGGCTACTCCCTCCCCTTCAAGACTACCCCTCCAGCCATGCCACATCAATACCACCGCATGTCGGAGGATCACCTGGGCCTTCTCCAACAGGAAGTTGTGGCACTCTTGGTCAAGGGAGCCATCGAGTGCTGTCTCAGAAGTAGGTCGTGGTTGCTACTCCCACTACTTTCTGGTCCCCAAGAAGGACAAGGGCCTGCGTCCTATCTTGGATCTCAGGAACGTCAATCGCTTCCTCCGGAAGGAGAAGTTTAAGATGTTGACGCTTGCTCAGGTCTTGTCTGCCCTCGACCCGGCAGACTGGATGGTAGAGTTGGACTTGCAGGACGCTTATTTTCACATCCCCGTCCTGCCGGCCCACCGGCGTTACCTACGGTTCACGGTAGGCCACGAGCATTTTCAATTTACTGAGACCCAAAACGTGCGCTTTCTTTCTATCTGGATCGCACAAAACAGTTCCGGGTGGATGACCAACTCTTTGTTGGCTACGTGGGTGCCAAAAAAGGTCGGGCCGTACACAAGCGCACCATTTCTCGATGGGTCGTTTTGTGTATAAAAGCATGCTATTCTCTGGCTAAAAAGAAGCCTCCAGTGGGCCTACGCGCCCATTCCACCAGGGCGACGGCAGCCACTATTGCCTTGGGGAGAGGAGTTCCTCTGAATGACATCTGTCAGGCAGCTACGTGGGCATCGTTGCACACGTTCACCAAACACTACTGCCTGGACAGCCAAGTCCGGAGAGACGGCTTCTTTGGCCGTTCTGTTCTCCAGGATTTTCTGGTGTGATCTTGGTTCGCAGACCCACCTCCGGGGTTGGTATTGCTGGGGTATCTATTCTAAGGTAAGGAATCTATAACTAACGTGTTTCTTTCAGATGAACAAGTTACTTACCTTTGGTAACAATATATCTGTAAGAAACATTAGTTAGTTATAGATTCCTTACCGCCCCACCCATCCTCCCAGTTCTGCAAACTGATTTCTAGGGTTAAGGACATCCTTTCAGGGCCCTAGTTTTGTGCACCAGTGGTCAGTGTCTGGCATGGCTCTGCGTTTTCTGGCGCGGAAAGTCGTGTACAGAACTGACATCAGCGCGCGAGGGCGGCGTCTAGGTAGCTGCGGCGACGTCATCCCGGCGACTTGACGCCGATGACGAACGCGGAGCTGACCGACGCCACCTTCCGACGCGCAGATGTACTGCTGACGAAAAAACTTTCCGGATCAAGTCTAACGCCTGGGGGTAATTCTAAGGTAAAGAATCTATAACTAACTAATGTTTCTTACAGATATATTGTTACCGAAGGTTAGTAACTTGTTCTTTATTCCCCATTCCCTGGTGGCCGCATCCAGGAAATGAACACTATTAAGCTGTACTGAAGAATTCCCCTTTGACTCTTAAGGATTTTAGTCAAAAGTGTCTCTGGTGCTGCAGTACAATTAGCAGCAAGTCCCCCAGGGCCCAGTTCTAGTCTTACCAAGTCTCGCAGCATGGAGGAGTTCAGCGGAGCAGCTAGTGCTCCCAGAGCAAGCCCGCTTGAGTCATGCTCAGTTGGGAGGAGCCGGGCAGCTCACAGCCCACGCGGCAGCACCCAGCAGCGCAGGCTCTCTCTCCTGAGTGGCGCTGCTAGACTCCTCCTCTATTGTCGAGCAGCTTCCCGCTCGCAAAGACGTGGTAAGTTGACTTTACCTGGCGGGAGGGGGAAATCCTTTCTTAGCTACCAACTGGAATCTGGTGAAGGTTAAGCGTCATCCACTGCGTCCTCGACAGCTTTCCGGTTAGTCAGTTGCAGATCGCTCACAGAGCAGGTCCAACCTGGGGAACGAAACCTCAGTCTTGCCTTCGGGTAATAACCTGAATTCTTTGGCACTTTAGTACAGGCAGCCCCTCATGGCACACAGGGTTGCTATGGTACTTAGAAAAACAAGGCACCGACTTCATTAGTGCAAGCGCCCAAGCTGAGACGGTCATGGATACCAGCGAAGCAGTGATAACTTTACCGGTGGCCCCTTCTGGCATACATGGTCACTGCAGCATGGTGGTTTGGGTTCGCCCAGGTCTGCACAGTGCTTCACTCTCGACTCACTTTCCAGTGGCCCTCTCGTGACACACCGGGGTCGCAGACCTGACATGGCACGCGGCCAATGACCCGATGGGTGCACAGCCTCACACCTCGGTCAGGGAATCCTCGTTCAGGGCTCCCCACTTGACCTCGCTCCCTCCAACGCTCTCCTGTTCCTCACAGGGCACACTGGTCTTGGCAAGCAGTCAGGCGCTGGTGCTGCAGGCTCCAGGACATGTTGTCTTCATGTTCTGGGTGATGTACTTTCATCCAGCAGGGAAACTAGGAGGCATCTCCCCCTAATCCGGACCACAAGCAGGAGTCTTGCAGAGCTTCCCCTTTTCACACAGCCCATCTGTCTGCTTGGCAGATGACCAAGTTTGGGGTCTCAACCTCTCCTTCTTATAGTCCATTTCCTGACACAAAAATGCAATTTAGGGTCTGAGTCTTTGAAGTTTCATGTTGGGGTTTGGCTTCTTTTGAGATGGACACTTATCCTTCTCATATTTCTTCATAAAAGCCTGTTTGTCACAGCAGGCAAGACTCCGAAACTGATTGTCACACAACCCAATTCATGGGAATGACCAGACCCACACTTGGATGTCCGCCACAGTGATATATGCATCAAAAGCTTAATCCCAAAATCACAGCTCTACTCTTTATGATCTCTTTATGATTCCCTTATCAACCCCATCTCCCCTTCTGAGATTTGTTCAGGCCCCTCCCTTATTATCTATCACTGAATCAAAGAGCAGTCTTTTGAAGTGTAAAGAAAGTCTCTTCTTTTTTCCCTCCATTGCATGTCCCACCCAGCTCACAGGAATTCAGCAATACACACATCTGTCTTGGGGGGGGGGGGGGGATTCCTCTCCTCATGTCTTCACCAGGCAGGACGTGGCTTCCCAAATTGGAACCCAAGATCCTCCATGTAATGTACCATTGCAGGCGCATTTACTCAGTGTACATTCACAGGACACTTCCTGTTCAGCACTAATACCTCTATGCATTCAGCACACACACTGTCTGCTCGTACTATTTGATACAGACTTCTAGCTGCAGATTCTTTACCTTTGAATTTCCCAAGCGTCAGGCAGGATCCGGAAACTTTTGCGTGAGCAGTACCCCTGCATGCTGTTGGGTAGCTCCGTTCGGCTCCACATGATGTCGTTAGCGTCTGTTATGAAGTCGCGGTCACCTAAATAGGCGCCACGCAGGCACACGGACGTCAGTTCCTTTTCACTTTTTTCACGCCAGAAGCGCAGAGCCATGAAGTGAACTGTTCGGCATTGAAGCTTTCTATCTTCACCCAGGATGTGCTATTTAAGACCACATACTCTGCCAGCACACAGACACTGACCACACACACTGACCATGTGCATACTGCACAACACTTCACCCCTCATGTATTGTACTTCACACAAGCACACATACTCCCAGCACATGCTTTCATTGCGCATACACTACACAGCACTGCATCTTTTATGTAATGTATTCCTCACAGGCGTACAAAAACCCAGTACATGCATTAACCACACGTGCACTGCACAATACTGCTCTATTCCTGTACTGTACCCTTCCCAAAAAACATATATTCAGTGTAGAGTCACTACTCCCACACTGCGCAGCACTCAACATCTACCTGAGGTGGGCCAAGGGTGAGTTAAGCACACAGCAGCGGAACTTTTTAACAAGGTGAGTGAGCATGTAGAGCTCACTCCAGTAACGCAGGGTAAAAAGGTCCTGTTCACGACTACATGGTATGCTTCCACCACTGTGCTGCTTAGCTCCTTGTGAAGGCGGTAGCTTTCCACCATGAAGAGGGTAGCGCTTTGGGTGCTCCTCCCGGTCCAACAAGATCGAATCCATGAGACAGGCTATGTAATGGCGCACCCACATGAACCGTGTTCGCCAATTACAAAAAATCAGCACTAGAGATCCAGACAACAGAACATGGCAGGAGTACATGTTTTCAACCATGCGGGGGACTTCTCCGTCCAACAATCTGTGTCCACCAATGACATCTAAATATATGATCTGTACCATGTATAAAGCATAGATCCTTGCGTCCCAGCCTTATTGAACATGCATGTGCTGTTGGGGGTTTGCATACATCTGCTTTCTGAGACAAGTGTGTCTTAATGCACACGAAAGAGATTGGACAGAACAAGGTTAAAGTTTTTGTAACTGAATCCTCTTAGGAAAAGGAGTCAAAATTCAGCTCTCTTTTTAAAGTGAAATGTGCAACCCCAAAATCGAAAGCTACTAGTGAGGGATCTTCACTGAGATGATCTGTTACTGAAGTAGAGCTTGAAAGCGTCTTAATTAACTACAAAGGATTCCATGTCATCTTCATAACCTATGTAAACGTCCATCTAAGTTGATGGTTTCCACTCCTGCTGCTGACTCTTTCCTCATTGAAGTTTTTCATAAGTCCAAGGTAGACATTGGTAACAAAACTCTCTGGCAGGCCTGTGAGAGCTGTCAGGTTGAGCATTCTTTTTTCTAGGGGATTCATTCCAGTGGCATCTTCCCCTCTTTCAGATCCAGGCACTGCTCCTGATGCCAACTTCACTAAAGAAGCTTAAGAGGAAGGCTCCAGCAGAGCCAGGTGGCATACTGAGGATAAAGGATGTTTTGATCAGCATTCAATGACACCGACCATATATTAAAGTCTTAGACACAGACCTTATATTTAAACCAGCAAAAAATAGGTTTGTTGAATTCCACGATCAATCATTGCCTGGGGAGGTTGTATTGCAGCAAATATATTCTGGTTTTGAAGTTCCGTTTGAATTCGTCTGAGAGGTGCTGGAATTCCTTGAGTCGTACTGCCAAATATAGGAACACATCGGTTTAGAAGCTCATAATTTACTTTCTGATTTTGGTTCACTTACAGGACTCTAGAATGATTTACAATACTCAAGTTGACTGGACACTTCTCCAAAAAGAGAAGTTTTAAACCTAATGGGTCTAATAAGTGAGGACAGACATGTTTCTTTCCAGTATTGAGAACGGTTGCAGAGGTGCTGCAATTACTCTCTAGCCACAAATAAAGTAAAATCAGACTTGCTCATGAAGATCTGAAAGCTCACAAAAATGTCAACAAAATCTTTAATGTTGGTCAAGGAGGCCTCCCTCACTTGACCCCATTTTATGGAATGGGTGAAGACTAACTCCACTCCCACAGTAGGTAGAAAAATAGCTTGGGTTGGCTCCAATGGATCCAAAGTTTTCAACACCTCTCCCGACATCTGCTAGCTCTGTGGTGTGAGCCTCACTGGGACAGCCTTAACCAAATGCCTCTCTCTTTAATTCCACCTGATCAAAGTCAAAGAAATTGGACACCATCGGAAGCACGTTTTTCCCTTGATCTAACCAGCTTTACGGAACTCAAATGCATCTTGCCTGCTGGCTTCATATTTCAAATTAATTTGTACTTTACAAGCAAGAAGTTCTTTACACGGCACACCCAAAGCAAGTGTTGCAAAATGTCTTTACAATATAATAACCCAATAAACACAGCAAATTATATTGTTTTGAGCCATGAGTCGGATGCTCCTGGGGGACGAAATGCCACCATAAATTCCTCAGGGAGGACAATGTCCTTACAATATGAATAGATCCACAAGCACTTCGCGCAAAAAAGTTCCAAAACTACAAAGAGTCTTAATATTGTATTCACAAAAATTCGAACATCTTATCCTTGGTATACAAGTTCTACAAAACACTAGCCAATATGTGTTTCGCATACTGGGCAAATATTTTCCAATCGACGTCCTCATGGCTTTTCCTATTAATAACATCCAAGACATTATTATTCAGAAAGTAACACAACCAATATCCTTATATGTGACGGGCGTGTGTTCCTCATTCTCCCACACCAATTATCCGTGTTGAGCGTTGTGTCTTGGCTGGTATTAATAGGAACAGCCCTGAGGAAGTCGATAGGAAAACATTTGCCCAGAACATTTTTCTCAGAGTGCTTGGAGATCTATTTATACTTTGTTCTTTATTTGTTTTTACAGCAAAGCAGTTTCAATAACATAAACACTGTCTAGATACACCCACTCTGAGGAAAATGGTGGTGCATGTCATATAAAAGTTGGCGGATCACGTGTGAGGATCCTTCATTCAACTGATAAAGGATAATGATAGGTAACGTGATGTGACAGAATCTGTAAACTAATCTATCAAATACTTCTTTAGTCATTAGAAGGCATGCCTGGTGGATATGATCAAGAGGTTTCTTGGGCAATTTCCAGACTAACTTGTTGGGTTTCCCCTTTGATTGAGAAAGACTGCTTGCTGAAAACTCAGATTTTTTACAGAGTTCATCAGTGTTTGATGACTGCTCGCTGATTGGCTTCTCCAGCCAGACAGTTTCACCAGCAGTATTGACACTTTTGACAAATGTTGAGTCTATTTAAGGCAACTATATGTTCGAGGCATATGAGCTGTAGAGATTCACACTTTGTGCATAGATCGCCATCTGGTGTTGGGCTCGGATGTTTGCACCTTGTTGTTGTCTTGGAAGAAGTCTTTGTAGTCACGAGATAGGTGACTCCTCCCTTGGACGATAGTGCGCATGGGCATCGACTCCATCCTCAGTTTGTTTTTTTCCGCCATCGGGTTCGGATGTAACTTCTGCGCTCCGGTTCCGTACTCTACTATTCAAACCTTTTCGACGCGCAAAACATGAAAAACTCGACGGTATTGTCTTTGTTCGCGTCCCCTCCGACGCGCTCCTCAAATCCTCGATTTCGGTCGTCGACGCGGGCCGCTGGGCTTATCGACGCCATTCGGGCCTACGGCTAATGGAAAGGACTCCATTTAAAAAATGCCCCCAGTGTGGAGCTAAATTCCCACACAGCGACCAACACAAGGTCTGTAACCTCTGTCTCTCGCCCGAGCACGAGGAGAATAATTGCCAGGCCTGCGCCTCCTTTCGATCAAAAAAGACTATCCGTGATCGCCGGGCCCGACGACACGTTATGGCGCAACGAGCAGCTCCGGTGCCGGAGGACATCTTCAACGAAGGCCCCGATGTCCCGGAGGATGATTCGGAGGACCTGGAAATCGTTTCCGAGGCAGACGACTCCGACTCAGACGACCACATCACCCCAGGTCAACGAGTGAGTACAACTGCCCCTACCCCAACCCCACCTGAAAAAAAGAAGGCTCCGGTCAAAACTTCGCCTGCTGGTCCCAGTCGCGACCGAAACAAAGCATCAGAAGCCCCGCCCCCGGGCCCGGCTCCAAAGACAAAGGACAAGCCTTCCGGCGGCTCGGGACCGAGCAAGCCGCATATCACTGCCCCGCAGACACCATCGGCACCGAAGCCGGGAGCTCGTCCTGCTCTCGCACTCCCCAAAAAGCCATCGGCACCGAGCACCTCGGCGCCGAAGGAAAAGGCCTCGGATCCGAAACCAAAATCTTCAGAACCAAAAAAGATTTCCGACTCCACATCGAAGCCGAAGGTTCCAAAAACCCCTTCCAAGGCTCCAGAGCAGAAATCTAAACCCCGCTCGGACCCGAAAATATCGGCGCCGAAAGCGATTATCGAACAGGAAGAACTTTTTCGACCGGATCCCATCGATCTGCAACAAAAAACTCTCCAAGTGGACCCTAAAACAGGACATGTGATCAATGTTCCACACAACAAGAGAAAATTCGACACCCCACACATCCCTGAGGTGCCTGTAAAGAAAAGAGACTGTGCCACTTCACCTTTACGACCCTCTTCTCCTGTTCTTCCTACTGAACCTTTCTTTTCTCCAAATTCTCCCATACTTCCAACATACTCACCACCACCACAGGATGATGATGATTTAGGGAGGGGGAGGGAATAATGACCATTTCATTGACCCTGATGACGACACACACGTGCCACAGGACAATTGGGATGATTATGATGACCCAGTAGATCCTCCAGACCTTCCTGATCCCCATGCATACCCCACAAAGCCATCTCCCCCAGATGACAATATTGGTTTTGGTCAGCTTATAGACAGAGCTGCCAAGTACCATGGTGTTCAAATGCATTTGGACCCCATAGAGGAGGACTTCCTAATAGACACCTTTGCACAGTCACAAAGGACGGTACAAACTTTACCAATGTTAAAAGACGTCATTAAACACGCCCCAGACATATTCAAAGACCCCGTAAGGGCTAGAATTCTCAATCCCAGAATTGACTAAAATATAAACCCGCTCCCAATGATCCCACCTACATCAAGGGTCAACTTCCTTTAGATTCTCTAGTGGTGACCAACGCTAGAAAACGTGCCAACTCTCAGAACTCCGGTGATGCTCCACCTCCGGACAAAGAGTCTAAATTATTAGATGCTTCGGGCAAACGAGTTGCTGCCCAAGCAGCTAATAACTGGAGGATAGCCAATGCGCAGGCATTACTTGCCAGGTATGATAGGGCTCATTATGACCAGCTGGAAACCCTATTGCAGCATTTGCCTGATCAATATAAGACCAAGGCCAATGATTTGATTCAGGAGGGCAAATTAATAACTAATGCATCAATCAAGTGTGCCCTCGATGCAGCAGACACCGCATCTAGGTCCATTAACACTAGTGTGTTACTAAGAAGGCATGCCTGGTTGCGCATTTCTGGCTTCAAACAGGAGGTACAAACAACTATCCTCAATCAACCGTTCAATCAAGAACAACGTTTTGGCCCAGCTGTAGATACAGCTCTAGAAAAAATGAAAAAGGACACTGAGACTGCTAAATCCATGGGCGCATTACAGTCCCCATCCACACGAGGTTCCTTTCGACGCTCCTTCTATAGAGGCGCATCCAAAAACATCGGTGCGGACACTGCTTCTTCCTCCTACAAAAACCCCTCACAAACTTCCCCCAACAAGGGATATTTTAGAGGTGGGTACAGGGGCAATAACAACAAAGGAAGAGGCCGAGGTAACAACAACACTCGCGCCTCTCCCACTAATAAGCAGTGACTTCCCTCCACACCATTCCACTCCGGTCGGAGGGAGACTCTCACAGTTCCTACCTGTCTGGAATTCCATCACTACAGACAAGTGGGTAAGACAAATTATCCAGTATGGTTACTGCCTGGAACTTACAACAACTCCACCCAACATACCACCCAAGCAGCGTCCAATGTCCACGGAACATCTCACACTCCTCAAACTGGAAGTTCTTTCGCTGCTTCAAAAACATGCAATAGAACCAGTCCCCATACAACATCAAGGAACAGGAGTTTACTCTCTCTACTTCCTAATCCCCAAAAAAGACGATATCCTAAGGCCAATACTGGACCCCAGACCTCTCAATCTCTACATACAGTCAGATCATTTTCACATGATCACTCTTCAACAGGTTCTTCCACTGCTTCAACAAGGCGACTTCCTTGCCACATTAGATCTCAAGGACGCCTACTTCCATATTCCCAAACACCCTGCTCACAGGAAATACCTAAGGTTCACAGTGGACGGCGAACACTATCAGTTCAAAGTCCTTCCATTTGGAGTGACCACAACACCCAGGGTTTTCACAAAGTGCCTTGCAGTAGTAGCAGCGCACTTGCGAAGACAACAAATCCATGTATTTCCGTACCTCGACGACTGGCTGATAAAAGCCAAGTCACACAACCAATGTGTTCACCACACTTACCAAACCATTCAGCTGCTACACAACTTGGGGTTCACAGTAAACTACACCAAGTCGCACCTTCAACCCTCCTACATACATCAGTATCTACGAGCCACAATAGACACTTCCAAAGCTCTAGCATACCCCAATCCAGCAAGGATAACCAGTATGCAAACCCTCATCTCCAAGTTTCAGCCTCAACACTCTCTCCCAGCACGAGTGTTTATGCAGCTGATAGGAATGATGGCCTCTTGCATTTTCATTGTACCTTACGCAAGACTTCAAATGCGCCCCTTACAGGAATGCTTAGCACGTCAGTGGAACCAGGCTCAAGGTCAACTTACAGATCTGGTGTTGGTGGACAGCCGCACACATCGCTCTCTGCAGTGGTGGAACATACAAAACCTTTCCACAGGGCGGCCGTTCCTAGAGCCAGTTCCACAGATAGTGCTAACAGCAGACGCATCACTCACCGGCTGGGGAGCCCATCTCCTAAACCACACAATTCAGGGCAGGTGGTCCACCCAACAAAAACTGTTCCACATCAATTACCAAGAATTACTGGCAGTATTTCTAGCGTTAAAGTCGTTTCAAACACATCTCCTCAACAAAGCTGTCCTAGTCCGCACAGACAACATAACAGCAATGTATTACATATAGCAACAAGGAGGAACACATTCTTTGCAGCGGTCTCATCTAGTGCAAAGTATATGGAGATGGGCCATTCCACAAAAAATATATCTTCTAGCAGAACATCTTCCAGGGGTCAACAATCAGATAGCAGATCTGTTAAGTCGTCAAACTCAACAGATACACGAATGGGAACTTCATCCGCAAGTTCTTCAACCCTTCTTCCACATGTGGGGCCAACCAGACATAGATCTGTTCGCCACACATGTAAACGCAAAATGCCCAACCTTCGCCGCCAGGTTCCCACACCCGTTGTCCAAGGGCAATGCGATATGGATGAACTGGTCAGGCAGATTTGCGTACGCTTTTCCGCCACTTCCGCTCATTCCACTAGTAGTACGCAAGCTCAAACAACAGTCTCTCAACATGATCCTAGTTGCTCCAACATGGGCACGGCAACCATGGTTCACAACACTACTCGAACTCTCAGTACTTCCACACCAAAAATTACGTCTCTCCCCAAACCTGCTAACACAGAACCATGGAGAGATAAGGCACCCAGATCCAGCACAACTGAATCTAGCGATCTGGCTCCTGAAATCCTAGAGTTCGGTTACCTTAACCTCCCACCAGACTGTATGAACATTATTAAGGAAGCCAGACGCCCCACTACTAGAGCTTGCTATGCAGCTAAATGGAAAAGATTTGTCATTTACTGCAACAATAACAAAATTGACCCATTAGATGCTTCAATTCAGAACATTATCTGCTATTTGCTACATCTACAAAGATGCAATCTGGCATACTCGTCAATAAGATTACATCTGGCTGCCCTGGCCGCCTACCTACAAAAGAGACAACATTTGTCATTGTTTAGGGTACCCGCTATCAAAGCCTTTAAGAAGGCCTTAAAAGGATAATTCCACCCAGACTGCCACCCTCTCCAGTGTGGAACCTAAACATTGTTCTTACTAGACTCATGGGTCCCCCATTTGAGCCTTTACACAAATGCGAATTACAATTCCTTACATGGAAAGTAGCCTTCCTTGTCGCAATCACCTCTCTCAGAAGAGTAAGTGAGATACAGGCTTTAACCATACAAGAACCATTCTTACAAATACATCATAACAAGGTGGTTCTTAGGACAAATCCAAAATTCCTTCCCAAAGTAATCTCTGCTTTCCACCTTAATCAATCAGTAGAGTTACCAGTATTTTTCCAAAACCTTGATTCGGTAGCGGAAAGAGCTCTTCACACCCTCGACCTCAAAAGAGCTTTACTTTACTATATAGACAGGACTAAAGCCTTTAGGAAAACAAAGCAACTATTTGTAGCTTTCTCTCCACCTCATAAGGGCAATCCTATTTCCAAAGCTGGAATTGCCAGGTGGATAGTAAAATGTATTCAAATATGCTATCAGAAAGCAAAACGTACGTTAACAATTCCCCCTAGAGCGCATTCAACACGCAAACTAGGGGCTTCCATGGCATTCTTAGGGAACATTGCCCTAGAAGACATTTGTAAGGCAGCAACATGGTCTACCACACACAACTTTACCAAACACTATTGTGTAGATGTGCAGGCAAAGCAACAAGCTTCTGTAGGCCAAGCTGTTCTTAAGACACTTTTTCAAACCACTGCAACCGATACAGGTGACCACCGCTAGGGGAGACACTGCTGTACAGTCTATGCACAAAGTGTGAATTCTGCAGCTCATATGCCTCGAACGTAAAATGCTACTTACCAGTATGCATTTGTTCTTGGCAGGTAGAGCTGCAGAGATTCACATGCCCACCCACCTCCCCGGAACCTGTATCTGTTCCAGTGTTATCTTACTTAGATACATTCTCATGGACATCTTTCTGTTTCTTACAAACTCCATCATTTCCCTTCATGGCGAAAAACAATCTGAGGATGGAGTCGATGCCCATGCGCACTATCGTCCAAGGGAGGAGTCACCTATCTCGTGACTACAAAGACTTCTTCCAAGACAACAACAAGGTGCAAACATCCGAGCCCAACACCAGATGGCGATCTATGCACAAAGTGTGAATCTCTGCTGCTCTACATGCCAAGAACAGATGCATACTGGTAAGTAGCATTTTCCTTTTACCCAAGACAGCCATCCCATCAAGAAGTACAGTGGTGATGACATCTCCAGAGGAGGAAAACCACAGCTATCCTCTGTGACTTTCAAACCTAAAACAAACAAACTCATTAGAACTTGAGCTTGAAAATCAACAATGTGGATAGAGGGGGATTGGCACGTTTCTGGGCAAATGGGATAAGGTGGGTCTGACAGATGATACAAATTTGTTGTATAGTGCTGTTTTAATTAAAACAGGTACTCTTTATTTCCTGTACTCCCTATAACCTCCTACAGACATCATGATGAACATAATCATCAAAGCCGCACTAGAAAGTGCGTCAGCTAGAGAGAGAGGCAAAGGATGATAATCTAGGTGCTTCCTAGTCTCAAAGAAAGGAATAGGTCTCAGGACTACATTTAATTTTGATCTCCTTTTTCTGGACAAATTATTTAACAAAAAGGCAGAAATTAAAGATGGTAACTCTTCTTCACAATTTATAGGCTTCAGGGTGGGATGTTAGTCTTAGAAGATGTGTACTTTCATATCCTGTTCTGGCCATGACACAGGAGGGATCTGCAAATTTGTGTTGAACGATTCGATTTGCAGTATTCCCCTCTGGTCTAAATTTAGCACAGTGTGTTTCCACCACAGTGATGGCAGTGGTAGCTGTTGATGTTTGGAGGAAGGGGATCTATTTGTAGCTGCACCTGCCAATGGAAGTAGAAGCCTTTATCCCAACCTATGGGCAATGTTATTCACAGGAATCTGTGAACTGTAAACCTTTCTGCCTGGAGGCTAAGAGGGATTGAATTCTATTGATGCACTCTTCCAGGGCATTTAACAAAGGGAATTTTGCGTCAAGGAGATTTTTACAAAGTCTATATGTGCCTCAAGATGTTAAAAATGACTTGATTTGAGTGTGACCAAGAAAGTGAGGCCTTTGAAGGCCTTTTGTCATATACTGGGACACTCTATTAATTATGCATCTCAACACCTGGTGCAACCACCAGGACTGGCTTTTCCGTGAAATCTTAGCCATGACACAACCAGACATTTGTAGTGATCTAAAAGCCATAAAGGGGATGCAGTGAGTACCTTACCAATGGCAAGAATGGCATGGTGACTGCCTTTGGTGAAGTTGGCACCTGTTCCTTTCTGAAACCATGTCCAGGATCACTTGTAGTAGGAAGCTGTATGTCTCAAATACCTCTGCTACAGACATGGAAAAGAGAGTTATCCCCTGTATATCCTTGCTTTCCACCTAAAGTATTCAGCATTTCTGCATGCATTTTGGCATAGTTATATTAATGAGCGTTGATGCCATATCAACCCACAGTATAATAAACCTGCAAAATATATTTGTTATGAATCATTGTGCGTATCATTTACTTTCTGTTACTGTGCTACCCAATTCTAATTTTTAAAGTCACTTTTATTTAGTACTTTTTGACCCATTTGTGTGCATATGTTTTTTATGTGTTGTGACTATCTGTATCTATAATGTTGTGCCATTCATTTCTGATGGATACTTCTACCTGCAGATTCCTCACTTTTAATTATCCCAGGCACCAGACTCGACCCAACAACTTTCAACGGCTCTTCCATGCTAGTCAGGGATGCTGGCTCCATGTCGGCACTGGAAACGCTATATAAGTGCCCCTCCCTGCGTCTTGATGCCAGTTACTTTTTTTCCGATGCCTTCAACAGAAATCCCAAGACCACTCTCTTGCTCTTAGAGAGTTTTCACAAAATTCTTCACACAAATTTGGTGCAGTGTAGGGATGAATTCTCCCAAGAGTTCAGGTTTCAAGCTCTGTAGAAATTGTGAAAGCCAGATGTCGATCACAAACCCCAATGATGTTTGTCTGTTGTGCCTGAGACTGCATCATGACACAGAGGCTATGTGATTTTTGGCTTAGTATGCATTCCAAGACCATTTAGGAAAGAGAGGTTAAGCATTTCATGGCTTGGGCGTGTGATGTTGTGAAGCTCGGTGTCATTACCGGCCTAGATCTAAGCCTTCCCCTCTTCAGGTCTTCCAAAGAAAAACACAATAAAGACAAGAAAAAGAAGAAACAATACTATTCCTCCTCGGTGGGTAAGCCTCTCAGGCATTCTCCATCTCTTGTGGAGTCGTCGTCCAAGCCTGTGTTGATGCTGATCTGGGAAGCAGGAGTCTTTTCAGCAGGTAGTCTAGCCCTCAAGTCACTATATGCCACGTTCCTGCTAGCAATATATACCCATACCTTGTGGGATATGGCCCATATGATTCTTCTCCACTTACTAGATCTCCTCAGAGAGAATTTTGTCAGGGTTGTCTGTGAAAGGCAAGATACATCCAGAAATGTTATTAAAGCCGGTCTGGACACAGCAGCCTCTGCCCCCACATGAACTGTGGGGGCTTCAGTGGCCCTTGATTGGCATGCCTGGTTGAGGTCATTGGTATTCTTGATTGATGTCCAGTTGACCGTGATGTATCTTTTATATGATGGAGTCAAGTTGTCTGGTAACAAAGTGGACTCAGCTTTATAGAGATTTAAAGGGAGCGGAACAGCAGGCTCCTCAAAAGGATCGCCTGAGGTTTTGTGGCTTCTCCAGAGGGTTTAAACTTAAGCAGCATCAGGCGACATAACTTCAGAAACAGCCTCAGAACAGTGTCATGAACAAGGGTAGAGGACACAGTATTTCTGATAGAGACTTCTAACTGCAGATTTCTCACCTTGTGAATTTCCTCAGGCGCCAGACTGGATTCATACTTTTTCTGATAGCAATGTCCTTGTGCATCGATAGGTGACGTTGTATGACTTCGCGTCAGATCCGTCCCGCCACGGATGTGACGTTAAGGCTACAATATCCACCTCACCTCCATGCTGTGACATCAGTTCCTTTCTTTCCATGGACTGGACACTTCTCCAGACATTGATATTTCCTCTTCTAACCCAGCTATGGCAACATAAGAGTCCACCGCATTCGCAATAGTGATTAGGAGGGCGGCAGAATGTTGGATGTCGCCCTGCCTACAAAAGAGGTGAAAAAGAATATTCTGACTGAGGTGCTCAATTCAGGCCAAACGAGGCAAGAACATCTGCTTCCTTTCAATGAGGCCCTTACTGGTGTGCTGTTGGGCACCTGGACGAAGCCAGGAGCTTGCCCACTGTAAATAGGCAGTGGCAAAGCAGCATAGGCTCACTCCCAGGTATTTGAATTTTTTGCTTCAATACCCTCCTCTGGAGAGTTAAGTGGTACAGGCATCCCCGAATCGCCTTAACGCTAAAACGTTCCCTACAACTCCTCCTGACAGAGTCAGAACGCATGGAGACATTCACAAAGCATATGTTTTCCTCAAGCTGCCTTGCCCCCAGGTCTGTTAATACTAATTGCCTCCGTGGGAGGTAATCGCATGTTGTGTGGGACAGGATGATGGATGTAGTGCCAGCTGTCCCGGATGACATACGGTGAACCTTAAATGCCTTATCACGGATGGCCAAGAAGCAGAAAAGTACTTCCTTTGCTCGGATCTGGATACAACTGACAGTCTAGGAGGATAGTTGGGATCAGTGTCTTGCTTCGGCATGGTGCTTGTATTCTCTCCACAGGCTATTCTTCCAACATCCAACAATACATAATGGACATGCCCTCCGACGGCTCTAGGCTATTTGGATCGAAGGTGGATTCGACCTTGGAAAGATTTGAAGAGAGCAAAGCCACTGATCACGCTCTAGGCCTAGCTCCGCCTGTTCGGCTTGACCCCAACAAACTCGCCCTTTTCAAGGCTTCGACAAGGGATTCCAGCAGAGGCAATGTCTTTGTCTTAAGAGGCCCCTCAGTTTTTACATTGATCGGAACAAAGGCCGCTGTTTGGATGATCAACTGTTTGTGGGCTCCTCTGGTGCGAAAAGGGCAAAGCAGTGCAAAAGAGAACAATCACCCAGTGGATTTTTCTGTCCAATAATTTCCGCTACACGCTAGATAGGAGTCAGCCCCAGGAGGCTTACCCTCATTCCACCAGAGCTACGGCTATGTGAACATTCCTCCACACATCACAAAGCACTATTGCCAGGACAACCAGAATTTCCTTGTCTGAGCCATTCCAGATATCCCCACTTGGTGAGGTACTGCTTTGGTATCTATTCACAAGGTGAGAAATTTGTGGTTAGAAGTCTCTATAAGAACAAGTTACTTATCATTGTTAGCATCTTTTCTGGCAGAGAATTTATCGACCGACAGATTGTTTACCAACCCACCCTCCTCACTGTTTTGTGGAATGGGCTCGTGCAGTCCATTATTAAGATCCTAATCTAGAGATCTGAACACTGGCATATTCTGATTTCCATGGGATGCGTGTCCTATGACGCAGAGAGAGATGAGAAGGAAACTGGCATCAGCATGTGGAGGTGAGGCAGATTGAGTGGCCCGGCATAATGCCCGAACAGATCCGACGCAAAGCTGCACGGCTCCATCTATTGACACACAAAGGAATTGCTATAAAAAATCTCCAGAACCAGGCTGGCGCGTTGCTAAAATTTACAAGGTGAGGAATTTGCGGTAGGATAGAGTCTCTACCAGAAAAGGCATTACCAAAGGTAATTAAGTTGTTCTTTCAAGCAATACAGAGGCATGAGCAAGGGGAGAGTTGGTAATATCCAATAGGCAGCTTCCTCCTCTTCCTAGGCCATCACCACCAGGAAACCACCTCTAGTGTGCCCTTGTCAAAGCATGTGAATCCATGGGAGGACAGGGTGTCTTTCTTCCTACAGGCCTGGAAGGCCATAATTTCTAACTGGTGGGTCCTTCAAATTTTTGAAAGGGGCTATGCCATACTGTAGGAAAGTGCCCTTTTTGACATGGTCACCCCCCTCTTTTTGTCTGGTAATTGGTGCAACTTTGACCGAAAGTGTGCTGAGTCCCTGCTAATCAGGTCCCCAGCACCAGATCTCTTTCCCTAAAACTGTACAATTGTTCCCACAATTGGCATCCCCTGTAAGTTTCTAGTAAGTGGTACCTGTGGGACCTAGGGCATTGGTTACCAAACAGGGTCCCCAGAGCTTCAGCACTTATTGTGCCACCCAAGGGACCCCTTAGCACCAACACACAGTCTGCCACTGTAGGCTGCATGCCCGCCCTGATACAGAGCAAAATGAAAACACGACGTGACACACCTCCTGTGTGCCTTGCCAACACACACTGCTTACAGTATAGGTAAGTCACCCCTACAGCAGGCCTTACCACTTAAGGCAGGGTGCACTATGCTACAAGAGGGTACATCTATGCGTGAGCAGAGGTGTCCTGTAATATCTAAGCCCTTCTTGGATATTACCAGTGAGTAGGGAAGCCATTTTGAAAGTACATGTGTTGGACACTAGTCATAACGGGTGTCACAGCAACATATTGGCATCACTGAAATGTGGAATGTTTGGTATCAAACATCTCTTATTAATAAGCCCACACTGATGCCAGTGTTGAATTTATTAATATCTGAACCCAGAGGGTACCTTAGAGGTACCCCCTGAAAAGCCACTATCCTCCAGTGTATTGGCTGGCCGGTCCAGACCTGCTCACCACCACAGAAATGCTTCTGACCCCCTATGAGGTGAGGGATTGCCCTCAGAGGTCAGGACACAAAGCCTGTTCTGTCTGGGGTGTTTACACCCTCATCCAAACAGGATGGCTAGCGATTAGCATTCCCGGGGCTGGCAGCTTCAAATGCGACTCCGGCTCTCCCCCAGTCCTGGAAGATGCCAACCCCCCTGTCTTGTCACCTTTTGGCACGAGAACAGGCGGGAAAATTAGTATTCGAGATAGGCTTGGTAACCACACCGGTCAGGCACACCCCTAAGGTGTCTTGACCGATGTGACCTACACGTTTAGGAATCCTCCATCTTTGTGTTGGCTGGATTCAGGACACTGAGTCAGGGTCGTGCCCACTTCCCACAAGAATTGGTCATGTAGGAGGGGTAGTGACCTCAGGGGTAAGTAGCCCAATTGACTACTGCCCTTCACTCCCCTAAATGCCCCTAAATTCTGTATTTCAGGGGGGCTCTGAGCTCAGGAATTTAGATCAACTTTGAAATCCTCAGAAGACTAAACCCAGGACCCTGCCGAGCATTAAAAAGGAAGAAAAGAGGAGCAGAAGACTGACATGATGCCAACTCGCCAGCCGTCTGTATGACAGTTCTGCTAAAGTCACCTCTGTCATGGGCTTTCCGCCTCCACAAACCTCAGAGGTCCTCCAGCACATCACAAGAAGCCCAAGGAGCTCTCTTGGAGCAGAGGAGTGACCCCTGCAACTGCAGGCACTGACCGCGACGACCCGGCACAGTGCACCTGCTGCTCACAGTGAACGGCGAGCAGCAACTGCCCAGGAAGAGGTCAGCAGACTCCAAAAGGCCCACAGCGTCTTCCTATAAAGCCTGAAGATCTTCTGTCCTCCAAGAGCCCAGCTGTGCCAATACCCGGAGTACCGACGACTTGCCGCGACCAAGGCTACTTTTCGAGACCAGTCCGGACTCCAACTCGCCCAACCGAGAGCCAACTGTCGAGGGACGTCAGCATCGCAGAGGCAGCCCGAGAGTGACTCCACTGTCCAGCTGTCACCCAATCTGTTGACCAGACCAAAGGTAAAGGAGGCCCTGCACCCGGGCCGCCCGGATCGACAGAATCCAGTTGTTCCTTGTTGCCAAGATCTTCCTGCACAGAGCCCCCTTTTGGGAGCTCCCGGACTTGTCCCCAAGTCCCCTTTTTCATGCTTTCCAAGTGGCCCTTGCTTTATCCAAGCGTGTTTTTGCGAACAGTGACCAGTCCCTCTTCCCTGCTGCACGGAGACTGCTAAGCGCAGCCCCAACCGATTTGATGGCTTTCCCTGATCCTCTAAGACGCAAAGATCGAAGTGGGTCCCCCAAGAACGCACAAAAATCTTAAGTATTCTATGTGTGCCATTTTTCTCCCATAGGATAACATTGTGCTCAATTGCGCACAAGTGCGAACTGTTTTTTTAACCTGCAAAAGATATGCAAAAGTAATTTTATGCAAAAATACTTACCTGTACCGAGTTTGAGTTCAAAAACATATTTATAAAAATATCTACATATTTTTCTAAATTGGTGTGAATCTCCTTTTTCAGTGCGTGTCTCACTTTTTCACTTGGTGTATGCAGTGAATTTTTTAGCACCCTTCTCTGATAAGCCTAAGGCTGCTCAACCACAACTACCCCTAGAAAGAGCACCTTGGTATTCCCTGTCCACTCATAAGGGAATACCTCTACTCGGTGCATGCTATATCTCGTTTTGGTATAGTATATACAGAGCCATCTTCCTACACATACCCTTCCAGCCAGCCCATCCCTGATCCCTCCCCCTCACTCTCTCTCAGACTGAAGATCATCTTGGAATATTGCGCAGGAAGTAGCATTCCTACTGCATAAAGGAGCAGTGGAGTTGGTGCCAAACCAGGAAATTGGACAGCAGTGCTATTCTCAGTTGTTCCTGGTTTCCAAGAAGGAAGATGGTATTCATCCGAACCTAGACATCCGGATCTTGAATTTCTATATCCGCAAGAAGTTCAAGGTGCTTCCTTGGCTTAGGTTTAGCCCATTTCTGCTGTACTTCATATCTGAAAGAGACACGTTAGTGACAGATTCCTTACCTTAGAATATCCCCAGGCGTCAGGCTGGATCCGGAAAGTTTTGCGTAGCAGTACCCCTGCGCGTCGGTAGGCGGCGTCGTGCGGCTCCGCGTCCGTCGTCGGCGTCGTGATCGCCGAGATGACGTCGCGGCCAGTACTTAGACGCCGCCCATGCGCGCTGGCGTCAGTTCTTTCTTTTTCCGCGCCAGTAAGCGCAGATCCGGATTGAGCAGTGCCCCAGTCATTTTTTGACTGAGTATTTTTTGAGACTTTTTTGTCCAAGTTTTCGAGTCGTTTCGACTCCAACGTGTCAGTAGGGATGCCCGGCTTCAAGCCATGCGAGGTCTGTAATCGCATGATGTCGATTACGGATCCGCACCGAGAGTGTCTCTTCTGCCTGGGGCCCGGCCACGACCCCACGTCGTGCCCCGAGTGTCGGTCCCTCGCCCGAAGGCTTTGCGAGAGCGGTCTCGAAAGCTTCTCGAGGCCCGGCACTCGGCTCCGCGCCGCTCGAGGTCCCGGTCCCGGGAGAGGTCGAGGAGCCGGTCGCGGAGCCGTCGTCATTCGTCGGGGTCGAAGTCTTCGTCTTCAGGTAAGGCAAAGCACAAGAGGTCTAAGAAGCGTCGCTCTGAGACCTCCCCTTGCCGGTCTCACGACTCGGCTGAGGGTCATGTTGGTACCGCCACCGCGGCTCCGGGAGTACCCGATGAGCCGACGCCGGCCAACCCGCCTGTTCCGGGTCCGACGTCGACTCCGGCCGACATCCAGAACTTCTTGTCGGCCATGGCTCGCATCTTCGGGCCTAAGGGTTACCCCGGTGCGCCTTCGGGCCCCGCGGGCCCCAGTGGGGGTCCTCCGGCACCACCGGCGGCTCCGGCACCGGTGTCTCCGGCGGCTCCGGCCCCGGCGCCGCAGGACCCCCTCGGATCCAGGCCTGGATCCCGGTTGACGCCGGTTGACCTGACGACACCTCCACCGGCGCCGACCTCCCCGGTAACGCTCACGGCGCCGTCCGAGGTCCCGGGCGACGCCGTCCCCAGGTTCTCCCCGGAACCGCACACGGAGCCGGATCGACGTCTGCCGACGCCGATTCCGACGCCGATGGGACTTTCCTTCCCTCATGTCCGCCCTCCATATTTTTCACCTGTTTTGGAGGACGGGGAGGACTGGGAGGGGTCGGAAGACCCTCTCACAGCCCAATGTGAGCCTTATCAGGACTGGGCAGAGGAACTGGGTGATGCCAGTGGCCTGGACACCTCTCCAGACCTTGGCATGCTGTCTCCTCCTTCCGTGGCTACGGAGGAGGGAGCAAGTTATGCAACGGTGTTGCGTAGGGCGGCCGCGGCCTAGCAGTACCCTTGCGCGTCGGTAGGCGGCGTCGTGCGGCTCCGCGTCCGTCGTCGGCGTCGTGATCGCCGGGATGACGTCGCGGGCAGTACTTAGACGCCGCCCCTGCGCGCTGACGTCAGTTCTTCTTTTTCCGCGCCAGTAAGCGCAGATCCGGGAAGAGCAGTGCCCTAGTCAATTTTTGACTAACTTTTTTGTGAATTTTTTCACTGTTTCTTTTTTGAGTCTTCACGACTCCTAGGTGTCGTAGGGATGCCCGGCTTCAAGCCATGCGGCGCCTGTGGTCGCATGATGTCGATCACGGACCCGCATCTCGAGTGTCTCTTCTGTCTCGGCCGAGACCACGACACGAAGTCGTGCCCTGACTGCCGGAAACTTCATCTGAAGGCTTTGCGAGAGCGGTCTCGAAAGCTACTCGAGGTCCGGCAGTCGGCTCCGCGCCGCACCAAGCCCCGGTCCCGGGAGAGGTCGAGGGGCCGGTCGCGGAGTCCCCGCCGGTCGTCGGAGTACAAGTCTTCGCGCTCCTTGGGTAAGTCGAAGCACAAAAAGTCTAAGAAGCATCATCGCTCTAAGACTTCGCCTCGCCGGTCTCGCGACTCGGCTGAGGCCCCAGTCGGCACCGTCCCCGCGGCCCCGGACATGCCTGTAGAGCCGACCCCGCATTACCCGTCCTTTCCGGGTTCGGGGGCGACTCCGGCCGAAATACAGGAATTCCTGTCGGCCATGGCCCGCCTCTTCGGGCCCTGAAGGGGTTGCCCCTGCGCCGCCGTCGACTCCGGTCCCGGCGTCGCCTGTCCCACCAGCCTTCACCCCGGCCTCGATCCCGGCTCCGGTGGTACCGCAACCCCCATCGACGCCGGTTGACCTAACCACGCCTCCGCCGACGCCGATGTCCCCGGTGCCATTTCTGACGCCGCCCGGGGCTCCGGACGGCGTTGGTCCCCGGCTCTCTCCGGCTCCGGACATGGAGCCAGACCGACGTCGCTCGACGCCGGCTCCGGCGCCGATGAGACCTTGGGTCCCGAATGTCCCTCCTCCTCTATATTTTGAACAAGAGGAGGACCAGGAGAGCTGGGAGGGGTCTGAGGACCCTCTCACACAACAGTGTGAGTATGATCCGGACTGGGCTGAGGAACTTGGGGATGCCAGTGGTCTAGACACCTCCCCTGACACTGGCATGCTGTCTCCTCCCGTGGCTACGGAGGAGGGAGCTAATTTTGCAACGGTGTTGCGTAGAGCAGCTGGAGCCTTACATCTCCAATTGCCTACTGTGGCCGTCAGGACTAACCTCCTGACAGAAGTGCTTCAGCCGGCGGCTTCCTCCTCGGAGACTGTGCTGCCGTTTAATGATGCACTCACTGACGTTCTTTTGGGTGCCTGGTCCAAACCCACCACAGGGGCTCCTGTGGATAGGAACGTGGCCCGACGCCATCGCCCTGCTCCGGGCGACCCCTTGTTTCTCTCCCAACATCCCACCCCGAGAGCTTGGTTGTCCAAGCCTCTGCCTCCCAAACCGCCTTCCCTACCGCCCTCCGGATAGGGAATCCAAACGCCTGGACCAATTTGGGAAGAAGGCTTTTTCTTCCTCCAGTGCTGGCTTGCGGTCCGTCAACACCGCTTGCCTTTTGGGCCGATATACCCACTCCCTGTGGGATTCGGTGGCGGCTGTTTTGCTGCAGTGTTCTGAGGAGGTCCAGACACTGCTTACCCGCGCCATTGCGGAAGGGCGAGATGCGGCTAAATACACCATACGTTGTGGCCTTGATACCGCCGACTCGCTGGGCAGATCGCTTGCGACGACGGTGGCGCTACGTCGCCACGCCTGGCTGAGAACAACTGGTTTCTCGGGTGATGTCCAGAATACACTCATGGACATGCCCTTTGATGGAGTCGGTCTTTTTGGTTCAAAGGCAGACACTGCGCTGGAGCGTTTTAAGGACTCACGGGCTACTGCCAAGTCCCTGGGCCTTTCTGTTGTACGCCCTCCGCTCACCTCTGCTTTTCGCCCCTTTCGTGGCCACGGAAGGGGCGCCCAGTCACGTCAGCTGCCCAGCCACCGGCCCGCGCAGCAAGCGTCTTCGCGTGGCCGAGGACGTGGATACCGCCGTGGCGGTTCGGGCAACCAGCGTGCGGGTCAGGCCACAACCTCCAACCCGTCCGCGGCCTCCAAGCCCTCCTAGTCCCTCCTTTCCGGTGCACAGCACGCCAGTAGGGGCAGGGTCCGCCATCACCTTCACCACTGGCGTCCCATCACCTCGGACAGGTGGGTCTTGGACATTGTCCGAAGGGGCTACTCCCTCCCCTTCGAGACCACTCCCCAGCCATGCCACCTCAATTCCACCGCATGTCAGGGGATCACTTGGTACTTCTGCAGAAGGAAGTTACGGCCCTCTTGGCCAAGAGGGCCATCGAGCATGTTCCGACCCCAGAAGTAGGACGTGGTTGCTACTCCCACTACTTCCTGGTGCCCAAAAAGGACAAGGAGGACATGCGTCCTATCTTGGACCTCCGGAACGTCAATCGCTTCCTCCGGAAGGAGAAGTTCAAGATGCTCACCCTAGCTCAGGTCTTGACTGCCCTCGACCCTGGAGACTGGTTGGTAGCGTTGGACTTGCAGGACGCTTATTTTCACATTCCCGTGCTGCCGGCCCACCGGCGTTACCTGCGGTTCACGGTAGGCCTCGAGCATTTTCAGTTCACCGTGCTCCCCTTTGGCCTTACAAGTGCCCCTCGGGTGTTCACGAAAGTGATGGCGGTGGTCGCAGCTCATCTGCGCCGGGCAGGGGTTCCAGTCTTCCCCTACCTCGACGACTGGCTGCTGAAGGCGGGCTCGTCCCAGGCAGTCGTCTCCCACCTCCAGACTACGGCCGAACTCCTGCACTCACTGGGGTTCTCCATCAATGTGCCGAAGTCGCATCTGATTCCTTCTCCACAGCTCCTTTTCATCGGAGCAGTTCTGGACACGACGCAGTTTCGGGCCTATCCTCCCGAACGGCGAGTCCGGGATATTCAGGCTATGATTCCCATCTTTCAGCCTTTATCCTGGGTTTCGGTACGGATGACCCTGAGGCTGCTGGGCTTCATGGCCTCCTGCATCCTGCTGGTCAATCATGCCAGATGGCATATGCGGGCTCTGCAGTGGGACCTGAAGTTCCAGTGGGCGCAGCACCAGGGCAACCTGTCCGATCACGTCCAGATCTCGGAGGGGACTGCAAAACAGTTGCAGTGGTGGCTCTCGAACCGGCAATGGGTCATGGGCAGATCCCTCTCCCTTCCCCAGCCAGAGCACACAGTTGTGACGGACGCGTCCCTTCTGGGATGGGGCGGTCACATGGGAGAGGCGGAGATCAGAGGCCTCTGGTCTCCGTCGGAGTCCCGGCTCCATATCAACCTTCTGGAGCTCCGGGCGATCCGACTTGCACTCAAGGCATTCCTTCCCTCTGTCAAATGGAAGGTAGTGCAGGTGTTCACAGACAACACCACCAACATGTGGTATTGCAACAAACAAGGCGGGGTGGGGTCGTGGACCCTTTGTCAGGAGGCTCTGCGCCTAAGGACATGGCTGGAACATCAGGGCATGTTCCTGATGGTTCAACACCTGGCAGGTTCCCTGAACGCCAGGGCGGACGAACTCAGCCGCAGGTGCATGATGGATCACGAATGGCGTCTTCACTCGGAAGTGGCGCAAGGACTCTTTCTGCAGTGGGGAGAGCCTTGGTTAGATCTATTCGCCACCGAAGAGAACGCGCAATGTCATCAGTTCTGCGCGTTGGAATTTCCAAGGCGGCACTCGCTCGGCGACGCTTTTCGTCGCGAGTGGAGTTGCGGTCTGTTGTATGCCTTTCCGCCTATACCACTTCTACCCACAGTGTTGAAGAAGATTCGGCGCGACCGGGCCCAAGTCATCCTTGTGGCTCCGGACTGGGCTCGAAGAGTTTGGTATCCCGAGCTACTCAGTATGAGCGTCGATCCCCCGATCCGTCTGCCTCTTCGGGAGGATCTTCTGTCGCAGCAGCAGGGGACGGTCCTCCACCCGAACCTGTCCAGCCTCCACCTGCTTGCGTGGAGATTGAGCGACGGCAGTTGATTCCTTTCGACTTGCCTCCCGAAGTTTGTGATGTGATTCTGGCAGCCAGGCGTCCCTCCACTAAGGTGGTATACGCCTGCAGGTGGAACAAGTTTGTGGCATGGTGCACAGCAAAGCCTGTGAATCCCCTCTCTGCCCCTCTTTCTGAGGTTCTTCTGTTCCTTCTTTCCCTGGCCCAACAGGGTTCTGCCCTGGGTACCATCAAGGGCTATCTTTGTGCAATCTCGGCCATCCTCAGGCTTCCTGATCAGCCCTCCCTTTTCAAGTCCCCTTTGGTTAACAGGTTTCTTAAAGGCATTACACACCTCTTCCCTCCTGTTCCGTTTGTAATGCCTCAGTGGGACTTGAACTTGGTTCTTACTTTTCTAATGTGCGCTCCCTTTGAGCCTCTACATAACTGTCCTCTTCGTCTTCTCACTCTGAAGACAGCCTTTCTGGTGGCCATCACCTCCGCTCGGCGGGTGAGTGAGCTCCAGGCTTTTTCATGCAAACCTCCCTTTCTGTCTGTCCATCCAGACAAGGTTGTTCTTAGGACTCGTCCGTCCTTCTTGCCAAAGGTGGTTACTGCCTTCCACATTGGGCAGACCATCACTTTGCCCACCTTCTTTCCGCCTCCGCATCCTTCCAGAGAGGAAGAGAGGCTCCACCGTCTGGACCCAAAACGTGCGCTTTCTTTTTATATCAACCGCACACAACACTTCCGGGTGGATGACCAGCTCTATGTTGGCTACGTGGGCGCCAAAAAAGGTTGGGCGGTGCACAAGTGAACCATCTCCCGCTGGGTAACCTTGTGTATCAAAGCCTGCTATTCTTTGGCTAAGAATGAGCCTCCTGTTGGGCTGCGTGCCCATTCCACCAGGGCAACGGCTGCTACCACGGCTTTAGGCCGCGGTGTTCCGCTGCAGGATATCTGTCAGGCAGCTACGTGGGCCTCGCTGCACACATTTACAAAGCATTACTGCCTTGACAGTCAGGTCCGGAGGGACGGCTTCTTTGGCCGTTCTGTCCTCCGGGACTTCCTTGTCTGATCTTTGTTCGCAGACCCACCACCGGGGTTGGTATTGCTGGGGTATCTATTCTAAGGTAAGGAATCTGTCACTAACGTGTCTCTTTCAGATGCACAAGTTACTAACTTGTGTAACGATATATCTGTAAGAGACAGTAGTTAGTGACAGATTCCTACCGCCCACCCATCCTCCCCGTTCTGCGAACTGATTTCTAGGGTTAAGGACATCCCTTTCAGGGCCCTAGTATTTTTCAGACACCTATGTCAGCTTCTTGCATGGCTCTGCGTTCCTGGCGCGGAAAGTCGTGTACAGAACTGACGTCAGCGCGCAGGGGCGGCGTCTAAGTACTGCCCGCGACGTCATCCCGGCGATCACGACGCCGACGACGGACGCGGAGCCGCACGACGCCGCCTACCGACGCGCAAGGGTACTGCTACGCAAAAACTTTCCGGATCCAGCCTGACGCCTGGGGATATTCTAAGGTAAGGAATCTGTCACTAACTACTGTCTCTTACAGATATATTGTTACACAAGTTAGTAACTTGTGCATCTGAAAGAGACACGTTAGTGATAGATTCCTTACCTTAGAATATCCCCAGGCGTCAGGCTGGATCCGGAAAGTTTTGCGTAGCAGTACCCTTGCGCGTCGGTAGGTGGCGTCGTGCGGCTCCGCGTCCGTCGTCGGCGTCGTGATCGCCGGGATGACGTCGCGGGCAGTACTTAGACGCCGCCCTGCGCGCTGACGTCAGTTCTTCTTTCCGCGCCAGTAAGCGCAGATCCGGGAAGAGCAGTGCCCTGGTCAATTTTTGACCATACTTTTGGTGATTTTTTCACTGTCTTTTTCCACCATTCAGGTGTCGTAGGGATGCCCGGCTTCAAGCGATGCGGCGCCTGTGCGCGGATGATGTCCGTCACCGACCCGCATTGGGAGTGTCTCTTCTGCCTCGGCCGAGGCCACGACACCGAGTCTTGTCCCGAATGCCAGGCCCTCAACCCGAAGGCTTTGCGAGAGCGGTCTCGAAAGCTCCTCGAGGCCCGGCATTCGGCTCCGCGGAAGCCCCGGTCGCGTGAGAGGTCCAGGGGTCGCTCGCGGAGTGCACACCGGTCGTCGGCGTCGAAGTCTTCTTCGTCCGGTAAGTCTCGACACAAGAAGTCCAAGAAGCATCGTCGCTCTCGGACTTCGCCTCGCCGGTCTCGCGACTCGGCTGAGGCCCCTCCCGGCACCGTCCCCGCCCCGCGGCCCCGGACTTGCCTGTGGAGTCGCCCCCGTCATACCCGCCCTTCCCGGGTTCGGGGGCGGATCCGGCCAAGGTACAGGAGTTCCTGTCGGCCATGGCCCGCCTCTTCGGGCCTTCAGGCCCCTCCGGTGCGCCTTCGGGCCCCGCGGGCCCTGATGGGGTTGATCCGGCGTCACCGGCGGCTCCGGCCCCGGCGTCGCCCGAGCCTCCAGCCTCGATCCCGGCTCCGGCTCCGGCCCCGGCCTCGATCCCGGCTCCACAACTCCCATCGACGCCGGTCGACCTCACGACACCTCCGCCGGCGCCGATGTCTCCGGTGCCGTTCTCGACGCCGCCCTGGGCTCCGGGCGGCGTCGTCCCCCAGTTCCTTCCGGCTCCGGACATGGTCCCGGAGCGACGTCGCTCGACGCCGGCTCCGGCGCCGATGGGACCTTGGGTCCCAAATGTCCCTCCTCCTCCTTATTTTGAACCAGAGGAGGACCAGGAGGACTGGGAGGGGTCTGATGACCCTCTAACACGCAACTGTCAGTATGATGAGGACTGGACAGAGAGTCTAGGGGAGGCCAGTGGTCTGGATACTTCTCCTGACACTGGCATGCTGTCTCCTCCCGTGGCTACGGAGGAGGGGGCCAATTTTGGTACGGTGTTGCGTAGGGCTGCTGGGGCCTTACGTCTCCAGCTCCCTACTTTGACGGTCAAGACTAACATCTTGACAGAGGTGCTTCAGCCGGCAGCCTCCTCTGCGGAGACTGTGCTGCCGTTTAACGACGCCCTCACGGACGTTCTTTTGGGCGCCTGGTCCAAGCCCAACACAGGGGCTCCTGTGGATCGGAACGTGTCACGACGCCATCGCCCCGCTCCGGGCGACCCCCTGTTTCTTTCTGTCCACCCCACTCCTGAGAGCTTGGTTGTCCAAGCCTCCGCTTCCCAAACCGCCTTCCCTACCGCTCCTCCGGATAGGGAATCCAAACGCCTGGATCAGTTTGGGAAGAAAGGTTTTTCTTCCTCCAGTGCTGGCTTGCGGTCCGTTAACACCGCTTGTCTTTTGGGCCGATATACCCACTCCCTGTGGGATTCGGTGGCGGATGTTTTGCCCCAGTGCCCTGAGGAGGTCCAGGCACTGCTTTCCCGCGCCATTGCGGAAGGAAGGGATGCGGCCAAATACACTATCCGTTGTGGCCTTGACACCGCCGACTCGCTGGGCAGGTCGATTGCAACGACGGTGGCGCTCCGGCGCCACGCCTGGCTGAGAACCACTGGTTTTTCAGGGGATGTCCAGAATACTCTCATGGACATGCCCTTTGATGGAGTCGGTCTTTTTGGGTCCAAAGCAGACCATGCGTTGGAGCGCTTTAAGGACTCACGGGCTACTGCAAAGTCCCTGGGCCTTTCTGCTACACGCCCTCCGCTGCCTTCTGCTTTTCGCCCCTATCGTGGTCACGGTAGGGGCGCCCTTCACGTCAGCAGCCCAGCCACCGGCCCGCGCAGCAGGCGTCTTCGCGTGGCCGAGGACGTGGATTCCGCCGTGGCGGATCGGGCAACCAGCGTGCGGGTCAGGCCACCACCTCCAACCCGTCCGCGGCCTCCAAGCCCTCCTAGTCCCTCCTTTCAGGTGCACGGCACGCCAGTAGGGGCAGGGTCCGCCATCACCTTCCCCACTGGCGCACCATCACCTCGGACAGGTGGGTCTTGGACATTGTCCGAAGGGGCTACTCCCTCCCCTTCGAGACCACCCCCCAGCCATGCCACCTCAATTCCACCGCATGTCAGGGGATCACTTGGTGCTTCTACGGAAGGAAGTCACGGCCCTCTTGGCCAAGAGGGCCATCGAGCATGTTCCGACCCCAGAAGTAGGGCGTGGTTGCTACTCCCACTACTTTCTGGTGCCCAAAAAGGACAAGGAGGACATGCGTCCTATCTTGGACCTCCGGAACGTCAATCGCTTCCTCCGGAAGGAGAAGTTCAAGATGCTCACCCTAGCTCAGGTCTTGACTGCCCTCGACCCAGGAGACTGGTTGGTAGCGTTGGACTTGCAGGACGCGTATTTCCATATCCCCGTCCTGCCGGCCCACCGGCGTTACCTTCGGTTCACGGTAGGCCCCGAGCATTTTCAGTTCACCGTGCTCCCCTTTGGCCTTACAAGTGCCCCTCGGGTGTTCACGAAAGTGATGGCGGTGGTCGCAGCTCATCTGCGCCGGGCAGGGGTCTCAGTCTTCCCCTACCTCGACGACTGGCTGCTGAAGGCGGGCTCGTCCCAGGCAGTCGTCTCCCACCTCCAGACTACGGCCGAACTCCTGCACTCGCTGGGGTTCTCCATCAATGTGCCGAAGTCGCATCTGATTCCTTCTCCACAGCTCCTTTTCATCGGAGCAGTTCTGGACACGACGCAGTTTCGGGCCTATCCTCCCGAACGGCGAGTCCGGGATATTCAGGCTATGATTCCGATCTTTCGGCCTTTATCCTGGGTTTCGGTACGGATGACCCTGAGGCTGCTGGGCCTCATGGCCTCCTGCATCCTGCTGGTCAATCATGCCAGATGGCATATGCGGGCTCTGCAGTGGGACCTGAAGTTCCAGTGGGCGCAGCACCAGGGCAACCTGTCCGATCACGTCCAGATCTCGGAGGGGACTGCAAAACAGTTGCAGTGGTGGCTCTCGAACCGGCAATGGGTCATGGGCAGATCCCTCTCCCTTCCCCAGCCAGAGCATACAGTTGTGACGGACGCGTCCCTTCTGGGATGGGGCGGTCACATGGGAGAGGCGGAGATCAGAGGCCTCTGGTCTCCGGCGGAGTCCCGGCTCCATATCAACTTTCTGGAGCTCCGGGCGCTCCGGCTTGCACTCAAGGCATTCCTTCCCTCTGTCAAAGGGAAGGTAGTGCAGGTGTTCACAGACAACACCACCGCCATGTGGTACTGCAACAAACAGGGCGGGGTGGGGTCTTGGACCCTTTGTCAGGAGGCTCTGCGCCTCTGGACATGGCTGGAACATCAGGGCATGTTCCTGATGGTTCAACACCTGGCAGGTTCTCTGAACGCCAGGGCGGACGAACTCAGCCGCAGGTGCATGATGGATCACGAATGGCGTCTTCACTCGGAAGTGGCGCAAGGACTCTTTCTACAGTGGGGAGAGCCTTGGTTAGATCTATTCGCCACCGAAGAGAACGCGCAATGTCATCAGTTCTGCGCGTTGGAATTTCCAAGGCGGCACTCGCTCGGCGACGCTTTTCGTCGCGAGTGGAGTTGCGGTCTGTTGTACGCCTTTCCGCCTATACCACTTCTACCCAGAGTGTTGAAGAAGATTCGGCACGACCGGGCCCAAGTCATTCTTGTGGCTCCGGACTGGGCTCGAAGAGTTTGGTATCCCGAGCTACTCAATATGAGCATAGATCCCCCGATCCGTCTGCCTCTTCGGGAGGATCTTCTGTCGCAGCAGCAGGGGACGGTCCTCCACCCGAACCTGTCCAGTCTACACCTGCTTGCGTGGAGATTGAGCGGCGGCAGTTGATTCCTTTCGACTTGCCTCCCGAAGTTTGTGATGTGATTCTGGCAGCCAGGCGTCCCTCCACTAAGGTGGTATACGCCTGCAGGTGGAACAAATTTGTGGCATGGTGCACAGCAAAGGCTGTGGATCCCCTTTCTGCCCCTCTTTCTGAGGTCCTTCTGTTCCTTCTCTCTCTGGCCCAACAGGGTTCTGCCCTGGGTACCATCAAGGGTTATCTTTGTGCTATCTCGGCCTTCCTCAGGCTCCCTGATCAGCCCTCCCTGTTCAAGTCCCCTGTTGTTAACAGGTTCTTAAAAGGCATTACTCACCTCTTCCCTCCTGTTCCGTTTGTAATGCCTCAGTGGGACTTGAACTTGGTTCTTACCTTTTTAATGTGCGCTCCCTTTGAGCCTCTGCATAACTGTCCTCTTCGTCTTCTGACTCTGAAGACAGCCTTTCTGGTGGCCATCACCTCCGCTCGGCGGGTGAGTGAGCTCCAGGCTCTATCTTGCAAGCCTCCCTTTCTGTCTGTTCATCCAGACAAGGTTGTTCTTCGGACGCGTCCGTCCTTCTTGCCAAAGGTGGTTACTGCTTTCCACATTGGGCAGACCATCACTTTGCCCACCTTCTTTCCGCCTCCGCATCCTTCCAGAGAGGAAGAGAGGCTCCACCGTCTGGACCCAAAACGTGCGCTCTCCTTCTATATCAACCGCACAAAACACTTCCGGGTGGGTGACCAGCTCTTTGTTGGCTACGTGGGCGCCAAAAAGGTCGGGCGGTGCACAAGAGGACCATCTCCCGCTGGGTTACCTTGTGCATCAAGACCTGCTATTCTTTGGCCAAGAAGGAGCCTCCTGTTGGGCTGCGTGCCCATTCCACCAGGGCAACGGCTGCTACCACGGCCTTGGGCCGCGGTGTTCCGCTGCCGGTTATCTGTCAGGCAGCTACGTGGGCCTCGCTGCACACGTTTACTAAGCATTACTGCCTTGACAGTCAGGTCCGGAGGGACGGCTTCTTTGGCCGTTCTGTCCTCCAGGACTTCCTTGTCTGATCTTTGTTCGCAGACCCACCACCGGGGTTGGTATTGCTGGGGTATCTATTCTAAGGTAAGGAATCTATCACTAACGTGTCTCTTTCAGATGCACAAGTTACTAACTTGTGTAACGATATATCTGTAAGAGACAGTAGTTAGTGATAGATTCCTTACCGCCCACCCATCCTCCCCGTTCTGCGAACTGATTTCTAGGGTTAAGGACATCCCTTTCAGGGCCCTAGTATTTTTCAGACACCTGTGTCAGCTTCTTGCATGGCTCTGCGTTCCTGGCGCGGAAAGTCGTGTACAGAACTGACGTCAGCGCGCAGGGGCGGCGTCTAAGTACTGCCCGCGACGTCATCCCGGCGATCACGACGCCGACGACGGACGCGGAGCCGCACGACGCCACCTACCGACGCGCAAGGGTACTGCTACGCAAAACTTTCCGGATCCAGCCTGACGCCTGGGGATATTCTAAGGTAAGGAATCTATCACTAACTACTGTCTCTTACAGATATATCGTTACACAAGTTAGTAACTTGTGCGTCAGGACTAACCTCCTGACGGAAGTGCTTCAGCCGGCGGCTACCTCTTCGGAGCCACTGCTGCCGTTCAACGACGCACTTTCTGACGTTCTCTTGGGCACCTGGTCCAGGCCCACCACAGGGGCTCCTGTGGACAGGAACGTAGCCCGACGCCATCGCCCGGCCCCGGGCGACCCCTTGTTCCTCTCCCAACACCCCACCCCCGAGAGCTTGGTTGTTCAAGCCTCTACCTCTCAGAGCGCCTTCCCTACGGCTCCGCCGGACAGGGAATCCAAAAAGCTGGAACAATTTGGGAAGAAGATTTTTTCTTCCTCCAGTGCTGGCTTGCGGTCCGTGAACACCGCTTGCCTTTTGGGCCGTTATTCCCACTCTCTGTGGGATTCGGTGGTGCAAGTGCTGCCTAAGTGACCTGAGGAGGTCGAGACACTACTCACCCGTGTTATTGCAGACGGGAGAGACGCGGCGAAGTTCACAATCCGATGTGGCCTAGACACCGCTGACTCGCTGGGCAGATCGCTTGCTACGACAGTGGCGCTTCGCCTTCACGCCTGGCTGAGGACCACTGGTTTCTCGGGCGATGTCCAAAACACCCTTATGGACATGCCCTTTGATGGTATCCGCCTTTTTGGTAATAAGGCAGACAGCGCGCTGGAGCGCTTTAAGGACTCGCGGGCTACGGCCAAGTCCTTGGGCCTCGCGCCCTCCGCAGCAGTCTGCTTTTCGCCCCTTTCGTGGCCACGGAAGGGGCGCCCAGTCACGTCCATTGCCCAGCCACCGGCCCGCGCAGCAAGCGCCTTCGCGTGGCCGAGGACGTGGCTCCCGCTAAGGCGGGTCGGGTAACCAGCGTGCGAGTCAGGCCACCACCTCTGCCCCGTCCGCGGCCTCCAAGCCCTCCCAGTCCATCCTTTCAGGTCCACAGCATGCCAGTGGGGGGCAGGGCCGCCATCACCTTCACCACTGGCGTACCATCACATCGGACAGGTGGGTCTTGGACATTGTCCGAAGGGGCTACTCCCTCCCCTTCGAGACTACCCCCCCCAGCCATGCCACCTCAATGCCACCGCATGTCGGGGGATCATTTGGTGCTTCTTCAAAAGGAAGTTGCGGCCCTCTTGGCCAAGGGGGCCATCGAGCGCGTTCCGACCCCAGAAGTAGGGCGTGGTTGTTATTCCCACTACTTTCTTCTGCCCAAAAAGGACAAGGAGGACAGGCGTCCTATCTTGGACCTCCGGAACGTCAATCGCTTCCTCCGGAAGGAGAAGTTCAAAATGCTCACCCTAGCTCAGGTCTTGACTGCCCTCGACCCTGGAGACTGGATGGTAGCGTTGGACTTGCAGGACGCATATTTTCACATCCCCGTCCTGCCGGCCCACCGGCGTTACCTGCGGTTCACGGTAGGCCTCGAGCATTTTCAGTTCACCGTGCTCCCCTTTGGCCTTACCAGCGCCCCTCGGGTGTTCACGAAAGTGATGGCGGTGGTCGCAGCTCATCTGCGCCGGGCAGGGGTTCCAGTCTTCCCCTACCTGGACGACTGGTTGTTGAAGGCAGGCTCGTCCCAGGCAGTCGTCTCCCACCTCCAGACTACGGCCGAACTCCTGCACTCGCTGGGGTTCTCCATCAACGTGCCGAAGTCGCACCTGATTCCTTCTCCACAGCTCCTTTTCATCGGAGCAGTTCTGTACACAACGCAGTTTCGGGCCTATCCTCCCGAACGGCGAGTCCAGGATATTCAGGCTATGATTCCGATCTTTCAGCCTCTATCCTGGGTTTCGGTACGGATGACCCTGAGGCTGCTGGGCCTCATGGCCTCCTGCATCCTGCTGGTCGATCATGCCAGATGGCATATGCGGGCTCTGCAGTGGGACCTGAAGTTCCAGTGGGCGCAGCATCAGGGAAACCTGTCCGATTACGTCCAGATCTCGGAGGGAACTGCAAGGCAGTTGCAGTGGTGGCTCTCGAACCGGCAATGGGTCACGGGCAGATCCCTCTCCCTTCCCCAGCCAGAGCACACAGTTGTGACGGACGCGTCCCTTCTGGGATGGGGCGGTCACATGGGAGAGGCGGAGATCAGAGGCCTCTGGTCTCCGGCGGAGTCCCGGCTCCATATCATCCTTCTGGAGCTTCGGGCGATCCGACTTGCACTCAAGGCATTCCTTCCCTCTGTCAAGGGGAAGGTAGTGCAGGTGTTCACAGACAACACCACCGCCATGTGGTACTGCAACAAACAAGGCGGGGTGGGGTCGTGGACCCTATGTCAGGAGGCTCTGCGTCTCTGGACATGGCTGGAACATCAGGGCATTTTCCTGATGGTTCAACACCTGGCAGTTTCCCTGAACGCCAGGGCGGACGAACTCAGCCGCAGGTGTATGATGGATCACGAATGGCGTCTTCACTCGGAGGTGGAGCAAGGACTCTTTCTACAGTGGGGAGAGCCTTGGTTAGATCTATTCGCCACCGAAGAGAACACGCAATGTCATCAGTTCTGCGCGTTGGAATTTCCAAGGCGACACTCGCTCGGCAACGCTTTTCGTCGCGAGTGGAGTTGCGGTCTGTTGTACGCCTTTCCGCCTATACCACTTCTACCCAGAGTGTTGAAGAAGATTCGGCGCGACCGGGCCCAAGTCATTCTTGTGGCTCCGGACTGGGCTCGAAGAGTTTGGTATCCAGAGCTACTCAGTATGAGCATCGATCCCCCGATCCGTCTGCCTCTTCGGGAGGATCTTCTGACGCAGCAGCAGGGGACGGTCCAACCACCCGAACCTGTCCAGTCTCCACCTCCTTGTGTGGAGATTGAGCGGCGGCAGTTGATTCCTTTCGACTTGCCTCCCGAAGTTTGTGATGTGATTCTGGCAGCCAGGCGTCCCTCCACTAAGGTGGTATACGCCTGCAGGTGGAACAAGTTTGTGGCATGGTGCGCAGCAAAGGCTGTGAATCCCCTTTCTGCCCCTCTTTCTGAGGTTCTTCTGTTCCTTCTTTCTCTGGCCCAACAGGGTTCTGCCCTGGGTACCATCAAGGGCTACCTTTGTGCAATCTCGGCCTTTCTCAGGCTTCCTGATCAGCCCTCCCTTTTCAAGTCCCCTGTTGTTAACAGGTTTCTAAAAGGCATTACACACCTTTTCCCTCCTGTTCCGTTTGTGATGCCTCAGTGGGACTTGAACTTGGTTCTTACCTTTTAATGTGCGCTCCCTTTGAGCCTCTCCATAACTGTCCTCTTCGTCTTCTCACTCTGAAGACAGCCTTTCTGGTGGCTATCACCTCCGCTCGGCGGGTGAGTGAGCTCCAGGCTCTTTCTTGCAAGCCCCCCTTTCTGTCTGTTCATCCAGACAAGGTTGTTCTTAGGACGCGTCCGTCCTTCTTGCCAAAGGTGGTTACTGCCTTCCACATTGGGCAGACCATCACTTTGCCCACCTTCTTTCCGCCTCCGCATCCTTCCAGAGAGGAAGAGAGGCTCCACCGTCTGGACCCAAAACGTGCGCTTTCTTTCTATCTGAAACGCACACAACAGTTCCGGGTGGACGACCAGCTCTTTGTTGGCTACGTGGGCGCCAAAAAAGGTCGGGCGGTACACAAGCGGACCATTTCCCGCTGGGTTGTCTTGTGTATCAAAGTCTGCTATTCTTTGGCTAAGAAGGAGCCCCCTGTTGGGCTACGTGCCCATTCCACCAGGGCGACAGCCGCCACCACGGCTTTGGGACGTGGTGTCCCATTGCAGGACATTTGTCAGGCAGCTACGTGGGCCTCGCTGCACACGTTTACCAAGCATTACTGCCTTGACAGCCAAGTCCGGAGAGACAGCTAAGGAATCTGTCACTAACGTGTCTCTTTCAGATGCACAAGTTACTAACTTGTGTAACGATATATCTGTAAGAGACAGTAGTTAGTGACAGATTCCTTACCGCCCCACCCATGCTCCCCGTTCTGCGAACTGATTTCTAGGGTTAAGGTCATCCCTTGCAGGGCCCTAGTTTTCAGACACCAGTGTCAGTTTCTTGCATGGCTCTGCGTTTCTGGCGCGGAAAGTCGTGTACAGAACTGACGCCAGCGCGCATGGGCGGCGTCTAAGTACTGGCCGCGACGTCATTCCGGCGATCACGACGCGGAGCCGCACAACGCCACCTACCGACGCGCAGGGGTACTGCTACGCAAAACTTTCCGGATCCAGCCTGACGCCTGGGGATATTCTAAGGTAAGGAATCTGTCACTAACTACTTTCTCTTACAGATATATCGTTACACAAGTTAGTAACTTGTGCGTTAATTTTTCTCCTGAGCCGGCCCTCATCGTTGCTTGCTTTTCCTGCCTTTTTGGCGCTCCTCCCAGTACCTACTTAAAGGAGGCTGCAGTGCTGATGTGCCAAAGGCAAGTCTGTTTGCTCCCGTCCGCGCCTCGACCGCGCCCAGCACCAGGAACCCTGGCCCTACTGCAACTCACAGATAACACCGCCGCCGAGCTCCAAGCCCTGCCGCACCTCTCCACGTTCAACAGTAGTAACTTTTTCCTGCCGGCATTGTCTCTTCTTCTGGAACACCGGAACACCTGCACCCACAACGACCGCCACTATGCCAACCACAACCGCTTCAGAACAACTCCACTGCATACTTCTCAACGCACAATCACTCTGCAAGCACACCATTAGATCTGGGACATCATCACCCTCCTCACCCAGATGTCATCTTCCTCACTGAGACCAGGCTCAGCCCTGCATCAGCGCCCGACATCACCTCAGCAACGCCCGACAGCTACCGGATAGCACACTGAGACCGCATCAACAAACACGGCGGTGGAATCGCCATCATCCACAAAGAAACCATCCACTGCACCACCACCACAGACGACACTACCCTGATCATGTAACGCCTCAGCTTCCAACTTCAAAACAATGGCAAAACCACCATCAGAGGCATCCTCGCTTACAGACCACCAGGGCCTCGCCCCACCTTCTGCAACGCCATCACCGAATTCATCGCCCGCTCGCTATTGACAATACATGTTCCTTGGAGACCTCGACTTTCACTTCGACGACGTTAACAACACCAACACCGCCAACCTCCTCGAAAGCATGAACAGCATCGGCCTCACCCAACTAGTCACCAACATTACACACATCACAGGACACACACTTAAGCCCATCTTCACAGCCAGCGACAGTCAGTACAGTCACATCACTGAGCTCACCTGGATAGACACGCCATTGTCCACTTAACCATCACAGGATCCCCCGGCACCAAGCCGCCCAGCACCTCAAAACCCACCTGGAACAAAATATCAGAGAGCCATTGGACCGACGCCCTTAACACCTCACACCGCAACCAATCTAGAATAGGCTGTCAGGAACTTCTCTGCCTGAATCACCAATTGTGCCGACAGTCGCCCTCGTCAAGCCCACCAAACTCAAGAGATCCTCCAAACAGGCCAGTTGGTGCACCACAGAACTGAGAACCACTAAACGCAACTGCAAGCTACTTGAAAGGAAATGGCGCACCATCAAGGAGCCCACGGACCGAGCCACATTCAAGATATCCCTCAACCAATACCACCAACTCTTGGAAGAGACGAAAAGGAGCCCCCTTGTCGACCACATCGAAGCCAGCTCTAACCACATCAAAGAACTCTTCAACATCGTCAGAGTTCTCCAATCCCTCAGTCACCGAAAGCATCATCACCCCTTCCCAGGAACTCTGCGACACTCTGGTGGACTTTTTCCACGACAAGATCTCCACCATCTACAAACACTTGAAAGCCCAACCCACTGCCACTGACATCCTCAGCCTCCTCGCTCCCACAGATGCCAGCCCCAACCACCTGCTCACCACCTGGGACCAGCTCACCACACAAAACACCACAGCCACCATGAGCTCTGTCCACTCCGGAGCACCCACAGGCCCCTGTCCCCACCGCATCTTCTACCTCGGGAGCAAGATGACCAGTAACGAGCTCACCGCCATCTTCAACACATCCATCACCATCGCCAATTTCCTCGAATAATGGAAACATGCAGAAGTCAAACCCCTTCCGCCAACCCCAACAACCTCAAGAACTACCGGCCATCTCTCTGCTCCCCTTTCCCACCAAAGTCCTTGAAAAGGCCATCAACTGCCAACTCACGAACACCTGAAGAGCAATAATCTTCTGGGAACCTCCCAATCTGGATTCCGCACCAAGCACAGCACCAAAACCGCCCTGCTCGCGAACACCGATGCCATCAGAACCCTCCTTGACTGGGGAGAAATGGAGGCCCTGATCCTCCTTGACCTCTCAGCATCGTTTGACACTGTATCCCACCACACCCTTATCAAAAGACTTCACCACATTGGAACCCAAGGAGAGGCCCTCCAATGGATCGCCTCCTTCCTCACCGGAGCATGCCAGAGAATCTGTCTACCACCTTTCTCCTCGGAACCTAAGAACATCATCTGCGACGTCTTACTAGGCTTGTACCCCAGCCCTACACTATTCAACAGCTACATGACCCCCTTGGCCAACATCATCAGAACCCATGGACTAAACATCATATCCTACACTGACAATACCCAACTCATCATCTCACATCAGAAGACCCCTCCACAACGATGGCCAACTTCAGCAGGTGTATGACGAGCGTCGCCGACTGGATGAAAGACAACTGCCTAAATTCAACCCAGACAAAACAAAAGTGCTGATCTTCGAGAACAACACCTTCCCGTGGAATTACTCCTTGTGGCCTTCCAAACTAGGACCCTCACCCACTCTGACAGACCATGCTCGCAACCTTGGCATCATCCTGGACACACAGCTCACCATGAAAAGCCAGATCAACGCAGTCTGCTGGACACTCTTTGCATGCTCCATAAGATCTTCAAATGGCTCCTCGTCAACACCAAACGGACTGTCACTCAAGCCCTAGTCACCAGCCGACTGGACTACGGCAACGCACTCTATGTAGGAATCACCTCGCACCTCTTCATGAGACTGCAGACCATGCAGAATTCAGTGGCCAGACTCATCCTCGACCTCTCAAAGTGGACCCACATCACCCCCACCTCAAGAAGCTCCACTGACTCCCCATTCAGAAGAGATGTTGATTCTAGATGTTGTTCCACACCTACACAACCAAGGACTTGCATACATCAACCTCCGCCTGAACTTTCACCAACCTTCCAGACACCTGCACTTCGCCTCCCTCGCTCACACCCCGCATCCACCAGAGCAACATTGGAGGACACTCCTCCTACCTCGCTGCAAAATCCTGGAACAACCTCCCCCTTCACTTCTGGACCTCATCCTCTCTGCTGGAATTCAGGAAGGGACTCAAGACCTGGCTATTCAACTGAACCCTCCTTAGACAGCAGGAGTCTCAGTGCCTGGATACCCTCACAGGTGGTTAGCCATGCTCTATAAGTCCTGCTTGATTTGATTTGAGGTTCTTCTGGGACTGGAAGCAGTAGACTGGATGGTGCCCCTCAACTTACAGGACACGTATTTTCACATAAAGATCCTGCCATCACACAAAATGTGCCTGTGATTTGAGAAAGGGTCAATCCACTACCATTTCTCAGCCATGCCTTCTTGGTTGACATCAGCACCTCAAGTCTTCATGAAGGTAGTTGTGGTGGTAGCTGCATACCTCAAGCAGTCAAGTATCCCACTATTTCTATACCTGGACAACTGGCTGCTCAAAGTGATTTGGCCACAGAAGGTGTTGCGTCATCTGCAAACAATAGTGTCCTTGTTCAACCTGAGCTTTTCTATCAATGTGCCCAATCCTCCTGTTCATTAGGGCTGTACTGGACATGAGGTCACTTCAAGAATTCCCTCCTCCACTGAGTGCTCCATACATTCAGGTTATGATTCAGATTTTTCGGGAGGGAGCTCGGATTCTGATAGATACTTCTAACCGCAGCTTCTGCACTTTCTGAATAATCCTCAGGTGACAGGCAGGATACAGAAGCTTTTCAAGCAGTAGCCCTGCGTGCTGGTAGGTGGCATCTTGCGGTACGCATCAGTGTCATTCCTCTCCAGAGGTGACAAGCGGGACCGTGTATAGGTGTCCCTTGCGAGTGGTGACATCAGTTGCTTTTTTTCTGCACCACCAAATGCAAATCCGGAGCTACCCCATGCCTCTTCACAAGACCCTTATCTTCAAAAAATTGTTATAAATATACAGTGTTCAAGGGAAAATGTCATCTCCCAAGACAAGGGTTTAAACCTTGAGGGACTGTCACTGGCAGATGTCTGTGACAGATCCCTATCTGGTTTGCCTGTGGTACCTGGGGTCAGAACACACCTCTAAAGTCTGCATTGACAGTGCCTTGATGAATCTCAAGGCTATCCGAGACCGTGAGGCTTAGCTCTGTTTCAAAGCACCGGAAGACTGTACACCATGATCAGTCGAAAGGAATGTCCAGTTCTCACACCTGAAGTTATTCCCGTGGCCAATCATCGTCAAAATTTTCAGATAAGTCAAAGTAAAAACATTAAATAATCCAAGCAGGACGTGGTCCTTTCCCGCCACTCTCTAAACAACAGGGAAGGTTTAAGGGCCTCAAGCTGTCTCCCAACCTTCCAAAACTGTTCCCCTTCGCAGCAGATTCTCACCCTTCTGGGGCTATTGGCGACACCTCAGCAAATTAAACAATTCAATGAAGCCATGCAGCGGCTCTTTTGCACATTACCGGCTCCCTCTGTCATGCAAGGAATTGCAAGGGTCTCCACCTGGGAATCTGACAGCAGATAAGAAGCTCTGGACCCACTACTGGCTACGCACTGGTTTTGCTACGGACTCAGATCCTGGTCCCACAACTCATGCCTATCAACAAAGTACACCCTAATGTGCTTTCCTACTCCGATTCCACGCTACCATGACCAAGGCCGCACCCTGATCCACTTGGGCCACAGCCTTTGGGGAAAACCTCAGGCTCCGATACTCTGCCCCTACCCCAAAGAAGCCTTCAAACTCTTCACACTTTATTTGGAACAGATTCTGACAATGATGCATATGATGCTGGGGATGACTTTGCCCCACTGTAGGAAGCTGGCTTAGTATATTGTGCACACTTATTTAAGTGAAGCATCTTGCACTAATCCAGGCAACCCTTATGGTGATTTTAGTGGTCTTAGACAACCATAGAAAGCTAAGTGGTAGCTGTGGAGAGCAACCTTCAGGCTTAGTCTAGGAGGGGTGTTAAGCAGCTTGTTTTACCAGATCTAATCATATAGTGTAGGTTAAACGAAAAAGAACTACACAGTGTAGTTATAAAAATAGGTCTATTTATTATACACACCCGCTAACATTGATGTATCTCCTACCGGAGATGATATCGCAGTACACACAATACTTCAATTGTAAACAGGTAAGTAAGTACAAATACACAGTGGTCTCCAGGGGGAGACCAAATCATATACTAAAGAAGTGGAATGCGAACTGCGACCAAAGTCAGGACTTGGACCAGGAGACTCAGAAGAGCTGGGGACCCATGAAACCACCTGAGGTAAGTACCCAGGAACCCCACGGAAGCTGTGTGCAGAGTAGAAACACAGTAGCGTACTCAATGCAAGTTAATGGGAAAGTCGCGGTTGCAGTTTTCAAGAAGAAGGACCCTTCCCAGTGGACCCTGAAGAAACCCTGTGGAGGACAGAAGGTTGGAGAGTCCCCCCACCCATGGATACCCCAGGAACCAGGTTAGCTACACCAGGGGAGCCGGGTGCATAGGTACGATGTGACGTTGGAAACCGCCGTAGACCACAATGGAGGACTTCAGGAAAGATGCATCTGGCGAGGAAGGTGAAAGAATCCGGTGGAATCCAAAGGTGGGTTCTTGAAGTGAGGAACCTGCAAGCAGAGGAGACTGAGTCTATGCCACTCGGAGGTGACCTGGAGGCACGGAAGAGCAATGACCACCGATGACGGAAGATGCAGGAGTGATGACAGGGACCTTGTTGCTGCAGCTGTGAGGACCGGGCGACGCTGTGGAAGACCAGGAGCCGTTCATGAGCTGTCCCATGTTGGAAATCAAGAACCAGGGGGCCGGGAGCACCAACAAGCCTTGGCAGCAGCAACATACGAAGAAACCGAAGAAGGTGCAGTGTCGGGACCAGCAAGGTCCAAGGAACTTACCAAGTGTAGGAGAGTCGGAGCAGGCCCCGAGCAAGCAAGAGAGCCCACAGAAGCCAAAGAAGACCCTCAAGAGGACCCACAGGCCAAAGGCATAGGAGTCGCAGGAGGACCTCGAGCAGCTCACCACAAATGCAGGCCCACGGTGCAGAGGATGCGGTGAGGATGGAGATCTTGGCAGGAAGAGATGCCGGAGGCTGGAACTACTTGTGGCCCGAAGATCTCTGGAGTACAGAGCCAACAAGCCTTGGCAACGGCATGTCAACGCAGTGCACAGGGCTTCTGTTCCAGCAGTTCTGATGAGGGATACTGGCCTCAAACGTGCTGAGAGGATAGGTCAGGCCTCGAGGGAGTTGCAGAACCACCACATGTGTTGCTGAGTCTTTCGGAGTCCGTGGGACGTCAGGAGCAGCAGACCGGTCAACTTCGTTGCGGTGCCTGCAGATGCAGGGGAGTGACTCCTTCACTCAAAGGGAGATTCCTTCAGTTGTCTTTGATGCCCACAGGCCTGGAGTGGAACCTGGATAAAGCACAGGCACAGACGACAAAGAGGACTTGGAGAACAGCGAGATCAGGAGCAGCAGGAGTCTTCCTTGGTGCAGTCTCGGTTCCAGGCGAAGTCCAAGGTGCCCAGACGGTCAAAGTTGAAGTGGTTTCGGGTTTGAATCTTGTTCCACGACGAATCTGAAGAGCCACCCACAGGTAAGCCCTTAAGTACCCTAGGGAAAGGGCTGGAATGATTCAAGGGTCCCTCCCAGAGGAGGGTCTGGATAAAGGGGAGGATACTCCCCTGTCCTTTTGTCCAGTTTTGCGCCAGAGCGGGAGCCAAGGGCTCCTTGAACTGGCTCAAACAGGAGTATGCAAGGAGTGCACCAAATGTGCCCTTCAAAGCAGTCTGGTGGCGCTGGCAAGCGCCCCCACCCCAGCCCAATACACAAAGTCCTGTCTGGGAGGTGGCCACACCTCCCTGTGACAGTAAACCTATTGTTCTGCCTTCCCCTGCTTGAGCTCAGTAGCAGGAGGGTAGAATCGTGTCTGGGGTCGGCAGCAGCACTGGCTTGCTGGCAGACACTTGAAGTCTGTTACTGGGAGTACTGGGGGCTTCCCGGAGGAGCCGCCCCCCCCCCCCCCCCAGTGTATGGAATCATACCTCCAACACCGGTAACGGTGTTGGGGCATGATTCCAACATGTTTGATACCAAACATGCCCAGGTTCGGCACAGCCAATGTATAGTTAGCCAATGCGCAATGACACATGGACACTATATGTATGATAATGGCTGAACGCACTTACAAAGCCTGAAGAATCGACTCTGAAGTTTGTAGGGGGTGCATGCATGGCACCTTCACACTTATAACCTAGCACCATGCCTTCAGGATTAAAAGGCCTGCCTTAGGGGTGACGTATAGGTTTTAAGTGCAGTGACCTCAGGTATAAGGAAACGTATATCTGTCGTAAGTGGTGCTAGCACCTACTCACACAGGCTGCAGGTCTGTGGTCACAGTTTGAGTGGTCTCTCATGGGTGGCATAATCCATGCTGCAGCTCATGGCAGACCCCTGCTGTACCTATGCCCTGGGTACCTTAGTACCATATACTAGGGACTTACATGGGTACACCAGTAGCCAATTGGGAAGGTACCAAAGTACTTACCATGTCAAATTTAGGGAGAAAGCATAGTGACTGGGGTCCTGATTAGCAGGAACCCAGTCAGACTAGTCATAAAACAGAACTTCACCAGCAAAAAGTGGGGGTAACCATGAAAGCAGATCCTACTTTCCTACACCCACCATATACTGATGACAGTTAGTATGAGGATAATCAGAACGCCAGTGGCCTGGACACTTCTCCAGACACTAAAGTGATTTTGCCTTCCGGCCCTTCCACAGAAGAAAGCTCCTCCTTAATGGTCATGGGAAGGGATGCTGAAGCTGTATACTTCCAGGTATCTACAGTGGAGGTGATGACTAATGTCCTCAATTAAATGCTTTGGCCTGGGCAAACAAATACTGAGCCACTTCTTTTGTTTAAGGAATCCCTCACAGACACCATTCTCGGGGGGTGACCCTTTACCTGACCTCCATTGAACAGATAGCACTATACCATTATTGTGGCCCAGGTGATCTGGTCTTTTTGACTCAGCACCCCATGCCTGAGAGCCCAGTCATGAATGCCTCAATGAGCAAGGTAAATCCTAAAATGTTCTCTAATACACCACCAGACAGGGAACCAAAGCTCATTGAAACATTTGGGAAGTGCATGTTTTTATCGACCAGTTTGGCACTACACTCTGCAAATTCCAGCTGACTCCTAGGACGTAATACTCATGCTCTTTGGGACTCTGTTGCACAAGATGTATCCGTGTTTCTGTTGACTTGTGTCCTGTTCTTACGCAGGCTATCCAGGAGGGCAGCGACGTGGCAAAATTAACCATGCGCTGTGGATTGGGCACCACAGATTGCTTAGGCAGAGAAACTGGCACCAGTGTGGCTTTCAAGCGGCTCTCCTGGATGAGATGCACAGGCGTCTTCTTCATGTCCAGTCCACGTTAATGGACTTGGCTTTCGATGGCTTTTGCATTTTTGGTGAGAAAGCAGATTTGGCCCTTGAGTGTATTAAGGAGAGTAGGGCCAAAGCATGCTCCTTGGGCCTGTCCGCCCCGCTACATCAGCCGCACCAAGAGTTTCACCCCTCCATGGCCATGGTAGTGACTTCCAACATCACCATCAAGTTAAACCTGCCTAGCAAACCCAACAGCCTTTTCGCGACGGAGGCCACAGTACCCACATATCACGTGGACGCAACAGGGCAGCACAATTCTCAGCCCCTCCCTCAGCCTCAAAACCGTTTTAGCATGTCCTACGGGGCACACTGCCGGCCTTTCGGAGACAGAATCTGATATTTTCTGGCAGGTGGTAGGCGATAACTTATAACAAGTGGGACCTATAAATTGTCCTGCTGGGTTACCTTCTATCATTTCTTTCCCCCACTACACCTTCCACAAAACGGTTTTCAGAGGACCATCAGTCCCTCTTGCACCAGGATGTGCAGGCCCTTCTGGTTAAAGGACCCTTAGAGAGGGCACCGGCATCAGAAGTAGGCGTTGGTTGTTACTCACGCCACTTTCTGGTGCCGAATGACAAAGGAATTTGGCCTATTTTAGATCGTTGCCCTTTCACTACCTTCCGGCAGAAGTGCGAATTCAAGACACTCACCCTGGCCCAGGTCTTGCTTGCCCTCGATCCTGGAGACTGGGTGGTGTTGTTGGATCTGCAGGATACTTATTTTCACACCCCCGTCCTGCAAGCCCATAGGTACTATCTGCGGAGATCACTGTGGAGCAAGAGATTTTTCACTTCACTGTGCTCACCTTGGGCCACACCAGTGCCCATTGGGTGTTCACGAAAGTGATGGTGGTGGTTGCAGCACATCTTCGGAGGTCAGGGGTGCCAGTCTTCTCCTACCTAGATGACTGGCTTGCCACAAGTAGTCTTCACCCACCTTCATTCTGGACATGGTGCAGTTTCATGTCTTCCCCCTGAAATGGAAAGTCCAGAACATTCCGGCTATGATCCCAGGGTTTTAGCCTCTGTCCTGGATCTTAGTGAGGATGACTCTGAGGCTGCTGAGACTTATGGACTCCTGCATCCTGTTGATCAACTACGCCAGGTGGCATATGCGAGCTCTGCATTGGAACCTGAAATTCCAGTGGATACAGCATCAGGGAGACCTCTCTGATTACATTCAGATTTCGAAGGAGACTGCAAAAGAACTGCAGTGGTGGTTATTGAACCACAACTGGGTCAGCTGCCCTTCTCTCTAACCCACCCATAGCCAACAGTGGTGACCAGTGCATCACTTCGGGATTGGGCTGGGTATCTGGGAGAGGTGGAGATCAGTGGCATCTCGTCTCTGTCGGACTACGGGCTCCACATCAATATTCTGGCGCTACAGGCCATCCCGTCAAAGGGAGACTGGTGCCGGTGCCCACAGACAACACCACCGCCAGGAAGTATTGCAACAAACAGGGTGGGGTGAGGTCGTGGACCTTGTACCAGGAGGCCCTTTTCCTCTGGAAATTACTGGAACATCAGGGAATTTTCCTGTTGGTACCCACCTGTTAGGGATCTCTAAACAGCAGTGTGGACAAACTCAACCACCGACGCCTACCTGATCACGAATGGCAGTTTCATCCGGAGGTGGCACAAGGTCTCTTACACGAATGGGGAGAACTTTGACACATATTGTTCTATGCATTAAGATCTGCTATGGGCTAGCCAAGTGAAAGCCCTGAGAAGGCTTGTGCGCTCATTCCACCAGAGGGAAGGCTGGTATAGCTGTGCTGGTGCACGGTGTGCCAGTCATGGACCTCTACCAGGCTGCTATGTGAACCTTCCACACGTTAACAAACTACTATTGCTTGAACATCGAGGTCCAGCAGGATGGGCATTTCGCCCAATCTGTCCTGCATGATTTCCTTGTCTGAGCCATTCCACAGACCCATCACCTGGGGAGGTACTGCTTTGATATCTTTTCAAAAGGTAAGAAATCTGTGATTAGAAGTCTCTCTCAGAAGAACATCTTGCTCACCTTTATATATTTATTTGACAGACTTATCCGATAGAGACTACTAGCCGCAGATTCCTTAACGTAGAATTATCCCCAGGCGTCAGACTGGATCCGGAAAATGTTGCCACAGCATCCCTGCGCGCTGGGGGGGGGGGGGGCGTGGCACCACATGACTCCGCCCTGGCGCTGTCCGCAGACGTGACGTCAGCGAGGTCACATAAGTCCCACCCCGGCGCGCTGACATCAGTTTTCTTCTTTTCCGCGTGCAACGCGGATCCGGAGTGAGTTCCCTTGGCCTGTTTTCAGGCCTCTTTTAACGCTTTGCGTTGGGAACAGTGTGCAATGCCTTCGGGTTTCAAAACGTGTGCTTCTTGTGTGCGTCAGATTTCGGCGACGGACCCTCACCCTATTTGTATGTGGTGTTTGGGCGAGCACCATGATTCTACGGACTGCGACACCTGTCAGCATCTCAAGCCGAAGTCCCGGCGGGAGCGCCGGATGAAGTTGCTTTCGGCCCGCTTGTCCAGATCGGTCTCGTCACCGCGTCCGTCCCCTGCCTCGGAAGGGTCCAGGAGCCGCCGATTCCGGTTGCGGCATCGTCCTTCACCGAGGCCCCACGGGCGTCGCTCGCCCGCCGGTAAGTCTTGCAGTTTGTCACCGAGGCCCTGTCCTCGTTCTGATGAGGGCGCGGGTTCCTCTCGGGACGTGCGCCGTCGCCAACCTTTCCGCGGTTTCCTGGCGTTGGGGCGACAAGGGCCCAAATGAAGGCCTACGCTTCGGCTCTGCGGGCTTCTTTGGGCCCCCCTCCTCTTCCTGAGACGTCTGCGGATCCCTTGCCATGCACGGGGCCTTCCGCGGACTCGCCGGCGGATTCGCCCCCGGCGCCGACGTGTTCGGCTTCAGGTTCTGGAGGTGTGGTGTCGTCGAGGTGCGGCCCACCGGGGTTCCCCTCTTCGGCCCACGGCGTCCCTGCCTCGCCGCAAAACCCCGCAGGGCTCCCTGTGGTGTCACGGGTGGTCGCCGGGACTCGCGCCTCGTCCCCGAGTCCCCCTCGGTCCTCTGGGCAGGCAGCTGTCTTACCGGAGGCCGAGCCGGCGCCTTTCCGTCGCCGACGGCTTTCCTCCCCGGTCCTGGCGGCGCCACGGGTGGAGGCCGGGACCCGGGGTGCCTCCCCGAGTCCCTCTCGGACCCCTGCACCGGCGGCTGCCTTGTTGGGGGTCGAGCCGGTGCCTTTTCGGCGCCGTTCATTGGCCGCTTCGGCTCCAACCCCGCCCCTTTCTCCTAGACTGCGTGTGGTGGTGGAGGTCGACTCGGCGCCCCTGGTGGACACTTCGGCGCCATGCGAGAACACACCGGTGCCGCTGGCGGACTCTCCGGCGCCGTCCCGGCTCCTCCTCTCCGGAGGGTTGTCATCTCCTTGTCTCCTCTTCACCGGAGACTGGACGCCGCATCGTTGCTTTTTCCCCGGCGGCTTCCGGGGCAGGCTCTATGCCGTCTCCGCGTCCCCAGTCCCGCTCTCCCGCACCTTGCAGTTGGTGGCCCCGCAGGCTTCTCCGCCTTCTTCAGAGACCCCTAAGGCTCCCCACTCGTCCGTGGATCCTTCATCCTACAGGGGCTGGCCGTTTCTTCCTCCGGCAGGGCATGGGGACGGGCGGCTTAGTTTGCAGCCTTCGCCCACGGAAGAGTTGCTCTCTCCCCCACGTCGCCCTACGGAGGCGAGTGTAGCCTTTGTCTGGGCCATCTCCACGGCCGCTGGCATTTTGCAGATGGGCAATCCGGTTGCTCCGCTCCCAATGGATCACTTGTTGGGGATTCTCCACTAGGGCTCTGGTGGAGGGGATCCTCTTCTTCCGTTTGAAGCTTCGCTCCATAACTCTCTTCTGGGGGCCTGGGGGCGTCCTGCTACGGGGGATCCGGTGCCTCAGCCGCTCCTCCACCGCCACCGTCCTGCCCCGCATGATCCGGTCTGCCTTTTTTCCCCACCCCTCTGCCCAGGGCCCTGTCCTGCAGACTGCTTTCCCCTCCTTGCCTTCGGTGTTGCTCCCTCCGTCACGGGAGGCCCGGTGGTTGGACTCCTGGGGGCGTAACATTTTCGCTTCCACTAGTGCTGCTCTGCGCGCGCTCAACACCCTTTGTGTGTTGGCCAGGGCTACCTCTGACCTATGGGATTCCGCGGAGTCCCTTCTGTCTCGCGCCTCCCACGACGGTGTCCATGCTTATCTGCGGCACCATGTGTTGGATGGTCGGGAGTTAGCTACTTTTATTCTCCGTTCGGCCTTGGATGTCTCTGATTCCCTCGCCCGCGCTATGGCGAGTTCCGTGGCCCTCCGCCGCCATGCTTGGTTGCGGGATAGCGTCTTTCCCGAGAATATTCGGGAGCGTCTTGTTGACCTGCCCTTTGATGGGATTCTGTTATTTAACTCCCACGCGGACTCCGCTATTCAACGACTCCTTGCGAGGCTCCGTCCTCCTCCATCTCCGTAACCTTCGGGTTGTCGGTCCTCAGGTGTTTTCTGGGAGGCGTTTGTCCCGCCTTTCTCCTTGGGCCTAGTGTTTCGGTTGGCCCCTCTGTGTGCTGTGTGGGGCTAGGACTGCCTTTCGGGTCCTTCGGTTGGTCCCTCTGTCCTTTTGGCTGCGGGTACGGCCTTTTCGCTTGCTGTGTGTGTGCTTTTTGGCGGTTAATGACGCCGGATGGGTCCTCAGGTTGGGCCATTTGTGTCCCCTTTTTTGGCTGATTGGTAAGCCATCTGTGGTGATAACCACAGGTTTTTCTGTTCTGGACCTCTGCTGTGGGTTTTTCCCTGAGAGGTGTTCCCCTGTTTTGTTTTGGCCATACCCTAGGTGGGGTACTTGTTGGCTATTGTATAGCCCTGTCCTCAGCTGGGCGGGCGTGGATCCCTCCTTGGGTTCCTCGTGTTTCCTGGCGTCACTGTATTCCGCTTGGTGCGGTCCCTCTCTCTCTCTCTTTTTTTCCTCAGCCTTCTCGTGGCGTCCGCTGCTCTAGGTCCCGTCCTGCTCAGTCTCCGCTGGTGCGTTTTGCCTTCCCTCCTCAGCCTCTGGATCGCCTGACCGACTTTTGTCATGCCGTCTACGGCGTCGTGTCTTGGTGTTTCCTCTACCTTGAGTTCCAGGGGGGCCGGGTTATTCCTGGTGTTCTCCTGTGTTCTGGTTGACGGCTTTGGGTCTGTGCTACATGTTTCCCACTTCTCTTCGTGGGCCGGATTGTGCCACTGGGACGGTCCTTCTTTGGGGCTTGTGCGGGGGGCTCCCTTGCCTCGGTCCTGGTCTTGCGTTCGGCCTGTTCTGGGCGCTTCTTCATGGTCTGTACCAGCTGCCGGCTGTGCACGCCGGGACGTTATGGTCCACCCCTGTGGGCCTTGGCGTGTACCGTGTGCTCCTGTCCGTCGCTCTGCTGGGGCTTGTGTGACTGTGTCTTCCTTCTCACGTCTGCGCTTCTCGGCTGTGGGGGCCGCTCCTGCTCCTGAAGCGGGCTCTGCCCCCGTTCCCACCTCTTCTCCTTGGATTCGCGGGTGGTTCTTTCTTCTTGATACTCTCTTGGTGCCGCCTGTCCCTCCGGGTTCTCTGGCGGACTCCCTTGGGCCTTCGGGTAGGCTTGTGGTATCCTGGCCTTCCCTTCTCCTTGTTCTTCCGCTGCTTGGTGGGGGCTGGGCCGTCCTTCCTGTCCCCGTGACACATCCCCTGTTGGGGTCCTGTGTTCTTCCAAGCTGGTGAGATTCTCTCGCAGACCCTCCTCCCCTCTGGGTATGGCTAGGGTATCTATTCTACGTTAAGGAATCCGCGGCTAGTAGTCTCTATCAGATGTACAAGTTACTTACCTTCGGTAACGATGTATCTGGTAGAGACGATTCTAGCCGCAGATTCCTTCACAGCCCGCCCTTCCTCCCCGTTCTGCGAGGACCTTCAGTTTGGTCTTCAGCAATCGCCTCCCTCAGGGTGGCTTGTCTTTTGCGAGTCCCCTCTTTCACTTCCTCCCTGGCGGGATGCTTCGTTCTGTTTCTTGTTCCACCCCTTCCTTTCTGGTACTTGGATGGTGGGTTTACATGTCTTTCTGCGTCCCTCCACCCTGGTTGTTCCAGTGTGGGGTCTACTCATGCTCTTCTCCCTTTCTCATTGCTTGGGGTTTTCTGACTCCTCTGCAGTCCTCTGGGTTAGGGTCTCTTGGCTGTGCCTCAGCCCTTGGTTCTTTACAGGGGATGCGACGCTCCTTGGTGGTGTTGTCTTGGGGTCCTTTGTCGTTCCTCCTCTGTACCGGCTTGTTGCCCTTCACTGTTATAGCTTGTGGTTGCAGACTTTCTGACGTCTGTTATGGCATTTTTCACCTGTTTTTTCTGTCTCCAGGGTGGATATCGCGTTGGCTTTGCAGGGTTGCTTCTCAGAGTCGGTACTCTGCTCTTTCCCTTACATGCCTTTCACTGACACAGTGCCTGGCACTGTCCCTCATGGTGCTGTCCTTCACCATTCGCTTCTTCCCTTTCTGTTTCACTGCTTTTCGCACACTGTTCCCATGCTTTCCCAGTTTTGTTTGTGATGGCTCCGCATTGTGGCGCGGAAAAGTTCTCCAAGGAAAACTGATGTCAGCGCGCCGGGGTGGGACTTATGTGACCTCGCTAACGTCACGTCCGCGGACAGCGTCAGGGCGGAGTCGTGTGGTGACGCCCCCCCCGGCGCGCAGGGATGCTGTGGCAAAAATTTTCCGGATCCAGTCTCACGCCTGGGGATAATTCTACGTTAAGGAATCTGCGGCTAGAATCGTCTCTACCAGATACATCGTTACCGAAGGTAAGTAACTTGTACATAGTGCACGCAGCTACCCCGAGGGGTTTCCCGGCGCAGGGTAGAGGCAGATAACGTTGACCCCAGCAGACCGCTAGAAAAGCCAAGTCTTCAGATTTTTACGAAAAGCAAGTAAGGAGCTGCAGTTCCCAAGTGTGGCTGGAAGAGAATTCCACAACTTAGGACCTAGGTAGACAAAAGAGCGTCCCTTCATGCGAGTTAGTCGAAACCTGGGCATATCGAACAGCAAGAGGCTGGAGGATCTCAGCAGACATGTAGGCACATAAGGAGTCACCAGTTCTTGGATGTATAAGGGCGCTAGGCCATGTTTGGCCTTGAACATATAGCACAATGCCTTAAATTCGATGCTCTTCGAGATCTTAAGCCAGGGCAGTTCCTGATGCAGAGGAGGGACTGAGGCATGCCTCAGTAGCCACAAGAGTAACCAGGCAGCTGCATTCTGAATAATCTGTAGGCGTCGAATCGAGGTCTTATCCTCGCCCAGATACAGCACATTGCCATAATCCAGACTGGATATGACCAGAGCCTGAATGGCCTTTCTCTGGGCCGCTAAGGGAATTAACCAGAGGATCTTTTTCAGCCACTTGAGGACTGAAAAACGGGCAGTAGTGACCTTAGACCCCTGTGGCTTCAAGGAAAGTTTATCCTCAATAATAAAACCAAGATTCTTGACCTTAGCAGACGGAATGGGTAGAGGCTCAAGGTAGTACGGCCAGTGGCTCGGTCCCCAGAGATCAGGGTTGTTACCCAGGACCAGGACCTCAGTTTTATCGCCGTTGAGCTTCAGCGCAATTTTGTTCATCTATAAGGAGATGTTCCTCAGGCCCAAGTGAAGCAACGAGGGGTCACGATGTTGGGCAGCTAATAACGAACAGATGATCTGAGTGTCATCAGCATATGAAGAGGGTAAGCCCACACTTCTCAAATATATCTGCTAAAGGACGAACATAGATATTAAAGAGCAAGGGGCTCAAAATGGATCCCTGAGGAAGGCCAGGCTAGTGTCTTAGATCTTGCATTGGCTGAAGAGACCTGGAAGGTGCGGTCCTTTAAAAAGGAGATTGCCCACTTAAAGGCCAAGCCTTCTATACCCAGAGACTCGAGTCTGCCAGTCAGGATAGAATGAGACACTGTGTCAAATGCACCGCTCAAGTCAAGCAGAATGAGAGCAGCTGTGCCTCCAGAGTCAACCTTTGGTAACATTCTTACAGTCCTGATGTTCCTACACCTGCTTGGTCTGCTGGCTTCCTACTTCCTCCTGATCACTTCTACTTGCTAGCACTTAAAGACTCTAAATTGCTGCCTCCAGAGCCAGTGGTTCCAGTGATGGAGAGATCTGGCGGACACCATTGTGGTCTCGCAGGACACTGCGACGGACCTAACTTAGTGATAGGTAGAGGAGAACCTGTCACAAAAGTTGTCTTTCTGCCCCCACTAGCCATGGCCACAGTGGTTGCGGATGCCTCCACTTTCTGGTGGGGGCTCATCTAGAGGAGCTGGAGATCAGAGGTCCCTGGTCTCCACAGGAACAGATGTTCCACATCAACTTGCTCAACTGAGATCGATTTGTCTCCTTCCTTCCCTTCACGGTCAGTCTATCCAGATCTTGACAGACAATACGACCTCCCTGTAGTATGTCAACAAGCTTTGTGGAGTAGCGTCTCACCTTCTCTGTCAGGAAGCTTTGAGACTCTGGACATGGGCGCACCGGCATATAATTTGGCTAGCCTCCAACCGTCTGCCCTTATTTCTAAACATTGAGGTTGACAGCCTGAGTTTGAATCATCTTGCCAACCACGAGTAGTGTCTCCATCCAGAGGGGGTTAGAGAAATCTTTACTCTGTGGACATCCTTTATGTGAATCGTTCTACTGCTCATGCCAATGGCCATTGTCCACTGCCTGGTACCTTGGGGGATAAGTTTCGTTTGAGGCTGAACTTTCGACTTCATTTCATGTTTCTCCCAATACTCTTGATTCCTTGCGTCCTGAGAAAGATTTGCCAGGGCCAGGCCCAAGTCATCTTTGTTGCCCTAGACTGACTGGGTGTGTTATGCGATCCTCTTGCACCTCTCCCTGTGTTCCCCACTTCAACTGCATCTGGGGATGTTCCTTCTATCTGAGTCAGAAGGTCAGGTTATGAACCCCAACCTCCAGCGCTCAATCATCATGCCTGAAAATTGAGCGGGGACAGCTACATTCCTTCCAACGGCCACCGGAGGTAGTCAACGTCATTTTATTTGCACTTCTATCTTCCACCAAGATGGTCTACCTTGGAAGGTGAAATAGATTTGTTGTCCAGTGCACTGGAAGCAGCGTTGATCTCTTGAAGATGTCAGTATGCTAGAGGTCTGTTGTGTTAGGAGTTTCACACCAGATGGTGGAGTCCAGCATAGTTCTTGGTGCAGGCTGTCTCACTGAGCTGCTTGGCGTTTTTGCACTTACTAAATAGTTGGCACTAGACTGGTGATCCACTGCTATGCATGGATGAGCTCCAAAGGATTCTTTGGAAATGTACAGGCCTCTCTCTGTTCATGTGCCTTTCGATGGCTCACACCTGTTTGACGAAATAGCAGAATCTGCTTTGGAACATTTCATGAAGAGTAGGGTCACTGCATGTTCTCTGTCTCTTTTGAGCCCTGTAAACACTTTCCTCACAAGTTTTGGGAATTCGAAGGCTATTTTAGGGGGCTGAAGTACAGGCAGTCAGTCTCCCCAGACATTGCTGCAGTTACCAAGTCCTTTTGAGGCTGGGGACTTCGAACCGGCAAGCAGTGTTCAGGCCACCAAGGGCACCAGTCTTCCCAGTTGACGTTCTCTGCAGCAACAGCCAACATGCTGCTTTAGCTTGCCATTACTAGAGAACAACCTACCTGTGGGAGACGGGATCCACCACTTTTCCACGGGATGGCGATCCATTACGTCTAGCACATGGGTCCTGCAAATCGGTCAGCATGGCTATGCCCTACCCTATCTTTCTGCTCCACTAAATCTCCCCCCACATCAGAACAAGTCTCAGGGAACACCTGTCCATTCTGTTGCAAGGGTGAAAGTTTTACTTTCCAAAGGAGCCATTAGGTGAGTTTTGGACTCTGAAATAAAGAGAGGGTTGGTACTCTTGCTATTTCCTCATCCGGAAGAAGAATGAGGGGCCTTCAGCCTATCTTGGATCTTCGTTCTCTGAATGCCTTCATGTGGAAGAACAAAGTCAAAATGCTCATGCTGGTACGGATTCTCTCTGCCGTGGACCTGAGCAACTGCATGGTGCCCTTGGACTTGCAGAAAGCATATTTTCATATACCTGTCCTGCAGTCCCACAGAAGTTACCTGTGGTTCACGGTAGACCTGCCGCACTCTGTTTGTCGTGCTCCCTTTTGGATTCATCAGTGCCCCACCGGTGTTCACAAAAGTGATGGTGGTGGTCGAGCCCACCTTCAGAGGTAGGGAGTTCTATTGCAATACAATGATGATTGGCCATTGAAAGCAGACTGATAAACCAGTTCTGTATAACGGTGGAACACTTATCATTGTTGGGTTTCACCATGAATGAGCCAAAGTCATACCTGATTATCTCATAGACTTTCATTCATTGTGGCAATCCTGGATACGGTGTGTCCTGGACATTCGGGCTATGATTCTAATGCTTCAATTTCAGTCATGGATCTTGAAGCTCTGAGGCTTCTTGGTCTCTTGACCTTGTGCATCCACTTTGTTATCAATGCTAGGTGGCATATGCAGGCCCAGCAATGGAACATGTAATCCTGGTGGGTCCAGCATCAAGGTTGCCCCTCTCACTCCATTCAGTGCACGAAGGAGAGAACTTAAGTACTGCAGTCATGGCTGACCTATCACAGTTTATCCTGCAGAGAACCTCACTCCCTTCCCGACCTAGAGCTTACTACAGTGGGGACAGCTGCATCACGTCTGGTTTGGAAATTTCATCTAGGGGTGGTGGAGATCACAGACCTCTGGTCTCCAGCGGAGAACCAGCCCAACATCAGTTTACTGCAATTTTGGGCTATTCATTTGTTCCTGAAGGCTTTCCTGCCGTCCATCAGGGTGAGGCTGGTGCAGCTTTGCAAGGACTCCATTGCCTTGAGTTATTTCAACAAGTAGGACGGAGTGGGGCCCAGTGCTGTGTGCCAAGGGCCTTTCCAGCGCTAGAGGTGGCTGGAACAGCAGAACATCTTAATAGTAGCTAACTGGCGGAGTCCCCGAATGCCTGAGCATTAAAATTGAGCACAACACTACTCGGTGGATCACGAGTGGCACCTGCATTCCGAGGTGGTGCAAGACAAATATCGATTAGTGAGGAGAGGCCTGGTGGACTTTTTCACCTCCGTCAAGAACATACGATTTTGTGCATTGGAATTTCCGCAAGAGCACTCAGGAGATGCATTCTGGCTGAAGAACGTGGGACTCCTGTATGCCTTCCTGCCAGTACATCTCTGGCCCCGATTTCTGAAGAAGGTCAAGAACAACCGAGCTCAGGGCATCCTAATTGCCCCAGGCTCGGCCAGGAGAGTGTGGTACTCTGAACTATCAGGCTACCGTTTTGGGGGGAATTCCTGTCTTCACAACCTTTGCAACGTACAACTCAATGCTTGGTGATTGAGCAACAGCATCTGATTTGCCCTCTGAGTTGATCATTGTCTATCTATTCTGGGTGCTGTAATATAATGGTTTATTGGTATGATGCCCGAAACACTGACCCCTTTGCAGGCATAACTTTCAGCCATTCAGTTGTTTGTTCTCTGTTTATCCCAGCAAGGCCTTGCCAGTGGGCACTGTAAAAGTTTGTCATCCCTGTCAGCCTTTCTGCATTTGCCAGACCAGCCATCCTTTTTTAAATCACCAGTTTTGATGCAGTTTATTAAAAGTTTGACACACAGTTTCTCTTCCTAAGTGTTTCGGATCCTCCAGTGGGACCTTAGTTTTATCTTGCTATTCTTATATGTACACCCTTCAAGCCTATACATAGTTGCTTGATAAGTCTCATGATCTTGAAAAATGCCTTCCTCATTGCAAATAATTTTACATCAGGTCATTGTGAGAATAAACTGTTTGAACTTTCAGAGCAAATGCCGTATGCCACCTTCTTGCCAGAAAAATTGGTGCTGAGGACTAGGGCGGGCTTTTTACTGAAGGTTGTGACTCCCTTCCACGTTAGGCAATTGATCACTACTCTTTGCTCCCCCTGATCCCTCAAAAGAGGAGGAGAGGTTCCATTGGTTGAACCCCAAATCGATTATACCATTGCCCATCAAGTCCACGATCAATTATTTGTTGTGTTTTCTGGAGAGTAAAAAAGAGAAGATCGTGCAGAAGGGGACCCTGTTGAGGTGGATAATTCTCTGCGCACTGGCAAATGGAGCCCATTCCACCAGGGCCAGTGGTGCTTCAGCAGTGGTGGCACAACGGGTGCCTGTCCTTGACATCTGCCAGGCTGTGACAGGCGTATGTTCACAAAACAATACTGCCATGACAGCCGGGTCTAGTGGGAAGGAGCCTTCACCCTCTCAGTTCTTCTGGACTTTTTCATTTGAATCCACTCCACAGACCTTCCAGCTTTGGGAGGAACTGTTAGTATTTTTTCCCACAGGTGAGGAATCAGCAGTTAGAAGTATCCATCAAAAGAACAAGTTAATTCAGTTTGGTAATTTGTTGGCTACTCTTTTTACCTAGTGAGTCCACCCACCTCCTCGTTCTAAATGATCGTTAAAGTGAAATAGTAAAGAGGTTCCAAGTCACGTTGCTGCACTGCACCATCACAAACTGATATGTTCTCCTTGTCGTTGCCTCACTACGGCTCTAGTGACTTCAATGTGGCATTATTTCCGGTGCGACATGCAGTCGGTGCTCCTACCAGCATGGGAGAGCTATTGAACGTTTCCAGATCCAGTCTGGCTCCTGGGATATTCAAGAGGTGATTAATCTGCAGGTAGATACAGTATACACCAGAGACATCGTTACTAAAGGTAAGTAACTTTTTCTTTTGTTTCACTTAATCTCCATTAGTATTTGTGTGCTTTCATTGCAATTCTCATAGGTGGTCAGTGTGCTGTGTGCAACTTTCGTCCGGGATGAGTGGGTTTAACTTTGAGCTGCTTGAGCAGTAGTGAGTTTTTGATTTTGTGAATTTCCTTTCCTGCAGGCTTACTTTTGTGGGTGTGTCACTGGATGTGCCTATCCTTTCCAGTGTGCCTCCTTCATTTTCCCCATGCCACAACTGATTTTGTGGTCTTATTCCTAATTTTGGGGTTTAGCCTCCTGTATATGCATACAATTGTACCCAGAAAGTAACTTTCAACTGTGTAATGTTCCGCTGACGTGGGTAATAATTAAGCTGGGGATAGTCAGACTACTTCTATGGCTATATTTTCGAATGGCCTTTATTGATTAGCAGAAATTACCGATTGACATAGACTGTGGGCTTATGCACTGCGTACTTTTATGCAGTGTCAAAAACTAATTTGTGGACTGGGCCCTAAGTATTTTCATAGGCCACCACTATGTTCTTGTAAATTCCAATTTTGTGTGTTTACATTCAAACCTCAATAAAGTGTTTTTGTTTGCTTTTTAAGAAGGTGCTCAGACCATTTTTGCATTTTAATTATACAGTAGTGATGACAAGGGTAGAATGAGCTTGATGATTTCCTTTGACTGGGTTACAAAAAATAGTTTTTATTATTAAGTAGCTGGATGAAAATGATATGTTAATGGCACCAACAATATATTTATATCGACACAATATTTGAAGGATTCCAAAACAGGGTGAGGTGGAAAAAAGATTGGCTTTTTTAGCAACTCTTTTGTGACAGATGGTAAACTTATAATATGTGTAGTATATCCTTACTTAACCAGAGAGAGAGAGAAAGGTAAAATATATGGGGTCTTATAGATTTATGCGTTCCACTCATGTAAAGGTGGAAATGCGATTTCTCTGACACCCAGTTTAGCTGGATATGGTTATGAGCATATACATACAGATTGTGTTTGAGCTCAAAGTATTATAGGATGGTGTAAAACAGGTTGTAAATCTAGACACAATTGTATTTAAATTAAAAACTAAAATAATTTCCAGTTGTTCTCCTTTAAGCAAGTCTTCTTACATTGACAAACATAGTCCTTATTAGCAGTTCTGATGTCTTTCCCTATTGTCTTGTTTTATTTAATATTATTGACTATTTATACTGTTTTTGTGGTGTCTCAAAATGGATGATTTTGTACCCTGTGCTGCAAGTTATCCTTGTATCGGTCCCACAATCGCTGTTGTGTTAAAGGCTCATTTGTTGTGCCCTAATCTCATCTTCCTAGTTTCCACGTTTCTCCAGCAGCTGATTATTCTTCCTCAGTCTATTTTGTTTTTTTGTCTTGAGATACACTGTGCAGGTTGATCTACATAACCATTTCCCTAAAAACATTGATGTACAAATGAATGATCTTCCTAGTCATGCATGTGCCACAATCTCAACCCAACATGTATCTCCTTCCCCACCTCTCCCATTGCCACTTTGGCATTGAAAGAATTTCAGCACATTATATTTTTGGACTTGCTGATCGTTCTTTTGTGTAAATCATACAGAATCTGCTGTCCCATTTTTTGTATCTGTGTGATAGGTGCCAAGGCAAGCCATGAGCAATGGAACTCCCTCTCCTTACTCAGCAATGCATCCACGCCAGTGTTCGTGAATAAAGTCATGTTTGTTCAAAGTACATTGTTTGTGTTGTTTATTCACTAAATTCATATTGTTTAATTTAAAATGTATTACCAGGATTGTTTCCAACCCTATTTGATGTAGGTGCCCTGCCAGGCCTATAGACCACCTTATTGTCCCTACAGAACATCTGATCCCTGAGTTGAGGGGCACTCTCCCCTCACACATGCAACACTGTAGCATGAACCATGGCCACAATTCCCTGAGGGCCTGATTCACAAACTGTACTTTGTAATACTTTTAGGAGTGCTACAAAATGTACTACAAATTGCAATTTACAAACTATGGCTCCGCGCCTCCCCAAGCTTCTGGGACCCAGAGTGACCTCAGAGAATTTTATGAAGCCATACACCTCATATTTGGGCAGCCCATTCCTGCTGGCGCACCTTCAGGCCCTGTGGATTCAGTAGGGGCCTCTTCTGGATTCACACCTGTGGCTTGGGCCTTGGCACCAGTCAGGCCCCAGGGATCCACAGATGGATCTGTACCAGCACCGGTTGTACTATCCGACCTTCCCCAGCACCGGTCCCGAGACCGACGCTCCCTGACGTTGCCGGCGGCACCATCCCCATCCTCATCTCCGCCTGAGGCTTAGTTTTATAGGCTAGGACTCAGAGAGGAATGGGAGGGGTCGCTGGACCCTGAGGAATACAAGCCTAAGAGGAAGGAAATATGGACTGGTGTGAGGATCTGGGTGAAGCCAGTGGACTGGACACTTCTCCAGATACTGACATGCTTTCTCCCCCTACCGTTGCTATTGAGGTGGGAGCGTCCTTCGCCATGGTGGTGTGGAGAGCAGCTGAGGTTCTTGACCTTAGTCTACCCTCAGTGGCAGTCAAGACGAATGTCTTGACAGAGGTGCTGCAACCAGGAATGTGCCCCTCAGAACCACTACTCCCGTTCAACAAAGCCCTCATGGATGTCCTACTTGGGACCTTGTCCAAGTCTAACACAGCGGCTCCACCCCACTCTAGGGGACCCAAACAACCTCACCCAACATCCTATCCCAGAGAGCTTGGTGGTCCAAGCCTCAACATCCCATGTAAATCCTGGTGCATTTTTTACCACACCCCCAGACAGGGAATCCAAGAGGTTGGACGATTTGGGAAAGAAGATGTTTTCTTCCGCCAGCCTCCCACTACAGTTTGTGAACACAGCGCATGCCTTTTGGACCGCCATTCACACACCCTGTGCGGTAGCACAGGTGATGCCAAGGGTCCCGTAGGCCTGGGCGGTGCTCTCCCAAGCTGTTGCCGATGGAAGGGATGCAGCTAAATTCACCATTCGCTGTGGACTAGACACCACTGACTCACTAGGCCGAGCGGTTTCGTCCACAGTGGCCCTGCGATGCCACGCCTGGTTGAGGACTACTGGCTTTTTGGGGATGTCCAGTCCTCACTCATGGACATGCCCTTTGATGGCTCCTGTCTCTCCGGAGACGAGGCGCATTTGGCACTGAAGCGATTTAAGGGGCAGGCTACAGTCAGGTCCTTGGGCCTTTCTATGACCCCTCATCACCCCCAATCTGCCTTTCGCTCCTTCCGTGGTCACAGAAGGGGCGTCTTTACCTTCCCAACAAACGCGGCGTGCAATCTTTTCAGCCACGCGCGGTACCTACCGGCCGGGTTGTCCACCAAAACCCTAGCAACCATAGCCTCCAAACCCTCCTACTCTGCCCATTTACCATCATGGGCACCCAGTGGTTGGCAGGATTTGCCATCACCTGCGCCACTGACAGTCCATAGCATCGAACAGGTGGGTTTTGTAGATTGTCCGAAGGGGCTACTCCCTCCCATTCGAGACTGCCCCTCCCTTTGTGCCACCTACTTTTGACAGGGTTACGGAGGACAACATATTACTTCTCTGCCAGGAAATGACAGCTCTTTTGGCCAAAGGAGCCTTAGAGAGAGTGCTGATGCCAGAAGTAGGTCGTAAATGCTATTCCCGCTACTTTCCTGTGCCCAAGAAGGACAGAGGCCTTCGTACTATCCTCGATCTGCGCTCTCTCAATTTCTTCCTCAAGAAGGAGAAATTCAAGATACTCCCTCTTGCTCCGGTACTTTCTGTGCACTGGCTTCTGGGGACTGGATGGTGGCGTTGGACTTGCAAGATGCATACTTCCACATTTCCGTCCTGCCTGCCCACAGGCGTTGCCTGCGTTTCACGATGGGCCACAAGCATTTTCAGATCACATGGCCTTCAGTCCTCTGATCAGGCTGCCCCTTTGGGAAGATCTTCTGTCAGAGCAGCAGGGGAGGGTTATCCACCCGAACCGGTGAACGCTCTGCCTTCTTGCGTGAAGATTGAGCGGCTGCAGTTAACAGCTTTCAACCTTCCTCCTGAAGTCAGTGACGTTATCTTGGCAGCCAGGTATCCCTCCACCACGCCGGTATATGCCTGCCATTGGCGAAAATGTGTGGCATTGTGTTCACAAAAGCACATTGAACCCCTTGCTGCCCCTCTTTCACAAGTTCTTCTTTTTATTCTTTCTCTTGCCCAGCAGGGCTCTGCTCTGGGCACTCTCAAGAGCTACTGTTCTGCTTTCATTGTTTTTTTTTGGTTTCCTGACCAGCCATCTTTTTTAAAATCCCCTGTTGTAAATCGATTCTTAAAAAGGCTTCAACTTGTTTCCTCCTTCACCCTTTATTATGCCTCAGTGGAATCTAAATCTTGTCTTGACATTTCTCATGTGCGCTTCCATTGAGCTGCTTCATAATTGCCCCCTCAGGCTTCTTACCATTAAGACATCCTTCCTCATGGCTATAACATCTGCCCGGAGGGTCAGTGAGCTTCAGGCCTTATCATCTAAGCCTCCCTATCCGACCATTTATCCTGACCAACTGGTGCTTTGCACAAGAGCTTCCTTTCTTCCAAAAGTGGTCACTCCATTTCATGTAGGCCAATCCATCACCTTGCCTACCTTTTACGCTCTTCCACATCCCTCCAAATAAGAGGAGCGACTATACCGTCTGGACCCAAAAAGAACATTGTCGTTCCACCTTGACAGCACACAAGAGTTCCGGGTGGATGACCAGCTCTTTGTGGGGTATGTTGGAGCAAAAAAGAGACGAGCCGTGCAGAAGCGGACCGTCTTCAAGTGGCTCGTGCTCTGCATTAAAATCTGCTACACACTGGCTAAGAAGTAACCCCCTGAGGGTATGCGTGCTCATTCCACCAGAGCTAAAGCTGCAACCACTGCGTTAGCTTGCGGAGTTCCGGTCCTGGACATTTGCCAGGCAGCAACGTGGGCCTCATTGCACATGTTACAGTCAAGTCCATAGGGATGGGCATTTTGACCATGCGTTCCCGTAGGACTTCCTCATGTGAAATTGGTCCCCAGACCCACCTCGGCATAGGTATTGCTTGGGTATTTATTCTGAGACAAGGAATCTGCAGCTAGAGATCTCTATCAGATGATCAAGTTACCTACCTTTGGTATCGCCTTATCTGGTAGAGACTCTACCTAGCCACAGATTCCTTACCGACCCATCATCCTCCCCGCTCTGCGGACGGATTTCTAGGAACAGGGCTTACCCCTTTCAGGGCCCTAGTATTCCACACCAGTGGTCAGTGTACTTCATGCCTCCGTGCTTCTGGCATGGAAAGTCGCAAAAAGTATCTTACGTCAGCGCACCTGGGTGGCGCCTATATAAGCACCACAAACGTCACTTTTGGCGCGTACATGCGGAGCTGAACTACGCCACCTACCAGCACACAGGGATACTGCTCGCGAAAAATTCTGGGTCCAGTCTGACACCTGGGGCTAATTCTAAGGTAAGGAATCTGCAGCTAGATAGTCCTCTTCCAGATAAGTCGTTACAGAAGGTAAGTAACTTGTTTGTCACCTCCAAAGACGACAGGTTTCAAACCATTTTGCACTTGCCAGAAACAGGTGTTGATAACACGGCCGCACAATGCCTGCCTGTGTTGCTTCGGCACCAAACATGTCTCCAACTCCTATGACCAGTTTAAGAAAAGTAAAAGCGAGGCTCTGGGACTTTCAGCTGCTCCCGATCCCAGGAGAGGTCTCATAGTCCGCTTTCCAGAAACTCAATGCTGGCTTCACCGTCCTCTTCTGAGCCAATGGCGAACCTGTTACTAATGTGCCCTGCATTCCCTGTACGTACTCCGCAACAGGTTGAGGCCTTAAAAGAGGCCATGCTGCAGATATTTTAAATGATTCCTGCTCCCTCTGGTGCGATGTTGGGTTCCACGGACCCAGCGAGGTGTTCCAATCAAAATGCCATCAGTGGGTCCTGCCACGATGGACAGAGTCAGACTGTCCTTTCTGAAGTCGAGCTGTGCATCCACCCTTTTGCCGCAGGCCTCACCTGTCGTTCCTCTGTTCGTACTGCCCCTGGCTTCAGCATCACTCGTTCTGGATCCTTCATTTGCTAGGATTCGCTTATTTTGAACCCTGTACAATCACAAAGTTTATTCAGCTCTGGAGGAAGACTCCCTGCCAGATCCGCTACTTCGGCAGCAATACTTCAGAAGGATGTTTGGGGAAATGGTTGCAACAGCTCTTGAACGTTTAAAAAGTAGCCGGCGTTCCGAGGTTAGCCTTGGGACCTCGCCTTTCACAAGCAGTAGCTGTTGCAGCCCGTCCAGCAACTCGCACAGACTTTCTTGGTGCTAGAGACAGAAGCAGTTTCAAGGGTCAAAGGCAGTAGTGGCATCAATCATCTTCCTTTTTGTCTCCTAGCAGCGCTTCCAAACCCCATTAGTTTACCCTCAAACATGCACGTGGGGATGTGTGGGTGCCTGGATAAGACATTTCCTACCCCCCTGTCAAGTGATCACTTCGGAACTATGGGTCCTCAAGATTGTCCAAGTTGGTTATACGCTTCCCTTTCTAGACACTCCTCACATTCCCCCTGTTTTTACCCAGATGTTGGCAGACAATGCCAATATCCTTTTCAAGAAAGTGTTGTTCTCTCACAAGAGGGCTAACAAGCTTATACTGGAGGCGGAGAGAGGAATGGCGTGCTACTTGTGTTACCTTCTGGTCTGCAAGAAAGGGGGCTTGAGACCGAGCTTAGTCATCAGAGTTTTGAACCTGTTCCTCAAGATGGATATGTTCAAGATGATAACTCTGGCACCTGTCCTACTTTTTTTGAGCCACGAGAATTGGATGGTCTCCCTAGTCCAGCAGGGCACATACTTTCATGTATCAATCTTGCAGTCCTACAAGACTGTGGTGGGTTCATACCACTTCCAGTTCACCATCCTGCCTTTTAGCCCAGCATTGTGTAAGTCTCTCGGATAAGGTCCATTTCTCCCTTCCAGTTGCTCATGACCTCCCGTGGTGTATGGCGGATGCCAGTCTGATCTGCTGCACACTGTTCTCCCTTTCACCTCTGGAAGTGACCGTGGTAACAGATACATTGTTTTTCAGTTGTCAAGGTCATCTGGACGATGTAGTGGTCAAAGGCCTCTGGTCCCCAGTGGGGCAACACCAGTGCTTAATTTGAGCTGGTGGTTTCAAGTGAAGCCTGCCGGCACTTACTTTCCAACATCAGACTTTGACTCAGAGGAACAGAGAGATAAATGCAGAAAAGGAAAAAAGAGAAAGAAGAGAAAGACTGAAAACAGTGACAAAGGGAGAAAGCAGGGATAAAAAAAGAACCTGCAGGAGCGATATGAAGAGAGAGGGAGTGTATGGAGATGGAAGATAGAGTCATGAGGTGAAATCAAAACTACAAACCCTTAGTATTTGGGAATCCCAATACTTGTCGGGGCTGGCTGTGGGTTTCTGAGAAAACCATTGGGCGCCAACACCACAACATAAATCTGCTGGAGCTCTCTGCCATTCAGCTGACTTTCAGACCTGCCTTCCATTAAGAGTAGATCATTTCAGGTGCTGATGGACAACACAACTGGCCTGTGGAACTGCAACAAGCAGGGACATGTGGGGTGTTGAGCCCTCTGTATGTTATGTTATGTTATAGGATTTGTAAAGTGCATGGCTGTCCCGGCAAAGGGACGTACCAGCGCTAAAAGCCGGAGGTGAGGATGCAAGGGAACTGCTAGATCAATAGAAAAGCCAGGTCTTCACGGCCTTCTAAAAGACAGGAGATTGGTGGTGTTTCTGAGAGAGAGTTCCACAGATCGGGTGCAAGCACTTTGAATGAGCATCCCCCTGCTCGGCCCTACAGAATCGTGGCACGCGTGTAAGATGTAGGTCAGCGGAGCGGAGGATGCGGGTTGGGTGTAGGGATGACATGTGTAGGGTATGTTGTGGCAGTGGCTGGTAGCCTGTTGTGATCCAGAGTTTCCCTCCATGCGCCTGTCTTGCTCCGCCTTTCAGATAATACAGAATCTCCCACACAGTGGGTCAAACACGGCGAAGCAGGAGACATAAAACACAACAACACCTAGAAAAGGGTTTTATTTTACAAAATGCAAAGACTCTCTTTTTAGAATAAGGCTTGTGGTTTTTATTTATGCAATGCTCTCTAATAGAAAGGCTTTCCCAGATGCCAAAATGAATCACATTCAAATACACATAGAGATATATATTTATATGCATGCAATAATAAGACACTTGGTAAATGCAACAGTTAAATGCATGAATAATACTAATGAATAAACAAACAGCAAATAATATGAGATAAGACTCAAGCAAATATACTGGACGTCCTGCAAGAGATAAGCAAGATATATATATATACACTGAATACTTCAAATGATTACTTTGGATGTGCACTCTGACTCATTTACACATCACAAAGAAAACACCTCAAATGATCAAAGCCACTGGCCACACATCACAATGGCAATAATCAAAACTCATCACTTCACCTGGTGCAAACACTGCATCTTAGCCCACTCCTGACCGGGGGATTTAATAGCCGGGGATAAGAGCCTCAGCAACCAGGGTTCCGCTGTACCGAAGTAGACGCATCCGTCCCCATTCGGATTCCAAAATCCCGGTTTCTAAGTCAACAACCCTCAGCTTTATAATCTCAAAACACACACTAGAAGGTTGAAGAGTCTTCCTCCCTGCACAAGGAAACTTACTGGAACTGGCCAGCTTCCAGGCAAGCATTCCATGACAGGAAGGAGTTCCCACGTTCCCTCTACATTCTCGCATGTTCCAGCCTTTATCTTGACGAAACTCACGAAAGCCTTCCAGGGTACATTAAACAATCTCTCACAAAACAATCCTTGAACGTGATTAACCCAAACAACTTGCAAGCGTGTCTGTGCGCGCAGAAAAAAAGCTCAGGCCAGGCAGAGTCCGAATTCAGGATGACATGAGGCCATGTCAAAGCCAATAGTAAGAACTTAATAATTCTTCCCAGTGTACAACACAGTGCACATTTGTGCACCACTGCTTATAGCATCACATACTTCATCTCTCAATGTACAACACAGTGCACATTTGTGCACCACTGCTCATAACACTGCACTTCGAGACCAAAAAGTACATTCCACACCTCTCTCTCATGCTTTCAAATGCCACACGTTCTGTTCTTGGCAAGGCTGTCCTACTCTGTGACAGCTCCCACTGAAAGACTGCAAGTTTACAAGAAAGAAATCTTTAAGAGAAACAAGGCATATGCAGGACGTCGTACATTCAGGCTAGGGTAAAATAACACACCAAGTTCAATTAAAATGATGATAGTCAAAGGTCATCACAGGTTGTCAGACCACAAGAGTGCCTCTAGCACTAAAGCGCCTTTAAGAGATTTGATCTGCCTTTAGTAGGACCGCAGCCACATGTATGCCTTTCTACCTTTTACCTCTCATCCTGCAGGTGCTAAAGAAGGTCAAGCTGGACCCAGCACAGAACGTTTTGATAGCCCCAAACATTCTCAGAGGGTCTGGTGCTTCTATCTCCTGATTCAAAGCATATGTTCTCCACTGCAACTGCCTCTATAGGTGGACTGTTGTACGAACAGTGTTTCAGAGTTCTGCACCTGAATTTTCACAATATACCTCTGTTTGTTCAATTCAGTCTGGAGATTGAGTCAAACCAATTATGAGTTTTCAGTCTTCCTTCAGAAGTGGGGAGAAATGTCCCTCTGGTTGATTACAGCTCCACCACAAAGTCTATATATTTGATTGGTTAGGCTAACTTTGTCACCTTGTGTGAAGGCAAGCAATTCAACAGCCAACAGAAAAAACTGACTGATGTTCCATTTGCACGGACTTAGGAATGGAAATGCTTTGTTGTGAGCATAGTCAAGTTGTGTATCTGTCCTTTCAGCCTTTCATCATTTGCCTGATTAGTCCTCATATTTCAAAACACCGGTTGTGATGTATTTAAAAGGTCTTTCACACATTTCTCCTGGTGCCTCCCTTGTGCCGCAACGGGACCTTAATTTAGTTCTAACCTTGATGTGTCCTGCCTTTCAGCCTCTCCACAGCAGTACTCTGAGGCTCTTTATCCTGAAAACTGGATCTCTACTTGCCATTGCTTCCGGACATCGTGTTAGTGAATGCAGACCTGGTCAGTTCTGTTTCTGTAAACTTCCTTTTTCCCTAACAAGATGCTACTTAGAACCACTGCATCTTTTTTTATGAAAGTGGTTGCGCCTTTCCATTTGATTTAGTCTATCCCTCTCCCTACGTTCTTGTGTTCTTTTCTCCACTACATCTATCTAAAGAAGAGGAAAGACTACAGCCGTTAGACTCATAACGTGCCGTTTATTTGTTTATTGATGGGACTAAGGAGTATTTTGTTGACGATCAACTGTTTGTTGGCTTCGGCAATGTGAAGAAAGGAAAGGCATTCGAGGAACTGACCTTATCAAAAGGGATTGTCCTTTGCATCTAACTGTGTAGTGCTTTTGCCAAGAAGGACGCTCCTGAACACCTTGAACCCCTCAAACCCTCCTTCTTGGACAGTCTACTGCTTTGGTACGGATTCACAATGTGAGGTATCTGGTTAAAAGTGTCCAACTTACAAATAAATTAATTATCTTTTTTAAGGCTCTTTCTTGGGTCTTCTCTTATTTAACCACAGGTTGTCCACTATCCTTCGCCTCCACGTTCTGTATGGAATAGACTCCAAATTAGTTTTTGCACACTTCCAACACAAGCTCCAGCTTGTCTTATCAGATGCATTCTAGATCTAAGAATGTACGAAAAATAGGAGAGAACTGATGGCAGCTCAAAGAGGTGACACCTATATGGTTCCTTGTGTCGTCCTGTCCGGAGGCAGGGCAGAGTAATGATGAAAGCTGAAGGCACCACTTGAGAGTGTGCAACAGCTATTGCTGAAGCTTTCTGGGTCCAGTCTGGCACATGGGGATATTCACAAAGTGACGAATCTGCAGTTAGATAGAATAGTCACTAGAAAGAGCATTACTTTTTCTTCTTAGGTGTTTTAACGTTGAACATTTCAGTTATATTACTGTTCTTGAAGGAGTAATTACTTTAGTTCTACAGCGCCATAGCTGCCTAAAGATTCTGAAAGAATATCTGGCTCTGAGTAGATAGATGGTTACAAATATATGAGTGATACTAGAGTATCCTACTTTTCCCTAATAGTTGTGCTTTACATAGTCACATTTAAGGCAAACATCTAATGGAATCTGGAGAATGGAAAATAATTTATATTGCAGCATAAGCTTTTTATTTAGTCCTTATATAGGATGAAAATGTGGGGTTTAATAAGAAGAACCACACATGAAAGGGGCTTTCTTTGTTAGCCAAAATCTTTACTACTGATCTTCATGAGTTGTTAGCATATTCCCATGTTATAGTTGTGCTGAGTAAGAGTACCCATATAATACCATCAAAATCATTCAGAGTGGGCCGCAACTTAACCTCTGTTCATGAACCACTGTCTATACTGATGTTTTTGGCATCCGGAAAAGTGAGTAGAAAGACACTTGTATCGCTTCTTGGTGTATCCAGTTTCTTCCATAGCTGTAAATAATACTTAATGCAGTGCAATTGTATACATAAGTGTACGTCTTCCGTTTGGAGCATTGAATTTGGTGACCCTTAGACCACACATCTGTACACTTTGTTGACACATTACATGCTTTCTGCTGGGACTCCTCAACACTGAATCCATCACATCTAAAAGTGAGATTAACATAATATGTCACTTTGATGACGATTTTGTTGCTTATTAAATAAGGGTAACTTACTACGAGAGGCTCATTTTCTGGCACCCTCAAAATTCAGGTACGACTGGTATGAAATTACTCAAGGTTCATTTCCAGCATTTGCCACTGTTGCCAGTTTCTGCATGGCTGACATTGTCATCCAATACATCATTCCACTTTGTGGTATTCATTCTTTTGTAACACTCCCCATTTCTACTCCTTAGGCAAACGTTTCCGGTTTTCTATCGAGCAATGATGGACAAATTGGAAAAGTGTGTACGAGAAATTCCTGTGAATAAACAATCCACAACTGAAGTAGGTTTATAATTTTGTTGTCATGTTAAGATATTGTATTGTTTAACTGATATTTGTTGCAGCAAAGTCATGTCTGGTGATTAATATGAAATTCTGATGGATACTTCTAACTACAGATATCTCACTTGAGAATGCTCCCAAGGCGGTAGACTGAATCTGGCAAACTTTCAACAGCAATGCTTCAGCACACCGCTAGTTGGTGGCGTGCAGCTCTGCATTGACCCCAGAAATGGCAGCTCGGAGCGCCATGTAAGTGCCACCCCTGTCCGCCGATGTCAGTTCTTTTCTTTCGACGCCTTCCCATATAAGGTCCGGCGCTCCACTCCCAATTTCATCTGTCTTCCAACAATTCCTTTAAAAAAATTTTTTTAAAAGATCAACTGTGCTGGGGAATGAGGTTCCGTCCTAAGACTACAGAGTTCAAACCATGCCGCAACTGTAGAAATGTGATGTCCGTCACAGTGTGTCCCTGATGTTTGGGCTTGGGGCACAATTTGAAGTCCTGCTATAGTGCATCCTACGGCAATCCGGGACTGGGAAGCACAGCTGTACATCACTTACCCCCTCGTTATGATGATGACAAATTTTACATGGATGTACGAGAGCCCAGTGGACTTGATGCTTCGCCTTATACAAGATTGAACTTGCTATTTGTACATCAGCGGAGGATAGTGCATCATTTCACTAGTAATTTGACAAGCAGCCGAGCTCTTGGACCTACAACTGTCTACTATTGAGGTTAACACAACTATCTTTATGGAAATCTTACAGTCTGCGCAGGCCAAGGCTGAATCCTAGCTCCCTTTCAATGAGGCCCTCACTGACACCTTAATGGGCACTTGGTCAAAGCCTTGTTCTTGAATAGGCAGGTGGCCAGACGCACAGACTGACACCTGGTGACCCTGATTTCCTCACTAAACATCCTACTCCAGAGAGTCTGGTTGTTCAGGCTTCAAACAGCAAGGTGAAGCCCAGTTCATTCCCCACGACTGACCTGGATAGGTAGTCTAAGAGGATTGAGGCATTCTTAAAATTAATGTTCTCTTTGTCTAGCCTAGCACTCAGAATGGTAAGTGGAGTCCACTTATTGGGGCAGTTTATGCGTGCCCTCTGGGACATGGGCAGCAATATCTTGCTGGCAGACCCAGTAGACTTTAGGGCCCTCCTGGCTTAAACCATTCACGATGTGGCTGAATTCTTGATTCATGCTGGCCTTGATAGTACAGATTGTCTGGGAAGAGCGATTGGCACCAGTGTGGTGCTCAGCCGCCATGCCTGGATGTACTCCACAAGATTCTCTGGAGACATACAGGTCTGTCTCATAGATATATCCTTCAATGGTTCACATCTGTTCAGTGAGAAAGCCGATGCTGAATTGGAACATTTCAAGCAAATTAGGTGCACAGCACAATACGTCTATCTTTTGACCCCTTCCCAGCAATTTCCACAGGTGGCATACAACCACCGTGTGGGAGGCAGGATGCAGCACTTTCTCCCATGGTGGCAATTCATTAAGTCTAACAGATGTGCCCTTTAAATCGGTTAGCATAGCAATGGCTCTGCCTTTTCTTTCTGCTCTGCCAAATCTTCCTCCCACATCAGAGAGAATCTCGAAAGTGTACCTTTGCATTCTATTGCACGAGGTGCAAGTTTTAGTCTACAGAGGAGTTGTCAAGAGAGTTCCATACTCGGAAATAGGGGAGAGTTGCTACTCTTGCTAGTTTCTCGTGCTGAAAAAGTATGGAGGCTTTCAGCCAATCTTAGACCTTCGACCTTTGACTGCCTTTCTACGGAAGGATAAATTTAGAATGCTCTTGCTGGCCCACATCCTGGCTGCCCAGGACCGAGTGACTGGATGGTGTTGTTGGATCTGTAGGACACCTATTTTTATATACCCATCCTGCAGTACCACAGATGTTAGCTGCAATTCAAGATAGGCCAGGGTTTGCTGTGCTCCCCTTGGGCCTCACCAGTGCTTCTTGGGTGTTCACAATAGTAATAGTGGTGGTCGCTGCAGTTCTTCAGAGGTTGGGGATACCGGTTCTCTCTTACCTCGACAACTGACCGTAAAACCAGTCAGTCAGTCTTGGAGCACCTCGATATGACAAAAAACCTCCTGACATCGTTGAGGTTCGCGATCAATGAGCTGAAGTCACACCTGATTCCTTGGCAGAGGCTTCTTTTCATTGTGAGGATCCTGAATACAGTACAGTTCAGGGGCTCCCCACTGTTGCAATGAGTCCATGGCACTCGAGCTGTAATCCCAATATTTCAGCCGTGGTCCTGGATCTCAGTGAGATCATCTCTGAGAGTTTTTGGCCATTTGGACTCTTGCTTCCCCCTTGTCGACTACGGCAGGAGCATATATGGTCTTCACGATGAAATATAAACTTCCAGTTGACCTGGCACCATGGAAACCAATTGGATGCCATTCGAATTTCAGAGAGAACTTTACACGGTCTGCAACAGTGGCTGTTCAACCACAGTTGGGCCAACAAGAGTCCCCTCTCCCCAACCAGAGCTGCCAGTGGTGATCGATGCATCGCTGCGGATTGGGGGCTGTCATCCAAGGGAGGTGAAGATCAAAGAACTCCCCTCTCCAACAGAAATGCAGCTGCATATCAGTCTATTTGAGTCGCAGGCCATTCGTCTGCTATTGAAGGTACACCTGCCTTCCATCAAGGAGAGGCTGGTACAGGCCGCCGCCATGTGGTACTGCAACAAGTGGTGCAGAGTGGGGTCCTGGATCCTTTGCCAGGAGGCTCTGCACCTATGGAGTTGGTTAGAGTGTCAGGGTATTTCCATGATTGTGAACCACCTGGCAGGCTTTTTGAATGCCGGGGCAGACAAGTAGAAGAGTATGGTAAACCACAAATGGCTTCTACATCCCAAGGTGGCGCAAGGCATTTTTCGACCGTGTCAAGAACTCTGGCTAGATCTTTCACCACCTTCAAGAAATTAGAGTGTCCAAAGTTTTGCACAGTTGACTTGCAAGGAGATACATTCCAGCTGGAAATGCAACTAAGGACTCAAGTACGCCTTCCCAAGTCTGCCTTTCCTGGCCTCTGAAAAATATAAGGAATGACTGGACTCAAGTCATCCTAGTGGCTCTGGATTGGACAAGGAAAATGTGGTATTCGTAGTTTTTGGGCATGAGCATCTGTCTGCCGATCAGACTACTACTTCGGGAACATCTTCTGCCAAAGTAGCAGCCCAGGGTCCTTTACTTGAACCTGCACAATCTACATCTCTTTGCGTGTAGATTGAGCGGTGGCAGTTAGCTGCGTTTGATCTGCCAAACAAGGTGGACAACATCCTCCTTGCCTCCAGGCACCCCTCCACAAAGTCCATTTACACCGGGCGCTGAGACAAATTTGTAGCATGCTGTGGACTTCACAAGATAGACCCTTTACAAGCGAAACTTTTGGTTTGGATGTTCTGTTTTTCTTTTTGTCCTTGGCCCAGCTAGGCCTTGCACTGTTGACTATAACAGATTATTTGTCAGCCCTTTAGAGGGTTTTGTCTTTACCAGACCAACCATCCTTGATTAAATCACCTGTTGTAATGAGATTTTATAACAGTTTTACACACATATTCCCTGCTAAACCATTTGTGATGCACCAGTGGGACCTTAACTTAGCCTTGAGGTTTCTCATATGTGCACCCTTCAAGTCGATGCACAGTTGCTCGTTGCATCTTCTGACTCTGTAGACCTCATTGCGATCACTTCATGTCATCACGTGAGTGAACTCCAGGAACTGTTGCTGTAAGCGTCCTGCACTACCTTTTTTCTGGACAGTCTAATGCTAAGGACTCGAGCGGCCTTCTTGCCTAAAGTCATGACTCCCTTCCACATTGGACAATCCATGACCCTGCCAGCGTTCTTGACTCCCTATATCGTACCAGCCCCTCGAAAAAGGAGAGGCTTCATGGGCTGGCCTCCAAAAGGGCTTTAAGATTTTACATTGATCATACCAAGGAACACCATGTGGGCAATCAGCTTTTTGTGCGGTTCTCTGGTGCAAAGAAAGGAAAAGTTGTTGAGAAGATGACCCTGCCATGATGGATAGTCCTCTCCATCAAAATTTGTAATGCAGTGGCCAAAAAGCAGCCCCCAGAAGGTCTGAGATCCCATTTCACCAGGTCCAAGACTGCTACCAATGCATTAGTCAGAGGAGTGGCTGTGCTTGATATCTGCCAGGCTGTGACATGGGTGTTGGTGCACACATTCACAAAGCATCACTTTCTTGATGACCAGGTACACTTGGAAGGACCCCTTGCTCATTCGGTCCTGCAGGATTTGGCTTGAGTCCACACCATAGACCTTCCACCTTGGGAAAGTATTGTTTTGGTATCTATTCTAAGATGAGGGCTCTGCGGTTAAAAGTATCCATTAAACAAACAAGTTACTTACCGTCGGTTACGCTCTTTTTTGTGGATTGCTAACCAGGTATCTAACAGCAGATTCCTCTCTTCCATTCCTCCACCTATTATGGAAGTGGCCTCTTTTTACCGTCTAAGAAGGTCCCAAATTGGAAATCTGCATACTGGTTCTGCCAGTTGTTCATGCTCAGCAAGTGTGGAAAAAGACTAGCAAGAAACTGATTTCAGTGTGAAGGGTTGGCACTTGTATGCGGCTCCGCACCGTCAGTTCCGGGACAGTATGGTGTCAATGAGGAGCCGCAAAGTGCCACCAACCAGCGCATGGAAGGATTGCTGGATAAAGTTTTCCGAATCCAGTCCGGGGCCTGGGGAGTATTCTAAGGTGAGAAATCTGCAGTCAGATAAAGTGTTTGCCAGAAAGAGCGTTACCGAAGGGAAGTAACTTGTTCACATAGAATTAAATTATAAAATAATCTCTTTATCTGCATTAGAATAGGCTAAAGGACAGTCACTGTATCACCAATGAAATATGGAGAAATTATATTTTAACGGTGCAGCATTCAACCTAACACTATTGGCCATGGCTTTTGAAAGTTAAAAATTAACAGAAATAAGAACCTCAGAACAACACCATCCGCTAACATAAAAGCAGCACCTAATGGATTGAGTATGCAATGGGAGCTAAACTTTTATTTAACACTTTCAGTACATAGTTTTCATATGCTGTTTGTATACTTGTATGATAGTTTGGTGATGGTGAAAGCCCAAGGACTTTGATGCTCTCCTTAATCATTCATTTCTACAATGGTAATTCAAGACCGTAGCATAGTACCCTTATGAGATATTGCCGACCTGCACCTTATTTGCATTGCCTCACTTTTTATAGGAAGGTTTTTACATAGTTATATGAGAATGTCATGCATTTACAGAAGTGAGTTCATCTGTATCATTACCAGTACAATAAGGTAAACCAATATTCCAAAACTGCCCTTGAAATCAATCTTATAAAGTGCAACCATTTATAAATTCAAATAATATGCAGGGAGATATTAAAGGTAATATAAATGTAAATAGTTGGCTAGCCCACCCTAAATATGGAGCGCTATATTTGTTTTCCCTTAAATTACATCCTGCAAATCTATCATCTCGCTATTTAATCCATTGCTAAAAGAGCTTTAAAAAAAAAAAAGCAATCCCCACTTGTAGTGCACTACTTAACATTACTAAATAATAACACCCATAGGAATCATATGCCTAATAATCTGAAAGAAACACATAGTGATAGATTCCTTACCTTAGAATATCCCCAGGCGTCAGACTGGATCCGGAAAGTTTTCGTCAGCAGTACCCCTGCGCGTCGGTAGGTGGCGTCGTGCGGCTCCGCGTCTGTCGTTGGCGTCGTGGTCGCCGAGATGACGTCGCGGGCGCTACTTAGACGCCGCCCACGCGCGCTGACGTCAGTTCTTTCTTTTTCCGCGCCAGCAAGCACAGATCCGGGAAGAGCAGGAACCCCCAGTCAATTTTTGACTGACTTTTTGAGGCTTTTTGTCTCTGTTTTTTCATCGAGTCTTCGACTCCTGGTGCAGATAGGATGCCCGGTTTTAAGTCGTGCGGGGACTGTCACCGTATGATGTCGGTGACGGACCCGCACCGTGTGTGTCTTTTCTGCCTGGGACGCGACCACGACCCCAAGTCGTGCCCCGACTGCCGGGCCATGGCGCCGAAGACTTTGCGGGAGCAGTCCCGAAAGTTGCTGGAAGCCCGGCAGTCGGCTCCGCGCCGTTCGAGGTCCCGGTCCCGTGGGAGGTCGAGGGACCGTGCGCGGAGTCATCACCATCGATCTTCGGGATCCAAGTCTTCGCACTCGGGGTCAGGTAAGGCGAAGCACAAGAAGTCGAAGAAAAACCATCGTTCTCCGACTTCCCCTCGCCGGTCGCGCGATGCGGCTGAGGGTGCGGGTGGTGCCTCCCCTGCGGCTCCGGCGGAGGCTATGCAGTCGCTGCCAGACTACCCGCCCTTCCCGGGTTTGTCGGCGACTCCGGCCCAAATACAGGAATTCCTGTCGGCCATGGCTCGCCTCTTTTGGGCCGTTGGGTCCCGCTGGTGCGCCTCCGGGCCCCGCGGTCCCGACTGGGGGTCCTCGCCGGCGGCTCCAGCGTCGCTGTCGGCTCCGGCCTCGACGCCGCAGGATCCCCTTGGATCCAGGCCTGGATCCCGGTCGACGCCGGTTGACCTCATAACACCTCCACCGACGTCGACCCCACCAGCACCACTTCTGACGCCGCCCGCTCCTCGGGACGACGTCGACCTCGGTTTCAGCCCCGATGTGGACGCGGCGTCGAGCCGGCGTCTATCGATGCCGTTCTCGACGTTGCTCGGGGATTTCTATCCCCATGTCCCTGCTCCTTATTTTAGACCTGTTGAACAGCCTGAGGAGCAAGGGGAGGACTGGGAGGGGTCTGAGGACCCTCTCGCAGCTGCTTGCGAGTCTGAACAGGACTGGGCTGAGGAGTTGGGGGACGCCAGTGGTCTGGATACCTCACCAGACCTTGGCATGCTGTCTCCTACCGTGGCTTCGGAGGAGGGTGCTAGTTATGCTGTGGTGTTGCGTAGGGCGGCCGAGGCCCTACACCTCGAGCTCCCTACTGTGGCCGTCAGGACTAACCTCCTGACAGAGGTGCTTCAGCCAGCAGCTACTTCTGCGGAGCCGCTGCTTCCCTTCAATGAAGCCCTTTCTGACGTTCTTTTGGGCACTTGGTCCAGGCCCACCACAGGGGCTCCTGTGGATAGGAACGTGGCCCGACGCCAGCGCCCGGCTCCGGGTGACCCCATTTTCCTCTCCCAACATCCCACCCCGAGAGCTTGGTTGTCCAAGCCTCTGCTTCCCCGACTGCCTTCCCTTCCGCACCACCGGATCGGGAATCCAAGAAACTGGATCAGTTCGGAAAGAAAAAAATTTCTTCCACCAGTTCTGCCCTGCGGTCCGTGAACACCGCATGCCTCTTGGGCCGTTATTCCCACTCTCTGTGGGATACGGTGGCGCAAGTGCTGCCCCAGTGTCCGGAGGAGGCCCGGTCAGCTCTCTCCCAGGCTGTTGCAGAGGGGAGAGACGCAGCTAAGTTCATGATTCGTTGTGGCCTAGACACCGCCGACTCACTGGGCAGATCGATTGCAACGACGGTGGCGGTTCGCCGTCACGCCTGGTTGAGGACCACTGGATTTTCGGGGGATGTCCAAAACACACTTATGGACATGCCCTTTGATGGTCGTCGCCTCTTCGGTGACAAAGCGGACAGCGCGTTGGAGCTGTTTAAGGACTCACGGGCTACGGCCAAGTCCTGGGGACTCTCTGTAGTCCGCCCTCCTCCGCCTTCCGCTTTTCGCTCCTTTCATGGCACAGGAAGGGCTGCCCCGCAGCGTTCGCAACAGAGCCAAAGGCCTGCGCAGCAACCATCCCAGCGTGGCCGCAGACGCGGGTTCCGCCATGGCGGACCAAGGGGCCAGCGGGCGGGTCAGTCCACCACCACCCCGGCCACCACTGCCTCCAAACCTTCCTAGTCCGAACTTTCAGGCCCATCAAACGCCAGTGGGCGGCAGGCTTCGCCATCACTTCCCCCACTGGTGCACCATCACTTCGGACAGGTGGGTTTTAGAGCTAGTCCGGAGGGGCTACTCCCTCCCCTTCGAGACTACCCCTCAAAGCCATGCCACCTCAGTACCACCGCATGTCGGGGGATCACTTGGTGCTTCTTCAGCAGGAAGTTGCGGCCCTATTGGCCAAGGGGGCCATCGAGCGCGTTCCGACGCCAGAAGTAGGTTGTGGTTGCTATTCCCACTACTTTCTGGTGCCCAAGAAGGACAAGGGCCTGCGTCCTGTCTTAGACCTCCGGAACGTCAATCGCTTCCTCCGCAAAGAGAAGTTCAAGATGCTCACTCTGGCTCAGGTCTTGTCTGCTCTCGATCCACAAGACTGGATGGTAGCGCTAGACTTGCAGGATGCCTATTTCCACATCCCAGTCCTGCAAACCCACCGGCGTTACCTACGGTTCACGGTAGGCCACGAGCACTTTCAGTTCACCGTGCTCCCTTTTGGCCTTACCAGCGCCCCTCGGGTGTTCACCAAGGTGATGGCGGTGGTCGCAGCTCATTTGCGCAGATCAGGGGTTTCAGTCTTCCCCTATCTCGACGACTGGTTGCTGAAGGCGGGCTCGCCCCAGGCAGTCGTCTCCCACCTTCAGACTACGGCCGACCTCCTGCACTTGCTGGGGTTCTCCATCAATGTGCCGAAGTCGCACCTGATTCCCTCTCAGAAGCTCCTCTTTATCGGAGCGGTTCTGGACACGGCGCAGTTTCGGGTCTATCCTCCCGAACAGTGAGTCCGGGATATTCGGGCTCTGATTCCCATCTTTCAGCCCTTGTCCCGGGTTTCGGTCAGTGACTCTGAGGCTGCTGGGCCTCATGGCCTCCTGCATCCTGCTGATTGATCATGCCAGATGGCATATGCGGGCTCTGCAGTGGGACCTGAAGTTCCAGTGGGCGCAGCATCAGGGGAACCTGTCCGATCACGTCCAGATCTCGGAGGGCACTGCACAACAGTTGCAGTGGTGGCTCACGAACCGGCATTGGGTCGACGGCAGATCCCTCTCCCTTCCCCAACCGGAGTTTACAGTGGTGACGGATGCGTCCCTCCTGGGATGGGGCGGCCACATGGGAGAGGCGGAGATCAGAGGCCTTTGGTCTCCGGCGGAGTCCCGGCTCCATATCAACCTTCTGGAGCTTCGGGCGATCCGGCTTGCACTGAAGGCATTCCTTCCCTCTGTCAAGGGGAGAGTAGTGCAGGTGTTCATAGACAACACCACCGCCATGTGGTACTGCAACAAGCAAGGCGGGGTGGGGTCGTGGACCCTCTGTCAGGAGGCTCTGCGTTTCTGGACATGGCTGGAACATCAGGGCATGTCCCTGGTGGTTCAACACCTGGCAGGTTCTCTGAACGCCAGGGCGGACGAACTCAGCCGCAGGTGCATGCTCGATCACGAATGGCGTCTTCACTCAGAGGTGGTGCAAGGTCTCTTTCAGCAGTGGGGAGAGCCTTGGTTAGATCTATTCGCCACCGAAGAGAACGCGCAATGTCATCAGTTCTGCTCGTTGGAATTTCCAAGGTGGCACTCGCTCGGCGACGCTTTTCGTCGCGAGTGGAGTTGCGGTCTGTTGTACGCCTTTCCGCCTATACCACTGAAGAAGATCAGGTGCGACCGGGCACAAGTCGTCCTTGTGGCTCCAGACTAGGCTCGAAGAGTATGGTATCCCGAGCTACTCAGTATGAGCATCGATCCTCCGATCAGACTGCCTCTTCGGGAGAATCTTCTGTCGCAGCAGCATTGGACGGTCCTCCACCCGAACCTGTCCAGCCTCCACCCCTTTGCGTGGAGATTGAGCGGCGGCAGTTGATTCCTTTCGACTTGCCTCCTGAAGTTTGTGATGTCATTCTGGCAGCCAGGCGTCCCTCTACTAAAGTGGTATACGCCTGCAGGTGGAACAAGTTTGTGGCATGGTGCACAGCAAAGGCTGTGGATCCCCTTTCTGCCCCTCTTTCTGAGGTCCTACTGTTCCTTCTCTCTTTGGCCCAGCAGGGCTCTGCTCTGGGCACTATCAAGGGCTACCTTTCTGCAATTTCCGCCTTTCTCAGGCTACCTGATCAGCCCTCTCTTTTCAAGTCCCCTGTTGTAAATTGATTTCTCAAAGGCATTACACACCTTTTTCCTCCTATTCCTTTTGTGATGCCTCAGTGGGACTTGAATTTGGTTCTTACATACTTGATGTGCGCTCCCTTTGAGCCCCTTCACAACTGTCCTCTTCGTCTCTTGACATTGAAGACTGCCTTCCTGGTGGCCATCACCTCCGCTAGGCGAGTGAGTGAGCTCCAGGCTCTTTCTTGTAAGCCTCCTTTCCTATCAGTCCATCCGGACAAGGTTGTGCTCAGGCCCCGTCCTTCCTTTTTGCCAAAAGTGGTTACGGCCTTTCACATTGGGCAGACTATTACCTTGCCCACCTTCTTTCCGCCTCTGCATCCTTCCAGAGAGGAAGAGAGGCTCCACCGTCTGGACCCAAAACGTGCGCTCTCATTTTATCTCAACCGCACACAGCAGTTCCGGGTGGATGACCAGCTCTTTGTTGGCTACGTTGGCACCAAGAAAGGTCGGGCGGTACACAAGAGAACTATCTTCCGCTGGGTTGTCTTGTGTATCAAAGCCTGTTACTCTTTGGCTAAAAAAGAACCTCCGGTGGGGCTGCGTGCTCACTCCACCAGAGCTACTGCTGCCACTACTGCATTGGGACGTGGTGTCCCCCTGCAAGACATCTGTCAGGCAGCCACGTGGGCCTTGCTGCACACGTTTACTAAGCATTATTGCCTGGACAGCCAAGTCCGGAGAGACGGCTTCTTCGGCCGTTCTGTTCTCCGCGACTTTCTGGTGTGAACTTGGTTCGCAGACCCACCACCGGGGTTGGTATTGCTGGGGTATCTATTCTAAGGTAAGGAATCTATCACTATGTGTTTCTTTCAGATGAACAAGTTACTTACCTTCGGTAACGATATATCTGTAAGAAACATTAGTAGTGATAGATTCCTTACCGCCCCACCCATCCTCCCCGTTCTGCGAACTGATTTCTAGGGTTAAGGTCATCCCTTTCAGGGCCCTAGTTTCAATGCACCAGTGGTCAGTATCTTGCATGGCTCTGCGTTCCTGGCGCGGAAAGTCGTGTACAGAACTGACGTCAGCACGCGTGGGCGGCGTCTAAGTAGCGCCCGCGACGTCATCTCGGCGACCACAACGACGGACGCGGAGCCGCACGACGCCACCTACCGACGCGCAGGGGTACTGCTGACGAAAACTTTCCGGATCGAGTCTGACGCCTGGGGATATTCTAAGGTAAGGAATCTATCCCTACTAATGTTTCTTACAGATATATCGTTACCGAAGGCAAGTAACTTGTTCATTAAACACACTTAACCCACCAGGGCCACGAATCACAAAGTAACTTATACTTTTGAATACGTTTGTAACTCTTTCGGTATTCACAAACTCGGGTCTTGATTCACAAAGGTAAACTTACACTTTTGTGTAAGGTGACTACTTTTAGGTATTCACAAACTTTGTATGGAGTTTTGCGACTCTGCACTCCCTATACTTATGTGTGCAGAGTTCTCCACACCTGGAGACTCTGCAGTAGGGGCGTAGAACTCCGCACACTTAAGTATAGGGAGTGCGGAGTCCTAAAACTCCTCACCTAGTTTGTGAATTGCATTTTGTAGTATGTTTTGTTGTATTACAAAACATACTATGAAGTCTGTTTTTTAATCAGGCCCTCAGAGTATGTTACTCCAAAAAAACAACACAGTAGCAAGTCCAGCACTACACATGGCCAACCATTGCTACTACAACACCCTCCCATGTGAAATAATGGAGGTAAAAACTTAACATATAACCCCTGAAGAAATAATGTTAAATTATTTAAAAGAGTTAAACATATAAATAAATATAAAATATTTTTACAAATATATATAAATAGTACATATTTATTAATTTGATAGAGATTTCTAGCTGCAGATTCCTTACCTTAGAATTATCTCCAGGCATCAGACTGGATCCGGAAACTTTCTCGTAAGCACTACTACTGCGCACAGGTAGGTGGCGTAGTTCAGCTCCGTGTGGCGTCATTTGCTCCGGAAGTGACATGCTCGGTGCTTATATAGGCGCCACCCTAGTGCGCTGACATCAGTTGTTTTCTTTCCGTGCCAGTCAGCGCAGATCTGGAGAGAGCTACCCCCAGTCAATTTTTGACTGACTTTTTTTTTTTTTTTAAATCTTCTCCTGGTGTGGCAGGGATGCCCACTAGGAAGGCCGGCTTCAAGCCTTGCTGTGCCTGTCATCGACAGATGTCTGTGACGGACCCGCACCTTGTTTGACTCTGGTGCCTGGAGCTCCACCCTGATGTGAAGACCTGCGCTGATTGCCACGCCATGCACCCCAAGGCCTTGAGGGAGCGATCCCTCAAGCTCCTTGCCGCTCGACATGCAACGCCACAACGGTCTCTGCCCCGGTCAAGAGTAAGGCCCCAGGATCGGTCGCAGAGCCCAAGATCCTAGTTGCACTCAGTCATCAGGCCATTCGAATAAGTTCCACAAGAAGCGTCTGGGCCCGCGGGTTCGGGAAGGGCCCCTACTGCTTCCACGTCAGCTGGTCCGCGCCCGGTGCCAGTCGGGCCCCTTGGACCCACGGATGGATCAGGACCGGTGACGGTCGTACCATCCCGACCTTCCCCAATGCCAGCGCTCTCTGTGCCATCCCCATTCTGATTCCCGGCATGGAGCCTGAGGGTCATCGTTGACTGGAGCCGTGCCTTCCAGGCCGGAGCCTGAGCTCTATTCCTATTGGCTAGGACTCTGGGAGCATTGGGAAAGGTTTTTGGACCCTGACGAATACCAGCCTTTAGAGCCCAACATGTAGTGGTGTGAGTTCTTCGGGGAGGCCAGTGGACTGGACACTTCCTCAGATACTGGCATGCTCTCTCCCACTAACGTGGCTATGGAGGAGGGTGCGTCATTTGCTATGGTGGTGCGAATAGCGGCCGAGATCCTGTAGCTTAGCTGCCCTCAGTGACAGTCAAGACAAACGTCTTGACAGAGGTGCTTCAGCTGGGAGTACACCACCCCGCCCCAGGGGACCATAAACACCACACCCGGAGAGCTTGGTGGCCCAAGCCTCTACGTCTCATGTGAATTCTGGCACATTCCCTACAGCGCCTCCTCATAGGGAACCCAAAAGGCTGTACACTGAATGCAAGAAATGTTTTCTTCCACCAGCCTGGCACTGCGGTCCTTGAACACTGTGTACCTTTTGGGCCGTTACTATCCTGCTCTATGGGATTTGGTTGCTCAGGTGCTGCCCATGGTTACGAAGGAGGCCTGGACCGTACTTTCCCAAGCAGTTGCTGATGGTAGAGATGCACTAAGTTCACTATCAGATGTGGACTGGATACCACCGACTTGCTAGGCAGAGCGGTTTCATCGACGGTGGCCTTACGGCACGACGCCTGACTGAGAACAACTGGCTTTTCAGGGGGTGCCCAAGCATTGCTTTTGGACATGCCGTTTGATGGCTCCTGTTTTTTCCGAGGCAAGGCAAACTCAGCGCTGGAGCACTTAATGGTAGCAGGGCTTATGGCCAGGTCCATGGCCCCTCGCCAACCTCAGTCCGCCTTTAGCACTTTTCGTGGACCCGGAAGGAGCTTCCAGCCACCTCTTTACACGTCCAGCCACCATGGTGTGCAAGCTTCCCAGCCTCTTTGTGGCCGAGGATCCTGTACCCACAGACCTTGTGGGTCAGGTGGCCAGTGATTGGTCAGTCCACCACCAGCTGCAGTCTCCAAACCCTCCTAGTCTGCCTGTTTACCATCATTAACACCCAGTGGCCAGCAGGATTTGCCATCACCTGCCCCGCTGGCAGTCCATTACATCGGACAGGTGGGTTTTGCAGATTGTCCAAAGGGACTACTCCCTCCCCTTCGAGACTGCTCCTCCCTCATTGCCACCCACTTACAGCAGTCTGACGGAGGACCACCTATTTCTTCTCCGACAGTAAGTGACTGCTCTTTTGACCAAAGGAGTCATAGAGAGAGTGCTGATGCCAGATGTAGGTCGTGGTTGCTATTCCCACTGCTTTCTGGTGCCCAAGAAGGACAGAGGCCTATCCTCGACCTGCGCTCTCTGTTTCTTCCTCAAGAAGGAGAAATGCAAGGTGCTCACTCTTGCTCAGGTCCTGTCTGCCCTGGATCCGGGAGTATGGATGGTAGCGTTGGACTTGCAGGACGCATATTTCCATATTTCCGTCCTGCTTCCTACAGACGTTACCTGCAGTTCACGGTGAGCCACAAGCACTTTGTTTGCTGTGCTTCGTTTTGGCCTCACCAGCACCCCTTGGGTGTTCATCAAGGTGATGGCGGTGGTTGAAGCTCATCTGCGAAGGTCCGGGGGGGCCAGTCTTTCCCTATCTCGATGATGGGCTGTTGAAGGCGGGCTCTCCCCAGGATGTCATCTCTCACCTCCAGACTATGGGGGACCTCCTGTATTCGCTGGGGTTCACTGTCAATGTGCCGAAGTCACACCTGACTCCACTTCAGATGCTCCCTTTCATCGGAGCTGTTCAAGGGCGTAACACAGGCCCCGCAGCCCCCGCCGTGCGGGGGGGCCCCAAGCTCCAGGGGGCCCCCTCAGCACAGTGCTCGGGCCGGAGAGCTCGTGACGTCTTGGAAAGGGAGGGGTTGCAGCATTTGGAAAATAGCCTGACGTCAGAGCGGTCATGTGCTCTAAACAGTTACACGGCGCATGCTTCTGTGCCTCGTGTATTCTGTTTAGAGCTGTAATTGAGAGGCGATATGAGGAGTTGCAACTGGGCCTCATTGAAAGGAAGCACCCTGGACTGTTCTGATGAGACACCGACACCTGGCAACATGACTACTAGTGACCGGTGAGTGCTTTTAGTCCTCCTAGGATGTCGGAGTGTCTGCTTCACTTTCCCTCCCTAAACACCTTCCTCTCTTCCTTTCCCCCACTGCCCTGGCCTCATTTGTAGTCTTGGTAAGTATACTTGAGTCAGTCTCTGTAAATACACTGTTGTCTACTGTTTCTGTAAATGTACTGGAATCTATTGTTTCTGTAGATACTCACTGCTTTCTATAGTTTCTGTAAGTATATTGGTGTCAGTTGTCTCTGTTAGTCGCGCACTAGTGTCTGTCATCTCTATAAATATACTGCCGATCGATGTCTGTATAAATATACTGCTGTCCATTGTCTCTGTGGATCCGTACTCGTGACTGTAGTCTTTGTTAATATATAGAGGTGTCTATTGCTTCTGTAAGTATACTATACTTATGTCTCTTCTTTGTGTAGATGCACACTGGTTGCTATAGTCTATGTAAATATCCTGGTGTGTATTGTTTCTATTAGATGTGCACTGGTGTTTGTAGTCTTGGTAAGTATACTCGTGTCTATTGTCTCTGTCTATTGCAGACTGTTGTCTGCTTTTTCTGTAAACATACCCGTATCTATTGGTCTGTAGATACGCACTGGTTTCGATAGTTTGTGTGAGTATATTGGTGTCTGTTGTTTCTCTTAGAAGCACACTTGTGTCTGTGGTTTATGTAAATATACTGGCGTCTATTGTCTTTGTAAATACACGGTTGCCTACTGTTTCTGTAAATATGCTGGAATCTATTGTTTCTGTAGATACACTCGGTTTTCTATAGTTTCTGTAAACATACTGGTGTCTATTGTCTCTCTAAATATACCAGTGACTATTGCCTCTGTAAATGTACAGGTGTCTATTGTCTCTGTAGATGTGCATTAATGTCTGTCATCTCTGTAAATATGCAAGCGTCTTTTGTCTCTGTAAATATGCTGGTTTCTATAGATACGCACTGGTATCTATTATCTCTGTAAAATACTGGTATCAATTGCCTCTGAATATGTAGTGGTGCCTATAGTCTCTGGACATATACTCGTGTCTCTTTAAATACACTGGCGTCTATATTAAGTAGAAATATATTGGCTTCTCTGTCATTACCCTGTTGCTTTTGTAAATATACCAATGTCTACTGTTTTGCTAGCTGAACACTGGCTCTTATGCCTGTCGCTCTCTCCTTTAACCTCTATTTCCTCTCGATTAGCAGCAGTGGGGACGATTCATTCAACTAGTTTAAATTAAGTGCTTTAACTGAAGTGTCATTGAGCACGTCTCCTGTGCTGTAACCCCAAAGCCTGGCAGACAGCGTGCCTAAGTTCTGCCTGAAAGAAATGCAAATGGGGCCTACTAGTTAATCTGCAAATGTAAAGGGAAACATCTGCAAATGTAAAGGATGCTTGGGAGTTAGTAGGTGTACTGGCTTTAATTGATGAAAGGTTTGTGATGGCAAAGACATTCTTTTTGAGTGGTAGTGCAAAGAGTTAACAAGTGAGCTGTGCAGTGAGTGTTTTCAATTAGCATGGTGTTGAAGGGATAGTAATGTAAAAAAAAAAAAATTACATACAGTCTCAGTATTATTAAAATATATATTTTGGAAACACCATTTTATCTTAACCTTTTAAGCATTTTGTAGCAGTATATCTTCTACTGTGTGTACTTCAAGTTATAATCTCAGTGCTTTCTGTCACAGACTGACGTTGTGGCACTAGAAATACACAAGTAACTATTCTCCACTGCACTAAGATGTAATTCTGTGGCTCTCTAGTTACACACAGACCTCTGCAGTGTATTAACTAATAGACTTTCATAATGCACTACACAGTGCATTTGCCACTATCATTTAAAAAAATCAAAAAAAAATCATTTAAGTTGCAAGTTATTTTATGTGTAGCCACCTGACGGTAAAGCTTTCATAATATTTTGGCATTTTAGCCACACCTTTTGTACAACTGATATTCTGAACTCGCATATTTAAAAATGCATGCATACGTGATAATGAAGAAAATTGAGTTTTGGTAAAAATACATTTTTTGCCTAAGATCACACCATTTAAGTGGGGTAGCCATGATTTATCAATATTTTCTGGTTTCGCTTTGTATAAATCGGCCACTAAATGAGTATCTATTTGTCATTCATTATGTTGAGGCTTTGTTTTCAACCTCTTTTTGCAGTTTTTATATACCGCAAACTCGACCCGAAATAATAGAGCGCTTTATGAGCACCAGTTACATTACACAAGGACACATTTATTTTTTATAGACACGTGAAATTAACTGATATGCCCAGAAATGCAGACAATTCAAGTAAGAATTAAACCTGGTTCCCCAGTTCCTAAATAGGCAGCTCTGGCCGTAACATCACATCCTGGGTGCAGAAAGGGTGGCAGGGTGAAGCCAGTATTAGAACTCTGGGCCTGATTCAGAAAGGGCCTCCGCACTGTATGGGGCTTTGGAGCTCGAATATGGAACTGTAAGGCACATCGAAGGTTCACAATTAAAAGTCTCTTATAGTTTTGTGGAGATTGTAAATTTAAAAAATCTGTGAAGGCCCAGAGTTTTTTAAATACATGTTGCTGCTACACTCAGGCCTTTCCTAAACTCTCACCCAGGCACATATGCTCAGTGTGCAACGCCTGTGCATTTCAGAAAGAAATTGCTTGGACTTCAGACATGAAAATTCAGGAGTCACAGCCTCACAGGTATTCCTCCTGTCCCATTGCCTTTCACCCTCAATCTCTGCCATGGCAAACCTCCTCCTCCCATCTGCCAAACCACTCGCTCTGTTAAAAATCGCTCCTGGACTGAAGTGATTTGGGAGGCAGTGCTCCGTAAGACATTTCACACTAAAGCTGAAAATCCCTGCAATGGCACATTTTTTCTAGTTCTGATACTTGTGCTTGTGTTTTAGGTGGTGTCATGTAACACTTAATGATTTCCTTCCAGGGGCATGCTTGTGTAACGCTACAGACACATTGGCTCCATTTTGAATTAGGTGTCACCAGAACTCCAGGTGACCCTTGCTTTTCTTGTAGGGTAACTTAGTGGGTTAAAGTATCAGTAGAACACTGCATTTAACCTACAGGCTATGGTCTGAATACCTTCAGGACAGACTTAGACCTTCATCCTCCCAAGAGTGATAAAATGGGTGTACTGTGTGTGTTAAAGTAACAAATGTTGCAGTCCAATAGCATTTGGCATAAAGAGCTACATGTCACGCAATGGTCTGAGAGTGGACTCCTCCTCCATGGTGCTCCATGTGCAGCAAATGTGAGGTTTGCATCCAAAGCTTCATGCTGTCTGCTTTCTTTACAGCTATGAAACCAACCACTACATGTGGCAAAGTCAGGACCAGGACACTAGACAAGACCTGCGTACATGGCAGGCAACAGCACTACACTGTTTCACATAGCTTAGTTAAATAAACGGATGAGGTGAATCTGACGCAAACCTCTACTTTGCAGTCTCATCCAAACATGACCAAAACTGGAAAGGCACATTTTGAAGGCAAGGCACATTGTGGGCATTTTTATTATGCTCCCTTTGTTAAGAATAAATTAACAACCATGTCAGTCCTTGACCATTGTTCATGCTTCTCCACGCCAACCACCCTACACTCTTTCATCTTTGAATTCTATCTACTTTCTTCTCCAGCCACCCTCAACTTTTGACTACATGCATGCCTTTTGTTCAATCTAAAAACCAGTCTTCCTTGAATATTCTCAAAACGTTTGGTCTTTGATCCTGCATCCACACATCTGCTTTTTTGCCCACTCTGAATCCCAGTCCTCCTTCCCATCCAGCATCCAATTTATTTGTTAAATCTCCCCTCCATTCTCTATTCAACTATTTTCCTTCCTTGTTTTTGTCTTCATATCTCTCATGACCTCCTCGACTCGCCACTAGCACCCTTGAACTGTCAACCCTCATTGCTTTTTGTCCTCCACCTTTTTTAAACTCCATTTTTTCATATTTGCATTTATTGAGAAATATAGTACTTGTTGATTGAATTTACCAATTATGAAATTGCTGTCAGGTAATCCCAGTGCGCATACGTGAATTTGTGTAATTTCTGTTGCTCTCAACATTGGTTTTTCACTAACTATATTAACACAAATAAGGCTCTTACGCTGCAGTCGCAGGTATGATTATCTCCCCCAACCAAGCCTATCATCTATCAGTCTACCATTAACATCTAACACATGGTTAACTATTCTTGCAGATACAGTGACGTATGGCTTTAACACTGGCTGCTTCACCCTAACTAGTTGTTTATAAGTAAACTATTTTATAAGTAACTGACTTAGTCACAACCTTGCATGCACCCATCACGATCCATGCCAAAACACATAGTTAAAAGACATTGTAATTTACAACGCCAATAGCTCTTACTCTCGCAAATGCGAGTCCTATTGCATTGCAAATGCTTGTTGATTTTAACTGCAGCTTTCACAAATCCACATGTGAAGCAAGCTAAGCGGAAGTTATGGAATTCAATTGTAACATTAGGTCAATGGAAAAGTTTAGATACACATTTTTCTACCTGTAAAGTTACTGTACAATTTCAAGCCAGCTTGGTGCTTTATGAACGGATTTCAGATTTTTCTGGTATGAATCAACTGGGCATTGGGCACGAGTGACGACACAAGATCAGAGAGAGTGCCTGCTTTAGCACTGATAGTACAAAGGACAGTGGTCCCTGAGTAAGGAAAACTCATTAAACAATGAATATAGTCTCAATCAGTACTATATTTTGGCGCATGTCCAGCCGGACAGAGGCAAGTTTAATATACACAATAGTTTGAATAAAATTAAGGAAATGTGAGAAAAATAACAGTGGGATACAAGCCTGTATCCATAATCTCACAGATCAAAACTCACAAACAACATAGAAAAGCTCAGGCAGTTTACATGTGTTTCCAAAGAATATACATGGATAAAGAAACAACAATCATAAAAGGTCACCTTTACACATATTATAAATTAACAGTCAGTGTATAAGGTTGACAACTGTGTCGACGACGTTTCGATCCTTATCAGTGAGATATTGGATCATCTTCAGGACTATGGATTAAAGTGCCTGAGAGCATTTGCCTGTAAATTATTGTATTGACGAAACATTGGAAATAAAGAGGGAGAGAGAAAGAAAACTGCAGTTGCGCTTAAGGGTGGAAAGCTGGCACGTCCAGACTGGGGAGGGAAGGGGACATAATGGACCCGGGTTAGAAAGTAGAGGCTACGTAATCCTCAATGGGAAGGCGAGGCGGACGAGTCCTGCTCAGCAAGGATTCAATATATGGGATTGTGAGCCTATTTCACAGGGTCGGATAAACTCTGTTTCACAGGGTCGGATAAACTCTGTTCAAATTGGATGTTTAGCGATGGGCCTGGTGTGGTGCTTGTGGTACATGCAGGCAAATGAGGTGAACGCAGAAGGAGGGAACGCTTCCCTCCTTCTGCGTTCACCTCATTTGCCTGCATGTACCAGCACCACACCAGGCCCATCGCTAAACATCCAATTTGAACAGAGTTTATCCGACCCTGTGAACAGAGTTTATCCGACCCTGTGAATAGGCTCCAATCCCATATATTGAATCCTTGCTGAGCAGGACTCGTCCGCCTGCCTTCCCATTGAGGATTACGTAGCCTCTACTTTCTAACCCGGGTCCATTATGTCCCCTTCCCTCCCAGTCTGGACGTGCCAGCTTTCCACCCTAAGCGCAACTGCAGTTTTCTCTCTCTCTCTTTATTTCCAATGTTTCGTCAATACATAATTTACAGGCAAATGCTCTCAGGCACTTTAATCCATAGTCCTGAAGATGATCCAATATCTCACTGATAAGGATCGAAACGTCGTCGATACAGTTGTCAACCTTATACACTGACTGTTAATTTATAATATGTGTAAGGTGACCTTTATGATTGTTGTTTCTTTATCCATGTATATTCTTTGGAAACACATGTAAACTGCCTGAGCTTTTCTATGTTGTTTGTGAGTTTTGATCTGTGGATTATGGATACAGGCTTGTATCCCACTGTTATTTTTCTCACATTTCCTTAATTTTATTCAAACTATTGTGTATATTAAACTTGCCTCTGTCCGGCTGGACATGCGCAAAATATAGTACTGATTGAGACTATATTCATTGTTTAATGAGTTTTCCTTACTCAGGGACCACTGTCCTTTGTACTAACCTAGCTCCCAAGGTCCCTGACCTATTCTATTTGGGTTCCCTTGTTTGTTATACATGCTTTAGCACTGATGGCGCCTGGGGCAATATTGTTTGTTGGCACCCTCCCCTTCCATGGTCTACCCCCAAAAAACCCTTCGCCACAGATTCCCCCCCACTACCACACTGACACTCCAACATTGCCCCTTATCTCTCCAAAGCCCTTCTCTCATGCAATTCTGTTTTATACTGCTGTGTGTAGTGTGTACACTGTAGTTGTAGTGTAGGCTAAGGCGACTGCTAAGGCGTTATATATTTCAAAGTGAAGTAAAGGTGAAGACCGATGGTACGTTAACATATGCATATCCTGCTGTCACAATAATTACAATACCCAGACTCTAAAAGCCCCCAACAATGGTTTCAATGCTTAGATGTTCAAGTCGTTGCATCAGTTTTGTACACTTTTATATTTCTGGTCTGGATGTGTGACTCCTGCTGTGGTCTTTTGAATGGTGAACTAAATGAGTCCACAATATGCATATCTTCTCTTATTCCACCTCCCCCCCCCCCCTCCCCATGGCATGGGATTTGCCAGGTAGAATATCATATCTGAAAGAGACACGTTAGTGATAGATTCCTTACCTTAGAATATCCCCAGGCGTCAGGCTGGATCCGGAAAGTTTTGCGTAGCAGTACCCTTGCGCGTCGGTAGGCGGCGTCGTGCGGCTCCGCGTCCGTCGTCGGCGTCGTGATCGCCGGGATGACGTCGCGGGCAGTACTTAGACGCCGCCCCTGCGCGCTGACGTCAGTTCTTCTTTTTCCGCGCCAGCAAGCGCAGATCCGGGAAGAGCAGTGCCCTGGTCAATTTTTGACCATACTTTTTGGTGATTTTTTCACTGTTTTTTCCATCTTTAAGGTGTCGTAGGGATGCCCGGCTTCAAGCGATGCGGCGCCTGTGCGCGGATGATGTCCGTCACCGACCCGCATTGGGAGTGTCTCTTCTGCCTCGGCCGAGGCCACGACACCGAGTCTTGTCCCGAATGCCAGGCCCTCAACCCGAAAGCTTTGCGAGAGCGGTCTCGAAAGCTCCTCGAGGCCCGGCATTCGGCTCCACGGAGGCCCCGGTCGCGTGAGAGGTCCAGGGGTCGCTCGCGGAGTGCACACCGGTCGTCGGCGTCGAAGTCTTCTTCGTCCGGTAAGTCTAAGCACAAGAAGTCCAAGAAGCATCGTCGCTCTCGGACTTCGCCTCGCCCGATCTCGCGACTCGGCTGAGGCCCCTCCCGGCACCGTCCCCGCGGCCCCGGACTTGCCTGTGGAGTCGCCCCCGCCATACCCGCCCTTCCCGGGTTCGGGGGCGGATCCGGCCAAGGTACAGGAGTTCCTGTCGGCCATGGCCCGCCTCTTCGGGCCTTCAGGCCCCTCTGGTGCGCCTTCGGGCCCCGCGGGCCCTGATGGGGTTGCTCCGGCGTCGCCGGCGGCTCCGGCCCCGGCGTCGCCCGTGCCTCCAGCCTCGAACCCGGCTCCGGCTTCGGCCCCGGCCTCGATCCCGGCTCCACAACCCCCATCGACGCCGGTCGACCTTACAACACCTCCGCCGGCGCCGATGTCTCCGGTGCCGTTCTCGACGCCGCCCTGGGCTCCGGGCGGCGTCGTCCCCAGTTCCTTCCGGCTCCGGACATGGACCCGGAGCGACGTCGCTCGACGCCGGCTCCGGCGCCGATGGGACCTTGGGTCCCAAATGTCCCTCCTCCTCCTTATTTTGAACCAGAGGAGGACCAGGAGGACTGGGAGGGGTCTGATGACCCTCTGACGCGCAACTGTCAGTATGATGAGGACTGGACAGAGAGTCTAGGGGAGGCCAGTGGTCTGGATACTTCCCCTGACACTGGCATGCTGTCTCCTCCCGTGGCTACGGAGGAGGGGGCCAACTTTGGTACGGTGTTGCGTAGGGCTGCTGGGGCCTTACCTCTCCAGCTCCCTACTTTGACGGTCAAGCCTAACCTCTTGACGGAGGTGCTTCAGCCGGCAGCCTCCTCTGCGGAGACTGTGCTGCCGTTTAACGACGCCCTCACTGACGTTCTTTTGGGCGCCTGGTCCAAGCCCAACACAGGGGCTCCTGTGGATCGGAACGTGTCACGACGCCATCGCCCCGCTCCGGGCGACCCCCTGTTTCTTTCTGTCCACCCCACTCCTGAGAGCTTGGTTGTCCAAGCCTCCGCTTCCCAAACCGCCTTCCCTACCGCTCCTCCGGATAGGGAATCCAAACGCCTGGATCAGTTTGGGAAGAAAGGTTTTTCTTCCTCCAGTGCTGGCTTGCGGTCCGTTAACACCGCTTGTCTTTTGGGCCGATATACCCACTCCCTGTGGGATTCGGTGGCGGATGTTTTGCCCCAGTGCCCTGAGGAGGTCCAGGCACTGCTTTCCCGCGCCATTGCGGAAGGAAGGGATGCGGCCAAATACACTATCCGTTGTGGCCTTGACACCGCCGACTCGCTGGGCAGGTCGAGTGCAACGACGGTGGCGCTCCGACGCCACGCCTGGCTGAGAACCACTGGTTTTTCAGGGGATGTCCAGAATACTCTCATGGACATGCCCTTTGATGGAGTCGGTCTTTTTGGGTCCAAAGCAGACCATGCGTTGGAGCGCTTTAAGGACTCACGGCGACTGCCAAGTCCCTGGGCCTTTCTGCTACACGCCCTCCGCTGACTTCTGCTTTTCGCCCCTATCGTGGCCACGGTAGGGGCGCCCTTCACGTCAGCAGCCCAGCCACCGGCCCGCGCAGCAGGCGTCTTCGCGTGGCCGAGGACGTGGATTCCGCCGTGGCGGATCGGGCAACCAGCGTGCGGGTCAGGCCACCACCTCCAACCCGTCCGCGGCCTCCAAGCCCTCCTAGTCCCTCCTTTCAGGTGCACAGCACGCCAGTAGGGGGCAGGGTCCGCCATCACCTTCCCCACTGGCGCACCATCACCTCGGACAGGTGGGTCTTGGACATTGTCCGAAGGGGCTACTCCCTCCCCTTCGAGACCACCCCCCAGCCATGCCACCTCAATTCCACCGCATGTCAGGGGATCACTTGGTGCTTCTACAGAAGGAAGTCACGGCCCTCTTGACCAAGAGGGCCATCGAGCATGTTCCGACCCCAGAAGTAGGGCGTGGTTGCTACTCCCACTACTTTCTGGTGCCCAAAAGGACAAAGAGGACATGCGTCCTATCTTGGACCTCCGGAACGTCAATCGCTTCCTCCGGAAGGAGAAGTTCAAGATGCTCACCCTAGCTCAGGTCTTGACTGCCCTCGACCCAGGAGACTGGTTGGTAGCGTTGGACTTGCAGGACGCGTATTTCCACATCCCCGTCCTGCCGGCCCACCGGCGTTACCTTCGGTTCACGGTAGGCCCCGAGCATTTTCAGTTCACCGTGCTCCCCTTTGGCCTTACCAGTGCCCCTCGGGTGTTCACGAAAGTGATGGCGGTGGTCGCAGCTCATCTGCGCCGGGCAGGGGTTTCAGTCTTCCCCTACCTCGACGACTGGCTGCTGAAGGCGGGCTCGTCCCAGGCAGTCGTCTCCCACCTCCAGACCACGGCCGAACTCCTGCACTCGCTGGGGTTCTCCATCAATGTGCCGAAGTCGCATCTGATTCCTTCTCCGCAGCTCCTTTTCATCGGAGCAGTTCTGGACACGACGCAGTTTCGGGCCTATCCTCCCGAACGGCGAGTCCGGGATATTCAGGCTATGATTCCGATCTTTCGGCCTTTATCCTGGGTTTCGGTAAGGATGACCCTGAGGCTGCTGGGCCTCATGGCCTCCTGCATCCTGCTGGTCAATCATGCCAGATGGCATATGCGGGCTCTGCAGTGGGACCTGAAGTTCCAGTGGGCGCAGCACCAGGGCAACCTGTCCGATCACGTCCAGATCTCGGAGGGGACTGCAAAACAGTTGCAGTGGTGGCTCTCGAACCGGCAATGGGTCATGGGCAGATCCCTCTCCCTTCCCCAGCCAGAGCATACAGTTGTGACGGACGCGTCCCTTCTGGGATGGGGCGGTCACATGGGAGAGGCGGAGATCAGAGGCCTCTGGTCTCCGGCGGAGTCCCGGCTCCATATCAACCTTCTGGAGCTCCGGGCGATCCGGCTTGCACTCAAGGCATTCCTTCCCTCTGTCAAAGGGAAGGTAGTGCAGGTGTTCACAGACAACACCACCGCCATGTGGTACTGCAACAAACAGGGCGGGGTGGGGTCTTGGACCCTTTGTCAGGAGGCTCTGCGCCTCTGGACATGGCTGGAACATCAGGGCATGTTCCTGATGGTTCAACACCTGGCAGGTTCTCTGAACGCCAGGGCGGACGAACTCAGCCGCAGGTGCATGATGGATCACGAATGGCGTCTTCACTCGGAAGTGGCGCAAGGACTCTTTCTACAGTGGGGAGAGCCTTGGTTAGATCTATTCGCCACCGAAGAGAACGCGCAATGTCATCAGTTCTGCGCGTTGGAATTTCCAAGGCGGCACTCGCTCGGCGACGCTTTTCGTCGCGAGTGGAGTTGCGGTCTGTTGTACGCCTTTCCGCCTATACCACTTCTACCCAGAGTGTTGAAGAAGATTCGGCACGACCGGGCCCAAGTCATTCTTGTGGCTCCGGACTGGGCTCGAAGAGTTTGGTATCCCGAGCTACTCAATATGAGCATAGATCCCCCGATCCGTCTGCCTCTTCGGGAGGATCTTCTGTCGCAGCAGCAGGGGACGGTCCTCCACCCGAACCTGTCCAGTCTACACCTGCTTGCGTGGAGATTGAGCGGCGGCAGTTGATTCCTTTCGACTTGCCTCCCGAAGTTTGTGATGTGATTCTGGCAGCCAGGCGTCCCTCCACTAAGGTGGTATACGCCTGCAGGTGGAACAAATTTGTGGCATGGTGCGCAGCAAAGGCTGTGGATCCCCTTTCTGCCCCTCTTTCTGAGGTCCTTCTGTTCCTTCTCTCTCTGGCCCAACAGGGTTCTGCCCTGGGTACCATCAAGGGTTATCTTTGTGCTATCTCGGCCTTCCTCAGGCTCCCTGATCAGCCCTCCCTTTTCAAGTCCCCTGTTGTTAACAGGTTCTTAAAAGGCATTACTCACCTCTTCCCTCCTGTTCCGTTTGTGATGCCTCAGTGGGACTTGAACTTGGTTCTTACCTTTTTAATGTGCGCTCCCTTTGAGCCTCTGCATAACTGTCCTCTTCGTCTTCTGACTCTAAAGACAGCCTTTCTGGTGGCCATCACCTCCGCTCGGCGGGTGAGTGAGCTCCAGGCTCTTTCTTGCAAACCTCCCTTTCTGTCTGTTCATCCAGACAAGGTTGTTCTTCGGACGCGTCCGTCCTTCTTGCCAAAGGTGGTTACTGCTTTCCACATTGGGCAGACCATCACTTTGCCCACCTTCTTTCCGCCTCCGCATCCTTCCAGAGAGGAAGAGAGGCTCCACCGTCTGGACCCAAAACGTGCGCTCTCCTTCTATATCGACCGCACTAAACACTTCCGGGTGGATGACCAGCTCTTTGTTGGCTACGTGGGCGCCAAAAAGGTCGGGCGGTGCACAAGAGGACCATCTCCCGCTGGGTTACCTTGTGCATCAAGACCTGCTATTCTTTGGCCAAGAAGGAGCCTCCTGTTGGGCTGCGTGCCCATTCCACCAGGGCAACGGCTGCTACCACGGCCTTGGGCCGCGGGGTTCCGCTGCCGGTTATCTGTCAGGCAGCTACGTGGGCCTCGCTGCACACGTTTACTAAGCATTACTGCCTTGACAGTCAGGTCCGGAGGGACGGCTTCTTTGGCCGTTCTGTCCTCCAGGACTTCCTTGTCTGATCTTTGTTCGCAGACCCACCACCGGGGTTGGTATTGCTGGGGTATCTATTCTAAGGTAAGGAATCTATCACTAACGTGTCTCTTTCAGATGCACAAGTTACTAACTTGTGTAACGATATATCTGTAAGAGACAGTAGTTAGTGATAGATTCCTACCGCCCACCCATCCTCCCCGTTCTGCGAACTGATTTCTAGGGTTAAGGACATCCCTTTCAGGGCCCTAGTATTTTTCAGACACCTGTGTCAGCTTCTTGCATGGCTCTGCGTTCCTGGCGCGGAAAGTCGTGTACAGAACTGACGTCAGCGCGCAGGGGCGGCGTCTAAGTACTGCCCGCGACGTCATCCCGGCGATCACGACGCCGACGACGGACGCGGAGCCGCACGACGCCGCCTACCGACGCGCAAGGGTACTGCTACGCAAAACTTTCCGGATCCAGCCTGACGCCTGGGGATATTCTAAGGTAAGGAATCTATCACTAACTACTGTCTCTTACAGATATATCGTTACACAAGTTAGTAACTTGTGCATCACCATCATCACCAGGCAGGCAATACATTAATCCTAAAATTTCTTCTTGAATGCTACTAGTTTGTGACCTGTTTAGTTGGTTGTTTGTTAAATAAAAAAAATCTGTGAGGTACTCAGCATTGTATCTCGAAGTCTGTTATGAAGCACTGTGATTATACTGAATAAGCAGCTACCTATGTTATTATATGATATCTCTTTATTAATGTAATAACTGCACTTTCACAATTGCTTTATTAACCTTCTTGCTTTCTCAAATTTGCTTGAAAATGCACCATTTGCCCACTGTTTTCTCTTTTTTCAACATTTTCTCGGGGGGAGAACCGCCCCGGACCCCCCTTAGGTTCTTCGGGCTCGCTCGCTTCGCTCGCTCGCCGTGGTGCATCAGAAAACAAATTTTATGCCTCACCACTTTCAAATGTCGCCAGCCGCCACTGCGGGGAGGGGGCCTCCTCCAAGTACCTTGCAGGGGGGCCCCCTCAAGTTTCGTTATGCCACTGCGTGGTACAGTTTCAGTCCTGTCCTCCCGAACAGCGAGTCCAGGATATTCAGGCTATGATTCCAATGTTTCATCCTCTATCCTGGATTTCGATGAGACTGTCTCTGGGCTGCTGGGCCTCATGGCCTCCTGCATCCTGCTTGTGACACATGCCCGTAGCCATATGCAGGCTCTGCATTGGGATCTGAAGTTCCAGTGGGCGCAGCATCAGCGGAAACTCTCTGACATGGTCCAGATCTCAGAGGGAACTGCAAAGGACCTGCACTGGTGGCTTACAAACTACGATTGGGTCAGCGTCTGACCCCTCTCCCTTCCCCAACCAGATCTGACAGTAGTGACAAATACGTCACTCTTGGGACGGGGCGGCCATCTCGGAGCGATGGAGATCAGAGGACTGGTCTCCAGCGGAATCCGGACTCCACATCAACCTGTTGGAGCTCCGAGTGATCCGATTGGCATTAAAAGACTTTGCATTCTCTATCAAGGGAAGGCAAGTGCAGATGTTCACGGACAACACCACCGCAATGTGGTACTCCAACAAACAAGGCGGGTGAGCTCATGGACTCTGTCAATGTCTCTGGACATGGCTGGAACAGCAGGGCATATCCCTGGTGGTTCAACACCTGGCAGGTTCCCTGAATGCCAGAGCGGATGAACTCAGCCGAAGATGCTTAGCGGATGACAAATGGCGTCTCCATCCGGAGATGGTGCAAGGTCTCTTTCAGCAGTTGGGCAAGCCTTGGTTAGATCTATTTGCCACCGGCGAGAAAACGCAGTGTCAGCAGTTCTGCACTCTGGAGTTTCCAATGTGGCTCTCGCTCTGAGACGCTATTGTCTCGAGTACAGATCAGGCCTTCTGTATGCCTTTCCGCCCATACCACTCCTGCCTAGAGTTATCATGAAGATCTGGAATGACCGGGCCCAAGTCCTCTTTTGGCTCTGGATTAGGCATGGAGAGTCTGGTATTCCGAGTTGTTGAGCATGGCTTTCAGTCCTTTGATCAGGCTGCCCCTTCGGGTGGACTTCTGCTGCAGCAGCTGGGGAGGGTTCTTGACCCTGACCTGTCAATACTCCGCCTTCTTGCGTGGATATTGAGCTGGTGACAGTTGACAGCTGCGGACCTCCCACCCGAAGTCTGTAACATTGTCCTGGCAGCCAGGCGTCCCGCCGCCAAGACGGTTTACCCCTGCCATTTGGCAACATTTTTTGCATTCTTCCCCTTGCCCAGCAGAGCTCTGCTGTGGGCACTGTTAACGGATATCTTTCTGTAATCTCTGCTTTTCTTCAGTTGTCTGACCAACCTTCCCTTTTTCAATCCCCTATTCTAAATAGGTTTTTGAAAGGTTTGCAACATTTATTTCCACCTTCTCCCTTTATTATGCCGCAGTGGGACCTCAATCTTGACCTCACTTTCCTTGTGTGCACTCCCGTGGGGCCAATGCGCAAACGTTCACTCAGGCTTCTTACCATCAAGACAGCCTTTCTCGTGGATATAACATCTGCCCGGAGGGTCAGTGAGCTTCAGGCCTTGTCATCCAAGCCTCCTTATCTGAACATCTTCCCATACAAACTAGTGCTTCGTTCGAGAGCTTTCTTTCTTCCGAAAGTGGTCACTCCATTTCACGTAGGCCAAACTGTCGCTCTGCCTACTTTTTACACTCTGCTTCATCTCTCCAGAGAAGAGGAGTGGCTTCACCGTCTGGACCCAAAAAGAGCGCTGTCGTTCTACCTTGACCGCACACGAGAGTTCCGAGTGGACGAACAACTCTTCATGGGGTATGTCGGGGCGAAGAAAAGACGAGCCGTACAAAAGAGGGCCATCTCACGATGGATCGTTCTCTACATCAAAATCTGCTACACATTGAGTGAGAAGCAACCTCCTGAGGGTTTGCATGCTCACTCCACCAGACCTAAAGCTGCAACCACTGCTTTAGCATGCGGAGTTCCATTCTTGAACATCTACCAGGCCGCATCGTGGGCTTCGTTTACCCAACACTATTGCCCAGACAGTCAGGTCCGTAAGGATGGGCATTTTGCCCTTTCAGTCCTGCAGTACTTCCTCGTGTGAAATTGGTACGCAGACCCACCTCCCAGGAGGTATCGCTTCGGCATCCATGCTAAGGTGAGGAATCTGCTGCTCGAAGTCTCTATCAGATGAACAAGTTACTTACCTACGGTAGTGCCTTATCTGAAAGAAACAGTTAGTTATAGATTCTTTACCTTAGAATTACCCCCAGGCGTCAGACTGGATCCGGAGAATTTTTTCATCAGCAGTTCCCCTGCGCGTCGAAAGGTGGCATCGGTCGGCTCCACGTTCGTCGTTGGCGTCGTGGTCGCTGGGATGACGTCGCGGTAGCTACTTAGACGCTGCCCTCGCACGCTGACGTCAGTTCTTTCTTTATCCGCGCCAGCCAGCGCAGATCCGGAGAGAGCGGTACCTCCAGTTACTTTTTGGCTGACTTTTTCGTGACTTTTGTCGACACAGTTTTTGAGTCTTCGACTCCTGGTGTACGTCAGGGATGCCCGGTTTCAAGGCCTGCGGCTCCTGTAGCCGACTGATGTCGGTGACGGATCCGCACTGCGTGTGCCTCTTCTGCCTACAGCGCGACCACGATCCCAAGTCGTGCTCCGACTGCCGAACCATGAATCCGAAGTCTTTGCGGAAGCGGTCCCGAAAGCTTCTCGAGGCCCGGCAGTCAGCTCCGCGCCGTTCGAGGTCCCGGTCGCATGGGAGGTCGAGGGACCGTTCGCGGAGGCACCACCACCAGTACTCTTCCAAGTCTTCGCACTCCTCAGATAAGTCGAAGCACAAGAAGAAGTCGAAGAAGCATCGTCGCTCTTCGACTTCTCCCGGCCGGTCTTCCGACGTGACAAGGGATGCAGGTGGTGCTCCGCGTGCGGATCCCGAAGGGTTGACTCCCAGTTTCCCTCCCTTCCCGGGACCCGGAGTAACCCCTGCCCAGCTTTTGCCAATTTTACAAAGCAATGCATACCATCTTTGGGCAGTCCGACTCCGCTGGCGCGCCTTCAGGCCCCGCGGACTCGGCTGGGGGCCCTGGGGCTTCGACGCCAGCGGCTCCGGCACTGCAGGGTCCCCTTGGATCCAGGCCTGGATCCGGATCCACCGGCACCACGTCCGCAGCCGACGCCGGTGGTGTCCCCAGCCGGCGTCGACCCCGGCCTCCACCTCGAGGTAGACACAGAGCCAGACCGGCGTCCACCAACGCCTGATCCAACGCCGATGGGTACTTTTGTGCCCTTGTTCTACCCTGGCTCTTTTAGACCAGAATGGCAGCCAGAGGAGGGTGAGGAGGACTGGGAGGGGTCTGGAGACCCTTTAACCGACCAGTTGGGTTATGAACCGGACTGGAGAGCGGAACCTCACCATACATTGGCATGTTGACTCCTCCTCCTACGGAGGAGGGAGCGTCTTACGCCGTGGTGTTGCGTAGGGCGGCCGAGGCTCTCAACCTCGAGCTACTCATGGTGGCAGTCAGGACTAACCTCCTGACAGAGGTGCTTCAACCGGCAGCAAGCTCTTTGGAGCCCCTGCTACCGTTTAATGAAGCCCTCACCGACATCCTTTTGGGCACCTGGTCCAGGCCCAACACAGGGGCTCCTGTGCAAAGGATGATTGCCCGATGCCACCGCCCGGCCCCGGGCGACCACACTTTCCTCTCCCAACACCCCACCCCTGAGAGCTTGGTGGTCCAAGCCTCCACCTCCAAAGGCGCATTCCCTAACGCACCACCTGATAGGGAATCCAAAAAGCTGGACCATCTTGGGAAGAAGGTGTTTTCTTCCTCCAGCTTGGGACTGCGGTCGGTAAACACTGCATGTCTGTTGGGCCGTTACACCCACTCCGTGTGGGATACGGTGGCGCAAGTGCTGCCTCAGTGCCCGGAGAAGGCCCGGGCCGTACTCTCCCATGCAGTTGCCGAATGGAGAGACGCAGCAAAGTTTACCGTCCGCTGTGGGCTGGATACCACCGACTCACTAGGCAGGACGATTTCCACGTCGGTAGCCCTTCGACGCTACGCCTGGTTGAGGTCGACTGGTTTTTCCGGGGATGTCCAATTTACTCTTATGGACATGCTCTTTGATGGCCGTCGCCTATTCGGCGACAAGGCAGACAACGCGCTTTAAGGACTCTCGGGTTACGGCCAGGTCCTTGGACCTCTCCACCTCCCGCCCAGCGCAGTCTGCTTTTCGCCCCTTTCGTGGCTACGGAAGGGGTGCCCCGCCACGTTCTGCCCAGAGCCACAGACCAGCGCAAGCTGTTCAGCCCCTGCGCTGCCGAGGACGTGGGAACCACCGCTGTGGTTCTGGGGGCCAGTGGGCGGGCCAGTCCACCACATCCCCCCCTGCAGCAGCCTCCAAACCCTCCTAGTCCGACCTTTCAGGGCCACCAATCGCTAGTGGGCGGCAGGATTCACCATCACCTCCCCCACTGGCGCACCATCACGTCGGACAGGTGAGTTTTGCAAATAGTCTGAAGGGGCTACTCCCTCCCCTTCAAGACTACCCCTCCATCCATGCCACCTCAGTACCATCGCATGTCAGAGGATCATCTGGCCCTTCTCCAACAGGAAGTTTCAGCACTCTTGGCCAAGGTAGCCATCAAGCGAGTTCCTGTCCCAGAAGTAGGTTGTGGTTGCTATTCCCACTACTTTCTGGTGCCCAAGAAGGACAAAGGCCTGCATCCTATCTTGGATCTCAGGAACGTCAACCGCTTCCTCCGGAAAGAGAAGTTCCAAATGTTGACGCTAGCTCAGGTCCTGTCTGCCCTCGACTCTGCAGACTGGATGGTAGCGTTGGACTTGCAGGATGCTTATTTTCACATCCCTGTCCTGCCTGCCCACCGGCGTTACCTGCGGTTCACGGTAGGCCACGATCATTTTACTGTGCTCCCCTTTGGCCTTACCAGCGCCCCTCGGGTGTTCACGAAAGTGATGGCGGTGGTCGCAGCTCATCTGCGCAGATCAGGGGTTCCAGTCTTCAGCTATGTCGATGACTGGCTGTTGAAGGCGGGCTCACCCCCAGGCAGTCGTCTCCCACCTCCAGACTACGGCCGACCTCCAGACTACGGCCGACCTCCTGCACTCGCTGGGGTTCTCCATCAATGTGCCGAAGTCTCACCTGACTCCCTCTCAGAAGCTCCTCTTCATCTGAGCAGTTCTGGACACTACGCAGTTTCGGGTCTATCCCCCTGAACAGCGAGTCCGGGATATTTGGGCTATGATTCCGATCTTTCAGCCTCTATCCTGGGTTTCGGTCAGGATGACCCTCAGGCTACTGGGTCTGATGGCCTCCTGCATCCTGCTGGTGGACCATGCCAGATGGCATATGCGGGCTCTGCAGTGGGACCTGAAGTTTCAGTGGGCTCAACATCAGGGGGATCTGGCCGATTGTGTCCATATCTCTAAGGGCACTGCACATCAATTGCAGTGGTGGCTAACGAACCAGGATTGGGTCAACGGCAGATCCCTCTCCCTTCCCCAACCAGAGTTCACAGTGGTGACCGATGCATCACTTCTGGGATGGGGCGTCCACATTGGAGAGGCGGAGATCAGAGGCCTCTGGTCTCCGGCAGAGTCTGGCTCCACATCAACCTTCTGGAGCTTCAAGGGATCCGTCTTGCACTAAAAGCATTCCTTCCCTCTGTCCGGGGAAGAGCAGTGCAGGTGTACACGGATAACACCACCGCCATGTGGTACTGCGGGGTGGGGTCGTGGACTCTATGTCAAGAGGCTCTCTGTCTCTGGACATGGCTGGACATCAGGGCATATCCCTGGTGGTTCAACACCTGGCAGGTTCACTGAATGCCGGGGCGGACAAACTCAGCCGCAGGTCCATGATGGATCACGAATGGCGTCTTCACTCGGAGGTGGCGCAAGGTCTCTTACAGCAGTGGGGACAGCCTTGGTTAGATCTATTCGCCACCGAAGAGAGCGCGCAATGTCAGCAATTCTGCGCGTTGGAATTTCCAAGGCGGCACTCGCTAGGTGACGCTTTTTGTCTCGAGTGGAGTTGCGGTCTTCTGTACGCCTTTCCGCCTATACCACTTCTGCCCAGAGTGCTGAAGAAGATCAAGTGCGACCGGGCCCAAGTCATTCTTGTGGCTCCAGAGTCTGGTATCCTGAGCTGCTACACATGGCCATCGATCCTCCGATCAGACTGCCTCTTCGGGAGGATCTTCTGTCGCAGCAGCAGGGGACGGGCCTCCACCCGAACCTGTTCAGCCTCAACCTCCTTGCGTGGAGATTGAGCGGCGGCAGTTGATGTCGTTTGACTTGCCTCCCGAAGTCTGTGATGATATCTTGGCAGCCAGGCGTCCCTCCACTAAGACGGTATACGCCTGTAGATGGAACAAATTTGTGGCATGGTGTGCAGCAAAGGCTGTGGATCCCCTTACTGCCCCTCTTTCTGAGGTTCTCTTGTTCCTTCTTTCTTTGGCCCAGCAGGGCTCTGCTCTGGTGTAGGAAGCTGGCTCTGTATATACTATACCAAAGTGAGGTATAGTGTGCACAGAGTCCAGTGGAAGCCCAAAGTTAGGCAGAGGTAAAGTTAGATAGAACCTTACTCTCTATTTGTGGTAGTGTGGTCGAGCAGTAAGGCAGTATCAGAGGACAGTGTTAAGCATTTGTTGTACCCACTCAATCAGCAAATTATTTCATTTTCATTTCATTTTTGTTAATTCTTTATTTCGATGTGAATGCATCATAAAAGAATGGGTACATATAAATACGAACAGTATTAAAAAGGTTAAAAAGTTTAAAAACAGAGATAAAAGCCACCAATGGTTAAAATACAGTTAGAGCTAAAAGCAAGAAATATAATCAATAATATGAACCATAGTTAAGCTTTAAGATATTTCATCCACATAGAGTTCAAAAAACGCGAAACAGCATAGGCTATGAACAATTCAGTGTTGAATTTTAGGAGCCTGAAGGCTTCTTTACAGTGAGTTGTGCCAAGGTTTCTGCATAACTGGATTAGCCCGCTATGCCTAATTTTGTGGTACCCCTTGCAAAAGAAGAATACATGCAGCTCTGACTCCTCAGGCTCGCCACATGCGGGACAACCTAAAGTGCACCCACAGGACCATTTATTTGTATAGGATCTCAAGGGGAGACAGCCATGCCGAAACTGCATATACAGTTTTCTGGCTAATGCCGGTCGAATTTCATCTAGGCATGGCTCGATCTTATACATAACCTTCACATCCAAATATTTTGAGGTGAGAGAACCAGTGGAGGAATCTACTTGGAGTTTATACAATTTGCCTTCCCTATAACTGGTGATTATAAGTTTACGCGAGGTTCTCACACAAGCTCTGTCAGGGTTTTCCCACAAATCGTATCTATCAATGGAACTGAAGCTTTCTCTGATGTAGGAGAACCATGGCAGCTTGCCTGTACCAGGACACCTGAGAACTTCTAAAAGCTCAGATCTAAATTCTACCAGTTCCGGGGTCGCCCAAAGGAGGAGCCAGTACAGTAAAGGTCTGCATCCTGCTTCCTCTATAACTGGTCTCACACCGAGATCCATACGAAGGGGAACCAAAGGGGTGCTCACTGGCAAGCTAAACAACTGTGTAAGAAAGTGGCTCTGTATATACTGCACCAAAGTAAGGTTCAGTGAGCACAGAGTCCACAGTCCCCAGAGGTTTGGCAGAGGCTAAAGTTAGATATAACCTTACTCTCTAAAGTGGTAGCTTGGTCGAGCAGTAAGGCAGTATCAGAGGACAGTGTAAAGCATTTGTTGTACACACTCAGTCAGCAAATGGTCTCACACACTCAAGAACTGAACTCTAGGCCAATTGTTTTGTATATAAAAATATATAGTTGTTTTATTTTTAGAACCAACAATAGGTATCAACATACTTTCTCAGAATCAAATGCTGTAGTTGAATACTTTCAGTAGGCAATAGACTTTTGAACACAGTAGTTACAGTTGTTGCATTAGGCAACACAATTTCAAACACAATAATACATTGAGCTCAATGGGAATTTCTAGTTAAATGCAATAGATTACTTTTTGGATTACTTTTCTTACCACAGGACTGGATCCTAGATTCAGTCCTGGGACATCTCCTGTAAACAGTTGAGTAAAAACGTTTTGGTTACAGTTGTGATTTTTAAGGAATATTATTGTATTTTAAAAGTTGACACCAAAACTTTTTCACATAGAGTCACCAATGTTATCCTATGGGAGGAAATTCACTTAGCAGGTAAGTAGTGTTATCATTACTTTTTCTTACTCAGTGTTGGATCCTGGATCCAGCACTGGTGCATCTCCTGTAAACAATTGAAAGAATGCGTTTATGTCACACAGGCGATTTTTAGCAAATATTTGTAAGTTTCAAAAATCGACACTTAGAAACTTTTTCAGCAAAAACCAGGCAATGTTATCCTATGGAAGGAAATTCAAGTTACCGGTAAGTACAGTTACAATTACTTTTCAGGGTCAGTGCTGGGCACCAAGATCCAGCACTGGGATCTCTCCTGATAACAGGTGAGTATTTTCGTTTTCGTGATTCGCCTGATTTTAGATGAATATTTTAAAGTTTCAAAACTCCACACTTAGAAGAATTTCCAAGTGAAACCAGTCAATGTTACCCTATGGAAGAAAAGTGAGTTATCGGCTTTTGGGTAAGTACTCGACTGGCAGAGTTAAGGTTCTGGGCACAGACTCAGGGGTCTCCCAGGGTCAGGTAGGTACAGTTGTTACACCCTCAGCGGCACAGGGGCGGCCGGGTGCAGAGTGAGTAGGCCCAATGTTATCCTATGGAAGGCAGGGGGCCTTTGGTTGGTGGCTGCTGGCAAGCAGGTCACGCGGCTGTGGGAGCTGGGCTCCTGGTCACTTGCTCAGGGCAAATGGGGAAGTAGATAAGAGTAGAGGTTGCACTGCCAGGGGCACTCGGGCGGCTGGGTGCAGGGTGCTTTTGAGCCGTCGGGCGCTCAATGTTATTCAATGGAGGAGCTCGAGAACGAACAAAGGCTGCAAGCTCGGGGACGAAGATTCTTCAGGTGCGACCACCACTTCGAGAGGTAAGTTGGGAAGCTGTAGGAAAGGTAGGCACCCAGGAGTTGGGCACAGGAGGCCGTGGGGCGCCGGGTGCAGGGGTGTCTTTAGGCATCGGAAATCTTACCCTCGGCTGGTCGCAGTTGGAGGGGTCCCTGGTTCTGAGGCTGCAGGCGTCGTCAGGAGCGTCGAGGTGGGTCCTTGGGTGCTGGATTTGGGGTCACAGTCGCCGGGGGGACGTCCTCGAGGTCTTTGTTCACTCCAGCACAGGCCAGGCTTGGCGGGTGCAGAGTGTGCAGGGTTCGCGGTTCCTGGCTGATGCCAGGGGCTTGTTACTTGCTTCTGAGCAGTACCACTGCTCGTGGGAGTCCCAGCCTTCTTTAGAGTCACAAGGCAGTCCGGTCCTCCGGGGTTTTTGAGGTTGCTGACCACTGGCGACGCCGGGGTTTAGCAGGAGCAGGTTCGAGGGTCGACAGGCCGGTAGGGCTGGGGCCAAATCAGTTGGTGTCTTCCTCTTGTTAGCAGCTGCACGGCAGGTCTTCTTGTTTCTTGTTCTTCTTGCTTGTTTCGGTTTCGGGATCTGAGGAAGGAAGGTTCAGGGTGCCCCTAAATACCAGATTTAGGGGCGTTACAGGTAGGTAAAGGGCAGGGACCAATGGGTCCCTTCCCTGGGGTGGGTACACCCCTATCCTGCCACTCTCCAGTGGGAGGGGGCAGGAGCCTAGTCCTGATCGGGTAGGGCTCCCCATCTTCAAGATGGCGAGAGCCCGGAGATGTGCTTCACCTCGCCTCCCCCACCTGAGGGGTGGGGTTGGCAGAGGCTGGCACACCCCTTTCCTCCCTTGGTTTTCCCGCCAGTCCTCCCGCCAGAGTGGGGGCTGGAACCAGTGGGGACCAGTTGCTGAGTACAGCAAGTGGTCTGGGGAAGCTCACAAGGCGGAATGCCTTTGAAGCTTCCTCCTGCCCATCCTGGGGGAGGAGGCCTAGCACCTCGCCCAGGACGTGCATTGTTGCAGGCCCGGGAGAGCGGATGGCTCTCTACCCAGGGGTCCAGCAACATGTCTGCTGGGTGGCAGCCTAGGCAGCCCCTCAGACAAGACGTGGATTGTAGGTTAGGTTCAGGGGGCAACTCTAAGTTGCCCTCTGTCGTGCATTTTACATTAAATCCCACACTGGCATCAGTGTGGGTTTAATGTGCTGAGAAGTTTGATACCAAACTTCTCAGTCTTCAGTGTAGCCATTATGGTGCTGTGGAGTTCGTAATGACAACCTCCCAGCACCATATACTCTTAATGGCATCACTGCACTTACAGTGCCCAGGAATGGCCCTGGGTACTGTAGGGGCACAGGGCTCATGCACCTGTGCCCACACCACTGGCATAGTGCACCCAGCTAGAGGGGTGACTGAGGTATGCCAGGGCAGTGTTTGTGGGCATGGCACACAGGGATGCGTGCCATGTCGACTCTCTGTTTAGTTCTGCACCAAGACACTCAGCCTGCAAAGGCAGGGTGTGTGTGTCAGGGTACAGGGCCTCTAAGGGTGGCACAATAAGTGCTGCAGCCCTTAGGGGCCTTCTCTGGTCACAGTGCCCTGGGTACCTAGGGTACCATTTACCAGGGGCTTACCTGTGGCCAGAGATGCCAATTGGGTTTAGGCTTTAGTACAGTTTTTAGGGAAGGAACACAGGTCCTGGGTACCTGATTGGCAGGGACCCAGGGCACACCAAGGAAAAGTGCATCAGCTATCAGGCAAAAAGTGGGGGGGTTACTGCAACAGAAACCCACTTTCCTACAAACTGCCTTATAAAATTGTTCTCTGTTTTAGCAATCAGGCTAGGTTGGAGATGCCCCCAAAGTTGCGCCCCGTATAGGGCTGCACTCCTTAGCTGAGTTTTATAGATCTCCACAACAGGACTTACTGGCTTGTGGAACAACTTCCTATAAAACTTAGACAAGCCACCTGTGGTCTGAGACAGTTTCAGATTTGACTTGGCTATTTGAGGTCCTCAGGCCATGTTTTCATTAAGAGTGACTCCCAGGTAATCAAACGTGGTTACCCTCTCCAGAGCGATACCATTCATACATGTGCTTGAACGGGTCGATTTCTTGGGGTTGAAGACCATAAATTTTGTTTTGTCAAGATTAATCTCCAAACCCCTGGTCCTACAGAACTCACAAAACCCGTCCAGGATTCTCTGTATTCCCATGGGAGATTTGGAAAGGAGTAGGGTATCGTCAGCAAACATCAAGGCCGGTATCAGCTTGTGCGCTAATTTGGGGGCATCTATGTCCTTGAGTTTGCTCAGTGCACCTACCAAACCGTTAATGTAAATACAAAACAGGGTGGGGGCAAGCACACATCCCTGTCTTACCCCCCCTTACTCTCTATTTGTGGTAGTGTGGTCGAGCAGTAAGGCAGTATCAGAGGACAGTGTTAAGCATTTGTTGTACCCACTCAATCAGCAAATGATTTCACACACTCAAAGACTGAACTTCAGACCAATTGGTTTTGTATAAAAATATTCTTTTAGTTATTTTATTTTCTAAACCAAGCAAGCCTGGCACAGGTAAGTTGATAAATACTTTGCAGTAAATATACAGTTTGAAATGCAATTGTAAATGTACTTTGAAATGGTTACAGTTTGAATTACTGGTAATGCAAACTGTGAAATGCTAGTACATATACTTTGTATCGACTTTGCCATGAAAATTACAGGTAAGTTACTTTTACGTTACTTTTGAGATTACTTTTTAGATTACTTTTTCTACTCAGTGTGATATGCCTAGATATCACACTGGGACAATTCCTAGAGCGGGCTTCTCCAACAAGTAGCTCGTGAGCTACCGAGTAGCTCTCCAGCTATCTATAAGTAGCTCTCCTGTGTGCAGCACAGCTTATTTAATTAGCAGCTTTTCGTTAGTTGAAGTACTATATCTATCAACTTTGAAAAGTGAAAAATGTCAATTTGCAGCAATCATAAGCTGATCTTTGGGGAACAATTGCTGAATTTTCAAAATTTGACAGCTCCTATTTGAGTGAAAAATCCTGCAGCGTTGGAGAGGCATATTACCATTATCATTCTAATTTATTTTACATTACTCCTGGCAACCGGGCCTGATGCACTAAGGTGATCACGGCTGGTAATCTTGCATATGGTAGTCACAAATGTAATGTCTGATCTGGCAACTATTTCAACAGTTATACTATTAGTTGCTCGAGATGATTTTTTATTGAAGATAAGTAGCTCTTAATACAGATAAGGTTGAAGACCCATGTCCTAGAGAAAAGGTAAGTAAAATCAGTTTTGCACAATTGTTATTTTTCTGGTTTCCATACAAATCAACTCCACACTTAGACCATTTTTCAGAGAAAAAAACAGTCAGTGGATTCCTATGGAGAGAAATGAAGTTAACGGTTACCAGGTAAGTAATCGGTCTTTGGAGTTGAGCTTCTGGGGTTAGAACAAGGGTTCCCCCAGGGTCAAGGATGCCCTCTCGTTACACCCTCAGCGGCACTGGGGCGTCCCGGGTGCAGAGTGCTGAGGCCCAATGTTATCCAATGGGGGATAGGGAGCCTCCGGTTGGTGGCTGCTGGCGAGCAGGCCACAAGGTTGTGGGAGCCAAGCTCCTGATGTTAGGCTCCGGTCAAAGGGGGATCCGGTTTAGCACACAAAGTGCACCCGCAGCGGCGCAGGGGCGGCTGGGTGCAGGGTGCTGTTTTGGTTCGGTGCCCTGTTGTTTTCAATGGGGATTTTCGGTTTTGGTTTTCAGCTGCAGGCTCGGTCCAGGAAGACTTCCAGGAGGAACCAACATCTGGGCAGGTAAGTTGGAGAGCTCGGGGACGTAGGGGCACCTCAGGTTCTGTTCTCCAGGGCGCAGGGCGGCTGGATGCAGGGGTTTCTTTTGAGGTCGGATTTCACCTTACCGGGCCACTCACAGTTGGGGGGGTCTCCATGCAGAGGCGGCAGGCGACGTCTGGGAGTCCTGGAGGGGTCAACCCACGGTAGACTCGGACTCTGGCGCCCTGGGGGACCTCGCTGGGACCGGTGGGCCACTCGGGCCGTAGGCAACGGGTGCAGTGGTAGTTCCAGGCGTCGGGTTTCTTTGTCCTCAGCAGGCTCAGAGTCTGTTTTTGGAGTTTCTTTTGAATAGGGCTGCTGTTCACAGGAGATCCGGTTTTTGTTGAAGGCAGTCAGTCCTCCCAGGGGTTCTGGAGGTCGCTGGCTGCAGGACAAGACGATTTTTGGCGCAGGATGTCCGGAAACTGCAGACGGGCCGGTAGGGCTGGGGCCAAGTCAGTTGTTCTCTGCAGTCTCCTCTGCTGGGCATCTTCTTTCGTCCTTTTTCTTCTTAGGTTGCGGGAATCTGCTTTCTTGGTTCAGGGCTGCCCCCTAAATTCTGTATTTTGGGGGCGTTTTAGGGGTCTCGAGGTCAGTAGCCAATGGGCTACTGACCTTAGGGTGACTACACCCTTGGTGTGCTCACCCCACGTGGGGAAGTGAGCACAATCCCTAATCCTGATTAGGGAGTGCCTGCCATCTGCAAGATGGCGGGCACCGAAGAGTGGGCTTCACCTCGCCTCCCCCACCTGAGGGTGGAGTTGGCAGAGGTGGGCACACCTTCTGGGCTGGCTAGTTTTCCCGCCTGTCTTCCCGCCGAAAAGGAGGGGAGACAGGAAGGGGCCTGCTCCTGATATCAGGAGAGGCTGGGGGTCGCATTACAAAGGCTGCCAGGCCTTTGAAGCTCCCCTGCCACAGATGGCTCTTCCTGGCCTGGGGGATGTGTGAACACCTCCGCCCAGGAAAGGCTTTGTTTCTGGGCTCAGGGAGCGAAGGCTCTCACCCTAGGGGTCCAGAAACATGTCTCGTGGTGGCAGGCTGGTGTGTACCAGTCAGGGAACCCACCAGAGGCTGGTCGTTTTTCAGGGGGCATCTCTAAGATGCCCTCTGTGTGCATTTTTCATTAAATCCCACACTGGCATCAGTGTGGTTTTAATGTGCTGAGAAGTTTGATACCAAACTTCTCAGTTTTCAGTGTAGCCGTTATGGTGCTGTGGAGTTCGTAATGACAAGCTCCCAGCACCATATACTCTTAATGGCAGCACTGCACTTACAATGTCTAAGAATGAACTTAGACACTGTAGGGGTACAGGGCTCATGCACCTGTATCCTCACTACTGGCATAGGGCACCCAGCTAGAGGGGTGACTGATCTATGACAGGGCAGTGGGTTGTAGGCATGGCACACAGGGATGTGTGCCAGGTCGACTCTTCACTTTGTTCTGCACCAAAACACGCAGCCTGCAAAGGCAGTGTGTGTGTGTAAAGGTACAGGGCCTCTAAGGGTGGCACAATAAGTGCTGCAGCCTTTAGAGGTCTTCCCTGGTCACAGTGCCCTGGGTATCTGTGGTACCATTTACCAGGGGCTGACCTGTGGTCAGAGATGCCAATTGGGTTAGTGTTGGGGAAAGAACACAGGCCCTGGGAACCTGATTGGCAGGGACCCAGGGCACATCAAGTGAAAGTGCATCAGTAGTCTGGCAAAACGTTGGGGGGTTACTGCTGCAGAAACCCACTTTCCTACATCTGGGCACTCTTACGGGCTACCTCTCGGCCATTTCAGCCTTTCTTAGGCTTCCTGATCAGCCTTCTCTTTTCAAGTCCCCTGTTGTAAATCGCTTCCTCAAGGGCATTACTCGTCTTTTTCCTCCTATTCCCTTCGTAATGCCTCAGTGGGACTTGAACTTGGTTCTGACTTACCTTATGTGCGCTCCCTTCGAGCCACTTCATAACTGTCCTCTTCGTCTTCTTACCTGAAAGACTGCTTTTCTGGTTGCCATCACCTCTGCTCGCAGGGTGAGCAAGCTCCAGGCTCTTTCTTCAAAACCTCCTTTCCTGGCTGTTCATCCGGACAAGGTTGTACTAAGAACCAGACCTTCCTTTCTTCCCAAGGTGGTTACTTATTTCCACATTGGCCAAACCATCACTTTGCCCACCTTCTTTCCGCCTCCGCATCCTTCAAAAGAAGAAGAGAGGCTCCACCGTCTGCGCTTTCCTTTTATTTGCATCGCACCAAACAATTCCGGGTGGATGACCAGCTCTTTGTGGGCTACGTGGGCGCTAAGAAAGGTCGGGCCTTGCACAAACGGACCATCTCTAGGTGGGTCGTTTTGTGCATTAAGGCTTGCTATTGCTTGGCAAAGAAGGAGCTTCCAGCGGGGCTGCGTGCCCTTTCCACCAGGGCGACGGCAGCTACTACTGCTTTGGGGCGAGGAGTCCCCCTCAATGACATCTGTCAGGCAGCTACGTGGGCATCGCTGCACACGATTGCAAAACGCTACTGCCTGGACAGCCAAGTCCGGAGAGATGGCTTCTTTGGCCGTTCTGTTCTCCAGGACTTTCTGGTGTGAACTTGGTTCGCAGAACCACCTCCGGGGTTGGTATTGCTGGGGTATCTATTCTAAGGTAAGGAATCTATAACTAACTGTTTCTTTCAGATGAACAAGTTACTTACCTTCGGTAACGATATATCTGTAAGAAACATAGGTTAGTTATAGATTCCTTACCGCCCCACCCATCCTCCCCGTTCTGCGAACTGACTTCTAGGGTCAGGGAATCCTTTTCAGGGCCCTAGTTTTGTGCACCAGTGGTCAGTGTCTTGCTTGACTCTGCGCTTCTGGCGTGGAATGTCGTGTAAAAGAACTGACATCAGCACGTGAGGGCGGCGTCTAAGTAGCTACCGCAACGTCATCCCGGCAAGCAAGATGCCATACAACGAACGCGGAGCCGACCAACGCCACCTTTCGTCACACAGGGGTACTGCTGACGAAAAAATTCTCCGGATCTAGTCTGACGCCTGGGGGTAATTCTAAGGTAAGGAATCTAAGGTAAGGAATCTATAACTAACCTATGTTTCTTACAGATATATCGTTACCGAAGGTAAGTAACTTGTTCATCTGGTTGAGACTATCTAGTCGCAGATTCCTTACCGACCCATCCATCCTCCCCGCTCTGTGGACGGATTTCTAGGCACAGGGCTTACCCCTTTCAGGGCCCTAGTATTCCACACCAGTGGTCACTGTACTTCGTGGCTCCGCTCTTCAGGCGTGGAAAGTCGTGAAATGTAACTGACGTCAGCGTGCTGGGGTGGCGCCTATATAGGCACTGCGCATGTCACTTCTGGATCCGACGCCACCTGCTGGTGTGCAGGGGTACTGCTTACAAAAAGATTTCGGATACAATCTGACTCTTGGGGATAAGTCTAAGGTAAGGAATCTGCGGCTTGATAAAGTTTCTACCAGATAAAGCATTACCGAAGGTAAGTAACTTGTTCATTAACGTTAAAAAAGCATATACACTTGATCAGTAATCACCGTCAACATTATTATTGTTTCCATAAAGCATTTAAAAATGAACTTGTCTGCGCACTTTTAATGTAGTTTCAACCATTGAAAACACAATTATAAAAACAGCCCCTAGAGAGCATCACATTATGATCACTCAACATGTAGCCACAGACTTGGTCCCTAGAGCTGTACAAAACATCTTTCTTTATACACTTTAAGGCCACAGTAATTGCAGCCATAACCCTATCCCATAGAGGGTGCTGCATTCCTAGCTGAAGAGCACAGGTACCAGCCTAGAGAATGCTTTGAAAACTTAAGGCAAGCTCAGGCTGTCCGGGGGTTTGCTGCAAGGACTAACTGGAGGAAAGACTGGGCTTCTGCGCCAAGGAGTAGAGAAGCTCCAGAGGAAACAGAGGAGAAAGGCTGGTGTAGGGAGCACGTGATACCAGCTCCCTGCAAAGGTTGTTGCCTTAGCGGCCATGAGGCCTGAGGAAAGTGCTCCAGGTGGCTAGGGCTGGCCACCAGGAGTACAATGAGCCTAAGATAGAATAAAACGGCCCACCGGGGCCTGAGATATCCATCAGAGAAGGATTCGACCTTTTGATGGGCCAGCTTCCCTGGTCCTGGGGAGAGCCCCACTGGTCCTGGGGGCAACTGTAGTCAGAGTTCTTAATCCATTTGTCCATGACTGCTGCCTCCAATCCTAGTGTCTTGCAAAAAAATCACAACCAAGAGAGAGCTCTTCCCCCTTGCGCAAGATCTTTTAAGTGGAGGGCGGAAGGTTCCAGAAACGAGGCACTTCTGGCTTATCCTGAGGCGCCAGAGACAGGGTAGGTCGCCACAAGAATATTGCCAGGACGATTACGCTGTAACTCAGCGTGCCTCTCTAGACGCCCTCGAGGAGCAACACACGTAACCCTAATTGGGTCAACCTCGTTAGGCTCTAAAAAGGCAAGCCTAAACGGGGTCTTATGATACCATTTTTAGAAATACCCCACTGCTTGGATCACGCTCGTCACACCTATGGTTCCAAACATTGTGTAGATGTATAAAAAAAATTGTTTCCTTTATTGGTACTGAAGAATTGCAATAGATCATTTACTGACAACCTCAGGAAAGAAACATGTCGACCAAGATATTAAGATGCCACCAGAGATCATTTCCTCCATCTGTGGCACTCACGCTTTTAACCAGACAGGTGAGCTCACAGAATAAAAAGTCTTTAGTCTTGAGTTCTGCCTGATCTTTTTTTAATCACCTATACTCACCATTCCAAACATGCACTTGTTACACATCTACACTGTGGGCCCTGCACAGGCACTTCACATATGGCTTTGGAACAAGATCTCAGTCAAAGAGCCCCCTAGAGGGTGCCTGTCGAGCATTGCAGTGCCGGCTCGACAAGGAGCAAAAGTCCTATGATTAAACATGATACTCGTCAGAGTGTGAAAGAGCTCAAATTTCAAAAAAGGAACCACCCCCCTGGTTCCATAAAAACCTGACCTGTTAGAGCTCCTTTGATACTTCCTTTGTCTTTTCCCACCCATATAGGAACTGCATACCAACTAACCTACTATTATCCTGGGGTGCCACATCACCTCTCCGCCCCTGTCCCAACCTTCCTGCACAGCCCGCTGGGACATTTCAAAATGGCGTCACCAGCTACATCTGCTTTGGGGGCCTCAGCTGTGCCCCTCGCAGACATTGTCAGGGCCTTTCCCGCCAACTCTTCAAAGGGAGCCCCTTCTGTGTTCGCTCCAGAGGTATGCACTCCCTCCTTGATTCAGTGGGCTTGGGCAAGCCCAACCCTGGTAGAGTGTCACAGCTGATTGATTAATGCAAATCATTCCGCCCCACCCCTTCCCTCCTCCAGAGCCGAGTAAAGCACTGTTAATTGCTCTCTTTGTGTGAGGAGGCCTTTGTTCCTGCTGTTGGAGAAAAATGTAATTAACTTGGCACAGCAATGTGACAAAAGGCCTGGGATTTGATCCTGAGCTGAGCCAGAGAAATATAACAATCCTGTATGAGCCATAAGCTGTACAGATATTGTTCTAGAATTTGCAGAATTGATTTTCCCGCACAGGTTACATCCCAATTCAAAATGTCACTGGTCTCTGTAGGCCAAAGGGAAGCAAAGCTGCACTCTTAGTCAGCCTTCCCCAAAGGTGTATAATGGACTGTCACTGCAGACAGGACAGTAAACCACACTGATTTTTCCTATGAATGTACACTAAGATTATGAGGCCTACCCCAGGTCAGTTCCCATCTTGCAGACTCCTCTCTGCTCCAGGCTACCTGTGCGCAGTTACCAGGCTGCGCACGACCGAGGTATCCCACTTGCAGCCCTCACACGTGTGCACGTGTAACCAGCCAAGTGCCCTTTACGCTTGCTGCATCACAGCGGCCTGATCTTATAAGGCAAACACTGGCAGTAAACACGTGCTGTCCATTTACCCTGAGTTTACCTTGGGTGAGTCACAGGTTGTGGGGTTCACCCACAGTAAAAAAGGTCACATACCATGTGGTCAGAAAGCAAAAAAAAATCTGGGTGGATATGATGGGCAGAACCCATTTCTTTACAGTGCCCTTAACCTCTGTATTGATAGGACTAAAGAGCACCACTTCTATGATCAGCTGTTTTTTGGATTCACCAGAGAGAAGAAAGGAAAAGCAGTTCAAAAGCCAACTGTGTCCTGCTAGATTTTTCTATACTTTAAACAATGTTATCCCTTGCCAGGAACAATCTTATGAAAGGCCTGAGGGCTCTTTGCATCAGAGCAAAATCTGCACCTGTGGCCCTAACTAGGAGTATTTCAGTACTGGACCTCTGTCAAGCCTCTAGGCTTCCGTCCATCGTTTCACCAGACATTGCTGCACTGGTGCCCAGGTCCAGAGTGAGTGTCATTATGCCTGCTCAGTGCTGCAGGACTTTGCAGTATAAGTCCACTCCTCAGACCCATTCCTTTTGGGGAGGGACTGTTTTACTATCTGTTCAGTAGGTGGGGAATATGCAAATGGATGTATCCATCAGAAGAATAAACTACTTACCTTCAGTAACGCTGTTTCTCTTGGATACTGTGTCTACTCATAAATTCCTAACTGCCTGCCTCCCCATTGTGTTTAAGGGGCATTTGAAAATTAATAAGATCCCAAGTTATATTTTGCTCAATACTTGTGTCAGTGCCTGTATGTTGCTCTGCCATCATGTCTGGGATGGGACACAGTTGTGATGGAGGCCGATGAGGCCACCTGCTGGCATGTTGAAGTTATGGGTGCTTTTTCCATATCCAGTTTTGGCACCTGGGTGGATTGAAAAGGTGAAGAATCTGTGGGAGGATAGAGTATTCACCAGAAAAAAAGCATTATTGAAGGTAAGTAACTTAATCATTTGTATGCACTAAAAAACTGTACCTGAAAATGTCACTTTTTTATTTTTTGCAACCTGCCTTCCTTCCCTGCTTTTGGGGTTTTGCTCTGAGTGTTCACAAATATTCCAGTGGTAAATATATACCAGTTAAACGAAATGCTGGTGAATTTAAATCTCTGCTTATGCCCTGGGTACTGTCGCTTCCTTTGTAATCCATTTTCGTACGGTTCATACTTTCTCAGTAAAACTGTGCGTTTATTGGACAACATAAACATCAAAACTGTGCAAGACCGATTCTACGCACACCATCAGGATATGCTGGCCTTATTCCTGCTAGCTCAGAGTGCAGCATCTGTACCCCTAACCTGGAAAGGTAATAGGTGGAATGTGCAACCTCAGAACATGACAACCATGACCTCCCAAGGAAATCGTGGAAACAGATCTAGAACCCTTTTGTTTGATAACTCGTCAATACCCAAAGAGATACACAAGAAATACACAACATGGTGTTTCAATATTTATTGAAGAATTATGATTCTAATGTGAAATACGCGTGTTGCAAAAATCAATAGAAGGAAACAGAATAGTGTGATCAGCATTACGAGAATGGTGAAGAAGGTAAACAATTCAACCATTATGCTGTTACTGAGAATATATGCTTGCATATAAGTACTGTTATATTTTGCTCCTAACTCGCGCTACCTATCCTAGTAGGCCTAGGGTGGGTGAATCTGGCAGAATCCCTGTAGGGCAATCCAACTCCCCTGTTACCTGTGGGTAAGTGTCCTCAGAGAGCCCATCTTGTTGGAGAGCACGGCCCTCATCCCTTGCAGGAGGTAAACAGGAATCAGCTGGGCTGGAATTCCAGCATGGTGCGACCTCAGCACTGACAGCGAAATGCTCCTCTGCCTTAATAAAGGAGTGATGTTGTTTATATAATAAACTGCAATCATGCCGGAGCCCCAGTCAGGCCGCTATTGTTAATTATTTTGTGATAGCATAGTCGCCTTGCGGACAATAACAAACAGCAGCATTTTGTGTACTGAACTTAGCCCTTGTACAGAATGTTCAAGGCGCTTGATAATATGCCTACGAAAAAGTGTAAATGTAAGCAAAGCCATTTCAGAGAACATTATCCTGCACAGGCACGTAAGCAAATGTGTGTCAAATGTCAGCTTTTAAGAAAAGATGGCAACTTTAAAACGTGAGCATGTAAAATGGTGGTGTACTTACTCTGGTCTAAATGTGACCACATGACACCATGAATACTTAGGATCAGGGTTCCAAGCTGTGTATAAGTAGCCCTAGTACTCCTTTGGCATCAGAGGTTGTTTAGAATGTGAAACAGATTTGAAACATGGTAACTACTGGGTAACTATCTTGGGCATTTATAATCTAACAAATTTATAACTCCCCTCTTTTAATATTTATTTTCTCTGAAAGGACTTTGCTTTATCAGGTAATAAATAACGTTCCAGGACATTGAAATGTCACACTGATGGGGTTGTTTCACTGCTGTATTGCATTGTGCTTTATTACAAATTATATTTTCATGTCTGCTGCACAATTCTGAGTACTTGTTATGTGCGTCTAAACAATATCACCAAACTCCAGTCAGAAATAGAGTATACTTTTATTTCGTCGACTCATTTAGTGCAAATGTGACATGTCATAATGTGTAATACTGTTGTTTTAATTTACCTTGATGTATTCAACATGTTTAGGTTCAAACAGAGGAGCTGCTGCGCTGGAACTTAGCTGTCCGTGATTTCCACATTCTTGTCAACCTTGTCAAGGTATAAATTGAATGTCATTATTTTTTCACTTACCATCTTTTTTTAATTTCTTTTTTTTTACTTTGCATCTGTCTGATTTTAATTTTAGTAATGCCAAAACATTTCATGGACCGCTAAGAACACTAGTAGATACCTGTTGTCTTCAAGGTCACAAGACAGAAATATAGACGTTAGAGAATTCACCCTGTAAGCGTCTCACAATATGTAGCTACTTAAACCTTTAAGTGAAGTTTTGTAAATAGTTTGGGCATCAGGGATCATGAGAATGACCACTCGAGGAGATGGATGAAAATTAACTTGTAAAGGGACTGTTAACAGTACCTCAAAAAATGAATAAAGATGTGTTATTTAAGTCAGTCCAGTTAGCATTTCACCCCATTAATGGTGGAGATCAAGCAGGGTATCCGTGGGGTGCCTTTTGTGACCCTTGTGAGTAGGTCCTGTCAGGCAGTTCAGTAAGAGCCACATCTTCTGCGACTGAAGAGAATGTAAAGGCAGACAGCAGAAAATGATCTCCAAAGGTAGATCTTGTTCCCTGTTGTCGTACATTGGCGAAATTTGGAGACCACCCCGTAGGATTTCCAGTTTTCTTTTCCAAATTCAGACAGACAATGCCTCTGCCCCAAGTTTCAATGCACATTAATCACCTCAAAAATGTTGTATCCACTTACACCTAGATTACACCATTGTCTTCCTACTTCCAAGACTCACCACCAGTGTCTTCTTCCAACATTTTAGATGAGAGAATAAACAAGAATGAGAATGACGAGAGAATAAATATGGTTGCACACTTCCAGAGTCTCAATGATTCGTAAACAGTCTGCTTCGTGCTGATATTGACTATCATTTTCTCTGAAAATTCACTTTATTTACTCTCCTTGAAAAATATTCACATTATCTAGACAAAGCAAAAAAAACACAACAAAATAGTACAATGGATGTAATTGAGAATGCGAGTTGTACTGTTTGTTTCAAAATCTTTATTCGATCTTAAGATAAATCATCATTAAAAGTTCAAAGTACAGTACACCACAGCAGAGCTCACATATAAAATTTTGGTATTTGCACAAATATAATTGAAAACAAGTGATTGATACAAGTAAGCCTACTATATCAAAATGCATGAACATAGTCTTAGGCTACCACTGTTGTCATTACCCCTTCCTTGGTATCCAGCTCTGTATGTAACAGTATGTGAACTGCAGTTTGTCACATTTACATAGAACACTTCAGTTTGTCACATTTACATTGAACACATCATGCAAATTGTACTGATATGAATCAACTATGTGAACTCACAAAAATATAGTCAGCAATTGCTTACATAAAATAATTTTGCCATGCAAGTGCTGTCAGCAGAGAGTTCCACCTGTAGGTTAATACAAACGCAGCCATACTCATGTTTACTTTCAGTTACTGTTGTAATCAACTACTTTGCCTGTAGCAAAAGGTGACACTTTGCTCTAGCAGAGTAAGGAAAACCCCAAAGTGGAATGTTGTAATATAAGTGCTTTCTGAAAGAAAAAGTTGTGACGAGAGCTATGGTCCCACTAATGCAACTTGTGCACCCCATCCCACTGCCCAATCTGCACTATCACTGCATCCCTCCTAGAAGCATCTGTGGAGCCAATAATATTGGACTCTTACAAGGATAGAGAAATGTTGGAAAATAAATATCCTCTGCATGGTAAACAGGTAGTGTAGCCCTACCCTGAATGACCCAACCTCATGTGGAACTGGTATCCTGCTTTTCTTTGGCCCAACTAACACGCTAATCTGGCATTCTCGCTCAGGCCTTTACTTGTCCATGACATTTTTGCGGTTCAGAACAGGAGGCCGGTTGTTGACGTAATGCGATGGCGGCAGCATACCATTTTTTAGATTGCACCGCACAGTACTTGAAGAGCTACTATGATCCAAGGCTGGTGGCTGTCCTACAGCCAGTCTCCTAGAGATGATGGAATGTCACCAGAAGTATGAACAACTTGCTGTAGAGCAGTCTGTTGTTCTATGTAACACCTAGGAGCCTGCCTTCTCAGAGAGGGAAAAAATTAGCCTGGCCCAGTATGAGGAGAGACTGTCCAGGAGGAAAGCCCAGCCTGGTCAATGGAGAACCCAGAAGAGCAGACTTGCTAACAAGAGTGGAACCGAGATCCAAGAGTTCTCCTGGCCTACCTGCATGGGTTATGTGACAAACTATGTGAAGCATCATCAATCCCAAGCAACAGTATACGGTCCAGCGTCACCGCTACGTGACATAAGGGGCATGTTCTCTGCTGCATTCAACATGCCTCAAGTCACTGATTGCCTTCATAACACAGAACTTTCTCCAAAGTGCTTCTTTAATCTAAGAACTGTGTTCCTAATTATGTGAGCCTGGCATTACTGGGACTCCTTCAGGTGTCTATATACAGACCAGGTTAAGGTAAGCCAGATTCCTTCAAGATGTTTATGAACTTAAGTTTTCTGGTCTAGACCTAAAATAACTACAAGTTTAACACCCATATGAGCCAGCCCAAAGTGGCAAAGTATTTTGTTACCACAAGGAGGCACTATGTCTTGACAGATTTCCAGATGAATGTCAGCCATATTGAAATTCCTCTGAGACTTAAGGGCCTTGGGTTCAGGTTTTGTTGAGCTGCTTTCTAATAGCAAGAAGGCAGACAAATGTGCCAAATGTGAATGTTAAGCACAAATGCACTGCTGCATTCACAGATGTAAGTCGAACACCACGGCCACAGAGTCCCAACTACATATTGCTCATTGGTCCCAGAACTCTCTAGCAAGCCACTCTTTTTAGTCCTTCCCAGATCCAGGTGTGCAGAATTCCTTTGAATCAGAGAAGTAGATAGGCAAGAAAAGACCATGTGTAGTACTGACAGTTGCAGCTACTGCTTAAGGTTCAATAGCAACAAAAAAGATACAGTGATTTTTAGCAAAGCTAGGTAAACTTCACCTTGTACTGCTCAGTCCTTTTCTTGCGTGAGCATCATGCTGGTATGCTATGTCTATTCATCCAGGGAGCGAAATAAGGGGTTTGAAAGCCCATGGGACTTATCAGGCCCCCTATGTAGATCTAAAGTCTGCAGAAAGATAACTGCTCGGCACCACCCATCTTTATTATATCAGCTTGGTACCAACTCAATCCACCATTGAGGCCAGGGCCTTCCATTTTGAATACTGCTTGTTCACAGTAGGGACACTCTTAGCTATGACTGAATGGACTAGATTGCAGGTGTCTTTTCTAGAGTTATGCTCTTTGACACCAGCTAACATGGTTTTTAACTCATTTAATTGAAATTTCAAATAGAAACAAAATATACAAATACATATCATGCATAAAAAATTTCGAAACGGTTTCATTGAGGATCAAAATTAAATTAAAAGAAACCATTAAAATAATTAAACGAAACTGTTGAAATGAGTTGTCCACAGTCAGTACAGAGATAAAATATGAATACTCAATCATACCTAGTTCATTTCAATTAGTGGTCGATAAGAATAATGGCCACCTTTGCTTACTAGGATAATAAAATGTTGGGTCCTTTCATTAGGTGCTCAAGGTACTCATTTGCAGTGCTGCAGTGATTTTCTGTTGTTGTTTTTTCTTGTTTTGTTTGTGGGGAGGACAGGTCATATCCTAGTCCCATGATGTGAAGTCATAAGCCAAGCAATCATAAATATGTATGCAGTCACTTTGCTCCTTTGGTTATCTACAATTTCTGAATTGTAACACTTCTAGCACATTACTGCTCTCTCCTCTAAAAGCTAGTCTTTTGAACATGACCAAATTGGTGTCAAAAAGATAGCAGTGAACTGGGAAGGAACATGTCTACATCCGATTGAAAACTTCTGCATTACTAAAGTTGGTGTTTGCAGCTTACTTTCAATCCTGCACCAAAACGATACAAGCACAGACTGAAGAAGTATAACACAGGCTGAGAAGTTCAGAGAAATTGCCTACACTAACACATGTATAGCAGGATTAAAAACATTTGGCAAAAAACAAGAGCATAAGTGGTGACTGACAAAATTAAGCCTGAAGTGTTTCAATTTGCTGATCCTTGGTCAGTAGCTGGTATATAGTCTTCAGAAACGCCTCGTGACAATAACCAAAGAGATTTGTTGTGCCCTCATATTGAAATATGCTATCATATGGGTGGATGTGATGTTTGGGTAGAAAAACTTTACCCTGCATATATGGCCAGAGCTACCAGCAACCTATTGAAGAATTCCTTCTACAAGAGCACCCAATATGGACAGCATACTGGCTCTGTGGCTAGCTATACCACTGGCACCAAGTAAGACGTAGCTGAAACCAGTGTGTCAGTGGAAGAGGATACAGACACCTGCATAATGCTATAGTATGTCAGTAAAGTTGAAAGTACAGAAGGATCTCCAATACCCTACTGGTCCCACGTGGCCTCTGCAGACTACTAAGGATTGAATCCAGTGCCAAAAGATAAAACCCCTCTATTCACTTTGGATCCCATATGAGGGGGGGGGGGGTTTACACGTATAGCAGACACCAGCTGAGAAGCAACTACTCAGAAGCCTCTGCGATTGTGTCTGAGTCTTTTCATCTCTCCATAGCAGAAAAGGGCTCAGGCCCTTCATAGCAAAAGCACAGTGCTTAATTTGTGCCGGTGGTTTCCGGTGCTCAGCACCGGCACTTATTTCACAGGGCCGGGTCTATTGAATCTAAGGACACGTTGTGACTGCCAATGCTTGATGGCTGTTTAGGTACACTGTATGTATCATGGTCCATTTTCAATCTCTTGCATTCCTCAGTATTGTCTCTGCCTCGGAAGGGAAGCGGAACATGGGTGGTTACTTTCAGTGAGATTGAGAGGGAAAGAGAAGTTCTGCTGCCCGGGTCACGGCACTGTGCATATTTGGGCCGAGCTCACTGACGAGGGAGAGAAGAGAGCATTGCAACATAAGGCCCTACAGTGCGGGAGAGGGGGGGGGGGCAGGTCACCTAGCCCCTCTCAGCCTGTATTGTGCATGGCAAAATGATCATAAAAACAATTTGCATCCGCTGCTGCCGGGCTGGATCCTGCTTTTTCAGGAACTGAAATGTATCTATTTCGTGAGGCAGGAGGCCCGGGCTTTTCTTTCCAGGACTGGATGTGGCCTGGCCTCCCTAGTGTGTGGATGAACTGAAGCTACATCTTAGTTTCACATACAGCTCTGTGTACCAGTCTCCACTCCAAACTGACGAGCTGTGTGCTGTGCTTGTAAAGCATATGGCCTGACCTTCAGGCGCTCTTTCCATCGGCACTGCACTCAAAGGTGCTGCAAGAGCCTGTGTTCCGCCTTCCTGCTTTTAAATCGGGTAAATCAAAGTAGCGACAACTCCGTCCTGCTGGCCTCATTTTTTAATTTCATGTTTCTTGACTCTGCGTTGCCAACCTTATCAGAGAAAAGTACTGATCATCTCTTCATGTTTTAACATTCTGCAAGGGCCTGGACAGGATTATTACGAAAAACTTCATATAACAAGCATTTGCAATGCAATAGGTCTCGCATTTACGCAAGTTTAAGCTATCGACATTGTAAATGACACTGCGTTTTATTTATGTTTTCAAAAACCAAAACAAAATTAAAGGCATTGTCATTTACAATACCAATAGCTCAAACTGGCGTAAATGCGAGACCTATTGCATTGCAAATGCTTGTTTTCTTTTTGTTTGCCAATCCGAGTTGGAGCGGTAAAGGAAAGAAAAACAAGGTAGCATAGTTGTGGGATAGCAACATGGAGAGGACGGCATAGGGCTGGGGAGGCAACAGGAAGTCAGGAGGTGCAAGCAAGATCCAGGCGCGGGTGGGGGTTAACAACACAGAGAGAGGGGGGAATAAGGATGAGAGAGATAAAGCAACATGGGGCAGGGGAGAAGCACACGGGCAAAATAGAGGAGGCCTGGCGTGGCACACAGCGATTGAGCAACACGAGCGAGCTCGGCAGCGAAGTACTCAGGAGAGAGCTGGAAAACACAAGCACTCTCTCAGAGTGCCTAAACAAAACGAAACAAGCAAAACAGAACTTGGTGACGGTAAGGGCAGATGGGTATAGAAAGGTGGCGAGGAATTTAGAGCCTAAGAGGAAAAGGGCCAAATCAACCAAGAAAGAGGAGGGAGGGAAGGAGGACTGGTGAGCAGAGAGGGGGCAGAGCAAAGAAAACAAGAGACTGGGAGAGAGAACGGGTGCGAGGGGCAGAGAAAGGGATGGGCAGGGTGGAGAAAGGGAGGGGGTGTAGAAAATGCAGTAGGGTAAAAAGAAAATGACGAAAGCAAGCGGGAAGTGGCAGAACGGGCCATAGGAAAGCAACACACAAGCGTGCGCGCCTCGCGCTGCTTAATGACTGTTTTGAAGCACACTCGTGCTTGTGGCACCATCCGCCTTGCGGGAGCGAGCAACAGCCAATTAGCATGCGCGCCGCTGCTCGCTCCCGCAAGGTGGATGCCGCCACAAGCACGAGTGTGTGCTTCAAAAAGAGCAGAGCGACGGCTATAGGCCCTCCTGTGCAAAGCATGCGCGCTGCGTAGGCGAGACCTAAAAAGGTCTCTACTAATTCTAACATGGGCTTTCTGTCTTTGTTTACGTTAATTACTAGTCGGGGTGAGTAGAACACATTTCTGCATCTGGAGAAGTAGATGTTCAGGCCACACTATTGTTTCCACTTTTGGTGGTATTTGGTTTCCAGCTCACTAGTACTCACATTGAAATCAATGAAAGCTTGACGTAGCACCTCAAAGATTAAACTGTATGTCTTGTGTTATGAAAGCTATGCATGAATCACAGCAGCAAGCCCATGAACTTGCTAAACTATGATACTTGGATGATGGCGCGTGGCATTTTCTTACACACTGCTCATCTGCAGCAAGGGCATTAGCAAGGGTATTAGCCACCTTAGCTATCTTACCAGAAGAGCAAAGACCTGTTCATACAAACCAGTTGCTGCAATGGGCTCTTTAACCCTTTGAGCTAGTCATCTACAGATTTATTTATGTACCACATTGTACTGCTTGAAGAGGACAGCCGAAAGGTCGCACGTTTGAATCTCGTTGTGGTAGCAAAGCCTTTCATGCTTCTAGGATCGATAAATGTGATTTTGGCAGTTGGATAATAATACAAAAAACTATCATTTACACTGCCACTCAACTGTGGTACCGATTGCTATGTAAAAGAAAAAGTAGTGCCAGTGTGTGACTCACCTATGAATATTTGTATTATGATTGGTTTGTTTAGCCCATTCGCAGCTTTGAAATCTACGAACCTGGGAACTAATGCTGGCTCTTGATCCAACTTTATTAAATTCTGTTTTCCTGCCCTGGTCAGCTGTCACTGTATCTCTGATCTAATATCTAACAAAGGTTGTAGTGCTAGAAACTGGCTAGCCCCAGAAGTACTATATTAATTCACATTGTGTTGCCAATAGTGTAGGTTTTTTATATTGCCAGCTTATAACAGATAGCAGCACATGGGTGTTAGTAATAGATGCTTTTGTTCTTCATATAATGCAGCACCACTGATGCTGCCCATTGAATGGCCGAATTATCAGTTAGTGAAGCCTAGTAAATATCTCATCACTATACAAAGGGTAATTCACTGGCACATTCAGTGTGTGAACTGGGGTCTGGAGTGGGTTCGACTCGAGAGCAGTTCAGGGCGTGAGGAGGATGGACCTGTGCAGGGTCCAAAGGAGATGAAAGGTGAAGCAGCTCAGGCTCAAACATGCAGCACAGGAGAGGGGCAGAGAGCGGTAGAGAGGAGCAGAGAGGGTGGCACAGAGGGCAGAGAGGAGAAGTGAGGGGCAGAGATCGGCAGAGAGTGACAGAGAGCAGCGCAGAGGGGCAGAGAGAAGTAAACAGGAGCAGAGCGAAGCAAAGAAGGCAGCGAGGAGTAGAGAGAGGCAGAGAGCTGCAGGGTGCCAAGAGAGCTCAGATGGCAGACACTAGCATGCTGCAAAGATTAGCACGGGGTCTAAAGGGGATAGAGAACACTGCCAGGTCTATGGCGGTTGCGGGGAGAGAATACTGCAATGTCCAGAGGGGTGGGAGAGCAGCACGGGGTAAAAAGGGAGATAGCAGACAGTGCCTGGCCTAAGACAGTGGAGAGGCGAGACCACTGAAGGGTTCTAAGGGGTGGGAGACCAGCACAGGTCGGAAATGGGGTCAAAGAGCAACGCAGGATAAAGGAGGGTTGGAGAGCAGTAGGTTTAAAAGACAGGTGTTAGAGTGCTTACCATGTGTGCTCATGATGGGCCTTTGTAACTCTACTTTGAGCTCAGGGTCATAAATCTAAATCTCGGTGTGGCCACCCAGTCTTTCATCTTTCTGAGGTCGCTAAGATTAGTGCCATTGAGTTGGATAACAACATTTTTAATGTGGTGTCAAGACCCTCTCTGGTGAATATGTGCTTTACAACATACACGGTGTGGTAAGGCCACAGAAATGTATTTTAATATTTTGTTTATCAAAGTCTTTGCAATATTAAACTGTCATTATTCCCTCTGTCCCTCTTTGACCCAGTACCTTTCATACTCGTATCCATTCCCTTGACCTCCTTTCTTTCCTTCGTACCATCTTTTTCCTTTCCTTTTTCTCTTCCTCAGCACCTCCAGCCATGCCTCCTTTCTTCTGTCCATTCTTGCTTCCTTACCTCCTCATTTTTTCCCCATCATTCCTCCCTTGGTGCATTATTTCCTTCTTCCTTCATTCGTTCTTTACTTTCTTTTTTCCTGCTCCTTCCTTAATCCCTTCTTTAATTTCTTCATTTTATATCCTCAACCCTTCCTTCCTTCTCATTTTCTTCCTCCTTTCTTCTTTCAATTCATCCATCACACATCGTTCACTTCCTTTCTCGCACTATCCCTTCATTTCTTCCTTACACATTATTTTCTTAGTTTCTCCTTTTTTAATCGATAACAATTTCCTCAATCCAGTACTCCCCTTCCTGCCTTCATTTGTTTCTGCCTTCTTTAATGTATTCCTTCCTTCCTTCAACACTTCCTTTCTTTTAAACAGCACGGTACAAGCACATTTTCTTTAGTTTGCAAACTTGCCTCAGGTCCTCAAATGACCTTTCCAAAAGCTGCATTTTGAGACGTACACACATTCTCTAACTTGAGTTCACTTTTGAGTTGTTGTCCATATGTTATAATATGTTATGTTATGTTGATTTATATAGTGCACTAATCACCCGAGAGGGTATCCAAGTGCTTGGGCAGGTGTGTAGGTGTGAGGTCCCAGAGGTGCTTTTATGAAGAGCCAGGTCTTCAGTTTCTTGAAGAACTCAAGAAGTGAGGAGGTGGCTCTGATGTGTTGAGGCTTGTGGACGTGGGTGGAGCCATTAAAGGAGGTAGGTGGAGCCAGTGGAGGAAGTAGGTGGAGCCGGGGAGGCACTTAATATTTTACAAATTAAGCATTGGATAACACTGGTCTTGGCATGCTCACCGTGTGGAGAGTGCCAAGCCATTGAGAGGGAGGCTTAGATTTGTAGTGTAGTCCAAGAAGCTCAGGGCTCAGAACTCTGGAGAAGAGGTAGTCATGACTCTTGCTTAATCAGGCCCCTCCTCCACGTGGAATTTTATTTGTTGCAGTCATTCCCCAGATACTCAGATACCGATGACTGCAGTGTGTTGTACACCACCTGGATGCAAGCTGCATCATATTTTCTCTGATGGCCTGCACATCTCTTGGTAGCACTAGTTTTGGAAATATCGATTAGGAGCCACTGTGTTCACTAAGGGGAGAGCATCTGAAAGTCCAAATTTCTTTTTTAATACAGCATTTCGTCTGTGCCAAATTGATCAGGCCAATTTAGAAAAAGTCCTTGCAGTGGTCGACAATAGCATCAATACACTTTCATCACGCATTTATACATTGGATAATATTGTTTTGTCTGTTATTGATATCTGAAAGAGACACGTTAGTGACAGATTCCTTACCTTAGAATATCCCCAGGCGTCAGGCTGGATCCGGAAAGTTTTTGCGTAGCAGTACCCTTGCGCGTCGGTAGGCGGCGTCGTGCGGCTCCGCGTCCGTCGTCGGGACCGCCGGGATGACGTCGCGGGCAGTACTTAGACGCCGCCCCTGCGCGCTGACGTCAGTTCTTCTTTTTTCCGCGCCAGTAAGCGCAGATCTGGGAAGAGCAGTGCCCTAGTCATCTTTTTTGACTAACTTTTTGGTGATTTTTCACTGTTTTTCTACACGAGTCTCTCGACTCCGAAGGTGTCGGTAGGGATACCCGGCTTCAAGCCCTGCAACGTCTGTGGTCGCCTGATGTCGATCACAGACCCGCACTTAGAGTGTCTCCACTGCCTCGGCCGCGACCACGACACGAAGTCGTGCCCCGACTGCTGGGCCTTGCACCCGAAGGCTTTGCGAGAGCGGTCTCGAAAGCTCCTCGAGGTCCGGCAGTCGGCTCCGCGCCACACCAAGCCCCGGTCACGTGAGAGGTCGAGGGGCCGGTCGCGGAGTCCTCATCGGTCGTCGGGGTCCAAGTCTTCGCACTCCTCCGGTAAGTCAAAGCATAAAAGTCTAAGAAGCGTCATCGCTAGACGGCTTCGCCTCGCCGGTCTCGCGACTCTGCTGAGGCTCCTATCGACACCGTCCCCGCGGCTCCGGGAGTGCCTGTGGAGCCGCCCCCGCGTTACCCGTCCTTCCCGGGTTCGGGGGCGACTCCGGCCGAGATACAGGAATTCCTGTCGGCCATGGCCCGCCTCTTCGGGCCTCAAGGTCCCCCCGGTGCGCCTTCGGGCCCCGCGGGCCCTGATGGGGTTTCCCCGGCGCCGCCGGCGACTCCGGTCCCGGCGCCGCCTGTAACACCAGCCTCGGTCCCGGCCCCGGCTTCGGCCCCGGCCTCGATCCCGGCTCCGGTGCTGCCGCAACCCCCATCGACGCCGGTTGACCTAACTACACCTCCGCCGGCGTCGATGTCTCCGGTGCCGTTCCCGACACCGCCCGGGGCTCCGGGCAGCGTCGTTCCCCGGTTCTCTCCGGATCCGGACATGGCGCCGGACCGGCGTCGCTCGACGCCGGCTCCGACGCCGATGGGACTTTGGGCCCCACATGTCCCTCCTCCTCCTTATTTTGAACCTGAATTGGAGGACGGAGATAACTGGGAGGGGTCTGACGACCCTCTCACACAACAGTGTGAATTTGATCAGGACTGGACTGAGGAACTTGGGGAGGCCAGTGGGCTGGACACCTCCCCTGACTCTGGCATGCTGTCTCCTCCATCTGAAAGAGACACGTTAGTGACAGATTCCTTACCTTAGAATATCCCCAGGCGTCAGGCTGGATCCGGAAAGTTTTTGCGTGAGCAGTACCCTTGCGCGTCGGTAGGCGGCGTCGTGCGGCTCCGCGTCCGTCGTCGGCGTCGTGATCGCCGGGATGACGTCGCGGGCAGTACTTAGACGCCGCCCCTGCGCGCTGACGTCAGTTCTTCTTTTTCCGCGCCAGCAAGCGCAGATCCGGGAAGAGCAGTGCCCTAGTAATTTTTTGACTAACTTTTTTGGTGAATTTTTTCACTGTTTCTTCGAATCGACTCCAAGGTGTCGTAGGGATGCCCGGCTTTAAACGTTGCGACGCCTGTGCTCGGATGATGTCCATCACAGACCCGCATCTGGAGTGTCTCTTCTGCCTCGGCCGAGGCCACGACACGAAGTCGTGTTCCGACTGCCGGGCCCTCAACCCGAAAGCTTTGCGAGAGCGGTCTCGAAAGCTCCTCGAGGCCCGGCAATCGGCTCCGCGCCATTCCAAGCCCCGGTCGCGTGAGAGGTCGAGGGGTCGGTCGCGGAGTCCTCACCGGTCGTCGGGATCGAAGTCTTCGTCGTCCGGTAAGTCTAAGCACAAGAAGTCCAAAAAGCATCATCGCTCTAGGACTTCGCCTCGCCGGTCTCGCGACTCGGCTGAGGCCCCTCCCGGCACCGTCCCCGCCCCCGCGGCCCCGGACATGCCTGTGGAGTCGCCCCTGCAATACCCGTCCTTCCCGGGTTCGGGGGCGGATCCGGCCCAAATACAGGAATTCCTGTCGGCCATGGCCCGCCTCTTCGGGCCTCAAGGTCCCTCCGGTGCGCCTTCGGGCCCCGCGGGCCCTGATGGGGTTGCCCCGGCGTCGCCGCCGACTCCGGTCCCGGCGTCGCTCGTGCCTCCAGCCTCGATTCCGGCTTCGGCCCCGGCCTCGATCCCGGCTCCGGTGGTACCGCAACCCCCATCGACGCCGGTCGACCTGACCACGCCTCCGCCGGTGCCGATGTCTCCGGTGACGTTCCTGACACCGCCCGGGGCTCCGGGCGGCGTCGTCCCCATGTACTCTCCGGCTCCGGACATGGAGCCGGACCGACGTCGCTCGACGCCGGTTCCGGCGCCGATGGGACCTTGGGTCCCAAATGTCCCTCCTCCTCCTTATTTTGAACCGGAGGAGGACCAGGAGGACTGGGAGGGGTCTGAGGACCCTCTGGCACAGCAGTGTCAGTATGATGAGGACTGGGCAGAGGAACTAGGGGATGCCAGTGGTCTAGATACTTCCCCTGACACTGGCATGCTGTCTCCTCCCGTGGCTACGGAGGAGGGAGCCAATTTTGCAACGGTGTTGCGTAGGGCAGCTGGAGCCTTACATCTCCGACTCCCTACGGTGACGGTCAAGACTAATCTCTTGACAGAAGTGCTTCAGCCGGCGGCCTCCTCCTTGGAGACTGTGCTGCCGTTAAACGATGCACTTACTGACGTTCTTTTGGGCGCCTGGTCCAAGCCCAACACAGGGGCTCCTGTGGATAGGAACGTGTCCCGATGCCATCGCCCAGCTCCGGGCGACCCCTTGTTTCTCTCTGTCCACCCCACTCCTGAGAGCTTAGTTGTCCAAGCCTCTGCCTCCCAAACCGCCTTCCCTACCGCCCCTCCGGATAGGGAATCCAAACGCCTGGATCAATTTGGGAAGAAGGGTTTTTCTTCCTCCAGTGCTGGCTTGCGGTCCATCAACACCGCTTGTCTTTTGGGCCGATATACCCACTCCTTGTGGGATTCGGTGGCGACTGTTTTGCCCCAGTGTTCTGAGGAGGTCCAGACACTGCTTTCCCGCGCCATTGCGGAAGGAAGGGATGTGGCCAAATACACCATACGATGTGGCCTTGATACCGCCGACTCGCTGGGCAGATCTATTGCAACGACGGTGGCGCTGCGTCGCCACGCCTGGCTGAGAACCACTGGTTTTTCAGGGGATGTCCAGAATACTCTCATGGACATGCCCTTTGATGGAGTCGGTCTTTTTGGTTCCAAAGCAGACCATGCGTTGGAGCGCTTTAAGGACTCACGGGCTACTGCCAAGTCCCTGGGCCTTTCTGCTACATGCCCTCCGCTACCTTCTGCTTTTCGCCCCTATCGTGGCCACGGAAGGGGCGCCCAGTCACGTCAGCAGCCCAGCCACCGGCCCGCGCAGCAGGCTTCTTCGCGTGGCCGAGGACGTGGATACCGCCGTGGCGGTTCGGGCAACCAGCGTGCGGGTCAGGCCACCACCTCCAACCCGTCCGCGGCCTCCAAGCCCTCCTAGTCCCTCCTTTCAGGTGCACAGCACGCCAGTAGGGGGCAGGGTCCGCCATCACCTTCACCACTGGCGTCCCATCACCTCGGACAGGTGGGTCTTGGACATTGTCCGAAGGGGCTACTCCCTCCCCTTCGAGACCACCCCCCCAGCCATGCCACCTCCATTCCACCGCATGTCAGGGGATCACTTGGTGCTTCTACAGAAGGAAGTCACGGCCCTCTTGGCCAAGAGGGCCATCGAGCATGTTCCGACCCCAGAAGTAGGGCGTGGTTGCTACTCCCACTACTTTCTGGTGCCCAAAAAGGACAAGGAGGACATGCGTCCTATCTTGGACCTCCGGAACGTCAATTGCTTCCTCCGGAAGGAGTAGTTCAAGATGCTCACCCTAGCTCAGGTCTTGACTGCCCTAGACCCTGGAGACTGGTTGGTAGCGTTGGACTTGCAGGACGCCTATTTCCACATCCTCGTCCTGCCGGCCCACCGGCGTTACCTTCGGTTCACGGTAGGCCTCGAGCATTTTCAGTTCACCGTGCTCCCCTTTGGCCTTACCAGTGCCCCTCGGGTGTTCACGAAAGTGATGGCGATGGTCGCAGCTCATCTGCGCCGGGCAGGGGTTTCAGTCTTCCCCTACCTCGACGACTGGCTGCTGAAGGCGGGCTCGTCCCAGGCAGTCGTCTCCCACCTCCAGACTACGGCCGAACTCCTGCACTCGCTGGGGTTCTCCATCAATGTGCCGAAGTCACATCTGATTCCTTCTCCACAGCTCCTTTTCATCGGAGCAGTTCTGGACACGACGCAGTTTCGGGCCTATCCTCCCGAACGGCGAGTCCGGGATATTCAGGCTGTGATTCCGATCTTTCAGCCTTTATCCTGGGTTTCGGTACGGATGACCCTGAGGCTGCTGGGCCTCATGGCCTCCTGCATCCTGCTGGTCAATCATGCCAGATGGCATATGCGGGCTCTGCAGTGGGACCTGAAGTTCCAGTGGGCGCAGCACCAGGGCAACCTGTCCGATCACGTCCAGATCTCGGAGGGGACTGCAAAACAGTTGCAGTGGTGGCTCTCGAACCGGCAATGGGTCATGGGCAGATCCCTCTCCCTTCCCCAGCCAGAGCACACAGTTGTGACGGACGCGTCCCTTCTGGGATGGGGCGGTCACATGGGAGAGGCGGAGATCAGAGGCCTCTGGTCTCCGGCGGAGTCCCGGCTCCATATCAACCTTCTGGAGCTCCGGGCGATCCGACTTGCACTCAAGGCATTCCTTCCCTCTGTCAAAGGGAAGGTAGTGCAGGTGTTCACAGACAACACCACCGCCATGTGGTACTGCAACAAACAGGGCGGGGTGGGGTCGTGGACCCTCTGTCGGGAGGCTCTGCGCCTCTGGACATGGCTGGAACATCAGGGCATGTTCCTGATGGTTCAACACCTGGCAGGTTCCCTGAACGCCAGGGCGGACGAACTCAGCCGCAGGTGCATGATGGATCACGAATGGCGTCTTCACTCGGAGGTGGCGCAAGGACTCTTTCTACAGTGGGGAGTGCCTTGGTTAGATCTATTCGCCACCGAAGAGAACGCGCAATGTCATCAGTTCTGCGCGTTGGAATTTCCAAGGCGGCACTCGCTCGGCGACGCTTTTCGTCACGAGTGGAGTTGCGGTCTATTGTACGCCTTTCCGCCTATACCACTTCTACCCAGAGTGTTGAAGAAGATTCGGCGCGACCGGGCCCAAGTCATTCTTGTGGCTCCGGACTGGGCTCGAAGAGTTTGGTATCCCGAGCTACTCAGTATGAGCGTGGATCCCCCGATCCGTCTGCCTCTTCGGGAGGATCTTCTGTCGCAGCAGCAGGGGACGGTCCTCCACCCGAACCTGTCCAGTCTACACCTGCTTGCGTGGAGATTGAGCGGCGGCAGTTGATTCCTTTCGACTTGCCTCCCGAAGTTTGTGATGTGATTCTGGCAGCCAGGCGTCCCTCCACTAAGGTGGTATACGCCTGCAGGTGGAACAAATTTGTGGCATGGTGCACAGCAAAGGCTGTGAATCCCCTTTCTGCCCCGTTTTCTGAGGTCCTACTGTTCCTTCTTTCTCTGGCCCAACAGGGTTCTGCCCTGGGTACCATCAAGGGCTATCTTTGTGCGATATCGGCCTTCCTCAGGCTTCCTGATCAGCCCTCCCTTTTCAAGTCCCCTGTGGTTAACAGGTTTCTTAAAGGCATTACACACCTCTTTCCTCCTGTTCCGTTTGTAATGCCTCAGTGGGACTTGAACTTGGTTCTTACCTTCTTAATGTGCGCTCCCTTTGAGCCTCTACATAACTGTCCTCTTCGTCTTCTTACTCTGAAGACAGCATTTCTGGTGGCCATCACCTCCGCTCGGCGGGTGAGTGAGCTTCAGGCTCTTTCATGCAAACCTCCCTTTCTGTCTGTTCATCCAGACAAGGTTGTTCTTAGGACGCGTCTGTCCTTCTTGCCAAAGGTGGTTACTGCCTTCCATATTGGGCAGACCATCACTTTGCCCACCTTCTTTCCGCCTCCGCATCCTTCCAGAGAGGAAGATAGGCTCCACCGTCTGGACCCCAAACGTGCGCTTTCCTTTTACATCAACCGCACACAACAGTTCCGGGTGGATGACCAGCTCTTTGTTGGCTACGTGGGCGCCAAAAAAGGTCGGGCGGTACACAAAAGGACCATCTCCCGCTGGGTCACCTTGTGTATCAAAACCTGCTATTCTTTGGCTAAGAAGGAGCCTCCTGTTGGGCTGCGTGCCCATTCCACCAGGGCTACGGCTGCTACCACGGCTTTAGGCCGCGGTGTTCCGTTACAGGATATATGTCAGGCAGCTACGTGGGCCTCGCTGCACACGTTTACCAAACATTACTGCCATGACAGTCAGGTCCGGAGGGACGGCTTCTTTGGCCGTTCTGTCCTCCGGGACTTCCTTGTCTGAATCTGTTCGCAGACCCACCACCGGGGTTGGTATTGCTGGGGTATCTATTCTAAGGTAAGGAATCTGTCACTAACGTGTCTCTTTCAGATGCACAAGTTACTAACTTGTGTAACGATATATCTGTAAGAGACAGTAGTTAGTGACAGATTCCTACCGCCCCACCCATCCTCCCCGTTCTGCAAACTGATTTCTAGGGTTAAGGACATCCCTTTCAGGGCCCTAGTATTTTTCAGACACCTATGTCAGCTTCTTGCATGGCTCTGCGTTCCTGGCGCGGAAAGTCGTGTACAGAACTGACGTCAGCGCGCAGGGGCGGCGTCTAAGTACTGCCCGCGACGTCATCCCGGCGGTCCCGACGCCGACGACGGACGCGGAGCTGCACGACGCCGCCTACCGACGCGCAAGGGTACTGCTACGCAAAAACTTTCCGGATCCAGCCTGACGCCTGTGGATATTCTAAGGTAAGGAATCTGTCACTAACTACTGTCTCTTACAGATATATCGTTACACAAGTTAGTAACTTGTGCATTGTTCAGAGTGATGTATCTGTGTTGTATCATGGTCAAAATCAATTAAGATCTGTTATGCAGTTTTCATGGGCATTGCAGACTCTCAAAATGGGGAAAGTCCCTTGGGATTATTTAATTGCTACTGCTTTGTTTCTACCGTTTAATCTCACTGATAAACAGAGATTTATGTCTATGAAAGATGCTGCATATACACTGTTGCATATTGAACAGTTGGAGCCTTTACCGTTCTCTGTAGCGGAAACAGACTCTGCTGTTTGGTTAATTCATGGGGTTATCTCTCTCCCTTTTTCTCTGTTTCAATTTAAATCATGCATGCAACATTTTCCGATTGGCCGCGTTGAACCCCTCGGTAGTGCATTTCTCCATGAATTATGGTCACTGCCTTTCACTTACAGATGTCAACGTGAGGATAAGGAAGTTTTCCTTACAGGGGAGGACTGCGATTCCACAGTAGGACATTCCCTAGTTTGTAAACACGTAAAGTTGGACGGCGCTTGTAACGTGTCGGCGCCTAATCTGGCTTGTTTTTAAAAGTAACGCCAGTGCCATCAATAATTCCCGCTTTTACCTCGCTAACCAATGGCAGTTATCTTATTTTGAACAACCAAGACTGCTGTAGTTTACGGGCAGGAATTCCCTATTTAGTAACAGTCTCACAACGAGTTACTTGTTGTAGCAATGTGCTTTTTCCGCCCCCGCATGTGAGTGTAGATAGTTCTATTTGGCCTTCCATTCCCACTTTGAAAACAGATTTCAACAAGTTAAGCAGGCTCAAAGCGCTACTATTCCAACAAGAGGTTGCTCTCACTTCGGCTCGAGAGACCTCCGAATTACAGGTGGCTAGGACATCAAGCGAGATACAGTCCCTTCTAAACACTAACTTCCCACTCCATTTTGGGGAGCTTATACAACAAATATTTAATGCGTCTGACACTATAAAGGCCTTGCACATTTTTTTAAACGTGTGGGATCCGGCCTTGTGACTTCCTTTCAGACGATATTTGGAGTAATACCGGGTTTTATTCATTCCATTTTTCCAGCGTTTTCGGCGGATTCCCTTTACTGCTGGAGTTAGCTGGTGGAGTCCTCCTGCTTCTGTTCCTGCTGCACAATGGCTGCTCATCTTGTAGTACTGCACAGACCAGGCCAATTGCAACTGTACCGTGATCGAATGCAACAAGTTTTTGGATGCTTGCCATTAGCAAAGCTTAGCGTGAGTTATGGATTTACTTTTCGCTTTGCCTACTTTACTTACGTGCAACCAGTTTTCTACTGTCGACGGTGCCCCTTCTATTGGGCGACGGATTTATGCCTCTCCAATACGTCATGTCCAGTCCTGGATTTTGACCAGTTGATGGGTCCCTTAGATGCCCATGACCATGCTTGTTCGGGAGATGGCCATGTGGCGCGTGCTGCAGCACTTGGAGTATTGGCTGAATGGGATATCTGTGCGGCTGCGCAGACCTTCCTGCATCGGAGTTTCATCGAATATCACACAAGTTGTCCAGTTATGCTTTTGGAGGCATCAGATTTCGAGGCGCACGTTTGTTCCTTCGACTTACTTGATTGGATGGCATCCCTTTTTTCTACTAACGATAGGGATGATCTTTTGGAGGGAATTGCATTCTTGAGTTCACGTACTTTGATGGATTAACCACCTTCTCCATTCTAACATTATTTCGGAGACTACGCTTTACCACTGGTCTCAGCAAATGTTTTGAACATTTTTTTATATGTCCACTTATTTTTTTCCAATTTGGTTTTTTGACACCGCTTTGAACTTTGCTTGACTTTTGAACTCTGTTTTAGTCCTTTGTCTATGTCCTATGACCTTACCAGGGGGAGAGTGTTATATGGCCCTTAGGGACATTGTCCACATTGCTAAGTTAGCATGAGCTTTGCTGCCATGAGGCTGCTTTTGCGCACGTAACTACATAATTTTATTTTTGCAAGTCTCTGTTTATGCCTTTCACATGAGAACTGTCTGCTTTTCACGTTTTCTGCTGAATTCCTGGAGTTTTGTCTGAACACGATGTGCAAGGTCGATAAACAGTGCCCCTTGTTATTCTGTTCTGGTCAGTCCCAGCACCTAGGCACAACATGCTAAACACAGCTGCAAGGCTGGAGACTCGTGCTTTGATATTACGGGGATGCATGTTGTTTTTACACACACTTGGAGAGAGCCTTTCTATGGAGACGAGCTGCGCTGTTCCTATGATGTAAACCTTACATCCAGGTTTTAAGGTATGGGGTCTGCTGTCAAAGCCCAGAGATCTTCCTTTATATAAAATAAACTTCTTCCAGCCAAGGGGAGGGTGGTTAGGCCTTCTAGTCCTTATTCCACGGTCTTTATATAAAATGACTTCCCCCTTTGTATTCTATGGAATTGTAACAATGCTAACCATTCTTAGTTTATGCATTTTGCTGCTAGTAGTGGCTCGTATACTGTATTGTAGAGCACGATAGTTAAAATAAACATTTTTAAACTATTACAGTGACTCTGCCTATTCTTGTTGTGGACAAGTACGAGTGAGTGAGGGAAAGAGTATGTCTTGCTACCGCGATTCCTGAGAGAGTCGGGAGTGTTGTGTTCTGGGTTGTCTAATCATTTGTAGCTCTGTGATTTTTGAAGGATGACAAATGAGACACTATAGCTAGTCGGTTTAGGGATTTTGGGCACTAAGGTGGTAGGTTGGTACACCCCTATACACCGAGGTCCTGGTTTCCTGCGCATAGTTCTGTGTAGGTGCAGAATCCCCGCAACACTCCCATTCTATTATACCCCGTATCCCATGCCAATGTCCATACAGCGGCTGTCGGATGACCACCTGTCCTTGTTGCATGAGGAGTTGCAAGCTCTTGTGGCCAAAGGGGCCATTGAAAGGGTTCTGACACCAGAGGTAAGGTTGTGGGTGCTACTACCGATACTTTCTGGTGCCTTGAAAAGGGCAGAGACCTCTGCCGTATTCTAGTCCTTCATTCCCTCAACGCCCTTCTGAGAAAAAACATGTTCAATATGCTGACCCTGGCCCAGGTCCTGTCTGCTCTGGACACTGGAGACCGTATGGTAGCGTTGGACCCGCAGTACCCTATTTTCATGTCCCCATCTTGCAGGCCCACAGCTGTTATCTGCGGATCATGGTAGGCTCAGAGCATTTCCAGTTTGCTGTGCTCCACTTTGGCATCACCAGTGCGCCTCAGCTGTTCACAAAAGTGATTGCGGTGCTTGCTGCTCCTCTTCAGAGGCCAAGGTTTCGGGCTTTTCTTACTTTGATGAATGGCTGATGAAGGCGGGCTCACCCCAGGCAGTCATCTCCCACATCCAGATTATGGCTAACATTCTTCGCATCGTGCTGGTGACACATGTCAGATGGCACATGTGGGCTCTGCAGTGGGATCTAAAGACCCAGTGGGTACAGCATCAGGATAATCTCTCTGATCGTGTCCAGATTTCGGAGGAGACTGCAACTGATCTGCAGTCGTGGTTACTGACTCATGATCCGGTCAGCGGTAGACCCCTCTCCATTTCCCTCACTGAACTGACAGTGGTGATCGATGCATCGCTTCTAGGATGGGGCGGCCACCTGAGAAGGGTGGAGACCAGAGGACTCTGGTCTCCTGCAGAGACCTGGGTCCATATCAACTTCTTGGATTTGCGGGCCATCCTTCAAAGATAGGCTGGTGAGGTGTTTATCACTGCATGTGGTACTGCACCACGCATGGCAGAGTGGGGTCATGGATTCTTTGCCAAGAGGCCTTGCGCTTCTGGGAATGTCTGGAACGTTAGGACATCTTTCTGGTCGTACAACACTGGCGTGATCTCTGAATGCCAGGGCAGACTAACTCAGCCGTCAATGCCTTGTGGATCACAAATGGCATCTACACCCGGAGGAGGAGGTGCAAGGTCTCTTCCGCGAATGGTGAGAAACTTGGCTCAATCTATTCATCACTGCCGAGAATTCTCTGTCAGCTCTTCTGCATGTTGGATTTCCAAAGCAGCTCTCGCTTGGAGACTTGTTCAGCTTGGAGTGGAACTTGAGTCTTCTGCACACCTTTCCGCCTACACCACTCTTGCCCTGAGTCCTCAAAAAGACAAGGACAGACCGGGCCCAAGTCATCCTAGTGGCTCCGGACTGGGCACGGAGAGTATGTATCCCGAACTCCTGGGCATGAGCATCTGTCCCTCCGATCAGTCTGTCCCTTTGAGAGGATCTCTTATTGCAGCAGCAGGGCAGGGTCTTGCACCCAAACCAGGCACGCTCCATCTTCATGTCTGGAGATTGAGCAGTGACAGTTGCGTGTCCCTCAACAATATCTGTATATGCCTGCCGTTGGGACAAGTTTGTGCCTTGGTGTTCAGCCAAGCATGTTGACCCACTTCATGCCAAACTGTCTGAGGTGTTACTGATTTGTTGTCATTGGCCCGGGAAGGGCTGGTGCTGCACACTGTTAAGGGATATTTGTTTATTTCAGCCTCTCTGCAGTTGCTGGATCAGCCTTCCTTGCTTAAGTCACCCATTGTGACTTGGTTCTTCAAAGGTTTGCACCGAGTGGATGATCAGCTTTTCATTGGATTCACCAGAGCAAAGATGGGCATAGTAGTGAAAAAGAGGACCATCTCTCGATTGATTGTACTCTGCATAAAGATCTGCTTCGCATTAGCGAAAAAGATGCCTCCAGAAGGCTTAAGGGCTCACTCCGCCAAAGCTGAGACTACTGTGTTGGTACATGGGAGTGCCTCTCCTCAACATCTGTCATGCGGCTACGTGGGCATCGCTCCATACGTTCACGAAGCACTACTGTATGGACAATCTGAAAGAGACACGTTAGTGACAGATTCCTTACCTTAGAATAACCCCAGGCGTCAGGCTGGATCCGGAAAGTTTTTTGCGTAGCAGTACCCTTGCGCGTCGGTAGGCGGCGTCGTGCGGCTCCGCGTCCGTCGTCGGCGTCGTGATCGCCGGGATGACGTCGCGGGCAGTACTTAGACGCCGCCCCTGCGCGCTGACGTCAGTTCTTCTTTTTCCGCGCCAGTAAGCGCAGATCCGGGAAGAGCAGTGCCCTAGTCACTTTTTGACTATCTTTTTTGTGAATTTTTTCACTGTTTCTTCAACGAGTCTTCACGACTCCTAAGGTGTCGTAGGGATGCCCGGCTTTAAGCCCTGCGAGGAATGTGGTCGCATGATGTCGATCACGGACCCGCATCTCGAGTGTCTCTTCTGTCTCGGCCGAGACCATGACACGAAGTCGTGCCCTGACTGCCGGAAACTTAATCCGAAGGCTTTGCGAGAGCGGTCTCGAAAGCTCCTCGAGGTCCGGCAGTCGGCTCCGCGCCGCACCAAGCCCCGGTCCCGGGAGAGGTCGAGGGGCCGGACGCGGAGTCCCCGCCGTTCGTCGGAATCCAAGTCTTCGCGCTCCTCCGGTAAGTCGAAGCACAAGAAGTCTAAGCGGCATCATCGCTCTAAGACTTCGCCTCGCCGGTCTCGCGACTCGGCTGAGGTCCCTGTCGGCACCGTCCCCGCCCCCGCGGCCCCGTCGAGTTACCCCCGCATTACCCGTCCTTCCCGGGTTCGGGGGCGACTCAGGCCCAAATACAGGAGTTCCTGTCGGCCATGGCCCGCCTCTTCGGGCCTCAAGGTCCCTCCGGTGCGCCTTCGGGCCCCGCGGGCCCTGATGGGGTTGCTCCGGCGTCGCCGTCGACTCCGGTCCCGGCGTCGCCTGTCCCACCGGCCTTCATCCCGGCCTCGGCTCCGGCCCCGGCCTCGATCCCGGCTCCGGTGGTGCCGCAACCCCCATCGACGCCGGTTGACCTAACCACGCCTCTGCCGACGCCGATGTCCCCGGTGCCGTTCCTGACGCCGTCCGGGGCTCCGGACGGCGTCGTTCCCCGGCTCTCTCCAGCTCCGGACATGGAGCCGGACCGGCGTCGCCCGACGCCGGTTCCGGCGCCGATGAGACCTTGGGACCCTAATGTCCCTCCTCCTCCATATTATGAACCTGAGGAGGACCAGGAGAGCTGGGAGGGGTCTGAGGACCCTCTCACACAACAGTGCGAGTTTGACCCGGACTGGGTTGAGGAACTTGGGGATGCCAGTGGTCTGGACACCTCCCCTGACTCTGGCATGCTGTCTCCTCCCGTGGCTACAGAGGAGGGGGCTAATTTTGCAACGGTGTTGCGTAGAGCTGCTGGAGTCTTGAATCTCCAGTTGCCTACAGTGGCCGTCAGGACTAACCTCCTGACTGAAGTGCTTCAGCCGGCGGCCTCCTCTTCGGAGACTGTGCTGCCGTTCAATGATGCACTCACTGACGTTCTTTTGGGTGCCTGGTCCAAGCCCACCACAGGGGCTCCTGTGGATAGGAACGTGGCCCGACGCCATCGCCCTGCTCCGGCCGACCCCCTGTTTCTCTCCCAACACCCCACCCCTGAGAGCTTGGTTGTCCAAGCCTCTGCCTCACAAACCGCCTTCCCTGCCGCCCCTCCGGATAGGGAATCCAAGCGCCTGGATCACTTTGGGAAGAAGGCTTTCTCTTCCTCCAGTGCTGGCTTGCGGTCCGTTAACACCGCTTGCCTCTTGGGCCGATATACCCACTCCCTGTGGGATTCGGTGGCGACTGTTTTGCCGTAGTGTTCTGAGGAGGTCCAGACACTGCTTACCCGCGCCATTGCGGAAGGGCGTGATGCGGCTAAATACACCATACGCTGTGGCCTTGATACCGCCGACTCGCTGGGCAGATCGCTTGCAACGACGGTGGCGCTGCGTCGCCACGCCTGGCTGAGGACCACTGGTTTTTCAGGGGATGTCCAGAATACACTCATGGACATGCCCTTTGATGGAGTCGGTCTTTTTGGTTCGAAGGCAGACCATGCGCTGGAGCGTTTCAAGGAGTCGCGGGCTACTGCCAAGTCCCTGGGCCTTGCTGTTGTGCGCCCTCCGCTCACGTCTGCTTTTCGCCCCTTTCGTGGCTACGGGAGGGGCGCCCAGTCACGTCAACAGCCCGGCCAACGGCCCGCGCAGCAAGCGCCTTCGCGTGGCCGAGGACGTGGATACCGCCGTGGCGGTTCGGGCAACCAGCGTGCGGGTCAGGCCACCACCTCCAACCCGTCCGCGGCCTCCAAGCCCTCCTAGTCCCTCCTTTCAGGTGCACAGCACGCCAGTCGGGGGCAGGGTCCGCCATCACCTTCACCACTGGCGTCCCATCACCTCAGACAGGTGGGTCTTGGACATTGTCCGAAGGGGCTACTCCCTCCCCTTCGAGACCACCCCCCAGCCATGCCACCTCAATTCCACCGCATGTCAGGGGATCACTTGGTGCTTCTACAGAAGGAAGTCACGGCCCTCTTGGCCAAGAGGGCCATCGAGCATGTTCCGACCCCAGAAGTAGGGCGTGGTTGCTACTCCCACTACTTTCTGGTGCCCAAAAAGGACAAGGAGGACATGCGTCCTATCTTGGACCTCCGGAACGTCAATCTCTTCCTCCGGAAGGAGAAGTTCAAGATGCTCACCCTAGCTCAGGTCTTGACTGCCCTCGACCCTGGAGACTGGCTGGTAGCGTTGGACTTGCAGGACGCTTATTTCCACATCCCCGTCCTGCCGGCCCACCGGCGTTACCTACGGTTCACGGTAGGCCTCGAGCACTTTCAGTTCACCGTGCTCCCCTTTGGCCTTACCAGTGCCCCTCGGGTGTTCACGAAAGTGATGGCGGTGGTCGCAGCTCATCTGCGCCGGGCAGGCGTTTCAGTCTTCCCCTACCTCGACGACTGGCTGCTGAAGGCGGGCTCGTCCCAGGCAGTCGTCTCCCACCTCCAGACTACGGCCGAACTCCTGCACTCGCTGGGGTTCTCCATCAATGTGCCGAAGTCGCATCTGGTTCCTTCTCCACAGCTCCTTTTCATCGGAGCAGTTCTGGACACGACGCAGTTTCGGGCCTATCCTCCCGAATGGCGAGTCCGGGATATTCAGGCTATGATTCCGATCTTTCAGCCTTTATCCTGGGTTTCGGTACGGATGACCCTGAGGCTGCTGGACCTCATGGCCTCCTGCATCCTGCTGGTCGATCATGCCAGATGGCATATGCGGGCTCTGCAGTGGGACCTGAAGTTCCAGTGGGCGCAGCACCAGGGCAACCTGTCCGATCACGTCCAGATCTCGGTGGGGACTGCAAAACAGTTGCAGTGGTGGCTCTCGAACCGGCAATGGGTCATGGGCAGATCCCTCTCCCTTCCCCAGCCAGAGCACACAGTTGTGACGGACGCGTCCCTTCTGGGATGGGGCGGTCACATGGGAGAGGCGGAGATCAGAGGCCTCTGGTCTCCGGCGGAGTCCCGGCTCCATATCAACCTTCTGGAGCTCCGGGCGATCCGACTTGCACTCAAGGCATTCCTTCCCTCTGTCAAAGGGAAGGTAGTGCAGTTGTTCACAGACAACACCACCGCCATGTGGTACTGCAACAAACAGGGCGGGGTGGGGTCGTGAACCCTCTGTCAGGAGGCTCTGCGCCTCTGGACTTGGCTGGAACATCAGGACATGTTCCTGATGGTTCAACACCTGGCAGGTTCCCTGAACGCCAGGGCGGACGAACTCAGCCGCAGGTGCATGATGGATCACGAATGGCGTCTTCACTCGGAAGTGGCGCAAGGACTCTTTCAACAATGGGGAGAGCCTTGGTTAGATCTATTCGCCACCGAAGAGAACGCGCAATGTCATCAGTTCTGCGCGTTGGAATTTCCAAGGCGGCACTCGCTCGGCGACGCTTTCGTCGCGAGTGGAGTTGCGGTCTGTTGTACGCCTTTCCGCCTATACCACTTCTACCCAGAGTGTTGAAGAAGATTCGGCACGACCGGGCCCAAGTCATCCTTGTGGCTCCTGACTGGGCTCAAAGAGTTTGGTATCCCGAGCTACTCAGTATGAGCGTAGATCCCACGATCCGTCTGCCTCTTCGGGAGGATCTTCTGTCGCAGCAGCAGGGGACGGTCCTCCACCCGAACCTGTCCAGTCTACACCTGCTTGCGTGGAGATTGAGCGGCGGCAGTTGATTCCTTTCGACTTGCCTCCCGAAGTTTGTGATGTGATTCTGGCAGCCAGGCGTCCCTCCACTAAGGTGGTATACGCCTGCAGGTGGAACAAATTTGTGGCATGGTGCACAGCAAAGGCTGTGAATCCCCTTTCTGCCCCTCTTTCTGAGGTCCTTCTGTTCCTTCTTTCTCTGGCCCAACGGTTCTGCCCTGGGTACCATCAAGGGTTATCTTTGTGCTATCTCGGCCTTCCTCAGGCTCCCTGATCAGCCCTCCTTTTCAAGTCCCCTGTTGTTAACAGGTTCTTAAAAGGCATTACACACCTCTTCCCTCCTGTTCCGTTTGTTATGCCTCAGTGGGACTTGAACTTGGTTCTTACCTTTTTAATGTGCGCTCCTTTGAGCCTCTACATAACTGTCCTCTTCGTCTTCTGACTCTGAAGACTGCCTTTCTGGTGGCCATCACCTCCGCTCGGCGGGTGAGTGATCTCCAGGCTCTATCATGCAAACCTCCCTTTCTGTCTGTCCATCCAGACAAGGTTGTTCTTCGGACGCGTCCTTCCTTCTTGCCAAAGGTGGTTACTGCCTTCCACATTGGGCAGACCATCACTTTGCCTACCTTCTTTCCGCCTCCGCATCCTTCCAGAGAGGAAGAGAGGCTCCACCGTCTGGACCCAAAACGTGCGCTCTCCTTCTATATCGACCGCACAAAACACTTCCGGGTGGATGACCAGCTCTTTGTTGGCTACGTGGGCGCCAAAAGGTCGGGCGGTGCACAAACGAACCATCTCCCGCTGGGTTACCTTGTGCATCAAGGCCTGCTATTCTTTGGCTAAGAAGGAGCCTCCTGTTGGGCTGCGTGCCCATTCCACCAGGGCAACGGCTGCTACCACGGCTTTGGGCCGCGGTGTTCCGCTGCCGGTTATCTGTCAGGCAGCTACGTGGGCCTCGCTGCACACGTTTACAAAGCATTACTGCCTTGACAGTCAGGTCCGGAGGGACGGCTTCTTTGGCCGTTCTGTCCTCCAGGACTTCCTTGTCTGATCTTTGTTCGCAGACCCACCACCGGGGTTGGTATTGCTGGGGTATCTATTCTAAGGTAAGGAATCTGTCACTATCGTGTCTCTTTCAGATGCACAAGTTACTAACTTGTGTAACGATATATCTGTAAGAGACAGTAGTTAGTGACAGATTCCTAACCGCCCCACCCATCCTCCCCGTTCTGCGAACTGATTTCTAGGGTTAAGGACATCCCTTTCAGGGCCCTAGTATTTTTCAGACACCTATGTCAGCTTCTTGCATGGCTCTGTGTTCCTGGCGCGGAAAGTCGTGTACAGAACTGACGTCAGCGCGCAGGGGCGGCGTCTAAGTACTGCCCGCGACGTCATCCCGGCGATCACGACGCCAACGACGGACGCGGAGCCGCACGACGCCGCCTACCGACGCGCAAGGGTACTGCTACGCAAAAAACTTTCCGGATCCAGCCTGACGCCTGGGGATATTCTAAGGTAAGGAATCTGTCACTAACTACTGTCTCTTACAGATATATCGTTACACAAGTTAGTAACTTGTGCGTCAGGTCCATTGAAATGTGCATTTTGCCCATTCGGTCCTTCAGGACTTTTTGCTTAAAGCCAGTTTGCAGTCCCTCCTCCGGGGAGGTTATTGCTGTGGCATCTATTCTAAGGTAAGGAATGTGCGACTAGAAGTCTCTTCCAGAAGAATAAGATACTTACCTTCGGTAATGCCTTATTGTGGTAGAGGCTATCTAACCACAGATTCCCTACCGACTCTCCCTTCCTCCCTGCTCTGCAAACTGTAATCCTTCCTCTGGAATGTCCTCATTAGATTGAGCATACTGGTCTCATGTTTCTGACAAGGCTCTGTGTCTGTGGGCGTGGAATACGTCACAAAAAAACTGACATCAGTACGCTGGGGTGGCGCCTATATAGGCACGCGGACATCTTAGTCACGAAGCCTGTGGTGCCACCTACCGGCACGCAGAGATATTGTTCAAGTTTTCCCCGATACAGTCTGACATCTGTGGAATGTTCTAAGGTAAGGAATCTACTGTTAGAGTCTGTACCAGAAAAGGTATAACCGAAGTTTGCTGTGCTCCCTTTCGGACTCACCAGTGCCCCTTGGGTATTCACAAATCTGTTGGCAGTTGTCTATGCCCATCTTCTGAGGTCGGTGTCCCAGACTTTCCCTACCTGGATGATTGGCGGCAAACTTGCCACAGTCAGTCGCGGACCATCACCATGTTACGATGAACTTCCTGACATAGCTGAGATTCCTAGTCAAACTCCCTAAGTCCCAGTGACTGTTTCAAAGAGGCGCTTCACTGGATCCATCATGGATATGGTGCACTTTCAGACCTTTCCTCCAGACCAACGAATTCAGGACATTCGGACTCTGATCCCGACATTTCAGCCTCCGTCCTGGGTCTCAGTAAGGATGGCTCTCGGGCTTCTTGGCTTACTAGCCTACTACATCCTGCTCACCGAGCATGTCAGATCGCATATGCGAGCCCTGCGGTGGGATCTGAAAAATCATTGGGCCCAACACCAGAGGAACCTGCCAGATTCCATCTAGGTTTTGGAGGAGACTGCAAAAGATCTGCAGTTGTGGCTGCTCGACAGCTATTGGACATGTGACAGACCCCTCTCTATTCCCCTTGAGCTGATATTGGTAACTGACCCATCACCACTTGGTTGGGGAAGCCATCTGGGTGAGGTGGAGATCAGAGGAGTCTGATCTCTTGCGGGGACCCTCCTCCACATCAGTTTGCTGGGGTTGCGGGCGATTTACTTGGCTTTGAAGACCTCTGTGCTCGCCCTCAAAGGGAGGCTGGTGCAGGTTCTCACAGACAACGCCACCGCCAAGTGGTCCTGCAACATACAGGGTGGAGTGGTGTCCTGGATCCTATGCCAGGAGGATCTGAACCGTCCGGCCAATTCCCTGATCGTACACCACCTAGCAGGATCTGTAAATGCCAGGGCGGACAAATCACAAATGGCAGTCACCCAGAGATGGCAAGGAGTATCTTCCATCGATGGGGAAAACCCTAACTCTATCTCTTCACCACCTTGAAGAACATAAAATGTCAACACTTTTGCATACTGGATTTCCCAAGAAGGCTCCTTTGGAGACATGCTCCACATAGAGTGGAGCATTAGACTACTTTATGCTTTCCTGTCACTACCACTCCTTTCCAGATTTCTCAAGATCCAGAACAACCAGACCAAAGTCATCTTAGTGGCTCCCAGATTTGGCCTGGAATGTATGGTACCCGATCTTTTGGACCTGGATATCTGTCCTCCGTTCAGGCTGCCAGTTGAAAAGGATCTTCTGTTGCAGCAGCAGGGCAGGGTCTTGCACCTGAGGCTGCACAACCTGCATCTCCATGTGTGAAGATTGTATAGCAGGTGTTGTTCTCTTTTGATTTACCATCAACAGTTATTTATGTAATTGTGGCAGCTAGGAGCCCTTCCACAAAATCAGTGTACGCTGGGCAAGTATGTGGCTTGGTGCGGCACCCACCAGACGGGCCAGTTGAAGGCCAACCTGGTGGACGTCTTATTGTTTGTTTTGAATTTGGTTCAATAAGGAGGCCACTGTTAAAGGTTGCTTGTCAACCATCTCAGCCTTTTTACGTTTGCCAGATCAGCCCTCCTTGTTCAAATGACCTATTTTCATGTGATTTTCTAAAGGTTTTACAACATATGTTTCTCCCAAAGCCCTTCGTAATGCCACAACGGAACTTAAATTTGGTTCTTACTTTTCTCATGCATACCCCATTCAGGCCGATGCACAGTTATCTGTTGCATCTCCTGCATTTAAAACCGTCTTACTAGTTGCGATAACATCAGTACACCATGGGAGTGACCTTCAGGTCCTCTCGCTCCACCTACCTTATACCACCTTTATTTCAGATAAACTGGTGTTAGCAACTCCAGATGGGTTCCTGCCGAAGGTAGTGTTGCCTTTTAATGATGGACAAGCCATTACTCTTCTGATCTTTATTGCTCCTCCTCATCCATTGAAAGAGAAGGAGAGGCTCTAAGACTCTGTGAGAGCGCTGAGCCTTTAATTTGATCGCACCAAGGAACATCTGATGGAGGATCAGCTCTTTGTGGGTTTGTTTGGAGTAAAGAAGTGCAAGGTGGTGCAGAAGCTGACCATCTCTCAATGGACAGTCCTCTATATTAAAATTTACTATGCTTTAGCTACGAAGCAAACTCCAGAAGGTCTAAGGACTCTTTCCTACAGGGCTAAGGCTGCTACCCCTGCGTTGGCATGTGGAGCTCCTGCCCTGGATAATGAGCCGGCTGCTACGTGGGCACACATTGACTGCCAGGTCCATCGGGATAGGGATTTTGTCCATTCTGCCGGACTTATTGATCTAAAGCCATACTACAGAATCGCCAACTTGGAAAGTATTGATTTGGTATCTGTTCACAAAGTGAGAAATCTTCAGGTAGAATTATCCATCAGAAGAACAAGTTTGTTACTTTCGGTACCATTCTTCCTGTTAGATACTCTTACCTAAAAACAGACTCCTCACTGCCCTGCCACCTCTCCTTTCTGTGGAATGGTCTCCGTTTCCTTCTAATAAAATCACAATTTATGAATTTGCACACTTGTCCCTTCACTTTGCCTATGGGCTCTGCATCTGATGGGGGCAGACAAGCTTCCGAAAGAAACCAATGTCAGCGTGCTGGGGTTGCATTCATATGTGTCTCTGGTCATCCGTTCCGGAGTGGAATGAAGTCAGAGCACAGTTGCACCGCGCCACCTATTGGCGTCTGGGGACTGCTTTTTGAGTTTTTGGATCCAGTCTGGGGCCTAGGGATGTTCACATGGTGCAGAATCTGCAGTTAGCTAGACTATCCACCAGCAAGAGCATTACCGAAGGTAAGCACCTTGATCATGCTTCTCTACATTCATGCTAATTTCCTCCAGTTACTCAGCAAAAAGGAGAAGGCACCATTTGCATGGTTTGTCTAAACATCAGTGTACGTGAAAAACACTTGAGTAATTTCAGATGATCTGCTTCCTTTCATATCTAATTATCTGCAATATTGTGGACTTCCAGGTTGATGGGATGTGGGCTCGCCGAAATGCACAGTTCTGTGGTGCTAGGCTTGATAGAGTGGGCAGTTCACCAAAATGCAGGAGTTCAGAATTTACAAGTTGATAGAAAGCTGTGCCCTGTTATCTGGACGTTCACCATTCAGTAGTTGCTATATTCAAGCTGCTTGACATTCAAAACTGCAATGTACTGAAGCACCAGAGATGCACTGTTCCTGAGTTGGGGTAGTCAAAGGTTATTAAGCTGTGGGACCTTTAGGATATATAGGCTGCATGTTTCACAATAGTGAATCATGCTTCCCCAATTTCCCCTGATGATTCCCTTATAGATCGGTTGTCTGTAAAGTGACCTTTTGAGTATGATTTTCTGTCAGCAAAAAACAGTATGTAATTTTGATATACTGACTTGAATAAATCTGAAAACTCATTATCTAAAGTATTTTGACTGCTATGTTCTAAACATGAATCTGTTGTACCTAACAATGATTTAGCAACTTGTTTTAAAGAATTTTTATGGACATATGAATTACGCAGAAGTAATGCATCTTTTTATTCTCTGAGCAGATATTTGATAGCCGGACTGTAGTCAACACTTGTCTAAGGGTAAGTAATGGCTTTCATTAAATGTATTAGTTGTTTAAAAAATTGTAATTATTTCAAGCAAGAATTTTCTGTCAATTTTTTGGGAGATTTAAAAAAAAAAAAAAATTCTGTCAAGATCCCCTCTCAAAATGAGAAACTGATTTCATAGATTGTGCTAGAAAAAGCAAGTTTTCAGAGTAAAGTTTACGATATGTGCGAACTACAGCATTTGAAAGAAAACAATTAAGGGCTGGATTTTGAAATGGGTGGTATTAGAAAATCCTCTGATGTATTGAGGAATCACGAAACCCAGAGGAAAATCTACCCATAGAATTCCTTTACCACACCATGGTGATGGAAATTGAACCAGCTGATTGACAATAATTCTACAGATTTCGCACTTCCCCCAGAAATTTGAAGATTTTAATTCCCAATTGGCTGACACAGGTCCCAAGTAGTAAAAATGCTGAAATGCACCTGTTAAGAACACGCTTAGCTTATCCTTATTGTGTGTTGTGCTCTTATATATATAAGTAAGTGCAAATTAAGGTTATATTTATGCATTTATTCATGTATTTGAGTGCATTTTACAGTGCTTCCTTGTGGCCACTTCACATCAATAATTTGGCACCTCAATCCTTTCACAAAATTTGGGACTTCTTGTCACTCGTAAATTCATAATTTAAGTATATTTGAGAGTATATATTTCTTTGTAACTTGTTTCTGTTTTTACTATCCTGTACATAGATTTATTTGTCTGTGTGTATTCACTGAAAATCTTTTGTTGATTGTAGATATAGTTTACTTCGAAGGTCCGTTACAAATAATTAAAAAAATAAATTCAAACACAATCACAGAAATTCATAGTTTATGGCTAGCTGCACAACCATCATGTCCTTCCATATATTGCTGAGTACCTCATGTGGCATCACAGATGCTCTCACTCTGAGTTACATTTAAAAAAAAAGATTTTTATTGGGTTTTACAATATAATCAACATTTGCATGTGACAATGGTTGGCGAGTGATAATGATGTTGGACAGTAAATACAATCTGGTCATACATGAATGTGTATTAAACAACACCAGTGTAGGGCATGTAAAGGAACAGAGGTTTTTAGAGTCCTCGTTATACATTGAAATTTAACAGCGGCATATCGTCCAAATGGTGCAAACTGGGGGCAAACTTAGAAACTGGGGCGAAAGGCAGGTGGGCGGGTTTGGTGACAATGGCAGATTTTGTGGAGAGATGCAGGAATAGTGGCGCGGCTGGACAGCCGTATGGGGCTGTGTTTACCCCGTGAAGGTGGGTGAAGACTGCCGGTGAGTGCTGACGAAGGGGCCCTCAACTGGTGTAGTATTTGTGGCGTGTATGGTGCATGCACAGGGCACAAGTCCTAAAAAAATAAGTGGGGGGACTAACCTAGTTAATCAGTATGCAAGTGACATCACGGGCGCGTGACATCACAGGAAGTGGCATCATAAGAAGTGACATCAGATCTTAAGCCCTCACATATATGTTTAACAGGTCTATCATGAGTACATTAGAGCACATTTCGAGTATACAGGGAAACCCTCTTGATTTAGGCAGAAGATTCACACTTTTGTAAGCTACTCATAAAACAATGTTGCCTTTTGTCAGCGTAAACTTCCTCTACCCATAGTGTGTTACAAGAAAAAAAAAGTGATACTTAAATTATTACAACGCCTCCTCAGGGGGTAGTAAGCACAATCCCTCTTCTATCCCGCCACCTACCCTTCTCTACCCAAATAACTGAATAACATATCCACTACTCAAATTACTTCATATTTTACTATACTAATTTTCAACACTAATCCTAATGGGTTCCGGAGTGGCGTGCTACTCGCCAGAAAAGCGCTTCAACACCCATCAGGGGTAACAAGTGCTATATGAATGCAAACCTTTCTTTCCTTTTTATCCCTCCGCTATCCTTCTCACTCCAAATAACTGACTAATATCCACCACTGAAATTACTTTCATATTTCACCATATTAATTCACCACTAATCCTTTATGGGCTTCCGGAGTAGCGTGCTTCAACACCCCATCAGGGGTAACAGGCGCTATATAAATACAAACCTTTTTTCCTCCTCTATCCTTCTGCTATCATTCCAAATCCAAATAACTGACTAACCTATCCCCCACTTAAAATGTACTTGCATGTTTCACTATACTAATTCAACACTAATCCTCTATGGGTCCCGGAGTAGCGTGCTACTCGCCGAAAAAGCACTTCGACGCCTCGTCAGGGGTAGTAAGCGCTATATAAATGCAATTACAATGCAATTACAATACAATTACAATACAATATCTGAAAGAGACACGTTAGTGACAGATTCCTTACCTTAGAATATCCCCAGGCGTCAGGCTGGATCCGGAAAGTTTTTTGCGTAGCAGTACCCTTGCGCGTCGGTAGGCGGCGTCGTGCGGCTCTGCGTCCGTCGTCGGCGTCGTGATCGCCGGGATGACGTCGCGGGCAGTACTTAGGCGCCGCCCCTGCGCGCTGACGTCAGTTCTTCTTTTTCCGCGCCAGCAAGCGCAGATCCGGGAAGAGCAGTGCCCTGGTCATTTTTTGACCATACTTTTTGGTGAATTTTTTCACTGTTTTCCTCTATCAAGGTGTCGTAGGGATGCCCGGTTTCAAACGTTGCGGCGCCTGTGCTCGGATGATGTCCGTCACCGACCCGCATTGGGAGTGTCTCTTCTGCCTCGGCCGAGGCCACGACACGGAGTCTTGTACCGACTGCCAGGCCCTCAACCCGAAAGCTTTGCGAGAGCGGTCTCGAAAGCTCCTCGAGGCCCGGCATTCGGCTCCGCGGAAGCCCCGGTCGCGTGAGAGGTCCAGGGGTCGATCGCGGAGTCCACACCGGTCGTCGGCATCGAAGTCTTCTTCGTCCGGTAAGTCAAAACACAAGAAGTCCAAAAAGCATCATCGCTCTGGGACTTCGCCTAGCACGTCTCACGACTCGGCTGAGGCCCCATCCCGGCACCGTCCCCGCGGCCCCGGACATGCCTGTGGAGTCGCCCCCGCCATACCCGCCCTTCCCGGGTTCGGGGGCGGATCCGGCCAAAGTACAGGAATTGCTGTCGGCCATGGCCCGCCTCTTCGGGCCTCCAGGTCCCTCCGGTGTGCCTTCGGGCCCCGCGGGCCCTGATGGGGTTGCTCCGGCGTCGCCGACGGCTCCGGCCCCGGCGTCGCCAGTGCCTCCAGCCTCGATCCCGGCTCCGGCCCCGGCCTCGATCCCGGCTCCACAACCCCCATTGACGCCGGTCGACCTAACGACACCTCCGCCGGCGCCGATGTCTCCGGTGCCGTTCTCGACGCCGCCTGGGGCTCCGAGCGGCGTCGTTCCCCAGTTCCTTCCGGCTCCGGACATGGACCCGGACCGACGTCGCTCGACGCCGGTTCCAGCGCCGATGAGACCTTGGGTCCCAAATGTCCCTCCTCCCCCTTATTTTGAACCTGAGGAGGACCAGGAGGACTGGGAGGGGTCTGATGACCCTCTGACACAACAGTGTCAGTACGATGAGGACTGGACAGAGGGTCTAGGGGATGCCAGTGGTCTAGATACTTCCCCTGACACTGGCATGCTGTCTCCTCCCGTGGCTACGGAGGAGGGAGCCAATTTTGCAACGGTGTTGCGTAGGGCGGCTGGAGCCTTACATCTCCAACTCCCTGCTGTGGCGGTCAAGGTTAATCTCTTGACAGAGGTGCTTCAGCCGGCAGCCTCCTCTTCGGAGACTGTGCTGCCGTTTAACGACGCCCTCACTGACGTTCTTTTGGGCGCCTGGTCCAAGCCCAACACAGGGGCTCCTGTGGATAGGAACGTGTCCCGACGCCATCGCCCAGCTCCGGGCGACCCCTGTTCTCTCTGTCCACCCCACCCCTGAGAGCTTGGTTGTCCAAGCCTCCGCTTCCCAAACCGCCTTCCCTACCGCCCCTCCGGATAGGGAATCCAAACGCCTGGATCAATTTGGGAAGAAGGGTTTTTCTTCCTCCAGTGCTGGCTTGCGGTCCATCAACACCGCTTGCCTTTTGGGCCGATATACCCACTCCTTGTGGGATTCGGTGGCGGATGTTTTGCCCCAGTGTTCTGAGGAGGTCCAGACACTGCTTTCCCGCGCCATTGCGGAAGGAAGGGATGCGGCCAAATATACAATTCGTTGTGGCCTTGATACCGCCGACTCACTGGGCAGGTCTATTGCAACGACTGTGGCGCTGCGACGCCACGCCTGGCTGAGAACCACTGGTTTTTCGGGGATGTCCAGAATACTCTCATGGACATGCCCTTTGATGGAGTCGGTCTTTTTGGGTCCAAAGCAGACCATGCGTTGGAGCGCTTTAAGGACTCACGGGCTACTGCAAAGTCCCTGGGCCTTTCTGCTACACGCCCTCCGCTGACTTCTGCTTTTCGCCCCTATCGTGGCCACGGTAGGGGCGCCCCTTCACGTCAGCAGCCCAGCCACCGGCCCGCGCAGCAGGCGTCTTCGCGTGGCCGAGTACGTGGATTCCGCCGTGGCGGATCGGGCAACCATCGTGCGGGTCAGGCCACCACCTCCAACCCGTCCGCGGCCTCCAAACCCTCCTAGTCCCTCCTTTCAGGTGCACAGCACGCCAGTAGGGGGCAGGGTCCGCCATCACCTTCCCCACTGGCGTACCATCACCTCGGACAGGTGGGTCTTGGACATTGTCCGAAGGGGCTACTCCCTCCCCTTCGAGTCCACCCCCAGCCATGCCACCTCAATTCCACCGCATGTCAGGGGATCACTTGGTACTTCTGCAGAAGGAAGTCACGGCCCTCTTGGCCAAGAGGGCCATCGAGCATGTTCCGACCCCAGAAGTAGGACGTGGTTGCTACTCCCACTACTTCCTGGTGCCCAAAAAGGACAAGGAGGACATGCGTCCTATCTTGGACCTCCGGAACGTCAATCGCTTCCTCGGGAAGGAGACGTTCAAGATGCTCACCCTAGCTCAGGTCTTGACTGCCCTCGACCCTGGAGACTGGTTGGTAGCGTTGGACTTGCAGGACGCATATTTCCACATCCCCGTCCTGCCGGCCCACCGGCGTTACCTTCGGTTCACGGTAGGCCTCGAGCATTTTCAGTTCACCGTGCTCCCCTTTGGCCTTACCAGTGCCCCTCGGGTGTTCACGAAAGTGATGGCGGTGGTCGCAGCTCATCTGCGCCGGGCAGGGGTTTCAGTCTTCCCCTACCTCGACGACTGGCTGCTGAAGGCGGGCTCGTCCCAGGCAGTCGTCTCCCACCTCCAGACTACGGCCGAACTCCTGCACTCGCTGGGGTTCTCCATCAATGTGCCGAAGTCGCATCTGATTCCTTCTCCACAGCTCCTTTTCATCGGAGCAGTTCTGGACACGACGCAGTTTCGGGCCTATCCTCCCGAACGGCGAGTCCGGGATATTCAGGCTATGATTCCGATCTTTCAGCCTTTATCCTGGGTTTCGGTACGGATGACCCTGAGGCTGCTGGGCCTCATGGCCTCCTGCATCCTGCTGGTCAATCATGCCAGATGGCATATGCGGGCTCTCAGGTGGGACCTAAAGTTCCAGTGGGCGCAGCACCAGGGCAACCTGTCCGATCACGTCCAGATCTCGGAGGGGACTGCAAAACAGTTGCAGTGGTGGCTCTCGAACCGGCAATGGGTCATGGGCAGATCCCTCTCCCTTCCCCAGCCAGAGCACACAGTTGTGACGGACGCGTCCCTTCTGGGATGGGGCGGTCACATGGGAGAAGGCGGAGATCAGGGGCCTCTGGTCCCCGGCGGAGTCCCGGCTCCATATCAACATTCTGGAGCTCCGGGCGATCCGACTTGCACTCTAGGCATTCCTTCCCTCTGTCAAAGGGAAGGTAGTGCAGGTGTTCACAGACAACACCACCGCCATGTGGTACTGCAACAAACAAGGCGGGGTGGGGTCGTGGACCCTTTGTCAGGAGGCTCTGCGCCTCTGGACATGGCTGGAACATCAGGGCATGTTCCTGAAGGTTCAACACCTGGCAGGTTCCTGATGGTTCAACACCTGGCAGGTTCCCTGAACGCCAGGGCGGACGAACTCAGCCGCAGGTGCATGATGGATCACGAATGGCGTCTTCACTCGGAAGTGGCGCAAGGACTCTTTCTACAGTGGGGAGAGCCTTGGTTAGATCTATTCGCCACCGAAGAGAACGCGCAATGTCATCAGTTCTGCGCGTTGGAATTTCCAAGGCGGCACTCGCTCGGCGACGCTTTTTGTCACGAGTGGAGTTGCGGTCTATTGTACGCCTTTCCGCCTATACCACTTCTACCCAGAGTGTTGAAGAAGATTCGGCACGACCGGGCCCAAGTCATTCTTGTGGCTCCGGACTGGGCTCGAAGAGTTTGGTATCCCGAGCTACTCAATATGAGCGTAGATCCCCCGATCCGTCTGCCTCTTCGGGAGGATCTTCTGTCGCAGCAGCAGGGGACGGTCCTCCACCCGAACCTGTCCAGTCTACACCTGCTTGCGTGGAGATTGAGCGGCGGCAGTTGATTCCTTTCGACTTGCCTCCCGAAGTTTGTGATGTGATTCTGGCAGCCAGGCGTCCCTCCACTAAGGTGGTATACGCCTGCAGGTGGAACAAATTTGTGGCATGGTGCACAGCAAAGGCTGTGAGTCCCCTTTCTGCCCCTCTTTCTGAGGTCCTTCTGTTCCTTCTCTCTCTGGCCCAACAGGGTTCTGCCCTGGGTACCATCAAGGGTTATCTTTGTGCTATCTCGGCCTTCCTCAGGCTCCCTGATCAGCCCTCCCTTTTCAAGTCCCCTGTTGTTAACAGGTTCTTAAAAGGCATTACTCACCTCTTTCCTCCTGTTCCGTTTGTGATGCCTCAGTGGGACTTGAACTTGGTTCTTACCTTTTTAATGTGCGCTCCCTTTGAGCCTCTACATAACTGTCCTCTTCGTCTTCTGACTCTGAAGACAGCCTTTCTGGTGGCCATCACCTCCGCTCGGCGGGTGAGTGAGCTCCAGGCTCTATCTTGCAAACCTCCCTTTCTGTCTGTTCATCCAGACAAGGTTGTTCTTCGGACGCGTCCGTCCTGCTTGCCAAAGGTGGTTACTGCTTTCCACATTGGGCAGACCATCACTTTGCCCACCTTCTTTCCGCCTCCGCATCCTTCCAGAGAGGAAGAGAGGCTCCACCGTCTGGACCCGAAACGTGCGCTCTCCTTCTATATCGACCGCACAAAACACTTCCGGGTGGATGACCAGCTCTTTGTTGGCTACGTGGGCGCCAAAAAGGTCGGGCGGTGCACAAACGAACTATCTCCCGCTGGGTTACTTTGTGCATCAAGACCTGCTATTCTTTGGCTAAAAAGGAGCCTCCTGTTGGGCTGCGTGCCCATTCCACCAGGGCAACGGCTGCTACCACGGCCTTGGGCCGCGGTGTTCCGCTGCCGGTTATCTGTCAGGCAGCTACGTGGGCCTCGCTGCACACGTTTACAAAGCATTACTGCCTTGACAGTCAGGTCCGGAGGGACGGCTTCTTTGGCCGTTCTGTCCTCCAGGACTTCCTTGTCTGATCTTTGTTCGCAGACCCACCACCGGGGTTGGTATTGCTGGGGTATCTATTCTAAGGTAAGGAATCTGTCACTAACGTGTCTCTTTCAGATGCACAAGTTACTAACTTGTGTAACGATATATCTGTAAGAGACAGTAGTTAGTGACAGATTCCTACCGCCCACCCATCCTCCCCGTTCTGCGAACTGATTTCTAGGGTTAAGGACATCCCTTTCAGGGCCCTAGTATTTTTCAGACACCTATGTCAGCTTCTTGCATGGCTCTGCGTTCCTGGCGCGGAAAGTCGTGTACAGAACTGACGTCAGCGCGCAGGGGCGGCGCCTAAGTACTGCCCGCGACGTCATCCCGGCGATCACGACGACGGACGCGGAGCCGCACGACGCCGCCTACCGACGCGCAAGGGGTACTGCTACGCAAAAACTTTCCGGATCCAGCCTGACGCCTGGGGATATTCTAAGGTAAGGAATCTGTCACTAACTACTGTCTCTTACAGATATATCGTTACACAAGTTAGTAACTTGTGCATAAATGCTATTAGTTTGTGTAAATACTGGGAAAAACCTGCACATCTGACATTCTTACAGCTCATGCATATCTCCTAAACAGAGCCTGAACAAAGTGAAAAGCTGCCTCTCTCAAGTATGTGTGAAGTGCTAACAAGGTGTGAGCCTTTGTTTCCCCTCTGCTGCATTTGCTTCTAGGTGTGAGGGTCCTGACTGCTCCCAGCCAGGAGACTCCACAAAAGGAGGCCTGATGACCCCTCAGATTCGGCCTTTGTTATGGTCCCAGCAAGAGTCTGAACTAAGAAAGCCCCCTCCCCGCCTGCACGTTGTTGTGATCGAAAGCAGACAACAATGTGCTGGCGCTGCTGAAAGTGTCCCGGTGTTTGCAAATTACACCGGGACGCATTCAGCATATTTTTCAGTGGGGCCCAACTTCTTGGCAGGGTGGACGGCGTCCACCCTGTGAAAATAGTGGGTGGGCGCCGTCCACCCGCGTGTACCTCCGACTCGTGCCCTGTGCATGCATGATGTGATCATGGGTGAAGATCGTCGTGCCCCACCTTCTGTTGGAAATGCATGAGTAGAGTGTCCCATTGGAGGGGAATAGGCGTTGACGAATGTCCTCATAGCGGAGGGCATCTTCTTTCACTGCACGCCATTTGCGTACTGCTCCATGCCATGCAGCTACTGGAGAGGCTGTGGGTGAGCACCAGTGAGTGTGAGTGTACGTTTGGCAAGAAGGAGTGCTATAGACGCGAAGCTAGTGCATACTTTTTGTTGTTTTTTACACTTAAAAATGCCTAGAGAGCATGCTTCCCATGTGTAAATATCTGGTAACTCCGTGACCTCTCGTAGGGTGGTGTGGACTGATTGCCAATAACTCTGTAGGGAAGGACAGGACCACACCATGTGCATGAGGTCCGCCTCAGCAACGTGGGCCTCACTCAGAGATTACAATGGCAGAAAATGGCTGCAGTTCTACACACGCCATCATGGACGGAGTACCGGCCCAATACAGATAAATAGAAGCTGACCCTTTGGGACGAGGGAATCACACATCACATCATTAAATACGTGACACCACATCTAAACAAATTAATTCAAGTCGAATATTGTGAACAAAAGGAATTTGGACCATTAACCCCTCGCTTCGCACAGAAACAAGTGCAATATAAAAAGAAGGGACCCCACTTTTAACGAGATCGGGACCCTTCGCAAAAATACAGGCATCAATATAAGAATAGGAGGATATAGAAAAAGGTGGAACACAGAATTCACTGAAGTGCCTGCACATGATGTGTGGAACGCAAATCTCTGCCCTTTTCCACACTCCGCCCCAATAAAAGGCTTAAGCAAATCCCCTTGAGTGCACAAATAAGAGCTCCAGAAGGCGGAAACATTCTCACCTATTGTATATACATTTTGGAATTTATACAGGAATAGAGAAAGTTGAGACGGTCCCCTGACGAAGGCACCTTGCCGAAACGCGCGTAGTTCCCATCTACCGCCAGCCTTCCTCTCTGTTCATGAACCATCTGGACTCTGCTTCTGTATATAAATATACTATGTAACAAATTGTTTATCAATTACACAATTCAATTGTACTGTACCTTTTTTGAATATATGATTATGCCACATATGTGTATCTTTACTTTGATGCATTGATGATTTTAATTGTAAAATGAAAATGTTTTGATACTTAAAAATAATAAATATAATGAAAATAAGATTTTTGATAAAAAATATCTGAACAGTGACAGTCATTTATGAATAATGTATGCACAATGTTTTTATTAGTCACTAATATGTTGTCCTGAATGTGAAAAGTTTTTTGATTATTGTATACTTGGTTCTAGCTCTTTTATCCCCAACATTAGCCAACAGTTATTCTCACAGACATTACATGGAGGCAATAGGATACATTTGTACTGATAACCAACGGTTGTCCTCACAGAAATCTTAGGACAACCAAAATCTGCAGTTCCAGTGACAGCAAATTTATGACCTCACAAAAGAGTAGTTTCCTGGTAGATTAGGAGAGGCACCAGTAGCAGCATTCATTGTAATTCAAGGTGTGTGTAATACAGATCCATTGTCCCGGGGACACCATCCCCCAGGACACTGGTGTTCCCTGGCCGGGAGAATGCAGGCAGCGAAAAAAACATTATTTTTTGCCTACACTCTCCAAGGCAAGGAATACATATTTGCACCTGCCTGGGTGGGAGGAAACAAAAAATGCTGCTCTCGCCTGGGCTAGAGCACAGTTACTGAACTGGTTCCCGTCGGCATCACAATGGGTGCTGGCTGTGGAATGGACAGGGGCCGCGGAGGCTTTGGGGCTCCCCCTGCAGCTCCAAACAATTTTGGTGATGTGTAACTATAACTCGCGCCCTGGCCATGCACTGCTAATTACCTCCCATGTTACATCACTCATGACATGTTCTATGACATCATTGATAACATCACTGCAACATTTGAAATGACATCATTGAGGCACTGAGTTATAGTTACTTGAGATAACTATACTGGTGAATTTCGGTGATTTTGTCTGTTTAAAATAGTATGTTTTACCTAACTTTTTCACCTTACTATAATGCTTTTTTCTTTAAATTTCTAAGGTTGTTTTCTAATGCAAAGTAGCATATTATTACTATTCCTAGCTCTAACATCACTTTAACCTTTGTGTTTTTTTCAGTGAGAAGATATATATACACACAAACACACACACACACACACTCACACACTCACACACTCACACACACACACACACACACACACACACACACACACACACACACACACACACACACACACACACACACACACACACACACACACACACACACACACACACACACACACACACACACACACACACACACACACACACACACACACTCTTTACCTACTGGCAGTCGCCAGTAGGTAATTATAGTTAGGACCGTGTTTCCATAGGAGAGCGTTTTTTTTACTTGCCTATATCTTTGGCCCCGTTAGACGAATCTCTTTTTTTGTATGTATCTCAACGTTTTGCAAGATCCCCGTCTCTAATGAAATCTTTTAAATACATACTTCATATACATAACCTTTTTATGAACATCTTTCAGATATGGATTAGATCCCTTTCTTTATATCTCTCCTTCTCTCTCTTTTTATGATCTTTGCCCATATTTTTTCATTCCAATTTCATGCTTCCATTTGCGCTTCAATAGATCTTGTTGCTCAGTATGCACTTTAAAAATGCTGCTTGCACTTTAAGAACTTTGCATATTGCTCTATCTGAAAGAGACAATTAGTTATGGATTCCTCACCTTAGAATTACCCCCAGGCGTCAGACTGGATCCGGAGAATTTTTTCCTCAGCAGTCCTCTGCGCGTCGATAGGTGGCGTCGGTCGACTCTGCGTTCATCGTTGGCGTCGTGGTCGCCGGAATGACGTCGCGCTGACGTCAGATCTTTCTTTTTCCGCACCAGCCAGCGCAGATCCGGGAGAGCGGTACCTCGAGTCACTTTTTGACTCTTTTTGCGACTTTTGTCGACTTCTTTTTTCGAGTCTTTCGACTCCTGGTGCACAGTGATGTCATCCCGACGGACCGGCTTCAAGCCTTGTGCCTCCTGCCACAAGCTGATGTCGGTGACGGACCCCCATCTTGTGTACCTCTGGTGCCTGGAGCGCGACCACAACCCGAAGTCATGCTCCGACTGCCGGGCCATGGCCCCGAAGTCTTTGCGGGAGCGGTCCCGAAAGCTTCTGGAGGCCCGGCAGTCGGCTCCGCGCGGCTCGAGGTCCCAGTCGGGAGGGAGTTCACGGGACCGGTCGCGGAGCCATCACCACCACTCCTCGTCGAAGTCTTCGTCTTCGGGTAAGTCGAAGCACAAGAAGAAGGTGAAGAAGCATCATCGCGCTTCGCGTTCTCCCCGTCGGTCGGCCGACGCAACGCGGGACGCGGCAGGTAGTCGTCCGGCTCCTCCCGCGGAGCCTGTTGGGTCGACTCCAGCCTTCCCTCCCTATCCGGGACCCGGAGCGACCCCTGCCCAGCTTCAAAGCTTTTACGAAGCCTTACACTCTATCTGCGGGCAGCCCGACTCCGCCGGCGCGCCTTCAGACCCCGCGGACTCGGTTTGGGGTTCTAGGCCTTCGATGGCGGCTTTGGCGCCGCAGGGCCCCCAAGGACGCCGGTTGTGTCCCCAGCCGGCGTCGACCCCGGCCTCCCCCTCAATGAAGACACGGAGCCGGACCGACCGACCGGTACTTTTGTACCCCTGTTCTCTCCTGATGTTTACTACCGCCCTGAGTGGCTCACAGGAGAGGGTGAGGAGAACTGGGAGGGGTCTGTGGACCCTCTTGCAGACCAGTTGGAGGAGCCGGACTGGAGAGAGGAGTTGGGTGAGGCCAGTGGTCTGGATACCTCCCCAGATCTTGGCATGCTATCTCCCCCTACCGTGGCTACCGAGGAGGGTGCATCGCACGCAGTGGTGTTGCGTAGGGCAGCCGAGGCCCTAAAGCTCGAGCTTCCTACGGTGGCGGTCAGGACTAACCTCCTGACAGAGGTGCTTCAACCGGCAGTGGCCTCCTCAGAGCCCTTGCTGCCGTTCAATGAGGCCGTTACGGACAACCTTTTGGGCACTTGGTCCAAGCCCAACACAGGGGCTTCTGTGGACAGGATGATTGCCCGACGCCACCGCCCGGCTTTGGGTGACCCCATTTTCCTCTCTTCCCATCCTACCCCTGAGAGCTTGGTAGTCCAAGCCTCAACGTCCAAGGGCGCATTCCCTAACGCACCACCTGATAGGGAATCCAAGAAGCTGGACCACCTTGGGAAGAAGATGTTTTCTTCCTCCAGCTTGGGACTGCGTTCGGTGAACACCACATGTCTATTGGGCCGATACTCCCTCTCGGTGTGGGACTCGGTTGCGCAAGTACTGCCACAGTGCCCGGAGTAGGCCCGGGCCGTGCTCTCCCGTGCTGTTGCCGAAGGGAGAGACGCAGCGAAGTTCACCATCCGGTGTGGGCTGGACACCGCCGACTCCCTGGGCAGGACAATTTCCACGTCAGTAGCATTGAGAAGCTACACCTGGTTGAGGTCCACTGGCTTTTCGGGGGATGTCCAAGCAACACTTTTGGACATGCCCTTTGATGGCCGTCGCCTGTTTGGCGACAAGGCAGACAACGCGCTTGAGCGCTTTAAGGATTCTAGAGCTACGGCCATATCCTTAGGCCTCGCTACCACCTCCCGCCCATCGCAGTCTGCTTTTCGCCCCTTTCGTGGCTACGGAAGGGGTGCCCCGCCACGTTCCGCCCAGAGCTACAGGCCTGCGCAAGCTGTCCAGCCTCTGCGCGGCCGGGGACGTGGATCCCACCGACGTGGGTCGGGGGCAGCAGGCGGGCCAGTCCACCAGCGCCCCCTTTGCAGCAGCCTCCAAACCCTCCTAGTCCGAGATTTCAGGCCCATCAGTTACCAGTGGGCGGCAGGATTCGCCATCACCTCCCCCACTGGCTCAACATCACGTCTGACAGGTGGGTTTTGCAGATAGTCCGAAGGGGCTACTCCCTCCCCTTCAAGACTACCCCTCCATCCTTGCCACCTCAATGCCATCGCATGTCGGAGGATCACCTGGCCCTTCTCCAACAGGAAGTCACGGCTCTCTTGGCCAAGGGAGCCATCGAGCGCGTTCCTGCCCCAGAAGTCGTGGTGGTTGTTAATCCCACTACTTTCTGGTGCCCAAGAAGGACAAGGGCCTGCGTCCTATTTTGGATCTCAGGGACGTCAACCGCTTCCTCCGGAAGGAGAAGTTCAAGATGTTGACACTGGCTTAGGTCCTATCTGCTCCCGACCCTGGAGACTGGATGTAGTGTTGGACTTGCAGGGCGCTTATTTTCGCATCCCTGTCCTGCCCGCCTAATGGCGTCACCTGCCGTTCACGGTAGGCCACGAGCACCTTCAGTTTACTGTGCTCCCCTTCGGCCTTACCAGCGCCCCTCGGGTGTTAACGAAAGTGATGGCAGTGGTCGCAGCTCATCTGCGCAGATCAGGGGTTCCAGTCTTCCCCTATCTCGATGACTGGCTGTTGAAGGCGGACTCTCCCCAGACTGTCGTCACCCACCTCCAGACTACGGCCGACCTCCTGCATTCGCTGGGGTTCACCATCAATGTGCCGAAGTCACACCTGATCCCCTCTCAGAAGCTCCTTTTCATCGGAGCGGTTCTGGACACATTGCAGTTTCGGGTTTATCCTCCCGTTTCGGTCAGAATGACCCTGAGGCTACTGGGCCTCATGCATCCTGCTGGTGGACTATGCCAGGTGGCATACGCGGGCTCTGCAGTGGGACCTGAAGTTCCAGTGGGCACAGCATCAGCGGAATCTTTCCGATTGCGTCCAGATCTCGGAGGGCACTGCACAACAGTTGCAGTGGTGGCTAACAAACAGAGATTGGCTCAACGGCAGATCCCTCTCCCTTCCCCAACCCGAGTTTACAGTGGTGACAGATGCATTACTGCTGGGGTGTGGCGGCCACATGGGAGAGGCGGAGATCAGAGGCCTCTGGAGTCCGGCGGAGTCCGGGCTCCATATCAACCTTTTGGAGCTTCGGGCGATTCGTCTTGTACTGAAAGCATTCCTTCCCTCTGTCCGGGGAAGAGTAGTGCAGGTGTTCACGGACAACACCACCGCCATGTGGTACTGCAACAAACAGGGCGGGGTGGGGTCGTGGACCCTATGTCAAGAGGCTCTCCGCCTCTGGACATGGCTGGTACATCAGCGCATGTCCCTGGTGGTTCAACACCTGGCGGGGTTCTCTGAACGCCAGGGCAGACAAACTCAGCCGCAGGTGCATGATGGATCACGAATGGCGTCTTCACTCTGAGGTGGTGCAAGGTCTCTTTCAGCAGTGGGGAGACCCGTGGTTAGATCTATTCGCCATCGAAGAGAACGCGCAATGTCAGCGGTTCTGCATGTTGGAATTTCAAGGCGGCACTCGCTCGGCAACGCTTTTCGTCGCGAGTGGAGTTGCGGTCTTCTATCCGCCTTTCCGCCTATACCACTTCTGCCCAGAATGCTGAAGAAGATCAAGCGCGACCCGGCCCAAGTCATTCTTGTGGCTCCGGATTGGGCTAGAAGAGTCTGGTATCCCAAGCTGTTACCATGGCCATCCATCCTCCGATCAGACAGCCTCTTCGGGAGGAACTTCTGTCGCAGCAGCAGGGGACGGTCCTCCACCCGAACCTGTACAGCCTCCACCTCCTTGCGTGGAGATTGAGCAGCAACAGTTGACAGCTTTCGACCTTCCTCCCGAAGTCTGTCATGTCATCTTGGCAGCCAGGCATCCCTCCACTAAAATGGTATATGCCTGTAGATGGAACAAATTTATGGCATGGTGCACAGCAAAGGCTGTGGATCCCCTTTCTGCCCCCCTTTCAGAGGTTCTCCTCTTCATTCTTTCTTTGGGCCAGCAGGGCTCTGCCCAGGGCGTTCTCAAAGGATATCTTTTGGCCATTTCGGCCTTCCTTCGGCTGCCTGAACAGCCTTCACTTTTCAAGTCCCCTATTGTAAATCGCTTCCTTAGGGCATTACTCACTTGTTTCCTCCTACTCCCTTCGTGATGCCCCAGTGGGACTTGAACCTGGTCCTTACTTATCGTATGTGTGCTCCTTTCGAGCCGCTCCAAAGCTGTCCTCTCAGACTCTTGGCCCTTAAACTGCCTTTCCGGTTGCCATCACCTCTGCTTGCAGGGTGAGTGAGCTCCAAGCCCTTTCTTCGAAACCTCCTTTCCTGGCTGTTCATCCGGACAAAGTTGTCCTCCGCACTAGGCCTACTTTCCTTCCCAAAGTGGTTACCTCTTTCCATATAGGACAGACCATCACTTTGCCCACCTTCTTTCCACCTCCGCATCCTTCTAAAGAGGAATAGAGGCTCCACCGTCTGGATCCAAAACGTGCGCTTTCATTCTATCTGGATCGCATGAAACAATTCCGGTTGGATGACCAGCTCTTTGTTGGCTATGTGGGCGCCAAGAAAGGTCGGGCCGTGCAGAAACGAACCATCTCCAGATGGGTCGTTCTTTGCATCAAGATCTGCTATTCTTTAGCAAAAAAGGAACCCCTTCTTGACATCTGCCAGGTAGCTACGTGGGCTTCACTGCACACATTTACCAAACACTACTGCCTGGACAGCCAAGTCCGGAGAGACGACTTCTTCGGCCGTTCAGTTTTCCAGGACTTTGTGGTGTGAACTTGGTTCGCAGACCCACCACCGGGGTTAGTATTGCTGGGGTATCTATTCTAAGGTTAGGAATCCATAACTAATTGTCTCTTTCAGATGAACAAGTTACTTACCTTCAGTAACGATATATCTGTAAGAGACATAGATTAGTTATGGATTCCTCACCGCCCCACCCATCCTCCCCGTTCTGCGAACTGACTTCTAGGGTAAGGGACTCCCTTTCAGGGCCTTAGTTTTCGTGCACCAGTGGTCAGTGTCTTGCATAGCTCTGCGCTTCTGGCGTGGAATGTCGTGTAAAGAACTGACGTCAGCGCGCAAGGGCGGCGTCTAAGTAGATACCGCGACGTCATTCCAGCGACCACAACGCCAACGATGAACACGGAGTCGAACTACGCCACCTATCGACGCGCAGAGGTACTGCTGAGGAAAAATTCTCTGGATCCAGTCTGACGCCTGGGGGTAATTCTAAGGTGAGGAATCCATAACTAATCTATGTCTCTTACAGATATGTCGTTACCGAAGGTAAGTAACTTGTTCTTTGAAAGATTCACTTTCTTTAAGAACCCCTTTCTCCCCAACAGATCTTGTTGCTCAGTATGCACTTTAAAAAGTGCTGTTTACACTTTAAGAGCTTTGCCTATTGCACTTTTGAAAGACACACTTTCTCTAACAATCCCTTTCTCCCTAAGAAAATGTGATGCACATTAGACTGGTCTTGTTGCCTAGTATGCACTTTAAAAACTTTGTTCAGTATGCACTGATCTTGTTGCTTAGTATGTACTTTAGAAATGTTGCTTTGTATGCTCTTTGGAAATGTTGTGTGCACCTTAAGAACTTTGCACACTGCCCTTTTAAAAGATGCATTTATTCCGTGTACCTCCCGTTTTCCCCGAGAAAACTTGATGCACTTTAAAAATCTGATGCACTTTAAGAACATGGAAGACACTTCAAGGAATGAAATTGAATTATGATTTGAAGAGTATCTTGCTCTTAATATGAAGAGACTGGTCTTCCAGTGCATCTCTTGTAAATTTAAATTGTAGTGTTTCTTGAATAGAAGAACTTTACTGGTTGAATGTTGTCTTTGGGGGGAAGGGAATCTCCATTGCTAGAAATTACAGTTAATTTTTCACACTAAGAGTTTGTGCAATATGAGATGAAAACAGATGTGGATAAAATGATGTACATAAGGAAACAATATTTGTTCCATTTTTTGATCAAGAGGGTACTTGACCGTAAAATGCATTGTGTCACAGTAATACTGCTGAGTGCATTGGTACTTTACAAGTAAAACAAATATCCACAAAAGAGAAAACTGTATTTTTTAAGAAATGTGTCATGTTGCACAGGAGATGTTCAATGGTACTGCAATGAAATCTGCAAATGATTACTCGACTGTTATGAAATTAATTTGGTCTAATGTCATTTTAAATGGATGGTGGTAAAGAAGAGATGTTTCCCTTTAAAAAGACACTCTGTAATGCATGACTCTACGGCCCAGTTGTAGGCTCCGGCCGAAACGTGTAGGCTTTGTTTGTCAGCACGATGCACTTCTGGCTTATGAAAAAGCTATAAATAAACAAGCTTCTGGAACTGACCAGATTGTGCTGTTCCCTGTTTTGAGTCTGGACATGTATAGCTGAAGCGGGGCTCGTTTAGAGTTAGGACCGTGTTTTCGTAGGAGAAGCGTTTTTTTGACTTGTCTATATCTTTGACGAATCTTCACAAAATGTTCCCCAAAAATTCAATGTGCACTTCAGCTGCTGTCTGGAAAGTTTCGGGGTGATACGTCAAGTGGGGGCCGAGAAAAAGTGGGGGACCCAAAACGCCTTTCCCCATGTTAATTCCCATAGCGTTTTTTAACGCGACTACAGCCCGAACCACTATACGGAATTACACCAAATTTGTCAGGAAGGTAGATCTTGGTCCAGAGAAGTGCCTTTTTGTGATTTGGTGTAAATCGGTTTAGTAGATTTAGAGATATTAATTAACCAAAATCCAAATTTGTATATCTAGGGGCGCGGATCCTCCGCAGATCTGACAGTCCCTGTGCTGTAATTTGATTGACTGCCAACACTTCAATCAGGAAGTGTTGGCAGCCATCTTAAGACTTGGCTTCAGCCGAGCCCCATAAAAAACTTTAAAAATATGGAAAAGGGGGCAGTGTATGAATAGCCTGACCCCCCTAGATGTGGTGGTGGGGTCCCACAGGGATCCCGCTAGGGCATGGGTACTCACAAACTTTCTCTCGGAAGCCAAATTTACAGTGTGGTTTGTGGCCGAGGGCTGCACCGGTGGGGGCGGGGTCATTGGGGGAGGGGGCGGGGTTAGAGCAAAACAAAACTGTGACCATGAGGTGGAACACAGGCCCCTGCAGCGGACGCCTTCGTCCACTGAGCCACCGGACCCGGCATACACATCTCTCTCTCTCCCTCCCTCTCTCTGTCTCCCTCCCTCTCTCTGTCTCTCTCCCTCTCTCTGTCTCTCTCCCTCTCTCTGTCTCCCTCTCTCTCTCTCTGTCTCCCTCCCTCCCTCTGTCTCCCTCCCTCCCTCCCTCTGTCTCCCTCCCTCCCTCCCTCTCTGTCTCCCTCCCTCCCTCCCTCTCTGTCTCCCTCCCTCCCTCTCTCTCCCTCCCTCTATCTCTCTCTCCCTCCCTCTCTCTGTCTCCCTCCCTCTCTCTGTCTCCCTCCCTCTCTCTCTCCCTCTGTCTCCCTCCCTCTATCTCCCTCTGTCTGTCGCCCTCCTCCCTCTGTCTGTCTCCCTCTGTCTGTCGCCCTCCTCCCTCTGCCTGTCGCCCTCCTCCCTCTGTCTCCCTCTGTCTCTCTCTGTCTGTCTCCCTCCCTCTGTCTCCCTCCCTCTGCCTCCCTCTATCTGTCTCCCTCTATCTGTCTCCCTCCCTCTGTCTCCGTCACTCTGTCTCCCTCCCTCTGTCTGTCTCCCTCTGTCTCCCTCCCTCTGTCTCCCTCTCTCTGTCTCCCTCTCTCTCTGTGTCTCCCTCCCTCTGTCTCTCCCTCTGTTTCTCCCTCTGTCTCTCCCTCTGTTTCTCCCTCTGTCTCTCTCTCTCTGTCTCCCTCTCTCTGTTTCCCTCTGTCTCCCTCCCTCTGTCTCCCTCCCTCTGTCTCCCTCTCTCTCTGTCTCCCTCTCTCTCTGTCTCCCTCTGTCTCCCTCCCTCTGTCTCCCTCCCTCCCTCTCTCTCCCTCCCTCCCTCTCTCTGTCTCCCTCCCTCTGTCTCCCTCCCTCTCTCTGTCTCTGACTCCCTCCCTCTCTCTCTCCCTCCCTCTGTCTCCCTCCCTCCCTCTGTCTGTCTCCCTCCCTCTGTCTGTCTCCCTCTGTCTCCCTCCCTCTGTCTCCCTCTCTCTCTCCCTCTGTCTCCCTCCCTCTGTCTCTCCCTCTGTCTCTCTCTCTCTCTCTGTCTCCCTCTCTCTGTCTCCCTCTGTCTCCCTCCCTCTCCCTCCCTCTGTCTCCCTCCCTCTGTCTCCCTCTCTCTCTGTCTCCCTCTCTCTCTGTCTCCCTCTCTCTCTGTCTCCCTCTGTCTCCCTCCCTCTGTCTCTCTCTCTCCCTCCCTCCCTCCCTCTCTCTCTCTCCCTGTCTCCCTCCCTCTCTCTCTCTCCCTGTCTCCCTCCCTCTCTCTGTCTCCCTTCCTCTCTCTCTCTCTGACTCCCTCCCTCTCTCTCTCCCTCTCTCTGTCTCCCTCTCTCTGTCTCCCTCTGTCTCCCTCCCTCTGTCTCCCTCCCTCTGTCTCCCTCCCTCTGTCTCCCTCTATCTGTCTCCCTCCCTCTGTCTCCCTCCCTCTGTCTCTCTCTGTCTCCCTCTGTCTGTCTCCCTCTGTCTGTCTGTGTCTCCCTCCCTCTCTGTCTCCCTCTGTCTCCCTCCCTCTGTCTCCCTCCCTCTGTCTCCCTCCCTCTGTCTCCCTCCCTCTGTCTCCCTCCCTCTGTCTCCCTCCCTCTGTCTCCCTCTGTCGGTCTCCCTCTGTCGGTCTCCCTCTGTCTGTCTCCCTCTGTCTGTCTCCCTCTGTCTGTCTCCCTCTGTCTGTCTGTCTCTGTCTGTCTGTCTCCCTGTCTCCCTCCCTCTCTGTCTCCCTCTCTCTCTGTCTCCCTCTCTCTCTGTCTCCCTCCCTCCCTCTGTCTCCCTCCCTCCCTCTCTCTCCCTCCCTCCCTCTCTCTCCCTCTCTCTGTCTCCCTCCCTCTCTCTGTCTCCCTCCCTCTCTCTGTCTCCCTCCCTCTCTCTGTCTCCCTCCCTCTCTCTGACTCCCTCCATCTCTCTCTCCCTCCCTCTGTCTGTCTCCCTCTGTCTCCCTCTGTCTCCCTCCCTCTGTCTCCCTCCCTCTGTCTCACTCCCTCTGTCTCCCTCCCTCTGTCTCCCTCCCTCTGTCTCCCTCTCTCTCTCCCTCTGTCTCCCTCCCTCTCTCTCCCTCTGTCTCTCTCTCTCTCTGTCTCCCTCTGTCTCCCTCTCTCTGTCTCCCTCTCTCTGTCTCCCTCCCTCTGTCTCCCTCCCTCTGTCTCCCTCTGTATGTCTCCCTCTCTCTCTGTCTCCCTCTCTCTCTGTCTCCCTCTCTCTGTCTCCCTCTCTCTCTGTCTCCCTCTGTCTCCCTCCCTCTGTCTCTCTCTCTCCCTCCCTCTCTCTCTCTCTCTCTCTCTCCCTCCCTCTCTCTGTCTCCCTTCCTCTCTCTCTCTCTGACTCCCTCCCTCTCTCTCTCCCTCTCTCTGTCTCCCTCTGTCTCCCTCTCTCTGTCTCCCTCTCTCTGTCTCCCTCTCTCTGTCTCCCTCCCTCTGTCTCCCTCCCTCTGTCTCCCTCTATCTGTCTCCCTCACTCTGTCTCCCTCCCTCTGTCTCTCTCCGTCTCTCTCCCTCCGTCTCCCTCTGTCTGTCTCCCTCTGTCTGTCTGTGTCTCCCTCCCTCTCTGTCTCCCTCCCTCTGTCTCCCTCCGTCTCTCTCCCTCCGTCGGTCTCCCTCTGTCTGTCTCCCTCTGTCTCCCTCTGTCTGTCTCCCTCTGTCTGTCTGTCTCCCTGTCTCCCTCCCTCTCTGTCTCCCTCTCTCTCTGTCTCCCTCTCTCTCTGTCTCTCTCTGTCTCCCTCCCTATGTCTCTCCCTCTGTCTCCCTCCCTCTGTCTCCCTCCCTCTGTCTCCCTCCCTCTGTCTCCCTCCCTCTGTCTCCCTCTCTCTGTCTCCCTCTCTCTCTGTCTCCCTCTCTCTCTGTCTCCCTCTCTGTCTCCCTCCCAGGCCTGAGCTCCCTGGCCTTGGCTCAACTCTCTGACTACAGGCTGGCGGGAAACATCACATCACAGGCTCTTAACGCACACCTCACCCGGCTCTCACTCCCTGCTGCCCTCTGTCACCCTCTGCCATCTCACCCGGCTCTCACTCCCTGCTGCCCTCCGTCACCTCACCCGGCTCTCACTCCCTGCCCTCTGTCACCTTACCCGGCTCTCACTCCCTGCTGCCCTCCATCACCTTACCGGGCTCTCACTCCCTGCTGCCCTCCGTCACCTCACCCGGCTCTCACTCCCTGCTGCCCTCTGTCACCTCACCCGGCTCTCACTCCCTACTGCCCTCTGTCACCCTCTGTCACCTCACCCGGCTCTCACTCCCTGCAACCCTCTGTCACCTTACCCGGCTCTCACTCCCTGCAACCCTCTGTCACCTCATCCGGCTCTCACTCCCTGCTGCCCTACGTAACCCTCTGCCATCTCACCCGGCTCTCACTCCCTGCTGCCCTCCGTCACCTCACCCGGCTCTCACTCCCTGCTGCCCTCCGTCACCTCACCCGGCTCTCACTCCCTGCACTCTGTCACCTCACCCGACTCTCACTCCCTGCTGCCCTCTGTCACCTCACCCTGCTCTCACTCCCTGCTGCCCTCTGTCACCTCACCCTGCTCTCACTCCCTACTGCCCTCTGTCACCTCACCCGGCTCTCACTCCCTGCCCTCTGTTACCTCACCCGGCTCTCACTCCCTGCTGCCCTCTGTCACCTCACCCGGCTCTCACTCCCTGCTGCCCTCTGTCACCCTCTGCCATCTCACCCGGCTCTCACTCCCTGCTGCCCTCCGTCACCTCACCTGGCTCTCACTCCTGCTGCCCTCCGTCACCTCACCCGGCTCTCACTCCCTGCTGCCCTCTGTAACCCTCTGCCATCTCACCTGGCTCTCACTCCCTGCTGCCCTCCGTCACCTCACCCGGCTCTCACTCCCTGCTGCCCTCCGTCACCTCACCCGGCTCTCACACCCTGCTGTCCTCTCTGTCACCTCACCCCGCGTGTGTGGCAGCCGGGGCTGAGACAGCTTCCCGGGCACACACACAGCCGCACCCGAGTACTTCACAGGTCTTTAAAAGACCATTTGCATGATAACGAGGCTTTGTTGTATTTCACCTCTTCTTGGCACCCCTGCAGCTCCACTCGGACTATCGCTGGAATCGCCCGGCCCCCATAGAGCAGAGTCTGTGTTTGCTGACACTCTGTAAAAAAAAAACACAGGTACGGTGTCTGCAAGATCCGCGGGCCGCCAAGGAAGGCTTGCCGGGCCGCTGGCGGCCCGCGGGCCGTACTATGAGTACCCGTGCGCTAGGGGTTAAAAACATATTTTTTTCCAATTTTGCCGCAAAATCACGGGCGGATCCGCAAATTCTCTGCAGAATGCAGGGGCAAGCGCTTATTTTTAAAGAAAGCCCCTGGGGGGCCAGGTCCCGGGGCATGTCTTCTTTATTAAATTAAAGGGGCGGGGGCGCATGTGGTCTCCCTACCTGGGCATTCTTATGCCCCAGGAACCACCACCTCACCGGGGGCTTATGTTTCTATTACAGGGGGACCGCGCAAGCCCCCCCCTGGGGACCACCACCTTCCTGAGACTTTAATTTTAAAAGTAGTGTAGGGGCTGTGCAGAACCCCTGGGAATTTCCACCTCCCCGGGGCTTTAAATAAAAAATTGTGCTGGGGGGTTGCGTGGAGCCCCCCGGGCATCAGGGACCACCACCTCCCCAGGGCAAAATAGAAAGAATTTGGGGGGGGGGGAGGGGGGGCTTGCACCTCCTCCCAACCCAGGGCCCACCACCTCCTCAGGGTCAATATATCATTTGTTAAGTGGGAGGGGGGGGGCGCAGGCCATGTGCCATGTACCTCCCCGGGGCCAGCTGTGAATAATAAAGAAGGGGGGGCTGCGCGACCCCCCTCGAGAAGCCTTATATGGCCCTGGGGACTGCCATCCCTCCAGGGCTGCCTCCTGCTATGTCCAGGGGTGCCCACCCACAGGACATAGCTATTTGCTCTGACGTGGCGGGAGCTTTGACATCTCCCACACAGTCAGAGCAAACATGAACTCCACTCCCAGCATGCGAGAGCTATGGCATATCTGAAAGAGACACGTTAGTGACAGATTCCTTACCTTAGAATATCCCCAGGCGTCAGGCTGGATCCGGAAAGTTTTTGCGTAGCAGTAACCTTGCGCGTCGGTAGGAGGCGTCGTGCGGCTCCGCGTCCGTCGTCGGCGTCGTGATCGCCGGGATGACGTCGCGGGCAGTACTTAGGCGCCGCCCGGCGCGCTGACGTCAGTTCTTCTTTTCCGCGCCAGCAAGCGCAGATCCGGGAAGAGCAGTGCCCTAGTCATTTTTTGACTAACTTTTTTGGTGAATTTTTCTCTGTTTTTCTTCGAATCGACTTCAAGGTGTCGTAGGGATGCCCGGGTTTAAACGTTGCGGCGCCTGTGCTCGGATGATGTCCATCACAGACCCGCATCGGGAGTGTCTCTTCTGCCTCGGTTGAGGCCACGACACGGAGTCTTGTTCCGACTGCCGGGCCCTCAACCCGAAAGCTTTGCGAGAGCGGTCTCGAAAGCTCCTCGAGGCCCGGCATTCGGCTCCGCGCAAGCCCCGGTCGCGTGAGAGGTCCAGGGGTCGATCGCGGAGTCCACACCGGTCGTCGGCATCGAAGTCTTTTTCGTCCGGTAAGTCCAAACACAAAAGTCCAAAAGCATCGTCGCTCTAGGCCTTCGCCTCGCCGGTCTCGCGACTCGGCTGAGGCCCCTCCCGGCACCGTCCCCGCGGCCCCGGACATGCCTGTGGAGTCGCCCCCGCAATACCCGTCCTTCCCGGGTTCGGGGGCGGATCCGGCCCAAGCTACAGGAATTCCTGTCGGCCATGGCCCGCCTCTTCGGGCCTCAAGGTCCTCTCGGTGCGCCTTCGGGCCCCGCGGGCCCTGATGGGGTTGCTCCGGCGTCGCCGGCGGCTCCGGCCCCGGCGTCGCCCGTGCCTCCAGCCTCGATCCCGGCTCCGGCCCCGGCCTCGATCCCGGCTCCACAACCCCCATCGACGCCGGTCGACCTAACGACACCTCCGCCGGCGCCGATGTCTCCGGTGCCGTTCTCGACGCCGCCTGGGGCTCCGGGCGGCGGCGTCCCCAGTTCCTTCCGGCTCCAGACATGGACCCGGACCGACGTCGCTCGACGCCGGTTCCAGCGCCGATGGGACCTTGGGTCCCAAATGTCCCTCCTCCTCCTTATTTTGAACCAGAGGAGGACCAGGAGGACTGGGAGGGGTCTGATGACCCTCTGACACAACAGTGTCAGTACGATGAGGACTGGACAGAGGGTCTAGGGATGCCAGTGGTCTAGATACTTCCCCTGACACTGGCATGCTGTCTCCTCCCATGGCTACGGAGGAGGGAGCCAATTTTGCAACGGTGTTGCGTAGGGCGGCTGGGGCCTTACGTCTCCAACTCCCTACTGTGGCGGTCAAGACTAATATCTTGACAGAGGTGCTTCAGCCGGCAGCCTCCTCTACGAGACTGTGCTGCCGTTTAACGACGCCCTCAGTGACGTTCTTTTGGGCGCCTGGTCCAAGCCCAACACAGGGGCTCCTGTGGATAGGAACGTGTCCCGACGCCATCGCCCAGCTCCGGGCGACCCCCTGTTTCTCTCTGTCCACCCCACTCCTGAGAGCTTGGTTGTCCAAGCCTCCGCTTCCCAAACCGCCTTCCCTACCGCCCCTCCGGATAGGGAATCCAAACGCCTGGATCAATTTGGGAAGAAGGGTTTTTCTTCCTCCAGTGCTGGCTTGCGGTCCATCAACACCGCTTGTCTTTTGGGCCGATATACCCACTCCTTGTGGGATTCGGTGGCGAATGTTTTGCCCCAGTGTTCTGAGGAGGTCCAGACACTGCTTTCCCACGCCATTGCGGAAGGAAGGGATGCGGCCAAATACACGATACGATGTGGCCTTGATACCGCCGACTCGCCGGGCAGGTCTATTGCAACGACGGTGGCGCTGCGACGCCACGCCTGGCTGAGAACCACTGGTTTTTCAGGGGATGTCCAGAATGCTCTCATGGACATGCCCTTTGATGGAGTCGGTCTTTTTGGGTCCAAAGCAGACCATGCGTTGGAGCGCTTTAAGGACTCACGGGCTACTGCCAAGTCCCTGGGCCTTTCTGCTACACGCCCTCCGCTGACTTCTGCTTTTCGCCCCTATCGTGGCCACGGTAGGGGCGCCCCTTCACGTCAGCAGCCCAGCCACCGGCCCGCGCAGCAGGCGTCTTCGCGTGGCCGAGGACGTGGATTCCGCCGTGGCGGATCGGGCAACCAGCGTGCGGGTCAGGCCACCACCTCCAACCCGTTCGCGGCCTCCAAGCCCTCCTAGTCCCTCCTTTCAGGTGCACAGCACGCCAGTAGGGGGCAGGGTCCGCCATCACCTTCCCCACTGGCGTACCATCACCTCGGACAGGTGGGTCTTGGACATTGTCCGAAGGGGCTACTCCCTCCCTTCGAGACCACCCCCAGCCATGCCACCTCAATTCCACCGCATGTCAGGGGATCACTTGGTACTTCTGCAGAAGGAAGTCACGGCCCTCTTGGCCAAGAGGGCCATCGAGCATGTTCCGACCCCAGAAGTAGGGCGTGGTTGCTACTCCCACTACTTCCTGGTGCCCAAAAGGACAAGGAGGACATGCGTCCTATCTTGGACCTCCGGAACGTCAATCGCTTCCTCCGGAAGGAGAAGTTCAAGATGCTCACCCTAGCTCAGGTCTTGACTGCCCTCGACCCTGGAGACTGGTTGGTAGCGTTGGACTTGCAGGACGCATATTTCCACATCCCCGTCCTGCCGGCCCACCGGCGTTACCTTCGGTTCACGGTAGGCCCCGAGCATTTTCAGTTCACCGTGCTCCCCTTTGGCCTTACCAGTGCCCCTCGGGTGTTCACGAAAGTGATGGCGGTGGTCGCAGCTCATCTGCGCCGGGCAGGGGTTTCAGTCTTCCCCTACCTCGACGACTGGCTGCTGAAGGCGGGCTCGTCCCAGGCAGTCGTCTCCCACCTCCAGACTACGGCCGAACTCCTGCACTCGCTGGGGTTCTCCATCAATGTGCCGAAGTCGCATCTGATTCCTTCTCCACAGCTCCTTTTCATCGGAGCAGTTCTGGACATGACGCAGTTTCGGGCCTGTCCTCCCGAACGGCGAGTCCGGGATATTCAGGCTATGATTCCGATCTTTCAGCCTTTATCCTGGGTTTCGGTACGGATGACCCTGAGGCTGCTGGGCCTCATGGCCTCCTGCATCCTGCTGGTCAATCATGCCAGATGGCATATGCGGGCTCTGCAGTGGGACCTGAAGTTCCAGTGGGCGCAGCACCAGGGCAACCTGTCTGATCACGTCCAGATCTCGGAGGGGACTGCAAACCAGTTGCAGTGGTGGCTCTCGAACCGGCAATGGGTCATGGGCAGATCCCTCTCCCTTCCCCAGCCAGAGCATACAGTTGTGACGGACGCGTCCCTTCTGGGATGGGGCGGTCACATGGGAGAGGCGGAGATCAGAGGCCTCTGGTCTCCGGCGGAGTCCCGGCTCCATATCAACATTCTGGAGCTCCGGGCGATCCGACTTGCACTCAAGGCATTCCTTCCCTCTGTCAAGAGGAAGGTAGTGCAGGTGTTCACAGACAACACCACCGCCATGTGGTACTGCAACAAACAGGGCGGGGTGGGGTCTTGGACCCTTTGTCAGGAGGCTCTGCGCCTCTGGACATGGCTGGAACATCAGGGCATGTTCCTGATGGTTCAACACCTGGCAGGTTCCCTGAACGCCAGGGCGGACGAACTCAGCCGCAGGTGCATGATGGATCACGAATGGCGTCTTCACTCGGAAGTGGCGCAAGGACTCTTTCTACAGTGGGGAGAGCCTTGGTTAGATCTATTCGCCACCGAAGAGAACGCGCAATGTCATCAGTTCTGCGCGTTGGAATTTCCAAGGCGGCACTCGCTCGGCGACGCTTTTCGTCGCGAGTGGAGTTGCGGTCTGTTGTACGCCTTTCCGCCTATACCACTTCTACCCAGAGTGTTGAAGAAGATTCGGCACGACCGGGCCCAAGTCATTCTTGTGGCTCCGGACTGGGCTCGAAGAGTTTCGTATCCCGAGCTACTCAATATGAGCGTAGATCCCCCGATCCGTCTGCCTCTTCGGGAGGATCTTCTGTCGCAGCAGCAGGGACGGTCCTCCACCCGAACCTGTCCAGTCTACACCTGCTTGCGTGGAGATTGAGCGGCGGCAGTTGATTCCTTTCGACTTGCCTCCCGAAGTTTGTGATGTGATTCTGGCAGGCAGGCGTCCCTCCACTAAGGTGGTGTACGCCTGCAGGTGGAACAAATTTGTGGCATGGTGCACAGCAAAGGCTGTGAATCCCCTTTCTGCCCCTCTTTCTGAGGTCCTTCTGTTCCTTCTCTCTCTGGCCCAACAGGGTTCTGCCCTGGGTACCATCAAGGGTTATCTTTGTGCTATCTCGGCCTTCCTCAGGCTCCCTGATCAGCCCTCCCTTTTCAAGTCCCCTGTTGTTAACAGGTTCTTAAAGGCATTACTCACCTCTTCCCTCCTGTTCCGTTTGTGATGCCTCAGTGGGACTTGAACTTGGTTCTTACCTTTTTAATGTGCGCTCCCTTTGAGCCTCTACATAACTGTCCTCTTCGTCTTCTGACTCTGAAGACAGCCTTTCTGGTGGCCATCACCTCCGCTCGGCGGGTGAGTGAGCTCCAGGCTCTATCTTGCAAACCTCCCTTTCTGTCTGTTCATCCAGACAAGGTTGTTCTTCGGACGCGTCCGTCCTTCTTGCCAAAGGTGGTTACTGCTTTCCACATTGGGCAGACCATCACTTTGCCCACCTTCTTTCCGCCTCCGCATCCTTCCAGAGAGGAAGAGAGGCTCCACTGTCTGGACCCAAAACGTGCGCTCTCCTTCTATATTGACCGCACAAAACACTTCCGGGTGGATGACCAGCTCTTTGTTGGCTACGTGGGCGCCAAAAGGTCGGGCGGTGCACAAGAGGACCATCTCCCACTGGGTTACCTTGTGCATCAAGACCTGCTATTCTTTGGCTAAGAAGGAGCCTCCTGTTGGGCTGCGTGCCCATTCCACCAGGGCAACGGCTGCTACCACGGCCTTGGGCCGCGGTGTTACGCTGCCGGTTATCTGTCAGGCAGCTACGTGGGCCTCGCTGCACACGTTTACAAAGCATTACTGCCTTGACAGTCAGGTCCGGAGGGACGGCTTCTTTGGCCGTTCTGTCCTCCAGGACTTCCTTGTCTGATCTTTGTTCGCAGACCCACCACCGGGGTTGGTATTGCTGGGGTATCTATTCTAAGGTAAGGAATCTGTCACTAACGTGTCTCTTTCAGATGCACAAGTTACTAACTTGTGTAACGATATATCTGTAAGAGACAGTAGTTAGTGACAGATTCCTACCGCCCACCCATCCTCCCCGTTCTGCGAACTGATTTCTAGGGTTAAGGACATCCCTTTCAGGGCCCTAGTATTTTTCAGACACCTATGTCAGCTTCTTGCATGGCTCTGCGTTCCTGGCGCGGAAAGTCGTGTACAGAACTGACGTCAGCGCGCAGGGGCGGCGCCTAAGTACTGCCCGCGACGTCATCCCGGCGATCACGACGACGGACGCGGAGCCGCACGACGCCGCCTACCGACGCGCAAGGGTACTGCTACGCAAAAACTTTCCGGATCCAGCCTGACGCCTGGGGATATTCTAAGGTAAGGAATCTGTCACTAACTACTGTCTCTTACAGATATATCGTTACACAAGTTAGTAACTTGTGCTTTCGTCTGTTTCCCTACCTGCTGTCAAGCAGGCAGGGAAACAAACGAAACAATTGCTCTCACATACAGGGCGCTGCATGTTTAGCAGCTCCCTGTCTGTGAGAGCAATACTGGCTCCCGCTGGAGGTGGGGAGCCGGCAGGGACCGCAGGGGCCTTGAGGCTACCCCGTGGTCCCCATGCTGCACACTAGGTGCCCTGGGGGCACCCAGAAGACATGGCCGGGCCTCGGGGGATGGGGTCCCCGGGGCCGAAATCAGCCCAGGGAGGGGGGTTGCGCAGCTCCACTCTCCCATATGGTTAAGGCTGGGCCTCAGGGGATGGGGTCCCCGGGACCGAATGTGGCTAGGGAAGGAGACGAGTGGCCCCTCCCACTTTAAAGAATATGTTTGGCCCCAAGGAGGTGGTGGTTCCCGGGGCCCGTTGGGGAGGTGGGGGTGGGGGAGGTTTTCACTGTGCAGCCCTCTGCATAATTTTTTTAGTTTGAAAACAGACTACAGTGCAAGTGCCAGATATTAAAGGAGATTACAAATTCACAATACGGCATCATTCAAATATGTGATCACCGCTTTCAATATGACTCATGGTGATGAACATAACGGCTTTAAATCCATGAAATAATTGGCACTGATGTAAAATGGATTTCATTTATGCACATATTGTCACAACTGTAAAACAAAAGTGGACGATTTGCACACAAATGATTATCACAATTGATTAACAGAACTCCATCCAGGGTCAAATGATGCACAAGTGCAAGTGGACAAATAATGCCATTTTATGTTAGGCATGAAAGTAGGTCTTCTATAAATGTAAAGTAAAAAAATGTGTGTTTGTATATATATATATATATATATCTATCAGCTGCAACTCCGTCAATCCCATGGAATCTTCACCACAAACGGAGCACGGACCACCAAATAGTGCAAGATTTTTATTTTTGCTCTGCGACCTCTACAGCCATGACGCGTTTCAGCCCGTCAAGGGCCTTGATCACATATATATATATATATTTCTCCACAATGACTGCCTCTCTTCAACGATCCAGCCGCACTTTCCCCACACTAGCTGCACATGAGACCGGTGAGTCTGATTTTGTGATTTTCTTTATCTTGTCCTTTCTACTGCTAAAGTTAATGCCACCTCATCTGCATACAGTTTGATCTTTTTAACTCTAAAAGGCAGCTCCGTAGCTGCAAATCTTGCATTTCAGTGGTCAACAGCTTTATAGGGAGTGCAGGATAGAGGTGATATCAGGCATGCTTGTCTTACGCTGTGGTTAATAAATATATCTGATAGACACTTCTAGCCGTAGATTCCTTACCTTAGAATAATCCCCAGGCTGACTGGATCCAGAATTTTTGTGAGTAGTACCCCTGCACTCCAATAGGTGGCGTCGTTGGGCTCCGCTCTGCATTGTCCACGTCGGTAGTGACTTGTGCAGTGCCTATATAGGCGCACCCCAGTCTTTCTGTGCCAATCAGAGCAGATCAAGAGAAGAGCTACCCCCAGTCTTTTTTGACTGACCTTTTATCTACTTTTTGTCGAGATTTCTTCGAGACTGTTTCCTGGTGTGTCAGGAAGTCAGTTAGGAAAGCTGGTTTCAAACCCTGTGGCGCCTGTCACAGACAGATGTCAGTGATAGACCCACATTTGGTGAGCCTCTGGTGTTCGGAGCGCGACCACGGCGCCACGACCTGCGTCGATTGCTGCGCCATGCACCCCAAGGCCTTGAGGGAGCGGTCCCTCAAACTTCTCGATGCACGATCTTGGTCGAGAGGAAGGTCCCATGATCGGTCGCAGAGCCACTCCAAGCGCTCGTCGTTGCAGTAGAGGTCGGCAAGAAAATCGGGAACGTCCCACAGCTACAAGAAGGGCAAGAAGTCGAAGAGCTCTTCAACTTTGCGAGGGAGCATCGGCACTTAAGGCCTAGCTCTGTGTTAGAGACTGCGCCTGGTCGTCTCTGTGCCTCCCAGACTTTCTGGGATTGAGAACGACCCCTGCCCAGTTACATGAATTTTATGAGGCCATGCAACTCCTATTTGGGTGGCCTGTCCACGCTGGAGCACCTGTGAGCCCCGTGGGCTCGGAAGAGGGCCACTTGGATCCATTGATGGATCCGGAGCGGTGCAGGTCGAGCCACCTCGACCTTCCCTGGCACCAGCTCCAGTGTCCACGCCACCGATGCCTCACGGCAGCGCCATCCCCATTGCCATCCCCGACTCCAAGACGGTGCCGACAGGGGGCAGACTCCCCATGTCGGAGCCAGTGCCTTATTCGTATCACAGGTCTGGGTTGGGGGATGAATGGGCGGGGTCTGCTATCGCTTATGGATACCAGTTAGAAGAGACAGAGGACAACTGGTACGAGGATCTGGCGGATGCCAGTGAACAGGACACCTCCCCAGACACTAGCCTGGTCTCTCCCCCTACCGTGGCTATGGAGGAAGGTGCCTCATTCACAATGGTGGTGCGGAAGGCGGCTGAGGTCCTGGACCTTGTGCCTTCAGTGGCAGTCAAGACAAACATCTTGACCGGGGTGCTATAGCCGGGACTTGCTCCCACAGAACCATTATTCCCATTCAATGAAGACCTTACTGATGTCCTACTCAGGCCTAATCCTAGCTCTGCACAGGGGCTCCTGTGCATAGGACAATTGCCCGCCATCATCAACCCCCCCTCCCCCAACCGGGCACCCCGGTTTCCTCACCCAGGTACCCCACCCGAGAGAGCTTGGTGGTTCAGGCCTCCACTTCCAAAGTTAACCTCGGTGTATTCCCACCCACTCCACCGGAGAGGGAAGAGGATGTTCTCTTCCGCCAGTCTGGCACTGTGGTCGATGAACACCGTGTGTCTCTTGGACCCATACTCCCTTACCATCTGGGACTCAGTTGCGCAAGTGCTTTCTATGGTCTCGGACGAGGCCCAAGCCATACTCTCTAAAGCAATTGCTTATGAGTGCAGTTTCTGGCCTCAGTAAGAGACTCTGAAAGGTTGGCTTGTTCTGATCTAATCTACAGCGGATTGGAGACGTGGACGAGACTGCATTAACACAAAGACTGATTTGGCTACAGTTTGTCCACCCTGCTGGAAGATGGAAGGACCCAAATTATATGGTCTTCTAGGGATAGTAATGCCCCATCCACTTATTTGTTACTGTGGGTAAGTATCGAGTACTTTTTCACTTGGTCAATGCCATATTCACAAAGATTTGTTCATAAACATCATAGATCGGTTTACAGAGAGGGTTTAGGTCCTGATGATTTTCCCCTGACTTGTTGAGGCAATATTGTATGAGCAGAATCATGTCAACCACATAACAGGGCTAGAGATTTTCCCTGTTACTTTCAACCTACGCACTGGCGACCCAAATAAAGGCTATTGTAGGTTTGTTTTATTTTTATTTCCTCATTTTCCCCTCTGACATTATATTCTCGAACTTTTGGAAACTTCTTTGTTAGAATACCACACACAGGTTAGGTTCAAGGAACCCCCCTTAAATATCAGATTGTAGCCCACATTGGTATTTACACCCAACCAATGTCAGGAAAAAGCCTATGATGAAGCATACCACCTAAAAGTGGGTGAGAGTGCTTCCTTCCTAAAGAAATAATGCTCAACAGAATATAAGGTGGTAGTCCTGCGTACACTTAGAGTACTTACTGTTGCAGATTACTATTGCATGGTGCAGCCAGCTCATTAAGAAAAGGTGTGATCTTAGCTACTGTTTTTCTGATATTGTTACAAATACAACTGATGTAACACAGATGCTTCCTTTTCTTGACCTTGCACTATAAATTTACTCCTGGGGCCTTCTACGTTATTAATCTATTCCAGTGCTGTCTTCTTTTACACTGCCACGCTAGAATTCTGCCCAACCTATTTGCTTTTTCATATATGTACTGCTGATACCTAGCTGCCTGGATTGGTTGTTCTTTCTCATAGAATACTTGTATCTTGCCCTTCTCAAGTAAGATTACAATTGACTAACATAGCATTATCGGTTCCACGCTTCATGTGCTTCCAGTGATATACGATCTTCCTGTACTACAACCTTAAAACAATCCCAAACGATCGGTGTATTGCACTTTCATGATTGACATCGAAATAGGTTTCCTTTTCTAAAAACACTCCCATCTCTTAAATCTCCATTGTGCACTGCTTCTCCCCGCCACCACATCATTCACTTCCTTTTCATTTCTGCAGATTAGTGATCTAAAACATTGCTGCATTTTTCTCTGAGGAGTGGACCCTAAAATAATTTGTAACAAACAAATTAAGCAGAGCTTCAGTTGCAGATCTGCCACTCCTATACTGTTGCAGCATTGTATGTTTTTCTCTCCATATGTCAACTTGTTTATATCCTTTAATCAATTCCTGTAAGTGAATGTTAACTTCTAGAAGACTTTGCCTACTCTCTCTGATCAGAGACGTCTAAATGCGTCAATTGTTATATGAAAGTCACCCCCCACGATAATATCAGGAGAATAAGTGACTAGTGCAGTTTTAAGTTGTATCCGTGCTTCTAGGACCTCTAGCACAGGTCCATAATATGATACAAGTGTGACAGCTTTTTAATAAATATTAACCTGTACACCTATCCGCTTTCTCTTAAGATCTATCTCAAATATCACAACTAGAGGCTTGGGTTTCTCTGAAAAAATGATAATTGTTCCTTTATGCACATGAGTAAATAATGTGTTACATCCACCTCCATTTGTGCTTCCAGTAAAGCCCCCTTTCTCATTTCTATAAATGAGCAGCTCTTGAAACATAATTATCTGAGTCTGTGTATTTTTCAAATTGTCTTTTTCCCCCAATTGCTGTTCCTCCCATATCCCCGCCCCCACCTCAATGCAATTCCCCCATACTCCCTCCCTACCCTTGCTATTGCGGGCTGGAGCATGAGCCATATCCTCTTTCTGCCTTCCCTAGAATGCATAAAAAGGCATTCAAAAGTAGCTTGGCATTGTTCCATCTTCACGATTTTGCAAGTCTCTTTGCTAATCATTCAATACTCTTCTTTCTCTGTTCGATTACATCCTTCCTCTATTCACCACTTATTTTCCTATGTTTTAAAACACCCATTGTGCTTTACAATGAAAATAATTTTAAAAACACAGAGGTCTCGCCTATAACTACCAGTTAAATCCTGCAGATCTGGGCCACAAATGTAAAGCTTCTTAAGCTTTGTGAAATACTTGAGCCAGACTTTAAATTTGAGATTGGTACTATGACTGATGGGTCCCCAGGTTTCTTATATTCTGCCATTCTTCCATTGTCCTCTGAAATTTTTAGGTATCAAACCCTATCCTAATAGTCACGAATAGTCACTGACCGATGTCCATGATGGATCAGTTGTGCATTTGCAGCGATGGCAGTGCCACAATTATGAAATTGAAGAAGCAAACACCAGAAAAAAAGTCCTGAAGGGGATTAATCATTTTAGAACCTATCCCGCTGTTTCAGAAACAACAACAGTCGCTAAATCCCAAGGGCTGCGTTTTAATGTTCTTTTAAGGAAACCAGTCTTTAAACAAGTATACAATCAAGGACAATGAAGTGGAACCGCATCTTGTGTGCACTGCTGTGAAGTTTTCATAAAAGATATTAGTACACTGATCTCCTGCCCTTATCACTTAACTTGTCTTTTTAGTTTCTAACATGAACTATAATTAGTTATAGATTTGTATTCTCTGCAGATCATTTATTATGAAATTTGGAAAGATATTGGCTTCAATGTTCCTGGTGATATTTGCCCATATAACAGATTAGCACAAGAAAGCCTCATATATATGGTAACTCTGACCACATATATATTTGGTACATGTTACTTTGTAAAAGTAAACTTTTCCATTTTTGCACACAGTATGGTCGCCTGTTTGTAGAAACATTCTTGAAGTTGGGGATGCCACTTTTGGATCGCAGCTTTAAAAAACACAGAGTAAGTATTTACAAATACTTGTTGCAATTTTGACATCTTGCTACACTCTAAAACATTGCATTGTCACTTTGCTAGTTGTTTTATGGTTTTGTATTTTGCCAGCCTGCATGTCTAGAGGGAACCATTGGGATTATTTCTGAAATTCTGATTGGTTACTTTGACGTAACCTAGACAGTCAAATCTATTACCATCTTGTTTGTTTTTCGGACTGTTGATATCTTTATTTTCTGTGCCATCTGCTTTTTCGCTACTGGCTTTGAGAAACCAGCTAGTTTAAGTCAGTGAGTCACTAAATGTTTAAGTGCACAATCTTTTTGGGTAATGCGAGTAGCTCAAGCCTTTCCCATAAACAGAAATCGTTAAGCACCCTTGTCTGCACCTTCGTTACTGACAAGGGCATTTATAAAAAGTGTATTTGTTTGCTAAACATATTGAAACAACAAAAATGGATCAAAAACCTCAACAATACAGTGATGCGTGGAACCTTTAAAGTCTTTGGAATTGGTATGTCATATAAAAATATAGCAAATCTCAACTTAGGACTTTCAGCAGCATTGACCCAGGCTTGGCCAAGAGTGATTGGTTATCCTTGGGAGGTTGGATCCAGTTACAAATGTTGCCTTCATTTTTCTTCTAAGAACATTTGTCAAAGGACAGTAATCCCTGGTGTAGCAAACATCAGAAAAATGAAAAGCTTCAGGTAACAGAATGTAACATTGGGCAGGATTTGACCAATATGCGGTCTTTGGGTCAATACAGTGATGTTTTCGTAGCCGCCTTCTATTTCTGCAATTATCGAGCTCAATCTGAAAGAAACAGTTAGTTATAGATTCCTTACCTTAGAATTATCCCCAGGCGTCAGACTGGATCCGGAAAGTTTTTCGTCAGCAGTACCTCTGCGCGTCGAAAGGTGGCGTCGTTCGGCTCCGCGTTCGTCGTTGGCGTCGTGCTCGCCGGGATGACGTTGCGGTAGCTACTTAGACGCCGCCCTCGCGCGCTGACGTCAGTTCTTTCTTTTTCCGCGCCAGCCAGCGCAGATCCGGAGAGAGCGGTACCTCCAGTCACTTTCTGACTGACTTTTTGACGACTTTTGTCGACATCTTTTTTGAGTCCTCACGACTCCTGGTGCACGTAGGGATGCCCGGCTTCAAGGCTTGCGGTTCCTGTACCCGACTGGTAACGGATCCGCACCGCGTGTGCCTCTTTTGCCTTGAGCGCGACCACGACCCCAAGTCATGCTCCAACTGCCGGTCCATGGCTCCGAAGGCTGTGCGGGAGCAGTCCCGAAAGCTTCTTAAGCGCCGGCAGTCGGCTCCTCGCCGTTCGAGGTCCCGGTCGCGAGGGAGGTCGAGGGACCTTTCGCGGAGCCATCACCACTCTTCTAAGTCTTCTAAGTCTTCGCACTCGGGGTCAGGTAAGTCGAAGCACAGGAAGAAGTCCTTCGGGCCCCGCGGACTCGGTTAGGGGGCCTAGGCCTGCTCCGGCGCCGCAGGCCCCCCTTGCATCCAGGCCTGGATCCGGATCGGCGCCGGTTGACCTTATTACGCCTCCACCGGCGCTGCTTCCTCCGGCACCGTGCCCGCATTCGATGCCGGTCGGCCCCCCGGCCGGCATTGACCCCGGCCTCCATCCTGATGTGGACACAGAGCCGGACCGGCGTCACCCGACGCCGGATCCGGCGCCGAGCGGGGTTTTTGAACCCCTGTTCACTCCTGGGCTCCCTTTTAGACCAGATTGGCACCCAGAGGACGAGGAGGAGGACTGGGAGGGGTCAGGTGACCCTCTCACCGACCAGTTGGAGTATGACCCGGACTGGAGAGAGGACCTGGGGGATGCCAGTGGTCTTGATACATCCCCTGACCTTGACATGTTGTCTCCTCCTACCGTGGCTATGGAGGAGGGAGTGTCATATGCAGTGGTGTTGCGTAGGGCGGCCGAGGCTCTCAACCTCGAGCTTCCTACCGTGGCAGTCAGGACTAACCTCCTGTCAGAGATGCTTCAACCGCAAGCGAGCTCTTTGGAGGCCCTGCTTCCGTTTAATGAGGCCCTCACCAACATCCTTTTGGGCACCTGGTCCAGGCCCAACACGGGGGCTCCCGTGGATAGGATGATCGCCCGACGCCACCTCCCGGCCCCGGGCGACCCCACCTTCCTCTCCCAAAACCCCACCCCTTAGAGCTTGGTGGTCCAAGCCTCTACTTCCAAGGGCGCATTCCCTAACGCTCCACCAGATAGGGAATCCAAGAAGCTGGATCATCTTGGATCATCTTGGAAAGAAGATTTTTTCTTCCGCCAGCTTGGGACTGCGGTCGGTAAACACTGCATGTCTATTGGGCCGTTATTCCCACTCTGTGCGGGACACGGTTGCGCAAGTGCTGACTCAGTGCCCGGACGCTGCCAAGTTTACCATCCGTTGTGGGCTGGATACCGCCCACTCTCTAGGCAGGACGATTTCCACATCGGTAGCCCTTCGACCCTACACCTGGATGAGATCGATTGGCTTTTCGGTGGATGTCCAGAATACTCTCATGGACATGCCTTTTGATGGCCGTCGCCTTTTTGGCGACAAAGCAGACAACGCTCTAGAGCGTTTCACGGACTCACGGGATACGGCCAAGTCCTTGGGCCTCTCCAGCTGCCCTGCGCAGTCTGCTTTTCGCCCCTTTCGTGGCTACGGAAGGGGTGCAGATATGCATCGTGATAGGAAATGCACACCTATTCTTATAGTCATCACTTGTTAATCCAAATTTACACAGTGTTGCGTGCTCCTTGAAAAAGCGCCTTGCCCATTTGACACTTGAAGATAAGATAACAATATTATTGGGGCGAGTTTCGCCCCAATGCAAAGGCACAGCGTTTCTGTTGCTTGTTACTTTCATATTTAAGACCATGTTTTCCGATATTGTGCCATGTAATCATACTTTTATTCCAGGTGGGTTTTGCAGATAGTCCGAAGGGGCTACTCCCTCCCCTTCGAGACTACCCCTCCAGCCATGCCACCTCGGTACCATTGTATGTCGGAGGATCATTTGGGCCTTCTCCAACAGGAAGTTACGGCTCTCTTGGCTAAGGGAGCCATCGAGCGCGTTCCTGCCCCAGAAGTAGGTCATGGTTGTTACTCCCACTACTTTCTGGTACCCAAGAAGGACAAGGGCCTGCGTCCTATCTTGGGTCTCAGGGACGTCAACCGCTTCCTCCGGAAGGAGAAGTTCAAGATGTTGACGCTCGCGCAGGCCTTGTCTGCCCTTGACCCTGGAGACTGGCTGGTAGCGTTGGACTTGCAGGACGCTTACTTTCACATCCCCGTCCTGCCGCCCCACCGGCGTTACCTACGATTCACGGTAGGCCAAGAGCACTTTCAGTTTACCGTGCTCCCCTTTGGTCTTACCAGCGCCCCTCGGGTGTTCACGAAAGTGATGGCGGTGGTCGCAGCTCATCTGCGCAGATCAGGGGTTCCACTCTTTCCCTATCTCGACGACTGGCTGTTGAAGGCGGGCTCGCCCCAGGCTGTCGTCTCCCACCTCCAGACTACGGCCGACCTCCTGCATTCGCTGGGGTTCTCCATCAACGTGCCGAAGTCGCACCTGACTCCCTCTCAGAAGCTCCTCTTCATCGGAGCGGTTCTGGACACGACGCAGTTTCGGGTCTATCCTCCCGAACAGCGAGTCCGGGATATTCGGGCTATGATTCCGATCTTTCAGCCTCTATCCCGGGTTTCGGTCAGGATGACCCTGAGGCTGCTGGGCCTGATGGCCTCCTGCATCCTGCTGGTCGATCATGCCAGGTGGCATATGCGGGCTCTGCAGTGGGACCTGAAGTTCCAGTGGGCGCAGCATCAGGGGAATCTGTCCGATTGCGTCCAGATCTCGGAGGGCACTGCACATCAATTGCAGTGGTGGCTCACGAACCTGAATTGGGTCAACGGCAGATCCCTCTCCCTTCCCCAACCAGACCACACAGTGGTGACGGGCTCATCCCTTCTGGGATGGGGCGGCCACATGGGAGAGGCCGAGATCAGAGGCCTCTGGTCTCCGGCGGAGTCCGAGATCCACATCAACCTTCTGGAGCTTCGGGCGATTCGTCTTGCACTCAAGGCATTCCTTCCCTCTGTCCGGGCAAGAGTAGTGCAGGTGTTCACGGACAACACCACCGCCATGTGGTACTGCAACAAACAAGGCGGGTGGGGTCTTGGACCCTATGTCAGGAGGCCCTCCGCCTCTGGACATGGCTGGAACATCAGGGCATATCCCTGGTGGTTCAACACCTGGCAGGTTCACTGAACGCCAGGGCGGACGAACTCAGCCGCAGGTGCATGATGGATCACGAATGGCGTCTTCACTCGGAGGTGGTGCAAGGTCTCTTTTGGCAGTGGGGAGAGCCTTGGTTAGATCTATTCGCCACCGAAGAGAACGCGCAATGTCAACAATTCTGTGTGTTGGAATTTCCAAGGCGGCACTCGCTAGGCGACTCCTTTCGTCGCGACTGGAGTTGCGGTCTATTGTACGCCTTTCCGCCTATACCACTTCTGCCCAGAGTGCTGAAGAAGATCAAGCGCGACCGGGCCCAAGTCATTCTTGTGGCTCCGGATTGGGCACGAAGAGTCTGGTATCCCAAGCTGCTCAACATGGCCATCGATCCTCCGATCAGACTGCCTCTTCGGGAGGATCTTCTGTCGCAGCAGCAGGGGACGGTCCTCCACCCAAACCTGTCCAGCCTCCACCTCCTTGCGTTGAGATTGAGCGGCGGCAGTTGATGTCATTTGACTTGCCTCCCGAAGTATGTGATGTAATCTTCGCAGCCAGGCGTCCCTCCACTAAGACGGTATACGCCTGCCAATGGAACACATTTGTGGCATGGTGCACAGCAAAGGCTGTGGATCCCCTTTCTGCCCCTCTGTCTGAGGTTCTCTTGTTCCTCCTTTCTTTGGCCCAGCAGGGCTCTGCTCTGGGCACTATCAAGGGCTATCTTTCGGCCATTTCTGCCTTTCTCAGGCTTCCTGATCAGCCTTCTCTCTTCAAGTCCCTGGTTGTAAATCGTTTCTTAAAAGGCATAACTCATCCTTTTCCTCCTATTCCCTTCGTTATGCCTCAGTGGGACTTGAATCTGATCTTAACATATTTGATGTGCGCTCCCTTTGAGCCACTTCACAACTGTCCTTTAAGACTTTTAACTCTTAAAACTGCTTTCCTGGTAGCCATCACATCTGCCAGAAGAGTGAGTGAGCTCCAGGCTCTTTCGTCTAAGCCTCCTTTTCTGACTGTTCATCCGGACAAAGTTGTCCTACGAACTCGTCCATCCTTTCTTCCCAAGGTGGTCACCTCTTTTCACATCGGGCAAACCATCACTTTGCCCACCTTCTTTCCGCCTCCGCATCCTTCTAAAGAGGAAGAGAGGCTCCACCGTCTGGACCCAAAACGTGCGCTTTCCTTCTACCTGGATCGCACAAACCAGTTCCGGGTGGATAACCAACTCTTTGTTGGCTACGTAGGCGCCAAGAAAGGTCGGGCCGTACACAAGCGGACCATCTCTAGATGGGTCGTTTTGTGTATTAAAGCCTGCTATTCTGTGGCTAAAAAGGAGCCTCCAGTGGGGCTATGCGCCCATTCCACCAGGGCGACGGCAGCCACTACTGCTTTGGGACGAGGAGTTTCTCTGAATGACATCTGTCAGGCAGCTACGTGGGCATCGCTGCACACGTTCACCAAACACTACTGCCTGGACAGTCAAGTCCGGAGAGACGGCTTCTTTGGCCGTTCTGTTCTCCAGGACTTTCTGGTGTGATCTTGGTTCGCAGTCCCACCTCCAGGGTTGGTATTGCTGGGGTATCTATTCTAAGGTAAGGAATCTATAGCTAACTGTTTCTTTCAGATAAACAAGTTACTTACCTTCGTTAACGATATATCTGTAAGGAACATTGATTAGTTATAGATTCCTTACCGCCCCACCCATCCTCCCCGTTCTGCGAACTGATTTCTAGGGTTAAGGATATCCTTTCAGGGCCCTAGGTTTGTTCACCAGTGGACAGTGTCTTGCATGGCTCTGCGTTTCTGGCGCGGAAAGTCGTGTACAGAACTGACGTCAGCGCGCGAGGGCGTCGTCTAAGTAGCTACCGCAACGTCATCCCGGCGACCACGACGCCAACGACGAACGCGGAGCCGACCGACGCCACCTTTCGACGCGCTGAGGTACTGCTGACGAAAAACTTTCCGGATCCAGTCTGACGCCTGGGGGTAATTCTAAGGTAAGGAATCTATAACTAACCTATGTTTCTTACAGATATATTGTTACCGAAGGTAAGTAACTTGTTCAGCAGGTCCAGCGGGAGTTCTCTCAAAGATGAAGCCAAGCATTACTCCATGTAGCAGGATCAGATGAGCAGGATCTTTCAGTCGAGAGCTTCAGCAGAGCCTAGATAGCTGCCAAATTGTTAGGTAAGGTGGGGAAGTCCCTTCTTTCCAGACCTTATCGTCTAGCTTACGTGAGGCTCTAAAAATGTAGGTATTCTTCGCTGATTTTGTTTTTTCCTGCAAACCATTTTTGTGGGATTCTGTAAGAAAAACAATCTTTTTGCCATGTCTCCAACCGTTACTTTGCTCTTGATATATAGGGCCAGATTTAGAGTTTGGTGGACAGGTACTCCATCACAAATGTGGCGGAGTACCCTGTCTACCAAACCAATGTCCCGCCAGCCCTATTTAGAGTTGTGCGAAATGTCTGTCCTATTTAGAGTCGGGCGGATCGCTATCGTTCCAACGGCAGTTCTCTGTCAGGCTCTGCCATCGACTAGCTTACTCCACTGGCCCGATAGCGTAGGGGCCTTCGGAGTGAAGACATCAGACTGCCCTCCCTATTTTGAGCATGGATTGTTAGGGGTCATTTGATTTTGATTTTTCAATAGTAAACCCCCGATTTGGAAATTTGTTTTGGAAAAACAAAATGTTTGCTGCGCAGGCACCGGAAATACAGATGCTATGCAAGAAATTTGCAGTGCCTACAGAGGAACCGCTTAGACTACAGTTCCTCTGAAGGGATTAACACTCGGCCAACAGTGATCTCTAAATTTGGTGGGCCATGGTGGTGTATGCAATGTCCTCTGGCACCCAGATGTTCTGCATGCTGCCTTCTAAAGTCACACTTAGGCCCCTGGTGTTTTATCTTCTGTAATGGTGGCAACCTGCTGAACAGACCCAGTAATGTGCCATGTTTAAAGGAAAGTTTTGTTTTCTTCTTTACATACCTGCCAATCCTGTCAGACAGAAGCTATCTGAAGGTCCCATGTGCAGCTACACGTAATACAGATAAGGAAGGACAGAAGGATATGTTTGTTCATGCTGCTCCTAAAGCAGGACATGTTTCTCTGGCAGACTCTACTAGACACATCTCCTGCTATTTAAAATGTATTGTAGTATTTCATTTGTAGATTTTTTGCCCTGACCTCTTGCACACAAAGGCAATCTGGGACCATAAAGCAAAGCTCTATGTCACCAAACATCGAAAGAAACCACACAAGTTCCAGTTCTGCTCTAAGTCTGGGATGCAGGCCCCTTCCCGTTCTTGAGGCCGTTCCCCATAACAGCTACTTTACTGGGTCAAGGTTATCTGGTAAGTGGAACTCCATATCGAATCCGAAGCACAAGGCGGCGATGCGGTACTCGACCCAATCCCACCAGTCTCTAGCTAAGGAGTAGTTACATGGGCGTCAAGGCACCACTCAATCTCGATCTCAATCTACATTTGAGTAGCCCTTTCCACAGCTGATCCTGATGCACCTAGAGTTCCTTGGGCCATCAGTGACGCTGCAGCTTGTCATGATCTTTAGGACTCCATGTTGCGTATTTTTGGCACTGTTCTAGCTCACTCTGTCATGCCTTCAGACTCAAGGATTCGCAGGGGCTTTCAATTGGGTTACCGCTAGCTGATCTTTCCTGGGTGTCGTCTGAGCCCCTGAAACCCGCCCCGGTTTCTGTACAGACTACAATGCCATCTTCATTCCGGCGCTCAAACTTGCGCCAGTCCCTTTTTTGTTGACGTCCGTCCTGATGTCCGAACCTCTACCAAACCTAGTGTCCGACCCTGTGCCAAGGGTCCTTACTGAAGTGCAACAGCCTGTTCCAGCTTCTTCTGAGCCCTTGTTACCTTTCAATGACGCCCTGACTGGTACCTTAATGGGCACTTTAAGCTAAGGATTTTCTTATGCAGTATCCTACTCCTGAGAATTTGGAGGCACAGGCTTCCTGCAGCAAAGGGAATCTTAATGCATTCCCCATTTCTCCTTCAGACAGGAATTTGAAAAGGATTGAGGCACTCAATATGTGAATGTTCTCTTCATCCAGGTTGGCATTGAGGTTAGTCAGTGCAGACTGCCTATTATACGTACGCCCTCTGGGACTTAGCAAGCAAGATCTTTCTGGCAGTCCCTGAGGAGTTTAGGGCGTTCTTAACTCAAACCATTCAAGATGGCCAGGATGCAGTCAAATACGTAATTCGGGCTGGCCTGGACTCTGCTGATTGCTTGGGACGAGCAGTTGGCACTATTTAGGTGCTCCATCACTATGCGTTGATTCGGTCCACAGGCGTTTCTGTAGATGTGCAGCATCCCGCATGCATATGACTTTTGATGGGTCCCGCCTATTTGGCACAAAAGCTGATTCTGCCCTTGAGCAACTTGAGGAAATCATGGTCGCTGCACATTTCTTGTGCTTTCTATCCCAGCCAGACAGTTCCCTCATTAGGTTCAACCTCTCCAAGTCTACTCCAGAGGATTGGCATAGACAACGTCAGGCTCAGCCACCACTGTATCTGAAAGAGACACGTTAGTGACAGATTCCTTACCTTAGAATATCCCCAGGCGTCAGGCTGGATCCGGAAAGTTTTTGCGTAGCAGTACCCTTGCGCGTCGGTAGGCGGCGTCGTGCGGCTCCGCGTCCGTCGTAGGCGTCGTGATCGCCGGGATGACGTCGCGGGCAGTACTTAGGCGCCGCCCCTGCGCGCTGACGTCAGTTCTTCTTTTTCCGCGCCAGCAAGCGCAGATCCGGGAAGAGCAGTGCCCTAGTCATTTTTTGACTAACTTTTTTGGTGAATTTTTTCACTGTTTTTCTTCGAATCGACTTCAAGGTGTCGTAGGGATGCCCGGGTTTAAACGTTGCGGCGCCTGTGCTCGGATGATGTCCATCACAGACCCGCATCGGGAGTGTCTCTTCTGCCTCGGCCGAGGCCACGACACGGAGTCTTGTTCCGACTGCCGGGCCCTCAACCCGAAAGCTTTGCGAGAGCGGTCTCGAAAGCTCCTCGAGGCCCGGCATTCGGCTCCGCGCAAGCCCCGGTCGCGTGAGAGGTCCAGGGGTCGATCGCGGAGTCCACACCGGTCGTCGGCATCGAAGTCTTCTTCGTCCGGTAAGTCCAAACACAAAAAGTCCAAAAGCATCGTCGCTCTAGGACTTCGCCTCGCCGGTCTCGCGACTCGGCTGAGGCCCCTCCCGGCACCGTCCCCGCGGCCCCGGACATGACTGTGGAGTCGCCCCCGCAATACCCGTCCTTCCCGGGTTCGGGGGCGGATCCGGCCCAAGTACAGGAATTCCTGTCGGCCATGGCCCGCCTCTTCGGGCCTCAAGGTCCCTCCGGTGCGCCTTCGGGCCCCGCGGGCCCTGATAGGGTTGCTCCGGCGTCGCCGACGGCTCCGGCGTCGCCCGTGCCTCCAGCCTCGATCCCGGCTCCGGCTCCGGCCCCGATCCCGGCTCCACAACCCCCATCGACGCCGGTCGACCTAACGACACCTCCACCGGCGCCGATGTCTCCGGTGCCGTTCTCGACGCCGCCTGGGGCTCCGGGCGGCGTCGTCCCCCAGTTCCTTCCGGCTCCGGACATGGACCCGGACCGACGTCGCTCGACGCCGGTTCCGGCGCCGATGGGACCTTGGGTCCCAAATGTCCCTCCTCCTCCTTATTTTGAACCAGAGGAGGACCAGGAGGACTGGGAGGGGTCTGATGACCCTCTGACACAACAGTGTCAGTACGATGAGGACTGGACAGAGGGTCTAGGGGATGCTAGTGGTCTAGATACTTCCCCTGACACTGGCATGCTGTCTCCTCCCGTGGCTACGGTGGAGGGAGCCAATTTTGCAACGGTGTTGCGTAGGGCGGCTGGGGCCTTACGTCTCCAACTCCCTACTGTGGCGGTCAAGACTAATATCTTGACAGAGGTGCTTCAGCCGGCAGCCTCCTCTACGGAGACTGTGCTGACGTTTAACGACGCCCTCACTGACGTTCTTTTGGGCGCCTGGTCCAAGCCCAACACAGGGGCTCCTGTGGATAGGAACGTGTCCCGACGCCATCGCCCAGCTCCGGGCGACCCCCTGTTTCTCTCTGTCCACCCCACTCCTGAGAGCTTGGTTGTACAAGCCTCCGCTTCCCAAACCGCCTTCCCTACCGCCCCTCCGGATAGGGAATCCAAACGCCTGGATCAATTTGGGAAGAAGGGTTTTTCTTCCTCCAGTGCTGGCTTGCGGTCCATCAACACTGCTTGTCTTTTGGGCCGATATACCCACTCCTTGTGGGATTCGGTGGCGAATGTTTTGCCCCAGTGTTCTGAGGAGGTCCAGACACTGCTTTCCCGCGCAATTGCGGAAGGAAGGGATGCGGCCAAATACACGATACGATGTGGCCTTGATACCGCCGACTCGCTGGGCAGGTCTATTGCAACGACGGTGGCGCTGCGACGCCACGCCTGGCTGAGAACCACTGGTTTTTCAGGGGATGTCCAGAATACTCTCATGGACATGCCCTTTGATGGAGTCGGTCTTTTTGGGTCCAAAGCAGACCATGCGTTGGAGCGCTTTAAGGACTCACGGGCTACTGCCAAGTCCCTGGGCCTTTCTGCTACACGCCCTCCGCTGACTTCTGCTTTTCGCCCCTATCGCGGCCACGGTAGGGGCGCCCCTTCACGTCAGCAGCCCAGCCACCGGCCCGCGCAGCAGGCGTCTTCGCGTGGCCGAGGACGTGGATTCCGCCGTGGCGGATCGGGCAACCAGCGTGCGGGTCAGGCCACCACCTCCAACCCGTCTGCGGCCTCCAAGCCCTCCTAGTCCCTCCTTTCAGGTGCACAGCACGCCAGTAGAGGGCAGGGTCCGCCATCACCTTCCCCACTGGCGTACCATCACCTCGGACAGGTGGGTCTTGGACATTGTCCGAAGGGGCTACTCCCTCCCCTTCGAGACCACCCCCCAGCCATGCCACCTCAATTCCACCGCATGTCAGGGGATCACTTGGTACTTCTGCAGAAGGAAGTCACGGCCCTCTTGGCCAAGAGGGCCATCAAGCATGTTCCGACCCCAGAAGTAGGGCGTGGTTGCTACTCCCACTACTTCCTGGTGCCCAAAAGGACAAGGAGGACATGCGTCCTATCTTGGACCTCCGGAACGTCAATCGCTTCCTCCGGAAGGAGAAGTTCAAGATGCTCACCCTAGCTCAGGTCTTGACTGCCCTCGACCCTGGAGACTGGTTGGTAGCGTTGGACTTGCAGGACGCATATTTCCACATCCCCGTCCTGCCGGCCCACCGGCGTTACCTTCGGTTCACGGTAGGCCCCGAGCATTTTCAGTTCACCGTGCTCCCCTTTGGCCTTACCAGTGCCCCTCGGGTGTTCACGAAAGTGATGGCGGTGGTCGCAGCTCATCTGCGCCGGGCAGGGGTTTCAGTCTTCCCCTACCTCGACGACTGGCTGCTGAAGGCGGGCTCGTCCCAGGCAGTCGTCTCCCACCTCCAGACTACGGCCGAACTCCTGCACTCGCTGGGGTTCTCCATCAATGTGCCGAAGTCGCATCTGATTCCTTCTCCACAGCTCCTTTTCATCGGAGCAGTTCTGGACACGACGCAGTTTCGGGCCTATCCTCCCGAACGGCGAGTCCGGGATATTTAGGCTATGATTCCGATCTTTCAGCCTTTATCCTGGGTTTCGGTACGGATGACCCTGAGGCTGCTGGGCCTCATGGCCTCCTGCATCCTGCTGGTCAATCATGCCAGATGGCATATGCGGGCTCTGCAGTGGGACCTGAAGTTCCAGTGGGCGCAGCACCAGGGCAACCTGTCCGATCACGTCCAGATCTCGGAGGGGACTGCAAAACAGTTGCAGTGGTGGCTCTCGAACCGGCAATGGGTCATGGGCAGATCCCTCTCCCTTCCCCAGCCAGAGCATACAGTTGTGACGGACGCGTCCCTTCTGGGATGGGGCGGTCACATGGGAGAGGCGGAGATCAGATGCCTCTGGTCTCCGGCGGAGTCCCGGCTCCATATCAACCTTCTGGAGCTCCGGGCGATCCGACTTGCACTCAAGGCATTCCTTCCCTCTGTCAAGGGGAAGGTAGTGCAAGTGTTCACAGACAACACCACCGCCATGTGGTAATGCAACAAACAGGGCGGGGTGGGGTCTTGGACCCTTTGTCAGGAGGCTCTGCGCCTCTGGACATGGCTGGAACATCAGGGCATGTTCCTGATGGTTCAACACCTGGCAGGTTCCCTGAACGCCAGGGCGGACGAACTCAGCCGCAGGTGCATGATGGATCACGAATGGCGTCTTCACTCGGAAGTGGCGCAAGGACTCTTTCTACAGTGGGGAGAGCCTTGGTTAGATCTATTCGCCACCGAAGAGAACGCGCAATGTCATCAGTTCTGCGCGTTGGAATTTCCAAGGCGGCAGTCGCTCGGCGACGCTTTTCGTCGCGAGTGGAGTTGCGGTCTGTTGTACGCCTTTCCGCCTATACCACTTCTACCCAGAGTGTTGAAGAAGATTCGGCACGACCGGGCCCAAGTCATTCTTGTGGCTCCGGACTGGGCTCGAAGAGTTTGGTATCCCGAGCTACTCAATATGAGCGTAGATCCCCCGATCCGTCTGCCTCTTCGGGAGGATCTTCTGTCGCAGCAGCAGGGGACGGTCCTCCACCCGAACCTGTCCAGTCTACACCTGCTTGCGTGGAGATTGAGCGGCGGCAGTTGATTCCTTTCGACTTGCCTCCCGAAGTTTGTGATGTGATTCTGGCAGCCAGGCGTCCCTCCACTAAGGTGGTATACGCCTGCAGGTGGAACAAATTTGTGGCATGGTGCACAGCAAAGGCTGTGAATCCCCTTTCTGCCCCTCTTTCTGAGGTCCTTCTGTTCCTTCTCTCTCTGGCCCAACAGGGTTCTGCCCTGGGTACCATCAAGGGTTATCTTTGTGCTATCTCGGCCTTCCTCAGGCTCCCTGATCAGCCCTCCCTTTTCAAGTCCCTTGTTGTTAACAGGTTCTTAAAAGGCATTACTCACCTCTTCCCTCCTGTTCCGTTTGTGATGCCTCAGTGGGACTTGAACTTGGTTCTTACCTTTTTAATGTGCGCTCCCTTTGAGCCTCTACATAACTGTCCTCTTCGTCTTCTGACTCTGAAGACAGCCTTTCTGGTGGCCATCACCTCCGCTCGGCGGGTGAGTGAGCTCCAGGCTCTATCTTGCAAACCTCCCTTTCTGTCTGTTCATCCAGACAAGGTTGTTCTTCGGACGCGTCCGTCCTTCTTGCCAAAGGTGGTTACTGCTTTCCACATTGGGCAGACCATCACTTTGCCCACCTTCTTTCCGCCTCCGCATCCTTCCAGAGAGGAAGAGAGGCTCCACCGTCTGGACCCAAAACGTGCGCTCTCCTTCTATATTGACCGCACAAAACACTTCCGGGTGGATGACCAGCTCTTTGTTGGCTACGTGGGCGCCAAAAAGGTCGGGCGGTGCACAAGAGGACCATCTCCCGGTGGGTTACCTTGTGCATCAAGACCTGCTATTCTTTGGCTAAGAAGGAGCCTCCTGTTGGGCTGCGTGCCCATTCCACCAGGGCAACGGCTGCTACCACGGCCTTGGGCCGCGGTGTTCCGCTGCCGGTTATCTGTCAGGCAGCTACGTGGGCCTCGCTGCACACGTTTACAAAGCATTACTGCCTTGACAGTCAGGTCCGGAGGGACGGCTTCTTTGGCCGTTCTGTCCTCCAGGACTTCCTTGTCTGATCTTTGTTCGCAGACCCACCACCAGGGTTGGTATTGCTGAGGTATCTATTCTAAGGTAAGGAATCTGTCACTAACGTGTCTCTTTCAGATGCACAAGTTACTAACTTGTGTAACGATATATCTGTAAGAGACAGTAGTTAGTGACAGATTCCTTACCGCCCCACCCATCCTCCCCGTTCTGCGAACTGATTTCTAGGGTTAAGGACATCCCTATCTGAAAGAGACACGTTAGTGATAGATTCCTTACCTTAGAATATCCCCAGGCGTCAGGCTGGATCCGGAAAGTTTTGCGTAGCAGTACCCTTGCGCGTCGGTAGGCGGCGTCGTGCGGCTCCGCGTCCGTCGTCGGCGTCGTGATCGCCGGGATGACGTCGCGGGCAGTACTTAGGCGCCGCCCCTGCGCGCTGACGTCAGTTCTTCTTTTCCGCGCCAGCAAGCGCAGATCCGGGAAGAGCAGTGCCCTGGTCAATTTTTGACCATACTTTTTGGTGATTTTTTCACTGGTTTTTCCAACTTTAAGGTGTCGTAGGGATGCCCGGCTTCAAGCGATGCGGCGCCTGTGCGCGGATGATGTCCGTCACCGACCCGCATTGGGAGTGTCTCTTCTGCCTCGGCCGAGGCCACGACACCGAGTCTTGTCCCGAATGCCAGGCCCTCAACCCGAAAGCTTTGCGAGAGCGGTCTCGAAAGCTCCTCGAGGCCCGGCATTCGGCTCCGCGGAAGCCCCGGTCGCGTGAGAGGTCCAGGGGTCGCTCGCGGAGTGCACACCGGTCGTCGACTTCTTCGTCCGGTAAGTCTAAGCACAAGAAGTCCAAGAAGCATCGTCGCTCTCGGACTTCGCCTCGCCGGTCTCGCGACTCGGCTGAGGCCCCTCCCGGCACCGTCCCCGCCCCCGCGGCCCCGGACTTGCCTGTGGAGTCGCCCCCGTCATACCCGCCCTTCCCGGGTTCGGGGGCGGATCCGGCCAAGGTACAGGAGTTCCTGTCGGCCATGGCCCGCCTCTTCGGGCCTTCAGGCCCCTCCGGTGCGCCTTCGGGCCCCGCGGGCCCTGATGGGGTTGCTCCGGCGTCGCCGGCGGCTCCGGCCCCGGCATCGCCCGAGCCTCCAGCCTCGATCCCGGCTCCGGCCCCGGCCTCGATCCCGGCTCCACAACCCCCATCGACGCCGGTCGACCTCACGACACCTCCGCCGGCGCCGATGTCTCCGGTGCCGTTCTCGACGCCGCCCTGGGCTCCGGGCGGCGTCGTCCCCCAGTTCCTTCCGGCTCCGGACATGGACCCGGAGCGACGTCGCTCGACGCCGGCTCCGGCGCCGATGGGACCTTGGGTCCCAAATGTCCCTCCTCCTCCTTATTTTGAACCAGAGGAGGACCAGGAGGACTGGGAGGGGTCTGATGACCCTCTGACACGCAACTGTCAGTATGATGAGGACTGGACAGAGAGTCTAGGGAGGCCAGTGGTCTGGATACTTCTCCTGACACTGGCATGCTGTCTCCTCCCGTGGCTACGGAGGAGGGGGCCAATTTTGGTACGGTGTTGCGTAGGGCTGCTGGGGCCTTACGTCTCCAGCTCCCTACTTTGACGGTCAAGACTAACATCTTGACAGAGGTGCTTCAGCCGGCAGCCTCCTCTGCGGAGACTGTGCTGCCGTTTAACGACGCCCTCACTGACGTTCTTTTGGGCGCCTGGTCCAAGCCCAACACAGGGGCTCCTGTGGATCGGAACGTGTCACGACGCCATCGCCCCGCTCCGGGCGACCCCTGTTTCTTTCTGTCCACCCCACTCCTGAGAGCTTGGTTGTCCAAGCCTCCGCTTCCCAAACCGCCTTCCCTACCGCTCCTCCGGATAGGGAATCCAAACGCCTGGATCAGTTTGGGAAGAAAGGTTTTTCTTCCTCCAGTGCTGGCTTGCGGTCCGTTAACACCGCTTGTCTTTTGGGCCGATATACCCACTCCCTGTGGGATTCGGTGGCGGATGTTTTGCCCCAGTGCCCTGAGGAGGTCCAGGCACTGCTTTCCCGCGCCATTGCGGAAGGAAGGGATGCGGCCAAATACACTATCCGTTGTGGCCTTGACACCGCCGACTCGCTGGGCAGGTCGATTGCAACGACGGTGGCGCTCCGGCGCCACGCCTGGCTGAGAACCACTGGTTTTTCAGGGGATGTCCAGAATACTCTCATGGACATGCCCTTTGATGGAGTCGGTCTTTTGGGTCCAAAGCAGACCATGCGCTGGAGCGCTTTAAGGACTCACGGGCTACTGCAAAGTCCCTGGGCCTTTCTGCTACACGCCCTCCGCTGCCTTCTGCTTTTCGCCCCTATCGTGGCCACGGTAGGGGCGCCCCTTCACGTCAGCAGCCCAGCCACCGGCCCGCGCAGCAGGCGTCTTCGCGTGGCCGAGGACGTGGATTCCGCCGTGGCGGATCGGGCAACCAGCGTGCGGGTCAGGCCACCACCTCCAACCCGTCCGCGGCCTCCAAGCCCTCCTAGTCCCTCCTTTCAGGTGCACGGCACGCCAGTAGGGGGCAGGGTCCGCCATCACCTTCCCCACTGGCGCACCATCACCTCGGACAGGTGGGTCTTGGACATTGTCCGAAGGGGCTACTCCCTCCCCTTCGAGACCACCCCCCAGCCATGCCACCTCAATTCCACCGCATGTCAGGGGATCACTTGGTGCTTCTACGGAAGGAAGTCACGGCCCTCTTGACCAAGAGGGCCATCGAGCATGTTCCGACCCCAGAAGTAGGGCGTGGTTGCTACTCCCACTACTTTCTGGTGCCCAAAAGGACAAGGAGGACATGCGTCCTATCTTGGACCTCCGGAACGTCAATCGCTTCCTCCGGAAGGAGAAGTTCAAGATGCTCACCCTAGCTCAGGTCTTGACTGCCCTCGACCCTGGAGACTGGTTGGTAGCGTTGGACTTGCAGGACGCGTATTTCCACATCCCCGTCCTGCCGGCCCACCGGCGTTACCTTCGGTTCACGGTAGGCCCCGAGCATTTTCAGTTCACCGTGCTCCCCTTTGGCCTTACCAGTGCCCCTCGGGTGTTCACGAAAGTGATGGCGGTGGTCGCAGCTCATCTGCGCCGGGCAGGGGTTTCAGTCTTCCCCTACCTCGACGACTGGCTGCTGAAGGCGGGCTCGTCCCAGGCAGTCGTCTCCCACCTCCAGACTACGGCCGAACTCCTGCACTCGCTGGGGTTCTCCATCAATGTGCCGAAGTCGCATCTAATTCCTTCTCCACAGCTCCTTTTCATCGGAGCAGTTCTGGACACGACGCAGTTTCGGGCCTATCCTCCCGAACGGCGAGTCCGGGATATTCAGGCTATGATTCCGATCTTTCGGCCTTTATCCTGGGTTTCGGTACGGATGACCCTGAGGCTGCTGGGCCTCATGGCCTCCTGCATCCTGCTGGTCAATCATGCCAGATGGCATATGCGGGCTCTGCAGTGGGACCTCAAGTTCCAGTGGGCGCAGCACCAGGGCAACCTGTCCGATCACGTCCAGATCTCGGAGGGGACTGCAAAACAGTTGCAGTGGTGGCTCTCGAACCGGCAATGGGTCATGGGCAGATCCCTCTCCCTTCCCCAGCCAGAGCATACAGTTGTGACGGACGCGTCCCTTCTGGGATGGGGCGGTCACATGGGAGAGGCGGAGATCAGAGGCCTCTGGTCTCCGGCGGAGTCCCGGCTCCATATCAACCTTCTGGAGCTCCGGGCGATCCGGCTTGCACTCAAGGCATTCCTTCCCTCTGTCAAAGGGAAGGTAGTGCAGGTGTTCACAGACAACACCACCGCCATGTGGTACTGCAACAAACAGGGCGGGGTGGGGTCTTGGACCCTTTGTCAGGAGGCTCTGCGCCTCTGGACATGGCTGGAACATCAGGGCATGTTCCTGATGGTTCAACACCTGGCAGGTTCTCTGAACGCCAGGGCGGACGAACTCAGCCGCAGGTGCATAATGGATCACGAATGGCGTCTTCACTCGGAAGTGGCGCAAGGACTCTTTCTACAGTGGGGAGAGCCTTGGTTAGATCTATTCGCCACCGAAGAGAACGCGCAATGTCATCAGTTCTGCGCGTTGGAATTTCCAAGGCGGCACTCGCTCGGCGACGCTTTTCGTCGCGAGTGGAGTTGCGGTCTGTTGTACGCCTTTCCGCCTATACCACTTCTACCCAGAGTGTTGAAGAAGATTCGGCACGACCGGGCCCAAGTCATTCTTGTGGCTCCGGACTGGGCTAGAAGAGTTTGGTATCCCGAGCTACTCAATATGAGCATAGATCCCCCGATCAGTCTGCCTCTTCGGGAGGATCTTCTGTCGCAGCAGCAGGGGACGGTCCTCCACCCGAACCTGTCCAGTCTACACCTGCTTGCGTGGAGATTGAGCGGCGGCAGTTGATTCCTTTCGACTTGCCTCCCGAAGTTTGTGATGTGATTCTGGCAGCCAGGCGTCCCTCCACTAAGGTGGTATACGCCTGCAGGTGGAACAAATTTGTGGCATGGTGCACAGCAAAGGCTGTGGATCCCCTTTCTGCCCCTCTTTCTGAGGTCCTTCTGTTCCTTCTCTCTCTGGCCCAACAGGGTTCTGCCCTGGGTACCATCAAGGGTTATCTTTGTGCTATCTCGGCCTTCCTCAGGCTCCCTGATCAGCCCTCCCTTTTCAAGTCCCCTGTTGTTAACAGGTTCTTAAAAGGCATTACTCACCTCTTCCCTCCTGTTCCGTTTGTAATGCCTCAGTGGGACTTGAACTTGGTTCTTACCTTTTTAATGTGCGCTCCCTTTGAGCCTCTGCATAACTGTCCTCTTCGTCTTCTGACTCTGAAGACAGCCTTTCTGGTGGCCATCACCTCCGCTCGGCGGGTGAGTGAGCTCCAGGCTCTATCTTGCAAACCTCCCTTTCTGTCTGTTCATCCAGACAAGGTTGTTCTTCGGACGCGTCCGTCCTTCTTGCCAAAGGTGGTTACTGCTTTCCACATTGGGCAGACCATCACTTTGCCCACCTTCTTTCCGCCTCCGCATCCTTCCAGAGAGGAAGAGAGGCTCCACCGTCTGGACCCAAAACGTGCGCTCTCTTTCTATATTGACCGCACAACACACTTCCGGGTGGATGACCAGCTCTTTGTTGGCTACGTGGGCGCCAAAAAGGTCGGGCGGTGCACAAGAGGACCATCTCCCGCTGGGTTACCTTGTGCATCAAGACCTGCTATTCTTTGGCTAAGAAGGAGCCTCCTGTTGGGCTGCGTGCCCATTCCACCAGGGCAACGGCTGCTACCACGGCCTTGGGCCGCGGTGTTCCGCTGCCGGTTATCTGTCAGGCAGCTACGTGGGCCTCGCTGCACACGTTTACAAAGCATTACTGCCTTGACAGTCAGGTCCGGAGGGACGGCTTCTTTGGCCGTTCTGTCCTCCAGGACTTCCTTGTCTGATCTTTGTTCGCAGACCCACCACCGGGGTTGGTATTGCTGGGGTATCTATTCTAAGGTAAGGAATCTATCACTAACGTGTCTCTTTCAGATGCACAAGTTACTAACTTGTGTAACGATATATCTGTAAGAGACAGTAGTTAGTGATAGATTCCTTACCGCCCACCCATCCTCCCCGTTATGCGAACTGATTTCTAGGGTTAAGGACATCCCTTTCAGGGCCCTAGTATTTTTCAGACACCTGTGTCAGCTTCTTGCATGGCTCTGCGTTCCTGGCGCGGAAAGTCGTGTACAGAACTGACGTCAGCGCGCAGGGGCGGCGCCTAAGTACTGCCCGCGACGTCATCCCGGCGATCACGACGCCGACGACGGACGCGGAGCCGCACGACGCCGCCTACCGACGCGCAAGGGTACTGCTACGCAAAACTTTTCCGGATCCAGCCTGACGCCTGGGGATATTCTAAGGTAAGGAATCTATCACTAACTACTGTCTCTTACAGATATATCGTTACACAAGTTAGTAACTTGTGCTTCAGGGCCCTAGTATTTTTCAGACACCTATGTCAGCTTTTTGCATGGCTCTGCGTGCCTGGCGCGGAAAGTCGTGTACAGAACTGACGTCAGCGCGCAGGGGCGGCGCCTAAGTACTGCCCGCGACGTCATCCCGGCGATCACGACGACGGACGCGGAGCCGCACGACGCCGCCTACCGACGCGCAAGGGTACTGCTACGCAAAAACTTTCCGGATCCAGCCTGACGCCTGGGGATATTCTAAGGTAAGGAATCTGTCACTAACTACTGTCTCTTACAGATATATCGTTACACAAGTTAGTAACTTGTGTAACAATCACTCCAGTCCTTTCGTGGTTTGGGACTGAAAATAAAGCAGACATCACACAAGTCACCAGGGATAACCTCCTTCCCCCTCTTCCCTGCAGCATCAGCTCCAAGTCGTTTTGGTTTGTTCTTAGCGGCACACAACCACCCTGTAGAAGGGAGGATAATACATTTCCTCCCACGGTGGCAGCCCGTCACTTCTGACAGATGGATCCTCCAGATCATCCAGCAGGGCTATGTCCTACAGTTACTTTCCGTCCTACCTCAGCTTCCTCCCACGTCACAGTGGCTCTTAGAGGAGCACCTATCTATCATGCTGCAAGAGGTCCAAGCTCTATTGGCCAAAGAAGCCATTGAGAGGGTATGGGCCTCAGAAGTAGTGATGAGTTGTTAATCCCGCTATTTCCTTGTGCCAAAGAAGGATGGAGGCCTTCGTCCTACTGTAGATCTTCGTCCTCTAAATGTCTTCTTACGGAAGGACGCATTAAAAATGCTCACACTGGCCAAAGTTCTGCCTGCCCCGAATACGGGCGACTGGTTAGTAGTCTTGGACCTGCAGACGCATGCTTTCATGTGCCCATCCTGCAGTCCCATAGACATTACCTGCAGTTCAAAATCGACCAAGAGTGTTTTCAGTTTGCCATGCTTTCCTTCAGCCTTTCAAGTGCCCCGTGGGTGCTCACGAAAGTGATGGCGATGGTTGCCACGCATCTTGGGAGGTTGGGGATATCGCTTTTCCCCTATCTCGACAGCTGGCTGCTGAAAGCTGGCTAACCACAATCAGTCATAGGCCCCCTCCAGACGTTGGCAGACCATCCACCATTATTGAGATGTTCAATCAACGTGCCAATCCCACCTGACTCCTTAACAAAGATTTTCTTTTATCTGAGCTCTCTTGGACAAGGTGCAGTTCAGGGCTTTTCCTCCATCGCAAAGAGTCCAGGACATTCGGGCTTTGATCCTGATGTTTCAGCTTCAGTCCTAGATCTCTTTGAGAGAAGCTTCCTGGCCTCAAACATCCTGTGTGCCCACCCTGCCAGGTGGCATAAGTGGCCTCTGCAGTGGGAGATGAGGTCTCTGCACCCAGTAACAAGGAAAGCTGTTGGATGTCATCTCGGTTTCAGCGGACACTCCACAGGCTATGCAGTGATGGATGCTGGACCACTCTCCCATTCACACCCAGAGTTGATGGTGGTGACGGATATGTCACTGCTGTTTTGGGGAGCTCTTCTGGAAGAGGTGGAAATTGGAGGACTCTGGTCTTCAGCAGAAACCGGTTTCCAAGTCAGTCTATTAAAGTTGCGTGCCTTTTGTCTGGCATGGAGGGCCTTCCTGCTGTACATCAAGGGAAAGCTGGTGCAGCTTCTCATGGACAACACCACCGTCATGTGGTATGCAACAAGCAGGGCGTAGTGGGTTCCTTTGCCAAGAGGCACTGCACCTCTGGAGTTGGCTAGAGCATCAGGGCTTCTCCTTGATCATGAACCACCTGGCGCGATCTTTAAATGCCACCCCAGATGAGCTGACTGTCAGTTTTACGTGTTGGAGTTTCAACAAATGCTTTCTCTATGAGACTGCCTAGAATGAGGCACTGGATTCCTGTACGCCGTTCTTCCTCTCCTGCCCTAATTTCTGAAGAAGATCAGGAACAACCTGTCCGATGTTATCCTAGTGGATCCGGATTGGGCCAGGATAGTGTTACCTGGAAATCCTGAACATGAGCATTTGTCCTCCATTCGGGCTTCTGTTTTGGGAGTATGTTGCAGCATCACGACAGGGCATGTCATGCAAATCTAGCCTATCTACACCTCCATACACGGAGATTGAGCAGAATCAGTTGTGGATGAATCATCCTTGCTACAAAATGCCCATCTACGAAGTCCATTTACATCAGGCGCTGGGACACATTTGTTGTCTGGTGTGGAATTTGCAAAACAGGCTCTTTGTAGGCCAAACATATTGATTTTTGGGGAATTTTCTTTTTGTCATTGGCCAAGCAAGGCGTTGTAGTGGGAACAATTAAAGGTTAGTATCTGATAGACATTTAACCGCAGATATTTTCCATTTGAATTTCCCCGGCATCAGACTGGATCTGGAAGATTTTTCTTCAAGCAGTACCCCTCACGCTGGTAGGTGGTGTCGGTCGGCTCTGCTTGACGTTGGCATCGTCTGCGCCATAGTGACGTCCACTTCACCTATATAGGCACCACCTCAGCATCTTTGACGTCAGTTTTTTTCTTTCCGTACCAGTCAAGCGCTGATCCATGAAGAGAGCTACCCTCTGTCACTTTATGACAGAATTTTTCGACATTTTGTCGACCCCTTTTGGTGTGTTAGGATTTTTGTCATGTCTGGGAAGTCTTCTGGCTTCAAGCTGTGCGGCGGCTGTCACCACGCCATATTGGCCACGGACCCACACCTCGTCAGCATGTGGTGCCTGGAGCGCGACCACGATTTGAAGTCCTGCTCCGGCTGTTGGACCATGGCACCGAAAGCTTTGAGGGAGCGAACCCTAAAGCTGCTTGCAGCCCGGCAGTCCGCACCGATTTGAAGCTGATTTGAAGTTGTGCTCCTCAGCGATCCCACTCGAGGTCCCGTTTGAGAGGATGGTGTGGGCACCGCTCCAGGAGTCCAAAGTCCTCTTCGTCCCACTCTTAAGTCCACGGGACATTTCAGTAATAGGCACAAAAAGCATAAGAAGTCGAAGCGTGCTTGGACATCTCCCCATCCATCGGACAACGCCACAGAGGAGTTTCGGTATTCTAGGCCTCTTTCTTCAGAACCTATGCCTGAGTCGGCTCTGCGCCTCCCCGATTTTCCAGGAGCCTGAGCGACCCCCGCCCAACGACGAGAATTTTATGAGGCCATGCACCTCATTTTTTAGCTCCATTGGGTTCCGCGCCTGGGTGCCCCCTACGCCAATGACCCCCCTCCCATCATTCTAACAATGGATCTGGACCGACGCAGGATGTGCCATGGCAACCTTCCCTGGCGCTGTCCCCATCACGAGACTCCCATCGCCGCCTGCCCCATTCTGATTCCAGACGACCCAGAGCTGGATCGACACCTACCGATGCTGATCCTGGTGCCGACAAAACCTACAGGTCCTAGGTCGTTTCCTGAGCCTTATTCTGAAGGCTAGGAATGGAAGAAGATTATGAGATGTCGCTAGGCCCTTTACAAGACCAGCCTTATCAAGAAATGAACTGGTATGAGGAATTAGGTGAGGTCAGCGGACTGGATACCTCTCCAGATTCTGACCTGTTTTCTCCCTCTACCGTGGCTACGGAGGAGGGAGCATCATAAGTATGGTGGTGCAAAGGGCAGCTGTGGTCTTGGACCTTCAGCTCCCTTCCGTGGCAGCCAGGTGTCTCCTCTTCGGAACCCTTGTTGCCCTTCAATGAGGCCTTTACTGATGTCCTACTGGGAGCCTGGTTCTGGCCCAGCACAGGGGCTTGTGTGACTAGGACAATTCCCTGCTGCCCCCGCCCTGCCCCGGGAGACCCTAAATTCCTCACTGACCACGCTATCCGAGAAAGCTTGGTGATCCAAGCCTCTACCTCCCACGGTGCATTCCCTTCTGCTCCCCCGGACAGGGAATCCAAATCTAAGAGGCTGGACAGTTGGGGTAAGAAATGTTTTTCTTTCGCCAGCTTTGCATTGCGGTCGGTGAACAGCTCATGCTTATTGGCTCGTTATTGCCACTCTCTGTGGGAAATGGTTGCACAAGTGCTGCCACAGGTCCCCATTAGAGGATCAAACGGGAGAGATGCAGCAAAGTTCGCCATTCTTTGTGGTCTTGACACGACTGATTCGCTGGGCAGAGCGATTTCTCGACGGTGGCTGTTCGACGCCACACCTGGTTGAGAACATCTAGCTTTTTGGGAGATGACCAGGCCTCGCTCATGGACATGCCCTTTGATGGCACTCATCTCTTCGGAGACCAGGCGGACATGGCGCTGGAGCACTTTAAGGACTCACAGGCTACGGCCAAGTCCTTGGGCCTCTCAGTGGCCACACGTCCCCAGTGTGCCTTTCAGCCACAACAGCTGTATCCCAATCACAAGGCTGCACAAGTTCAGCAACCTCAGTGTGGCCGACGGTGCAGCTTGTTCCGACCCCAAGGGTCGGGCGGCCAGAGGTCTGGTCACATCACCAGCCCACCCACCCCGCAGCCTTAGCCGCCGAACCCTCCTAGTCTTGCCCTTCCAGATCATGGGCGGCCAGTTGGTGGCAGGATCAGCCATCACCTCCGTCACTGGTAAAACGTCACCTCGGACAGGTGGGTCCTCCAAATAGCCAAACAGGGCCACACCCTCCCCTTTGAGACTATCCCTCCCTCCATCTTACGACATGCTGACGGAGGATCATCTGACTTTGCTTCAGGAGGAAGTCAAGACTCTCTTGGCCAAGGGAGTCATAGAGAGGGTTACAGCACCAGAAATAGGCTATGGTTTCTATTCTTGCTACTTTCTGGTCCCGAAAAAAGACAAGTGTCTTCGCCCTATCCTAGATCTACAAGCCCTCAACTACTTTCTCAAAAAGGAAAAGTTAAAGATGCTCACACTAGCTCAGGTCCTGTCTGCCCTGGACTCAGGAGAGACTGGATGGTAGTGTTGGACTTGCAGGATGCCTATTTTCACATCCAGTCCTGCCTGCTCATTGGCGCTACCTGTGGTTTATGGTAGGCCACGAGAATTTTCAGTTCACCATGCTCTCCTGTGTCCTTACCAGTGCCCCTCGGGTGTTCACCAATGCGGTGGTCGCAGCTCATCTGTGCAGTTCAGTGGTGCCAGCCTTCTCTTATCTCGACGACAGGTTGTTGAAGGCAGGAAGGGAGGGTCCTCCACCCAAACCTGGCAACTTTATGCCTTCTTGCGTGGAAATTGAGCGGCAGCAGTTGATAGCATTCAACCTTCTTCCCAAAATCTGTAATGTTATTTTGGCAGCCAGGTGTCCCTCAACCAAGACCTTGTCCGCCTGCCGGTGGCACAGATTTGTAAAATATTCTACAGAAAGGTCTATTGATCCTCTTTCTGCCTCCCTTTCTCACATTCTGCTTTTTTTTTTCACCCTTGGCCAAGAGGGCTCTGCACTGGGCACTCTCAAAGGGTACCTTTCGGACCTGTCTGCCTTCTTGAGGCTGCCAGGCCAATCCTCATTATTCAAATCTCCAATTGTAAATAGATTCCTCAATGGACGTGTACATATGTTCCAACCTTCTCCTTTCATTATGCCTCAGTGGGATCTTAATTTGGTTCTCACCTTTCTAATGTGCTCTCCATTTGAACCTCTGCACAAATGTCCCCTCTTGCTGCCTACTATCAAAACAACCTTTTTAGTGGCAACTACATCTGCCAGGAGGGTGAGTGTGTTGCAGGCTCTGTCATCCAAGTCTCCTTACCTGACCATCTTCTCTGATAAGTTGGAGTTTTGCAAAAGGGCCTCTTTCTTACCGAAAGTAGTTACACCATTCAATGTGGGACAATATGTCACTTTGCCCACTTTCTACGCTCCTCCGCATCCCTCTAAAGAAGAGGAGCAACTCCACAATCTGGACCCAAAAAGGGTGTTGTCATTCTACCTTGACTGCACTAAAGAGTTTCAGGTGGACGACCAACTCTTCGTGGGTTACGTTGGAACAAAGAAAGATCGTGCATTGCAGAAGAGGACTATATCACGATGGGTCGTCCTCTGCATCAAAATATGCTACACTGTGGCCAAAATGCAGCCTCCTGAAGGCTCGAGGGCTTTCTCCACCAGAGCTAAGGCTGCCACCACAGCGTTGCAACGTGGGGGTTCCAGTCCTGGACATTTGTCAGATAGCAACATGGGCATCCCTGCACACGTTTACCAAGCATTACTGCCTTGACAGTCAAGTCCGCAGGGAAGGCCTCTTTGGCCGCTCTGTCCTGCAGGATTTTCTCGTCTAACTTGTCCACAGTCCCTCCTCCGGGGATGGTATTGCTTGGGTATCTATTCAAAGGTAAGGAATCTGCGGCTAGATGTCTCTATCATATGAACAAGTTACTTACCTTCGGTAACGCCTTATCTGAAAGAGACACGTTAGTGACAGATTCCTTACCTTAGAATATCCCCAGGCGTCGGGCTGGATCCGGAAAGTTTTTTGCGTAGCAGTACCCTTGCGCGTCGGTAGGCGGCGTCGTGCGGCTCCGCGTCCGTCGTCGGCGTCGTGATCGCCGGGATGACGTCGCGGGCAGTACTTAGGCGCCGCCCCTGCGCGCTGACGTCAGTTCTATTTTTTCCGCGCCAGCAAACGCAGATCCGGGAAGAGCAGTGCCCTGGTCATTTTTTGACCAATCTTTTTTGGTGAATTTTTCACTGTTTTTCTTTCATCGACTTCAAGGTGTCGTAGGGATGCCCGGGTTTAAACGTTGCGGCGCCTGTGCTCGGATGATGTCCATCACAGACCCGCATCGGGAGTGTCTCTTCTGCCTCGGCCGAGGCCACGACACGGAGTCTTGTTCCGACTGCCGAGCCCTCAACCCGAAAGCTTTGCGAGAGCGGTCTCGAAAGCTCCTGGAGGCCCGGCATTCGGCTCCGCGCAAGCCCCGGTCGCGTGAGAGGTCCAGGGGTCGATCGCGGAGTCCACACCGGTCGTCGGCATCGAAGTCTTCTTCGTCCGGTAAGTCCAAACATAAAAAGTCCAAAAAGCATCGTCGCTCTAGGACTTCGCCTCGCCGGTCTCGCGACTCGGCTGAGGCCCCTCCCGGCACCGTCCCCGCGGCCCCGGACATGCCTGTGGAGTCGTCCCCGCAATACCCGTCCTTTCCGGGTTCGGGGGCGGATCCGGCCCAAGTACAGGAATTCCTGTCGGCCATGGCCCGCCTCTTCGGGCCTCCAGGCCCCTCCGGTGCGCCTTCGGGCCGCGCGGGCCCTGATAGGGTTCCTCCGGCGTCGCCGACGGCTCCGGCGTCGCCCGTGCCTCCAGCCTCGATCCCGGCTCCGGCTTCGGCCCCGGCCTCGATCCCAGCTCCGCAACCCCCATCGACGCCGGTCGACCTAACGACACCTCCGCCGGCGCCGATGTCTCCGGTGCCGTTCTCGACGCCGCCTGGGGCTCCGGGCGGCGTCGTCCCCCAGTTCCTTCCGGCTCCGGACATGGACCCGGAACGACGTCGCTCGACGCCGGTTCCGGCGCCGATGAGACCTTGGGTCCCAAATGTCCCTCCTCCCCCTTATTTTGAACCAGAGGAGGACCAGGAGGACTGGGAGGGGTCTGATGACCCTCTGGCACTACAGTGTCAGTACGATGAGGACTGGACAGAGGGTCTAGGGGATGCCAGTGGTCTAGATACTTCCCCTGACACTGGCATGCTGTCTCCTCCCGTGGCTACGGAGGAGGGAGCCAATTTTGCAACGGTGTTGCGTAGGGCGGCTGGAGCCTTACATCTCCAACTCCCTACTGTGGCGGTCAAGACTAATCTTTTGACAGAGGTGCTTCAGCCGGCAGCCTCCTCTACGGAGACTGTGCTGCCGTTTAACGACGCCCTCACTGACGTTCTTTTGGGCGCCTGGTCCAAGCCCAACACAGGGGCTCCTGTGGATAGGAACGTGTCCCGACGCCATCGCCCAGCTCCGGGCGACCCCCTGTTTCTCTCTGTCCACCCCACTCCTGAGAGCTTGGTTGTCCAAGCCTCCGCTTCCCAAACCGCCTTCCCTACCGCCCCTCCGGATAGGGAATCCAAACGCCTGGATCAATTTGGGAAGAAAGGTTTTTCTTCCTCCAGTGCTGGCTTGCGGTCCATCAACACCGCTTGTCTTTTGGGCCGATATACCCACTCCTTGTGGGATTCGGTGGCGAATGTTTTGCCCCAGTGTTCTGAGGAGGTCCAGACACTGCTTTCCCGCGCCATTGCGGAAGGAAGGGATGCGGCCAAATACACGATTCGATGTGGCATTGATACCGCCGACTCGCTGGGCAGGTCTATTGCAACGACGGTGGCGCTGCGACGCCACGCCTGGCTGAGAACCACTGGTTTTTCAGGGGATGTCCAGAATACTCTCATGGACATGCCCTTTGATGGAGTCGGTCTTTTTGGGTCCAAAGCAGACCATGCGTTGGAGCGCTTTAAGGACTCACGGGCTACTGCCAAGTCCCTGGGCCTTTCTGCTACACGCCCTCCGCTGACTTCTGCTTTTCGCCCCTATCGTGGCCACGGTAGGGCGCCCCTTCACGTCAGCAGCCCAGCCACCGGCCCGCGCAGCAGGCGTCTTCGCGTGGCCGAGGACGTGGATTCCGCCGTGGCGGATCGGGCAACCAGCGTGCGGGTCAGGCCACCACCTCCAACCCGTCCGCGGCCTCCAAACCCTCCTAGTCCCTCCTTTCAGGTGCACAGCACGCCAGTAGGGGGCAGGGTCCGCCATCACCTTCCCCACTGGCGTACCATCACCTCGGACAGGTGGGTCTTGGACATTGTCCGAAGGGTCTACTCCCTCCCCTTCGAGTCCACGCCCCCAGCAATGCCACCTCAATTCCACCGCATGTCAGGGGATCACTTGGTACTTCTGCAGAAGGAAGTCACGGCCCTCTTGGCCAAGAGGGCCATCGAGCATGTTCCGACCCCAGAAGTAGGGCGTGGTTGCTACTCCCACTACTTCCTGGTGCCCAAAAAGGACAAGGAGGACATGCGTCCTATCTTGGACCTCCGGAACGTCAATCGCTTCCTCCGGAAGGAGAAGTTCAAGATGCTCACCCTAGCTCAGGTCTTGACTGCCCTCGACCCCGGAGACTGGTTGGTAGCGTTGGACTTGCAGGACGCATATTTCCACATCCCCGTCCTGCCGGCCCACCGGCGTTACCTTCGGTTCACGGTAGGCCCCGAGCATTTTCAGTTCACCGTGCTCCCCTTTGGCCTTACCAGTGCCCCTCGGGTGTTCACGAAAGTGTTGGCGGTGGTCGCAGCTCATCTGCGCCGGGCAGGGGTTTCAGTCTTCCCCTACCTCGACGACTGGCTGCTGAAGGCGGGCTCGTCCCAGGCAGTCGTCTCCCACCTCCAGACTACGGCCGAACTCCTGCACTCGCTGGGGTTCTCCATCAATGTGCCGAAGTCGCATCTGATTCCTTCTCCACAGCTCCTTTTCATCGGAGCAGTTCTGGACACGACGCAGTTTCGGGCCTATCCTCCCGAACGGCGAGTCCGGGATATTCAGGCTATGATTCCGATCTTTCAGCCTTTATCCTGGGTTTCGGTACGGATGACCCTGAGGCTGCTGGGCCTCATGGCCTCCTGCATCCTGCTGGTCAATCATGCCAGATGGCATATGCGGGCTCTGCAGTGGGACCTGAAGTTCCAGTGGGCGCAGCACCAGGGCAACCTGCCCGATCACGTCCAGATCTCGGAGGGGACTGCAAGACTGTTGCAGTGGTGGCTCTCGAACCGGCAATGGGTCATGGGCAGATCCCTCTCCCTTCCCCAGCCAGAGCACACAGTTGTGACGGACGCGTCCCTTCTGGGATGGGGCGGTCACATGGGAGAGGTGGAGATCAGAGGCCTCTGGTCTCCGGCGGAGTCCCGGCTCCATATCAACCTTCTGGAGCTCCGGGCGATCCGGCTTGCACTCAAGGCATTCCTTCCCTCTGTCAAAGGGACGGTAGTGCAGGTGTTCACCGACAACACCACCGCCATGTGGTACTGCAACAAACAGGGCGGGGTGGGGTCGTCGACCTTTTGTCAGGAGGCTCTGCGCCTCTGGACATGGCTGGAACATCAGGGCATGTTCCTGATGGTTCAACACCTGGCAGGTTCCCTGAACGTCAGGGCGGACGAACTCAGCCGCAGGTGCATGATGGATCACGAATGGCGTCTTCACTCGGAAGTGGCGCAAGGACTCTTTCTACAGTGGGGAGAGCCTTGGTTAGATCTATTCGCCACCGAAGAGAACGCGCAATGTCATCAGTTTTGCGCGTTGGAATTTCCAAGGCGGCACTCGCTCGGCGACGCTTTTCGTCACGAGTGGAGTTGCGGTCTATTGTACGCCTTTCCGCCTATACCACTTCTACCCAGAGTGTTGAAGAAGATTCGGCACGACCGGGCCCAAGTCATTCTTGTGGCTCCGGACTGGGCTCGAAGAGTTTGGTATCCCGAGCTACTCAATATGAGCGTAGATCCCCCGATCCGTCTGCCTCTTCGGGAGGATCTTCTGTCGCAGCAGCAGGGGACGGTCCTCCACCCGAACCTGCCCAGTCTACACCTGCTTGCGTGGAGCTTGAGCGGCGGCAGTTGATTCCTTTCGACTTGCCTCCCGAAGTTTGTGATGTGATTCTGGCAGCCAGGCGTCCCTCCACTAAGGTGGTATACGCCTGCAGGTGGAACAAATTTGTGGCATGGTGCACAGCAAAGGCTGTGAACCCCCTTTCTGCCCCTCTTTCTGAGGTCCTTCTGTTCCTTCTTTCTCTGGCCCAACAGGGTTCTGCCCTGGGTACCATCAAGGGTTATCTCTGTGCTATCTCGGCCTTCCTCAGGCTCCCTGATCAGCCCTCCCTTTTCAAGTCCCCTGTTGTTAACAGGTTCTTAAAAGGCATTACACACCTCTTTCCTCCTGTTCCATTTGTGATGCCTCAGTGGGACTTGAACTTGGTTCTTACCTTTTTAATGTGCGCTCCCTTTGAGCCTCTGCATAACTGTCCTCTTCGTCTTCTGACTCTAAAGACAGCCTTTCTGGTGGCCATCACCTCCGGTCGGCGGGTGAGTGAGCTCCAGGCTTTATCTTGCAAACCTCCCTTTCTGTCTGTTCATCCAGACAAGGTTGTTCTTCGGACGCGTCCGTCCTTCTTGCCAAAGGTGGTTACTGCCTTTCACATTGGGCAGACCATCACTTTGCCTACCTTCTTTCCGCCTCCGCATCCTTCCAGAGAGGAAGAGAGGCTCCACCGTCTGGACCCAAAACGTGCGCTCTCCTTCTATATCGACCGCACAAAACACTTCCGGGTGGATGACCAGCTCTTTGTTGGCTACGTGGTCGCCAAAAAAGGTCGGGCGGTGCACAAACGAACCATCTCTTGCTGGGTTACCTTGTGCATCAAGACCTGCTATTCTTTGGCTAAGAAGGAGCCTCCTGTTGGGCTGCGTGCCCATTCCACCAGGGCAACAGCTGCTACCACGGCCTTGGGCCGCGGTGTTCCGCTGCCCGTTATTTGTCAGGCAGCTACGTGGGCCTCTCTGCACACGTTTACAAAGCATTACTGCCTTGACAGTCAGGTCCGGAGTGACGGCTTCTTTGGCCGTTCTGTCCTCCAGGACTTCCTTGTCTGATCTTTGTTCGCAGACCCAGCACCGGGGTTGGTATTGCTGGGGTATCTATTCTAAGGTAAGGAATCTGTCACTAACGTGTCTCTTTCAGATGCACAAGTTACTAACTTGTGTAACGATATATCTGTAAGAGACAGTAGTTAGTGACAGATTCCTACCGCCCCACCCATCCTCCCCGTTCTGCGAACTGATTTCTAGGGTTAAGGACATCCCTTTCAGGGCCCTAGTATTTTTCAGACACCTATGTCAGCTTCTTGCATGGCTCTGCGTTCCTGGCGCGGAAAGTCGTGTACAGAACTGACGTCAGCGCGCAGGGGCGGCGCCTAAGTACTGCCCGCGACGTCATCCCGGCGATCACGACGCCGACGACGGACGCGGAGCCGCACGACGCCGCCTACCGACGCGCAAGGGTACTGCTACGCAAAAACTTTCCGGATCCAGCCTGACGCCTGGGGATATTCTAAGGTAAGGAATCTGTCACTAACTACTGTCTCTTACAGATATATCGTTACACAAGTTAGTAACTTGTGCTTCGGGAGGATCTTCTGTCGCAGCAGCAGGGGACGGTCCTCCACCCGAACATGTCCAGTCTACACCTGCTTGCGTGGAGATTGAGCGGCGGCAGTTTATTCCTTTCGACTTGCCTCCCGAGGTTTGTGATGTGATTCTGTCAGCCAGGCGTCCCTCCACTAAGGTGGTATACGCCTGCAGGTGGAACAAATTTGTGGCATGGTGCACAGCAAAGGCTGTGAATCCCCTTTCTGCCCCTCTTTCTGAGGTCCTTCTGTTCCTTCTCTCTCTGGCCCAACAGGGTTCTGCCCTGGGTACCATCAAGGGTTATCTTTGTGCTATCTCGGCCTTCCTCAGGCTCCCTGATCAGCCCTCCCTTTTCCAGTCCCCTGTTGTTAACAGGTTCTTAAAAGGCTTTACACACCTCTTCTCTCCTGTTCCGTTTGTGATGCCTCAGTGGGACTTGAACTTGGTTCTTACCTTTTTAATGTGCGCTCCCTTTGAGCCTCTACATAACTGTCCTCTTCGTCTTCTGACTCTGAAGACAGCCTTTCTGGTGGCCATCACCTCCGCTCGGCGGGTGAGTGAGCTCCAGGCTCTATCTTGCAAACCTCCCTTTCTGTCTGTTCATCCAGACAAGGTTGTTCTTCGGACGCGTCCGTCCTTCTTGCCAAAGGTGGTTACTGCTTTCCACATTGGGCAGACCATCACTTTGCCCACCTTCTTTCCGCCTCCGCATCCTTCCAGAGAGGAAGAGAGGCTCCACCGTCTGGACCCAAAACGTGCGCTCTCCTTCTATATTGACCGCACGAAACACTTCCGGGTGGATGACCAGCTCTTTGTTGGCTACGTGGGCGCCAAAAAGGTCGGGCGGTGCACAAGAGGACCATCTCCCGCTGGGTTACCTTGTGCATCAAGACCTGCTATTCTTTGGCTAAGAAGGAGCCTCCTGTTGGGCTGCGTGCCCATTCCACCAGGGCAACGGCTGCTACCACGGCCTTGGGCCGCGGTGTTCCGCTGCCGGTTATCTGTCAGGCAGCCACGTGGGCCTCGCTGCACACGTTTACAAAGCATTACTGCCTTGACAGTCAGGTCCGGAGGGACGGCTTCTTTGGCCATTCTGTCCTCCAGGACTTCCTTGTCTGATCTTTGTTCGCAGACCCACCACCGGGGTTGGTATTGCTGGGGTATCTATTCTAAGGTAAGGAATCTGTCACTAACGTGTCTCTTTCAGATGCACAAGTTACTAACTTGTGTAACGATATATCTGTAAGAGACAGTAGTTAGTGACAGATTCCTACCGCCCCACCCATCCTCCCCGTTCTGCGAACTGATTTCTAGGGTTAAGGACATCCCTTTCAGGGCCCTAGTATTTTTCAGACACCTATGTCAGCTTCTTGCATGGCTCTGCGTTCCTGGCGCGGAAAGTCGTGTACAGAACTGACGTCAGCGCGCAGGGCGGCGCCTAAGTACTGCCCGCGACGTCATCCCGGCGATCACGACGCCGGCGACGGACGCGGAGCCGCACGACGCCGCCTACCGACGCGCAAGGGTACTGCTACGCAAAAAACTTTCCGGATCCAGCCTGACGCCTGGGGATATTCTAAGGTAAGGAATCTGTCACTAACTACTGTCTCTTACAGATATATCGTTACACAAGTTAGTAACTTGTGCATCTGGTAGAGACATAATCTGAAAGAGACACGTTAGTGATAGATTCCTTACCTTAGAATATCCCCAGGCGTCAGGCTGGATCCGGAAAGTTTTGCGTAGCAGTACCCTTGCGCGTCGGTAGGCGGCGTCGTGCGGCTCCGCGTCCGTCGTCGGCGTCGTGATCGCCGGGATGACGTCGCGGGCAGTACTAGGCGCCGCCTCTGCGCGCTGACGTCAGTTCTTCTTTTTCCGCGCCAGTAAGCGCAGATCCGGGAAGAGCAGTGCCCTAGTCACTTTTTGACTATCTTTTGTGAAATTTTTCACTGTTCTCTTCAACGAGTCTTCACGACTCCTAAGGTGTCGTAGGGATGCCCGGCTTTAAGCCCTGCGAGGTATGTGGTCGTATGATGTCCATCACGGACCCCCACCTCGAGTGTCTCTTCTGCCTCGGCCGAGGCCACGACACGAAGTCGTGCCCTGACTGCCGGAAACTTCATCCGAAGGCTTTGCGAGAGCGGTCTCGAAAGCTCCTTGAAGTCCGGCAGTCGGCTCCGCGCCGCAGCAAGCCCCGGTCCCGGGAGAGGTCGAGGGGCCGGACGCGGAGTCCCCGCCGTTCGTCGGAATCCAAGTCTTCGCGCTCCTCCGGTAAGTCGAAGCACAAGAAGTCTAAGCGGCGTCATCGCTCTAAGACTTCGCCTCGCCGGTCGCGCGACTCGGCTGAGGTCCCTGTCGGCACCGTCCCCGCCCCCGCGGCCCCGGACGTGCCTGTCGAGTTGCCCCCGCATTACCCGTCCTTCCCGGGTTCGGGGGCGACTCCGGCCGAAGTACAGAAATTCCTGTCGGCCATGGCCCGCCTCTTCGGGCCTCAAGGTCCCTCCGGTGCGCCTTCGGGCCCCGCGGGCCAGATGGGGTTGCTCCGGCGTCGCCGTCGACTCCGGTCCCGGCGTCGCCTGTCCCACCAGCCTTCGTCCCGGCCTCGGCTCCGGCCCCGGCCTCGACCCCGGTTCCGGTGGTGCCGCAACCTCCATCGACGCCGGTTGACCTAACCACGCCTCCGCCGACGCCGATGTCCCCGGTGCCGTTTCCGACGCCGTCCGGGGCTCCGGGCGGCGTCGTTCCCGGTTCTCCCCGGGTCCGGACATGGAGCCGGACCGGCGTCGCCCGACGCCGGTTCCGGCGCCGATGAGGCCTTGGGTCCCTTATGTCCCTCCTCCTCCATCTTTTCAACCTGAGGAGGACCAGGAGAGCTGGGAGGGGTCTGACGACCCTCTCACACAACAGTGCGAGTTTGACCCGGACTGGGTTGAGGAACTTGGGGATGCCAGTGGGCTGGATACCTCCCCGACTCTGGCATGCTGTCTCCTCCCGTGGCAACGGAGGAGGGGGCTAATTTTGCAACGGTGTTGCGTAGAGCTGCTGGAGCCTTAAATCTCCAGTTGCCTACAGTGGCCGTCAGGACTAACCTCCTGACTGAAGTGCTTCAGCCGGCGGCCTCCTCTTCGGAGCCTGTGCTGCCGTTCAACGATGCACTCACTGACGTTCTTTTGGGTGCCTGGTCCAAACCCACCACAGGGGCTCCTGTGGATAGGAACGTGGCCCGACGCCATCGCCCGGCTCCGGGCGACCCCCTGTTTCTCTCCCAACACCCCACCCCTGAGAGCTTGGTTGTCCAAGCCTCTGCCTCCCAAACAGCCTTCCCTACCGCCCCTCCGGATAGGGAATCCAAGCGCCTGGATCACTTTGGGAAGAAGGCTTTCTCTTCCTCCAGTGCTGGCTTGCGGTCTGTTAATACCGCTTGCCTCTTGGGCCGATACACCCACTCCCTGTGGGATTCGGTGGCTGATGTTTTGCCGCAGTGTTCTGAGGAGGTCCAGACACTGCTTACCCGCGCTATTGCGGAAGGGCGTGATGCGGCTAAGTATACCATCCGCTGTGGCCTTGATACCGCCGACTCGCTGGGCAGATCGCTTGCAACGACGGTGGCGCTGCGTCGCCACGCCTGGCTGAGAACCACTGGTTTTTCAGGGGATGTCCAGAATACTCTCATGGACATGCCCTTTGATGGAGTCGGTCTCTTTGGTTCAAAGGCGGACCATGCGCTGGAGCGTTTCAAGGATTCACGGGCTACTGCTAAGTCCCTGGGCCTTGCTGTTGTGCGCCCTCCGCAAGCGTCTGCTTTTCGCCCCTTTCGTGGCCACGGAAGGGGCGCCCAGTCACGTCCACAGCCCGGCCAACGGCCCGCGCAGCAAGCGCCTTCGCGTGGCCGAGGACGTGGATACCGCCGTGGCGGTTCGGGCAACCAGCGTGCGGGTCAGGCCACCACCTCCAACCCGTCCGCGGCCTCCAAGCCCTCCTAGTCCCTCCTTTCAGGTGCACAGCACGCCAGTCGAGGGCAGGGTCCGCCATCACCTTCACCACTGGCGTCCCATCACCTCGGACAAGTGGGTCTTGGACATTGTCCGAAGGGGCTACTCCCTCCCCTTCGAGACCACCCCCCAGCCATGCCACCTCAATTCCACCGCATGTCAGGGGATCACTTGGTGCTTCTACAGAAGGAAGTCACGGCCCTCTTGGCCAAGAGGGCCATCGAGCATGTTCCGACCCCAGAAGTAGGGCGTGGTTGCTACTCCCACTACTTTCTGGTGCCCAAAAAGGACAAGGAGGACATGCGTCCTATCTTGGACCTCCGGAACGTCAATCGCTTCCTCCGGAAGGAGAAGTTCAAGATGCTCACCCTAGCTCAGGTCTTGACTGCCCTCGACCCCGGAGACTGGTTGGTAGCGTTGGACTTGCAGGACGCCTATTTCCACATCCCCGTCCTGCCGGCCCACCGGCGTTACCTTCGGTTCACGGTAGGCCTCGAGCATTTTCAGTTCACCGTGCCCCCCTTTGGCCTTACCAGTGCCCCTCGGGTGTTCACGAAAGTGATGGCGGTGGTCGCAGCTCATCTGCGCCGGGCAGGGGTTTCGGTCTTCCCCTACCTCGACGACTGGCTGCTGAAGGCGGGCTCGTCCCAGGCAGTTGTCTCCCACCTCCAGACTACGGCCGAACTCCTGCACTCGCTGGGGTTCTCCATCAATGTGCCAAAGTCGCATCTGATTCCTTCTCCACAGCTCCTTTTCATCGGAGCAGTTCTGGACACGACGCAGTTTCGGGCCTATCCTCCCGAACGGCGAGTCCGGGATATTCAGGCTATGATTCCGATCTTTCAGCCCTTATCCTGGGTTTCGGTACGGATGACCCTGAGGCTGCTGGGCCTCATGGCCTCCTGCATCCTGCTGGTCACTCATGCCAGATGGCATATGCGGGCTCTGCAGTGGGACCTGAAGTTCCAGTGGGCGCAGCACCAGGGCGACCTGTCCGATCACGTCCAGATCTCGGAGGGGACTGCAAAACAGTTGCAGTGGTGGCTCTCGAACCGGCAATGGGTCATGGGCAGATCCCTCTCCCTTCCCCAGCCAGAGCACACAGTTGTGACGGACGCGTCCCTTCTGGGATGGGGCGGTCACATGGGAGAGGCGGAGATCAGAGGCCTCTGGTCTCCGGCGGAGTCCCGGCTCCATATCAACCTTCTGGAGCTCCGGGCGATCCGACTTGCACTCAAGGCATTCCTTCCCTCTGTCAAAGGGAAGGTAGTGCAGGTGTTCACAGACAACACCACTGCCATGTGGTACTGCAACAAACAAGGCGGGGTGGGGTCGTGGACCCTTTGTCAGGAGGCTCTGCGCCTCTGGACATGGCTGGAACACCAGGGCATGTTCCTGGTGGTTCAACACCTGGCAGGTTCCCTGAACGCCAGGGCGGACGAACTCAGCCGCAGGTGCATGATGGATCACGAATGGCGTCTTCACTCGGAAGTGGCGCAAGGACTCTTTCTACAGTGGGGAGAGCCTTGGTTAGATCTATTCGCCACCGAAGAGAACGCGCAATGTCATCAGTTCTGCGCGTTGGAATTTCCAAGGCGGCACTCGCTCGGCGACGCTTTTCGTCACGAGTGGAGTTGCGGTCTATTGTACGCCTTTCCGCCTATACCACTTCTACCCAGAGTGTTGAAGAAGATTCGGCACGACCGGGCCCAAGTCATTCTTGTGGCTCCGGACTGGGCTCGAAGAGTTTGGTATCCCGAGCTACTCAATATGAGCGTAGATCCCCCGATCCGTCTGCCTCTTCGGGAGGATCTTCTGTCGCAGCAGCAGGGGACGGTCCTCCACCCGAACCTGTCCAGTCTACACCTGCTTGCGTGGAGATTGAGCGGCGGCAGTTGATTCCTTTCGACTTGCCTCCCGAAGTTTGTGATGTGATTCTGGCAGCCAGGCGTCCCTCCACTAAGGTGGTATACGCCTGCAGGTGGAACAAATTTGTGGCATGGTGCACAGCAAAGGCTGTGGATCCCCTTTCTGCCCCTCTTTCTGAGGTCCTTCTGTTCCTTCTCTCTCTGGCCCAACAGGGTTCTGCCCTGGGTACCATCAAGGGTTATCTTTGTGCTATCTCGGCCTTCCTCAGGCTCCCTGATCAGCCCTCCTTTTCAAGTCCCCTGTTGTTAACAGGTTCTTAAAGAGCATTACTCACCTCTTCCCTCCTGTTCCGTTTGTGATGCCTCAGTGGGACTTGAACTTGGTTCTTACCTTTTTAATGTGCGCTCCCTTTGAGCCTCTACATAACTGTCCTCTTCGTCTTCTGACTCTGAAGACAGCCTTTCTGGTGGCCATCACCTCCGCTCGGCGGGTGAGTGAGCTCCAGGCTCTATCTTGCAAACCTCCCTTTCTGTCTGTTCATCCAGACAAGGTTGTTCTTCGGACGCGTCCGTCCTTCTTGCCAAAGGTGGTTACTGCTTTCCACATTGGGCAGACCATCACTTTGCCCACCTTCTTTCCGCCTCCGCATCCTTCCAGAGAGGAAGAGAGGCTCCACCGTCTGGACCCAAAACGTGCGCTCTCTTTCTATATTGACCGCACAAAACACTTCCGGGTGGATGACCAGCTCTTTGTTGGCTACGTGGGCGCCAAAAAGGTCGGGCGGTGCACAAGAGGACCATCTCCCGCTGGGTTACCTTGTGCATCAAGACCTGCTATTCTTTGGCTAAGAAGGAGCCTCCTGTTGGGCTGCGTGCCCATTCCACCAGGGCAACGGCTGCTACCACGGCCTTGGGCCGCGGTGTTCCGCTGCCGGTTATCTGTCAGGCAGCTACGTGGGCCTCGCTGCACACGTTTACAAAGCATTACTGCCTTGACAGTCAGGTCCGGAGGGACGGCTTCTTTGGCCGTTCTGTCCTCCAGGACTTCCTTGTCTGATCTTTGTTCGCAGACCCACCACCGGGGTTGGTATTGCTGGGGTATCTATTCTAAGGTAAGGAATCTATCACTAACGTGTCTCTTTCAGATGCACAAGTTACTAACTTGTGTAACGATATATCTGTAAGAGACAGTAGTTAGTGATAGATTCCTACCGCCACCCATCCTCCCGTTCTGCGAACTGATTTCTAGGGTTAAGGACATCCCTTTCAGGGCCCTAGTATTTTTCAGACACCTGTGTCAGCTTCTTGCATGGCTCTGCGTTCCTGGCGCGGAAAGTCGTGTACAGAACTGACGTCAGCGCGCAGGGGCGGCGCCTAAGTACTGCCCGCGACGTCATCCCGGCGATCACGACGCCGACGACGGACGCGGAGCCGCACGACGCCGCCTACCGACGCGCAAGGGTACTGCTACGCAAAACTTTCCGGATCCAGCCTGACGCCTGGGGATATTCTAAGGTAAGGAATCTATCACTAACTACTGTCTCTTACAGATATATCGTTACACAAGTTAGTAACTTGTGCATCTAACCGCAGATTCCTTACCCACCCACCCATCCTTCCCGCACTGTGGACAGGTTTTTAGGGTCGGGCTGATTCCTTTTCAGGGCCCTCGTTCAAAAACACACCAATCTCCGTGCACTTCATGGATTCTTGCTCCTGGCGATGGAAAGTTGTGAAAAGTAACTGGCGTCAGCGCGCCAAAGTGGTGCCTATATAGGTGAAGCAGACGTCAATACGGTGCAGACGATGTCACGCGGAGCCAACCGACATCACCTACTGTCCTGCAGGGATATTGCTCGAAGAAAAATCTTCCAGATCAAGGCTGACGCCTGGGAAATTCAAAGGTAAGGATACTGCGGCTAGATTATGTCTCCACCAGATAAGGCGTTACCAAAGGTAAGAAACTTGACCTGTTGGCTCTTTCTGCCTTTTTGTGTTTGCTGAACCATCCATGCTGCTTTAGATCACATTTTATGATGCAGTTTATTAAAGGTTTGACATGTTCCCTCCCAAACAGTTTGTGGTGCCACAGTGTGATACTTTTTTGTTCCTGACCTTCGTCATGTACACCATGTGTAACTCCATAGCACGTCAGGCAATCCATCACCCTTCCAACGATCTTTGTTCCGCCTCACCCCTCAAAAGAGGATAAGAGACTCTATCTTCTCGACCTCAGATGAGCTTTAAGATTTTACATCAGTCTCACTCAAGACCATTGGGTGGATGATCGGTTTTTAGTGGGGTTCCCAGGGACAATGATAGGAGAGGCACTGCAGAAAAGGGTTTTGTCGAGGTGGATAGACCTCTGCATTAAGACCTGCTACGCATTGGCTAAGATGAAGCCTCTGGAAGGACTGAGGGCTCATTCCAACTGTGCCAAGGCTACTAACAATGCACTGGTATGTGGAGTGTCATGTCCTAAAATCTGTCAGGCCTCAACGTGGGCGTCCATGCCCACATTCAGGAAGGACTACTGCCTTGGCAGCCAGGTCCAATAGGAAGGGTATTTTTCTCATTTAGTCCTGCAGGACTTTTTGGTTTGAGCCCACTGCACAGACCTTGTACCTATGGGAGGTACTGCTTTGCTGTTTATTCTAAAGGTGAGTGTTAGACCTGGCACCATTGGCGTGGGTCTCCCCTGCATTTTTTGCTTTTGCCTCCTGTGTTTTTGCTGTGTTGGACTTCGTTTTGCTGGTCTAGATGCTTTGGGCACTTTGCCACTGCTATTCAGTGCCAAAGTGCCAGGGCTCCCTTTGTAAATTGTTGTTATGGATTAGTGAGTCCATGATTGGCATATTTGATTTACTTGTCAGACCCTAGTAAAGTGCACTGTGTGTGCCCAGGGCCTGTAAATCAAATGCTGCTAGTGGGCTGCAGCACTGATTGTGCCACCCACAGAAGCAGCCTGTAAAATGTAACTCTGGCCTGCCACTGCAGAGCCTGTGTGCAGTCTGGGACTGCCATGTCGATTTGGCAAGTGCACACACTTGCCAGTCCCTTAACCTTCCCTTTTCTACATATTAGTCACCCCTAAGGTAGGCCCAAGGTACCCCTGTGGGCAGGGTGCATTGTATGTGAAAGGTAGGACATGCCCTGATGTGTGTGGCATGTCCTGATAGTGAATTACTGTCAATTTCGTTTTTCACCATTGCAAGGCTACCTGTTCCCATTGGACAGAATGGGGAGTTTGTTTATAACATCTTATAAACATAACTGGCCCTGGGAACAAGGTAGAAAAGTTAAGTTTAGTATGCCTGAACTCAGAATGTTAAAATGCATCTTTTAGTGAGGGGGATTTTGACATTCTGTATTTGAAAATATTATTTTTAGAAAGTAGGTATTTTCTTGCCTAACCATCCAGTGTGCTAGGTTTGTGTATTGCATGTCTGGCTTTTGGATGACAAGGGCTGGAGAGGGGCAGCGGCTCCAGAAGTCTGATGAGTCAGGGCTGGGCTTAATAGACCTGGGCTGCATTTAGAGTAGGGGGAGGAGATTTCCTTTCACCTGAATGGGCCTGGTCTGCCTTCAACAATGCTGTCTCCACCTCCTGCCAGGAAGCTGCACCAGTGAGGACAGAACTGGTTTTGGCTGGGTACAGACACTCTCTGCCTTCAGAGAACAAAGGATTTTTGTGTATAAAAATAGGGGCCCAGACCCCAGACTTTTAGATCACTTCTGGGAAATCATGAGGAACCTTTGCCAAGGAGAAGAGCCGGAGAAGCTGAGGAGGAATACTGGCCCTGTGCTGTTTGCTGTCTGGAGTTGGCCTGCAGTGGCTACTTGCTGCCAAGGAAAGGAGAAAGGACTCTGCTGCTTGCTTTGTCCCCCCTGCTAGAAGAGAAGATCTCCAAGGGCTTGAACTGAGCTTGCCCCCTGTTCTAGAGGTCTCAGGAACAGCAAAGACCTCACCGTGTCTGTGGGCACCGTCTCTGATCGTAGCCGCAGAAGAAAAGGGTAACCGACTCTGTCATCGAGTCCATCTGAGTCCATGTCCTGAAAGCACCGCCGAGAGCAGCGCATCGCAACGCAACTCTGGTCTCACCGACTCAGTCAACGAGCCGCTGCTTGCACCGCGTCCTGTGGGCACCGCACTCCGCAACGCTTCGCTACATGCTGCAAGGACGTCACTGACTCCGTCGCTGCCCGACCCGAAGATAGCCGAACATCAACCAACTCCGTCGCCACACCGTGACCTGCCAGCACTGCAGCAAGCACCGTCTCACCCTTCTCACCGACTCCGTCAACGAGCCGCTGCCTGCACCGAATCGTGAGGACATCATCCACTGCAATGCTCTGCTTCACAACGCGACCGCGACGTTTGCCCCGACCGACTTGCACCGACGTGTTGGTCGCAACAAGAAAGGTACTGTGTCCGAGTCTGTCGACGCTATAGCTGGCCCGTATTGACGTGGTCGGCTGGAATTGTTAGACTCTGTCGTATTCAGTATCGCGGTAGCCCCAGGAGAAGCTACCGAGTTGGAAGAACTGTGCTTTTTTGATTTTCCTGCAATTTAAAGGTTATTTTGCACAAGTACTATTTTTCAAGAGTATTGTATGTTGGATTTTTATCGTATTTGGTCTTGTTGGTTTAGATAAAGATTTACTATTTTTCTAAACTGGTGTGGTGTCCATTTGTAGTGTTTTCACTGTATTACTGTATGTGTTCGCAAATGCTTAACACACTGCCTCTGAGATAAGCCTGTCTGCTCGTGCCAAGCTACCAAGGGGGTGAGCAGTGGTTATTTTAGGAGTGTATCCCCCTTACCCTAACTAGAAGCAAGGGTCCCTATTTGGACAAAGGTACCTACCTCTGCCAACTAGAGACCCCCATTTCTAACAGTGAGGAATCTGGGATTCGAAGTATGTTCAGTAACTCACTGGTGGATACTCAATTTAACTGCAGATTCCTCACTGGCCTCCCACCTCCTCGTTCTTTGACGCGATCTCCTTTTACCATTTTAACAATCTAAACAGGCCTCAAATTAGAGATCTGCACTACCCACAATTGTTTATGCTCCGTGTCAATGGAGCAGAAAGACTAAAGCAGGAAACTGACGTCAACGTACAGAGGTGACACTTACATGCAGCTTCTGTCTATCACTTCTGGTGCTCAGTGAGGCAAATGCAAAGGCGCACTGTGCCACCTACTGGTGTGCAGGAGCATTGCTGAGCAAACTTCCTGAGCCAGTCTGGCGCTTGGGGAATATTCTAAAAGATGAGAAATCTGTGGTGAGAGTATCTGCCAGAAAGAGCATTTTTAAAGGTAAGTAGCTTGTTCACTTGCATCCCAAGTGTAACATCTGCAATTGAAAAGTTATGTCATGTTAAAATCACTTGTAGAAAAAAAACTCATTTACTGCAGTTTCTAGGTGCTGTGGGAAGACAACATAACATTTAGAAAATACACCTGAAGACCAGGGAAGGAGGGGCTTAGAGCATGTGTAGCTTTATCTTAAGCGCTTTCTAAAAGTTAGCCGATCAGATTCCCCTCTTAAACGTACGGTGAAAGATTTCCAGCACTTGGTAGATGAAACAGATAAGTCTGCAATGTGCAAATGTGAGTATAGGGACACACAAATGGGCCTGATGGTAGAATGGATGGATAGTCCTGGAGTGTATCCCTGCAATGTAGAAGAAATAAAGTAAACGGACACTTGAGCAAGTCTTTAAAGATCACGCTTTTGTAAATGTGCAGCCAGGGACAGGACCACATAGTAGGAGAAAGTGTGATAGCATTTGTTCAGCCCTATAACAAGGCATGCAACAGTTGCAATTGTTTCACAAGCCTTTGTGGTGCTTAAGGTTAGATTGAACTAGTCGTCTAGCCTTGACTACATAAAGATGTTCACTACAGAATTATACAGCTTGATTTTTCTCTATAGAAAAATTATTTTAAGGCTTTTCTGTTAAAAAAGCATGTGTTAGCCACCTTTGTGGCTTGAGTTTCCCTAATAAGCTACTGTCTAAGCTCATCATCATAAAATCTTTATTCAGTTGATAGCAACCATAAAAGAGTACAAAAAAACCACATACTTAAATAACACATGTGCATAAAGTACAAATGTTAAAAAAACAGATAGCAATAAAAACAAGTAAAACACACCCCATATGCAACAATACAATGATCAGTCAAATCTCGCTCGCCTGGACATCAGTGCTGCTCACAAGGCACAGCAAATAAAACATGCTAATTGGGGAGCATCTGCAGGTACACCAGGACGGGGCGTACTTGGGTGAAGTTCAGGGGTTTCAACAGTGGGACTATAAACTGCTTTCGGGGCCTACTAAAATAATTGCAGAACAGTACAAAGTGTAGAGTGTTCTGCAGGAACCTATTGTCACAACTGCAGAGCAACATAAGACCTAGTTGAACCCATCCGCTAGGTGAGGCCTGGAGATGGTGTAACAAATTAAATCTAAACCTGGCCAATAGAATCTGTCTCGCATGTTGGGATCCTGCACTAGATAATGCTCCATACCCTGAACAGTCTTTAAAAGCATGTGTCCCCTCACCGAGGGTTTCATCAGTTCAACCTGTTCCCTTGTTAGCAAGGCCAGCTCGAGGAACAGCACCTTTACTTTTTAGGTCGAGCCTAGCGCAGCGCGCATTCGCTGCTCTAGGAGAGGGCCTCTTGGAATCACTCCAGACTTTCTGAAAGGCTCGTGCGTGTGGTTGTCACATTCTATTGGCCTTTGCGTGTGGCTTTCAAAAATGAAAGCACGCAATTGGCCAAAGGCGGGTGCATGTCCCACCTTTTCTGAAAATGTTTACTCCCACGGCCTCCACCTTGCGGGAGCGAGCAGCGGCGCGCAATGTGCCATCTGTTGTGGATCATGTTTCTAATTAGCTCGGTCGCTTTCACTTTCGCGGCCGCGCTTGCTGCATTTGTCACCCGCTACTTCATTCCAGGCAGCATATGCGCTGTAAATTGTATTTTTGTTTCTTTAATTTCAGGTCATGCATCTGAAATGAGGCTTGATTCTTTCGTTTTCTCCCTTTGTTTGCACACCGGGCACTTTAAATAAATAGTGCGGCACAGGGGCCCATCCCTCTTTTATTTCCATAGTTTCCCCGTAAATCCCCTGCCAGCACTAAAATGAGAGCGACAACAGCTGAAATGATTGCATAGGTCCCCGGTGCGAGGGTCTGAGCGCCCGCGTGTGTTTGTGCACCACTACAGCTTGCGCATTTCAAAGAAAGTAGTGTTTGTGTTACCTTCCCCCTCGGGCATTACTACCACTGCTTCCACCTCCAAACTCACGCACCTATCCCTTTTACCAAGGGCCTTGCTGGGGGTGGAGGCGAGTCAGTTGGAGGATTTCCTTAAACTGCCGGGTGTGTGCGTCTCTTTGCCACCTTTTTCTTGTATGATTTTGCACATGTGTTAGGGCAGGGAAGCCCGGTGTCGCTTCGGACGAGGGTTGCTCTCTGATTCTTAAGAGCTCAATGTTATTTTGGCCCCAGCACTATTTTCGATTTTGCCTTTAAGAAAGAAAATGAAAATTAATACATGGGCCGTCCCTCCCAATGGTTGCCATCTATCTTGTTCCTTATCTATTTGCTTGTCAGCCTATGAGCAATTGCATCAGCCAGAGAGCCCCTTTGTGGTATAAAGGTACAACAGAGGCTGCAAACAGCGAGAAATATCTGAGCCGAAATTACACTCATTAATGCACTGAATAACCTCATGCGAGGAGCTGCCACATACCAGGCGCGGCATTCTAGCGCCTTAGAAAGGCCCAAAGCCAGCGTAAGGGCGCTATCTGGGCCGGCCAAATTGGGCACTGCTTGTTAGCGCGGCCGGCAAACATAAACCGTGTTTACTAAGATCACATAAATCATGGCCGCCTGCCTGCACCTCCCCTCCCCCCCCCCCCCACCTCTCAGTGCATTTACCGGAAGGTGAAAGACACAGATGGGAGGAGGGAAGTTAGGCTGTATGTATTGCTGTATTATAGTGTAAATGCTTATAAGGTCCCAAAGGCGAGACCTATTGGCTATGCCAATGCTTGTTTAAATTCTAGGGTCAATAATGAGTGGGTGTCAGAATATATGTTCACTCTCCCTAGGGAGGCAAAGGCTTCCTTCCCATAAGCTGTCCATGGGATTTATTGCACAAAGTCAAGGGACAGACAGTCCGAGAGAATCAGCGCCAATGGTTTTAACAAGCACGGATCTCCTTCCCTCAGTCAGGGACTTCCAGTTATTCTTTGCGTCAAATAATACCCCATGGTAGGAAAAAGCTGAGACTTTTCCCAGGGTGTGGTTGACCACTTTAAAGGTCTTAGAACTAGTAGACCCCGGGCCAACAACCATGACATATGATATGGTGAATTTTACTGCAGGTCCAAACTCCTCATAAAGACAACAAACTTGTCTAGAAATTACTGTAGTCCCCTGTCCGTACGGGCCATGAGAACCGCATCATCGGCATATAACAATACCATGAGCAGTCTCTCACCTACCCTCGGACAATCTGCCTGGGCCGAAAGAAAGGCTTGCTCCACCCCATTAACATATAGGGTGAACAGAAAAGGAGCAATAATGCAGCCCTGCCGGTCACCTCTTCTGCTGGAAAAAGACTGAGTTAAAGCAGCGCCTAGTGAAAAGTGCACCAATGCAGAAGTGTCAGAGTGTAGATCAGCTAAAAGAGCCACTATGTTCGGGTCCACCCCTAATGCAAGCAGCAGAGCCCACAATTTTGTGCGGTTAACCCTATTGAATGTGAACATTAAGTCAATGAATGCCAGGTGGAGGGATTCAGGCCGGGCGACAGTGTACTTATTAATAGTTACATAGAGATTCAATTAAATAGAGATTCAAACATTGGTCAGATGTTGACCTGCCTGAAGCGATATTGGACTTTAAAAGGGATGTCATTAGCATTGGATCACGCCATCACCCTGTTAAGGATTATCCTTCCAAAGGCCTTCACTACCTCATTTCTCAATAAAATGGGGAGGTAGCACTGAGGGCTGTCCATATCCAACCTTTTTGAACACTGGCGCAATCACCACCGTCGACCACGAGGGAAATGCCCCTGCCCGCGCAGCCGTGTTAAACACCTGGGTCTTAAGGGAACCCCAAAACTCAATATCAGCCAGAAACAGAACAGATCCGGGGGGAATTCCATCAGGGCGCAACCGTGTTCAACACCTGGGTCAGAAGGGGACCCCAAAACTCATATCAGCCAGAAATAGGTCCGGGGGAATCCCATCAGGGCTCAGCCGTGTTCAACACCTAGGTCAGAAGGGGACCCCAAAACTCAGTATCAGCCAGAAACAGGTCTGGTTAACGCGCAGAAGCCCAGGGTAACTTCATCTGGTGCAAAAACCACAGTGGTACTCCTCATGCCTGCTTTTACCCTGACCTCTCCCTCTGCCTCCTCCCCAAAGTTATAGACCCCTTCAAAGTGATAAACTATCTAAGTTAATGCTTAAATTACAAACTGTTCCAGTAGTGTAGGTGATTGTCCCATGACCTGTGGCCAAAGCTCTTCTTTCCTTTCGACCTTCTCAAGTGGAATGAGGATCATGCTTCTCCATTCTGGCAGCCAAGGAGCCATGCCTTACAGATCGTGCAGGAGAGTTCCTTTAAAGACCATGGCTGGACTCAAAGGTCAGGGTGATGGGGCTGAGATCCAATAGTAGAGCTCTCTACAGCTGAGATAGGTACTCACTTATTGGATTTTTGGTGTATGTAACTGGTATTGTTTCTATGCACAAAGCAAGTTTCCACCCAGAAGTGCTTCATTTTGCTGAAAAAATGAATGGGAAGCCTGATAGTTTTTATTAAGATTTGCTAGATCTCTCCAACAATGACTGTCTTGCTCTCTAGTACACCTTGCCTGGCACATTCCATGGGAAGAATCTGCAGGGAATGAAGAGGAGAGAAGACTTTCTTGCCTTCAGCTCTGCCATAGATCATTGCTGAGAGTTGACTCTTTCTCTGCCTATACTTCTGATTCTATAATTTAACTTCTTGACTACATGAATGGTACTGCCTGTCTACTTCTGACCAACAGCCTTAAAGGGGCTCACAGTCATACCAGTAGTCTGTTTGCCCATCTAGCGATTGAAGCGTGCAGACACAGGAAGATGTTGTATACCTGAGAATATTACTGCTGACCTAATGCTACTGGAGTTTTCATGTGGCCATTAAAGCTGAGTAGTGGGCTCTCCTTGCAACTGAAGTAAATGGTCTGTACTATAGTGAATCCCAAAGAATTGAGGACATTTCCTCAAAGCTGCACTGCTACTAGAAGTTCTGCAAGAACTTTGAAATTTTTGAAAAACTTTTATTGGAGATTCAGGAGCAACTTGCCAACACTCCTTGAATAAAATCCAAACTCATTGGGCTTAACTTTGTCCACTTAGTGTTTTTGGCAAGAATGTTCAGGCTACCGCCGGACCACCTGACCAATATTTCCAATAGTAGAGTCTGTTTTTTAGACGTAGCCCGCCTTCAGGTTTAGCCCTCAGAAGATACTTTACATCCAGAAAAATGTCTAGATCCAAACTAAAAACTTTCAACTGAATCAACCACCAACTTGTATCCAGCAGCTTCGGTTTGCAAGTCTGCTGCAGAGGATATCTTGGTCCTCTTCAACCGTTTGGAGATCATTTCTTCACATTTCTTGGCATGTCCAAAAGATAGCCTTTTTCCATTGCTGTCCATTCCTGACCTGTGTGGGGAATGCCTCACAAACCTCCCTCCCTCCTCTTCTGTAAAGTGACCTTCTAGGTGTTAATAAGGTTACAAGTTAACTTTTGCCTACTGCCGCAGTTCTAATTCTATCACTGACATTCCGCGTATGTGGGTGTGGAATGCTCGTTTTTAAGCTGAGGTTGACTCACAAGGGTGGCGCCTATAACCAACTCTAAGGTAAGTAACTTGTTCTTCTTTGCCAAATCAACAACTATTCATGGAAGTTCATATTTAGGAGTCAGATTGGCCGAATTTGCCTGTCTCTTCAAATTATGCTATTAAGGCATCCTTATCACTCACTACCTTTTGTTTTGCTGCCCATGTCATGATCATTTTAAGTTAAAGCAGTTAAGCTTATAGGGGCCTCCCCTTACTTCCACCTAAAAGGAGAAAATTCTTCTTCGACTTGACAATGGTGTAGGGTAAAGCTATGAGTTATTATCTGAAAGAAACAGTTAGTTATAGATTCCTTACCTTAGAATTACCCCCAGGCGTCAGACTGGATCCGGAAAGTTTTTCGTCAGCAGTTGGCATCATGGTCGCCGGGATGACGTCGCGGTAGCTACATAGGGCACGCCGCCCTCGCGCGCTGAGGTCAGTTCTTTATTTTTCCGCGCCAGCCAGTGCAGATCCGGAGAGAGCGGTACCTCCACTCACTTTTTGACTGACTTTTTGACGACTTTTGTCGACATCGTTTTTGAGTCTTCGACTCTTGGTGCAAGTCAGGCATGCGGTTCCTGTAGCCGACTGATGTCGGTGACAGATCCGCATCGCGTGTGCCTATTCTGCCTGGAGCGCGACCACAACCCCAAGTCGTGCTCCAACTGCCGGACCATGAATCCGAAGTCTTTGCGGGAGCGGTCCCGAAAGCTTCTCGAGGTCCGGCTGTCGGCTCCGCGCCGCTCGAGGTCCCGGTCGCGTAGGAGGTCGAGGGACCAGTCGCGGAGCCACCATCATTCTTCTTCCAAGTCTTCGCACTCGGGGTCAGGTAAGTCGAAGCACAAGAAGAAGTCAAAGAAGCATCGTCGCTCTTCGACTTCTCCCTGTCCGTCGGCCAACGCAACGAGGAATGCGGGTGGTGCCCCTCCCGCGGCTCCGCGTGCGGAGCCCGAAGGGTCAACTCCGGGTTTCCCTCCCTTTCCGGGACCTGGAGCGACCCCTGCCCAGCTTCGTCAGTTTTACGAAGCGATGCACGCCATCATTTGGTAGCCCGACTCCGCCGGCGCGCCTTCCCGCGGACTCAGCTGGGGGCCCTGGGCCTTCGACGCCGGCGGCTCCGGCCTCGGCACCGCAGGGCCCCCTTGGATCCGGGCCTGGATCCGGATCGGCGCCGGTCGACCTAGTTACACCTCCACCGGCACCACGTCCTCAGCCAACGCCTGTGGTGTCCCCAGCCGGCGTCGACCCCGGCCTCCATCCCGATGTAGACTCGGAGCCGGCTGGAGCCGGAGTTAGGCTATAAACCGGACTGGAGAGAGGAACTGGGGGAAGCCAGTGGTCTGGATACCTCACCAGACCTGGCATGTTGTCTCGTCCTACCGTGGCTACGGAGGAGGGAGCGTCTTACGCAGTGGTGTTGCATAGGGCGGCCGAGGCTCTCAGCCTCGAGCTACCTACGGTGGCAGTCAGGACTAACCTCCTGACAGAGGTGGTTCAACCAGCGGCGAGCTCTTCGGAGCCCCTGCTGCCGTTTAATGAAGCCCTAACAGACATCCTTTTGGGCACCTGGTCCAGACCCAACACAGGGGCTCCTGTGGATAGGTTGATTGCCCGATGCCACCGCGCAGCCCCGGGCTACCCCACTTTCCTCTCCCAACACCCCACCCCTGAGACCTTGGTGGTCCAAGCCTCCACCTCCAAGGGCGTATTCCCTAACGCTCCACCTGATAGGGAATCCAAAAAGCTGGACCATCTTGGGAAGAAGATGTTCTCTTCCTCCAGCTTGGGACTGCGGTCAGTAAACACTGCATGTCTGTTGGGCCGTTACACCCACTCCGTGTGGATACGGTTGCGCAAGTGCTGCCTCAGTGCCCGGAGGAGGCCCGGGCCGTACTCTCTCGTGCAGTTGCCGAAGGGAGAGACGCAGCAAAGTTTACCATCCGCTGTGGGCTGGATACCGCTGACTCACTAGGCAGGACGATTTCCACGTCGGTAGCCCTTCGACGCTACGCCTAGTTGAGGTCGACTGGTTTTTCAGGGGATGTCCATTCCACCCTTATGGACATGCCCTTTGATGGCCGTCGCCTATTTGGTGACAAACCAAACAACGCGCTGGAGCGCTTTAAGGACTCTCAGCCTACGGCCAGGCCCTTGGGCCTCTCCACCACCCGCCCTGCGCAGTTTGTTTTTCGCCCCTTTCGTGGCTACGGAAGGGGTGCCCCGCCATGTCCCACCCAGAGCCACAGGCCAGTGCAAGCTGTTCAGCCCCTGCGCGGCCGTGGATGTGGGAATCACCGCCATGGTTCTGGGGGCCAGCGGGCGGGCCAGCCCACCACAGCCCCCTCTGCAGTAGCCTCCAAACCCTCTCTAGTCCGACCTTTCAGGGCCACCAATCGCCAGTGGGCGGCAGGATTCGCCATCACCTCCCCCAATGGCGCACCATCACGTCAGACAGGTGGGTTTTGCAAATAGTCCGAAGGGGCTACTCCCTCCCCTTCGAGACTACCCCTCCATCCATGCCACCTCAGTACCATCGCCTGTCGGAGGATCATCTGGCCCTTCTCCAACAGGAAGTTTTGACACTCTTGGCCAAGGGAGCCATCGAGCGAGTTCCTGTCCCAGAAGTAGGTTGTGGTTGCTATTCCCACTACTTTCTGGTGCCCAAGAAGGACAAAGGCCTGCGTCCTATCTTGGATCTCAGGAACGTCAAGTGCTTCCTCCGGAAGGAGAAGTTTAAAATGTTGACGCTAGCTCAGGTCCTGTCTGCCCTCGACCCTGGAGACTGGATGGTAGCGTTGGACTTGCAGGACTCTTATTTTCACATTCCCGTCCTGCCGGCCCACCGGCGTTACCTGCGGTTCACGGTAGGCCACGAGCACTTTCAGTTTACCGTGCTCCCCTTTGGCCCTACAAGTGCCCCTCGGGTGTTCACGAAAGTGATGGCGGTGGTCGCAGCTCATCTGCGCAGATCAGGGGTTACAGTCTTCCCCTATCTCGACGACTGGCTGTTGAAGGTGGGCTCGCCCCAGGCTCTCGTCTCCCACCTCCAGACTACGGCCGACCTCCTGCATTCGCTGGGGTTCTCCATTAACTTGCCGAAGTCGCACCTGACTCCCTCTCAGAAGCTCCTCTTTATCGGAGCAGTTCTGGACACGATGCAGTTTCGGGTCTATCCTCCCGAACAGCGAGTCCAGGATATTCGGGCTATGATTCCGATCTTTCAGCCAATATCCCGGGTTTCGGTCAGGATGACCCTCAGGCTACTGGGCCTGATGGCCTCCTGCATCCTGCTGGTGGACCATGCCAGATGGCATATGCGGGCTCTGCAGTGGGACCTGAAGTTCCAGTGGGCACAACATCAGGGGAACCTGTTCGATTGCGTCCAGATCTCGGAGGGCACTGCACACCAATTGCAGTGGTGGCTAACGAACCAGGATTGGGTCGACGGCAGATCCCTCTCCCTTCCCCAACCAGAGTTCACAGTGGTGACCGATGCATCACTTCTGGGATGGGGCGGCCACATGGGGGAGGCGGAGATCAGAGGCCTCTGGTCTCCGGCGGAGGCCGGGCTCCACATCAACCTTCTGGAGCTTCGGGCGATTCGTCTTGCACTCAAAGCATTCCTTCCCTCTGTCCGTGGAAGAGTAGTGCAGGTGTTCACGGACAACACCACAGCCATGTGGTACTGCAACAAACGAGGCGGGGTGGGGTCGTGGACCCTATGTCAGGAGGCCCTCCGCCTCTGAACATGGCTGGAACATCAGTGCATATCCCTGGTGGTTCAACACCTGGCAAGTTCCCTGAACGCCAGGGCGGACAAACTCAGCCGGAGGTGCATGATGGATCACGAATGGCGTCTTCACTCGGAGGTGGTGCAAGGTCTCTTTCAACAGTGGGGAGAGCCTCTGTTAGATCTATTCGCCACCGAAGCAAACGGGTAATGTCAGCAATTCTGCGTGTTGGAATTTCCAAGGCGGCACTGCTAGGCGACGCTTTTCGTCGCAAGTGGAGTTGCGGTCTTCTATACGCCTTTCCGCCTATACCACTTCTGCCCAGAGTGCTGAAGAAGATCAGTCGCGACCGGGCCCAAGTCATTCTTGTGGCTCCGGATTGGGCACGAAGAGTCTGGTATCCTGAGCTGCTACACATGGCCATCGATCCTCCGATCAGACTGCCTCTTCGGGAGGATCTTCTGTCGCAGCAGCAGGGGACGGTCCTCCACCCGAACCTGTCCAGCCTCCACCTCCTTGCGTGGAGATTGAGCGGCGTCAGTTGATGTCGTTTGACCTGCCTCCTGAAGTCTGTGATGTTATCTTGGGAGCCAGGCGTCCCTCCACTAAGACGGTATACGCCTGCTGATGGAACAAATTTGTGGCATGGTGCGCAGCAAAGGCTGTGGATCCCCTTTCCACCCCTCTTTCTGAGGTTCTCTTGTTCCTCCTTTCTTTGCCCAGCAGGGCTCTGCTCTGGGCACTCTTAAGGGCTACCTCTCGGCCATTTCAGCCTTACTTAGGCTTCCTGATCAGCCTTCTCTTTTCAAGTCCCCTGTTGTAAATCGCTTCCTTAAGGGCATTACTCATCTTTTTCCTCCTGTTCCCTTCTTAATGCCCCAGTGGGATTTGAACTTGGTTCTTACATATCTAATGTGCGCTCCCTTTGAGCCAATACATTACTGTCCTCTCAGGCTACTGACCTTAAAAACTGCTTTTCTGGTGGCCATCACCTCTGCGCGCAGGGTGAGTGAGCTCCAAGCGCTTTCGTCTAAGCCTCCTTTTCTGACTGTTCATCCGGACAAGGTTGTCCTTCGAACTTGTCCGTCCTTCCTTCTCAAAGTGGTTACTCCTTTCCATATTGGACAGACCATCACTTTGCCCACTTTCTTTCCGCCTCTGCATCCTTCCAAAGAAGAAGAGAGGCTCCACCGTCTGGATCCAAAACGTGCGCTTTCCTTTTACTTGGTTTGCACAAATCAATTCCAGGTGGATGACCAGTCTTTGTTGGCTACGTGGGCGCCAAAAAAGGTCGGGCCGTGTACAAACGGACCATTTCTAGATGGGTCGTTTGTGCATCAAAGCTTGTTATTCTTTGGCAAAGAAGGAACCTCCAGTGGGGTTGCACGCCCATTCCACCAGGGCGACGCCAGCTACCACTGCTTTGGGACGTGGAGTCCCCCTTAATGCAATCAGTCAGGAAGCTACGTGGGCATCGCTGCACATGTTCACAAGACACTACTGCCTGGACAGCCAAGTCCGGAGAGAAGGCTTCTTTGGCCGTTCTGTTCTCCAGGACTTTCTGGTGTGAACTTAGTTCGCAGACTCACCTGCAGGGTTGGTATTGCTGGGGTATCTATTCTAAGGTAAGGAATCTATAACTAACTGTTTCTTTCAGATGAACAAGTTACTTACCTTCGGTAACGATATATCTGTAAGAAACACAGGTTAGTTATAGATTCCTTACCGCCCCACCCATCTTCCCCATTCTGCGAACTGACTTCTAGGGTTAAGGTCTTCCTTTCAGGGCCCTAGTTTTGTGCACCAGTGGTCAGTGTCTTGCATGGCTCTGCGCTTCTGGCGTGGAAAGTCGTGTACAGAATTGACGTCAGCGCGCGATGGCGGCATCTATGTAGCTACCGCGACGTCATCCCGGCGACCACGACACCAACGACGGACGCGGAGTCGACCGACGCCACCTTCCGACGCGCAGTGGTCCTGCTGACTAAAAACTTTCCGGATCCAGTCTGATGCCTGGGGGTAATTCTAAGGTAAGGAATCTATAACTAACCTATGTTTCTTACAGATATATCATTACCGAAGGTAAGTAACTTGTTCTTCATGCGCATGAACTCTGGTCCCCAGATGCCTGCCTTTTCGACATCCACAGCCCTATATATAGCCCTAAGCGCATTCTTGCTCTAAATGCAAGACAAGTTTTGTTCCTCATTTCAATGCAACTATCTTGTCTATCAACAAGCAGGAGTGTGCACCCATCTACACCAGCACTGTTGTCTGACAGTGTGCATGGAACGTGAAATAATCTCAGAGCACATGTCTGTCCTTACGGCAAGTCTTCCAACACCAGTATTCTCTGTAGGCTGACTGATACTCAGAACAAGTGCTATTTGAACAAATTCTATATCATCCTGTAGCTCAGGCATTCACCATTACAGTCATTGAATCTGTTTGCGTGCTGACACAATTGTAATAGTAACGTCAGAGTAAAATTAGTCACATGAGTGGGTCCATTCGAATAAATGCAAATGTAAACATCTTGAAACAAATTTGCTAGAGTTGAGGTTAGCATATTTTCTTATGAATGTCAGTTTTGGTTGATGGGTTTCTACTTGGGTGAGGGAGTTCTCAGGAAAAATATAATTCCAACCTTGTCCCACCACAAATGTAGAGCTGCCGTTTTGGTGTTTATTTGGGGCGGGGGAGTGGGTTGGGTTATTTCGTTTTCTATTGACATGATCCTCAAAGATTAGGATTAAATAGAGGGTGTGGCGCGGCAAGAGGAGTGAATCAGAAGAAGTCAAGTTAGGGTTTCCACAGCACATAACTCAATAGCAATTTTCTGTGAATTCTGAAACTTTTTAGTGTATATCAAGCAAACTTCTTTAAGATGATTGATGGGCCAACTCCACTCAAGTTGCCATTAATAATATCTAAAGATAAGGGCCTCTTATATAACCAGGAACCTGCAAAAAATTGTGAGATGTACTGTCCACCAACCTTCTTCATCCCCCTCCTCAATTAGAGGCCGTGATTGCGACTCTCCTGACAGAACTAGTGTCAGCACGCCAATAGTCAGCAGGCATGGTTTCAAATGGCTTGTTCTGCATGGTCCTTCTGAAAAGGGAAAGAATAATCAATGTCCACCAGCTACTGATTGAGAAACTCCCAGCATAGGTTAATGGTTTTACTTTTGCCAAAAACAAATACCTGCTTTGCTGGATTTATCTTGGGAAAAGAAATAAAATGGAAACTGGTTCACTGGGGCATCGTGTGCCGGCAGCAATAATTGCTTTTGCCAAAGCCACACCCAAGTTTTCAGCAGAAGTAGTTTTGGCAAAAAAGGACTTAAGCACCAATGGCAAATTAAACATTTGTAAGGAAGTTACACCTGAGGTGGCAGTTAGGACCCAGCCATCCACATCTTAAGTAAAGCCCTAAAGTTGCCCTTCCTGCTATAAAGCAGCAAGGTATGGCAGACTATGGCTGAAGAGGTGGGATAGGGTCTAGATAGCCTGAGAAGGCCACATGTTGGGCAGGTAGTAGCTGGTTGGTGGATTTTTGGAGAAATCAAAATAAAATGTTTGGAGCTGTTAAGTTGAGCAGAGGCAGATGCAATAGTGAGGAGAACTTGGTGCATAGAGTCCGACTGAAAAGAGAGAAATAGAGTTGAAGAGTGAAGTATGCAGCATTGTGTGGATAAATAGGAGCTATAAGTGGAACACATAGAAGAATAGCTCATACACATTTGGCCTCATTATTTTGTAGCTTGGCAGAATTTTCTGTCATCATGCAGGAAGAAAGAACTATTCCCGTAGGCTGGGAAAGTAATAGGCATAAGGCTAGGAGTCAAGGTGTTAAGTAACAGGCACATAACATATTGCTATTCTTAGTCCAAAAATGCCTATACTCTATCTGAAAGAGACACGTTAGTGACAGATTCCATACCTTAGAATATCCCCAGGCGTCAGGCTGGATCCGGAAAGTTTTGCGTAGCAGTACCCTTGCGCGTCGGTAGGCGGCGTCGTGCGGCTCCGCGTCCGTCGTCGGCGTCGTGATCGCCGGGATGACGTCGCGGGCAGTACTTAGGCGCCGCCCCTGCGCGCTGACGTCAGTTCTTCTTTTTCCGCGCCAGCAAGCGCAGATCCGGGAAGAGCAGTGCCCTGGTTATTTTTTGACCATACTTTTTTGTGAATTTTTTCACTGTTTTTTCCTTTCAAGGTGTCGTAGGGATGCCCGGCTTCAAGCGATGCGGCGCCTGTGCGCGGACGATGTCCGACCCGCATTGGGAGTGTCTCTTCTGCCGAGGCCACGACACGGAGTCTTGTCCCGAATGCCAGGCCCTCAACCCGAAAGCTTTGCGAGAGCGGTCTCGAAAGCTCCTCGAGGCCCGGCATTCGGCTCCACGGAGGCCCCGGTCGCGTGAGAGGTCCAGGGGTCGCTCGCGGAGTGCACACCGGTCGTCGGCGTCGAAGTCTTCTTCGTCCGGTAAGTCAAAGCACAAGAAGTCCAAGAAGCATCATCGCTCTGGGACTTCGCCTCGCCGATCGCGCGACTCGGCTGAGGCCCCTCCCGGCACCGTCCCCGCGGCCCCGGACTTGCCTGTGGAGTCGCCCCGCCATACCCGCCCTTCCCGGGTTCGGGGGCGGATCCGGCCAAGGTACAGGAATTCCTGTCGGCCATGGCCCGCCTCTTCGGGCCTTCAGGCCCCTCCGGTGCGCCTTCGGGCCCCGCGGGCCCTGATGGGGTTGCTCCGGTGTCGCCGACGGCTCCGGCCCCGCCCGTGCCTCCAGCCTCGATCCCGGCTCGGCTTCGGCCCCGGCCTCGATCCCGGCTCCACAACCCCCATCGACGCCGGTCGACCTCACGACACCTCCGCCGGCGCCGATGTCTCCGGTGCCGTTCTCGGCGCCGCCCTGGGCTCCGGGCGGCGTCGTCCCCAGTTCCTTCCGGCTCCGGACATGGACCCGGAGCGACGTCGCTCGACGCCGGCTCCGGCGCCGATGGGACCTTGGGTCCCAACTGTCCCTCCTCCTCCTTATTTTGAACCAGAGGAGGACCAGTTGGACTGGGAGGGGTCTGATGACCCTCTGACGCGACACTGTCAGTATGATGAGGACTGGACAGAGAGTCTAGGGAGGCCAGTGGTCTGGATACTTCCCCTGACACTGGCATGTTGTCTCCTCCCGTGGCTACGGAGGAGGGAGCCAATTTTGGTACGGTGTTGCGTAGGGCAGCTGGGGCCTTACGTCTCCAACTCCCTACTTTGACGGTCAAGCCTAACATCTTGACAGAGGTGCTTCAGCCGGCAGCCTCCTCTGCGGAGACTGTGCTGCCGTTTAACGACGCCCTCACTGACGTTCTTTTGGGCGCCTGGTCCAAGCCCAACACAGGGGCTCCTGTGGATCGGAACGTGTCACGACGCCATCGCCCAGCTCCGGGCGACCCCCTGTTTCTCTCTGTCCACCCCACTCCTGAGAGCTTGGTTGTCCAAGCCTCCGCTTCCCAAACCGCCTTCCCTACCGCTCCTCCGGATAGGGAATCCAAACGCCTGGATCAGTTTGGGAAGAAAGGTTTTTCTTCCTCCAGTGCTGGCTTGCGGTCCGTTAACACCGCTTGTCTTTTGGGCCGATATACCCACTCCCTGTGGGATTCGGTGGCGGATGTTTTGCCCCAGTGTCCTGAGGAGGTCCAGGCACTGCTTTCCCGCGCCATTGCGGAAGGAAGGGATGCGGCCAAATACACTATCCGTTGTGGCCTTGACACCGCCGACTCGCTGGGCAGGTCTATTGCAACGACGGTGGCGCTCCGACGCCACGCCTGGCTGAGAACCACTGGTTTTTCAGGGGATGTCCAGAATACTCTCATGGACATGCCCTTTGATGGAGTCGGTCTTTTTGGGTCCAAAGCAGACCATGCGTTGGAGCGCTTTAAGGACTCACGGGCTACTGCCAAGTCCCTGGGCCTTTCTGCTACACGCCCTCCGCTGACTTCTGCTTTTCGCCCCTATCGTGGCCACGGTAGGGGCGCCCCTTCACGTCAGCAGCCCAGCCACCGGCCCGCGCAGCAGGCGTCTTCGCGTGGCCGAGGACGTGGATTCCGCCGTGGCGGATCGGGCAACCAGCGTGCGGGTCAGGCCACCACCTCCAACCCGTCCGCGGCCTCCAAGCCCTCCTAGTCCCTCCTTTCAGGTGCACAGCACGCCAGTAGAGGGCAGGGTTCGCCATCACCTTCCCCACTGGCGTACCATCACCTCGGACAGGTGGGTCTTGGACATTGTCCGAAGGGGCTACTCCCTCCCCTTCGAGACCACCCCCCAGCCATGCCACCTCAATTCCACCGCATGTCAGGGGATCACTTGGTGCTTCTACAGAAGGAAGTCACGGCCCTCTTGACCAAGAGGGCCATCGAGCGTGTTCCGACCCCAGAAGTAGGGCGTGGTTGCTACTCCCACTACTTTCTGGTGCCCAAAAAGGACAAGGAGGACATGCGTCCTATCTTGGACCTCCGGAACGTCAATCGCTTCCTCCGGAAGGAAGAAGTTCAAGATGCTCACCCTAGCTCAGGTCTTGACTGACCTCGACCCTGGAGACTGGTTGGTAGCGTTGGACTTGCAGGACGCATATTTCCACATCCCCGTCATGCCGGTCCACCGGCGTTACCTTCGGTTCACGGTAGGCCCCGAGCATTTTCAGTTCACCGTGCTCCCCTTTGGCCTTACCAGTGCCCCTCGGGTGTTCACGAAAGTGATGGCGGTGGTCGCAGCTCATCTGCGCCGGGCAGGGGTTTCAGTCTTCCCCTACCTCGACGACTGGCTGCTGAAGGCGGGCTCGTCCCAGGCAGTCGTCTCCCACCTCCAGACTACGGCCGAACTCCTGCACTCGCTGGGGTTCTCCATCAATGTGCCGAAGTCGCATCTGATTCCTTCTCCACAGCTCCTTTTCATCGGAGCGGTTCTGGACACGACGCAGTTTCGGGCCTGTCCTCCCGAACGGCGGGTCCGGGATATTCAGGCTATGATTCCGATCTTTCAGCCTTTATCCTGGGTTTCGGTACGGATGACCCTGAGGCTGCTGGGCCTCATGGCCTCCTGCATCCTGCTGGTCAATCATGCCAGATGGCATATGCGGGCTCTGCAGTGGGACCTGAAGTTCCAGTGGGCGCAGCACCAGGGCAACCTGTCCGATCACGTCCAGATCTCGGAGGGGACTGCAAGACAGTTGCAGTGGTGGCTCTCGAACCGGCAATGGGTCATGGGCAGATCCCTCTCCCTTCCCCAGCCAGAGCACACAGTTGTGACGGACGCGTCCCTTCTGGGATGGGGCGGTCACATGGGAGAGGCGGAGATCAGAGGCCTCTGGTCTCCGGCGGAGTCCCGGCTCCATATCAACATTCTGGAGCTCCGGGCGATCCGACTTGCACTCAAGGCATTCCTTCCCTCTGTCAAAGGGAAGGTAGTGCAGGTGTTCACAGACAACACCACCGCCATGTGGTACTGCAACAAACAGGGCGGGGTGGGGTCTTGGACCCTTTGTCCAGGAGGCTCTGCGCCTCTGGACATGGCTGGAACATCAGGGCATGTTCCTGATGGTTCAACACCTGGCAGGTTCCCTGAACGCCAGGGCGGACGAACTCAGCCGCAGGTGCATGATGGATCACGAATGGCGTCTTCACTCGGAAGTGGCGCAAGGACTCTTTCTACAATGGGGAGAGCCTTGGTTAGATCTATTCGCCACCGAAGAGAACGCGCAATGTCATCAGTTCTGCGCGTTGGAATTTCCAAGGCGGCACTCGCTCGGAGACGCTTTTCGTCACGAGTGGAGTTGCGGTCTGTTGTACGCCTTTCCGCCTATACCACTTCTACCCAGAGTGTTGAAGAAGATTCGGCACGACCGGGCCCAAGTCATTCTTGTGGCACCGGACTGGGCTCGAAGAGTTTGGTATCCCGAGCTACTCAATATGAGCGTAGATCCCCCGATCCGTCTGCCTCTTCGGGAGGATCTTCTGTCGCAGCAGCAGGGGACGGTCCTCCACCCGAACCTGTCCAGTCTACACCTGCTTGCGTGGAGATTGAGCGGCGGCAGTTGATTCCTTTCGACTTGCCTCCCGAAGTTTGTGATGTGATTCTGGCAGCCAGGCGTCCCTCCACTAAGGTGGTATACGCCTGCAGGTGGAACAAGTTTGTGGCATGGTGCACAGCAAAGGCTGTGAATCCCCTCTCTGCCCCTCTTTCTGAGGTCCTTCTGTTCCTTCTTTCTCTGGCCCAACAGGGTTCTGCCCTGGGTACCATCAAGGGTTATCTTTGTGCTATCTCGGCCTTCCTCAGGCTTCCTGATCAGCCCTCCCTTTTCAAGTCCCCTGTTGTTAACAGGTTCTTAAGAAGGCATTACTCACCTCTTCCCTCCTGTTCCGTTTGTGATGCCTCAGTGGGACTTGAACTTGGTTCTTACCTTTTTAATGTGCGCTCCCTTTGAGCCTCTACATAACTGTCCTCTTCGTCTTCTGACTCTGAAGACAGCCTTTCTGGTGGCCATCACCTCCGCTCGGCGGGTGAGTGAGCTCCAGGCTCTATCTTGCAAACCTCCCTTTCTGTCTGTTCATCCGGACAAGGTTGTTCTTCGGACGCGTCCGTCCTTCTTGCCAAAGGTGGTTACTGCTTTCCATATTGGGCAGACCATCACTTTGCCCACCTTCTTTCCGCCTCCGCATCCTTCCAGAGAGGAAGAGAGGCTCCACCGTCTGGACCCAAAACGTGCGCTCTCCTTCTATATTGACCGCACAAAACACTTCCGGGTGGATGACCAGCTCTTTGTTGGCTACGTGGGCGCCAAAAAGGTCGGGCGGTGCACAAGAGGACCATCTCCCGCTGGGTTACCTTGTGCATCAAGACCTGCTATTCTTTGGCTAAGAAGGAGCCTCCTGTTGGGCTGCGGGCCCATTCCACCAGGGCAACGGCTGCTACCACGGCTTTGGGCCGCGGTGTTCCGCTGCCGGTTATTTGTCAGGCAGCTACGTGGGCCTCGCTGCACACGTTTACAAAGCATTACTGCCTTGACAGTCAGGTCCGGAGGGACGGCTTCTTTGGCCGTTCTGTCCTCCAGGACTTCCTTGTCTGATCTTTGTTCGCAGACCCACCACCGGGGTTGGTATTGCTGGGGTATCTATTCTAAGGTAAGGAATCTGTCACTAACGTGTCTCTTTCAGATGCACAAGTTACTAACTTGTGTAACGATATATCTGTAAGAGACAGTAGTTAGTGACAGATTCCTACCGCCCACCCATCCTCCCAGTTCTGCGAACTGATTTCTAGGATCTGAAAGAGACACGTTAGTGACAGATTCCTTACCTTAGAATATCCCCAGGCGTCAGGCTGGATCCGGAAAAGTTTTGCGTAGCAGTACCCTTGCGCGTCGGTAGGCGGCGTCGTGCGGCTCCGCGTCCGTCGTCGGCGTCGTGATCGCCGGGATGACGTCGCGGGCAGTACTTAGGCGCCGCCCCTGCGCGCTGACGTCAGTTCTTCTTTTTCCGCGCCAGCAAGCGCAGATCCGGGAAGAGCAGTGCCCTGGTCAATTTTTGACCATACTTTTTGGGTGATTTTTCACTGTTTTTTCCATTTTGAAGGTGTCGTAGGGATGCCCGGCTTCAAGCGATGCGGCGCCTGTGCGCGGACGATGTCCGTCACCGACCCGCATTGGGAGTGTCTCTTCTGCCTCGGCCGAGGCCACGACACCGAGTCTTGTCCCGAATGCCAGGCCCTCAACCCGAAAGCTTTGCGAGAGCGGTCTCGAAAGCTCCTCGAGGCCCGGCATTCGGCTCCGCGGAGGCCCCGGTCGCGTGAGAGGTCCAGGGGTCGCTCGCGGAGTGCACACCGGTCGTCGGCGTCGAAGTCTTCTTCGTCCGGTAAGTCTAAGCACAAGAAGTCCAAGAAGCATCGTCGCTCTCGGACTTCGCCTCGCCGGTCTCGCGACTCGGCTGAGGCCCCTCCCGGCACCGTCCCCGCGGCCCCGGACTTGCCTGTGGAGTCGCCCCCGCCATACCCGCCCTTCCCGGGTTCGGGGGCGGATCCGGCCAAGGTACAGGAGTTCCTGTCGGCCATGGCCCGCCTCTTCGGGCCTTCAGGCCCCTCCGGTGCGCCTTCGGGCCCCGCGGGCCCTGATGGGGTTGCTCCGGCGTCGCCGGCGGCTCCGGCCCGGCGTCGCCCGTGCCTCCAGCCTCGATCCCGGCTCCGGCTTCGGCCCCGGCCTCGGTCCCGGCTCCGCAACCCCCATCGACGCCGGTCGACCTCACGACACCTCCGCCGGCGCCGATGTCTCCGGTGCCGTTCTCGACGCCGCCCTGGGCTCCGGGCGGCGTCGTCCCCAGTTCCTTCCGGCTCCGGACATGGACCCGGAGCGACGTCGCTCGACGCCGGCTCCGGCGCCGATGGGACCTTGGGTCCCACATGTCCCTCCTCCTCCTTATTTTGAACCAGAGGAGGACCAGGAGGACTGGGAGGGGTCTGATGACCCTCTGACGCGCAACTGTCAGTATGGTGAGGACTGGACAGAGAGTCTAGGGAGGCCAGTGGTCTGGATACTTCTCCTGACACTGGCATGCTGTCTCCTCCCGTGGCTACGGAGGAGGGGGCCAATTTTGGTACGGTGTTGCGTAGGGCTGCTGGGGCCTTACGTCTCCAGCTCCCTACTTTGACGGTCAAGCCTAACATCTTGACAGAGGTGCTTCAGCCGGCAGCCTCCTCTGCGGAGACTGTGCTGCCGTTTAACGACGCCCTCACTGACGTTCTTTTGGGCGCCTGGTCCAAGCCCAACACAGGGGCTCCTGTGGATCGGAACGTGTCACGACGCCATCGCCCTGCTCCGGGCGACCCCCTGTTTCTTTCTGTCCACCCCACTCCTGAGAGCTTGGTTGTCCAAGCCTCCGCTTCCCAAACCGCCTTCCCTACCGCTCCTCCGGATAGGGAATCCAAACGCCTGGATCAGTTTGGGAAGAAAGGTTTTTCTTCCTCCAGTGCTGGCTTGCGGTCCGTTAACACCGCTTGTCTTTTGGGCCGATATACCCACTCCCTGTGGGATTCGGTGGCGGATGTTTTGCCCCAGTGCCCTGAGGAGGTCCAGGCACTGCTTTCCCGCGCCATTGCGGAAGGAAGGGATGCGGCCAAATACACTATCCGTTGTGGCCTTGACACCGCCGACTCGCTGGGCAGGTCGATTGCAACGACGGTGGCGCTCCGACGCCACGCCTGGCTGAGAACCACTGGTTTTCAGGGGATGTCCAGAATACTCTCATGGACATGCCCTTTGATGGAGTCGGTCTTTTTGGGTCCAAAGCAGACCATGCGCTGGAGCGCTTTAAGGACTCACGGGCTACTGCCAAGTCCCTGGGCCTTTCTGCTACACGCCCTCCGCTGACTTCTGCTTTTCGCCCCTATCGTGGCCACGGTAGGGGCGCCCCTTCACGTCAGCAGCCCAGCCACCGGCCCGCGCAGCAGGCGTCTTCGCGTGGCCGAGGACGTGGATTCCGCCGTGGCGGATCGGGCAACCAGCGTGCGGGTCAGGCCACCACCTCCAACCCGTCCGCGGCCTCCAAGCCCTCCTGGTCCCTCCTTTCAGGTGCACGGCACGCCAGTAGGGGGCAGGGTCCGCCATCACCTTCCCCACTGGCGCACCATCACCTCGGACAGGTGGGTCTTGGACATTGTCCGAAGGGGCTACTCCCTCCCCTTCGAGACCACCCCCCAGCCATGCCACCTCAATTCCACCGCATGTCAGGGGATCACTTGGTGCTTCTACGGAAGGAAGTCACGGCCCTCTTGACCAAGAGGGCCATCGAGCGTGTTCCGACCCCAGAAGTAGGGCGTGGTTGCTACTCCCACTACTTTCTGGTGCCCAAAAAGGACAAGGAGGACATGCGTCCTATCTTGGACCTCCGGAACGTCAATCGCTTCCTCCGGAAGGAGAAGTTCAAGATGCTCACCCTAGCTCAGGTCTTGACTGCCCTCGACCCTGGAGACTGGTTGGTAGCGTTGGACTTGCAGGACGCATATTTCCACATCCCTGTCCTGCCGGCCCACCGGCGTTACCTTCGGTTCACGGTAGGCCCCGAGCATTTTCAGTTCACCGTGCTCCCCTTTGGCCTTACCAGTGCCCCTCGGGTGTTCACGAAAGTGATGGCGGTGGTCGCAGCTCATCTGCGCCGGGCAGGGGTTTCAGTCTTCCCCTACCTCGACGACTGGCTGCTGAAGGCGGGCTCGTCCCAGGCAGTCGTCTCCCACCTCCAGACTACGGCCGAACTCCTGCACTCGCTGGGGTTCTCCATCAATGTGCCGAAGTCGCATCTAATTCCTTCTCCACAGCTCCTTTTCATCGGAGCAGTTCTGGACACGACGCAGTTTCGGGCCTGTCCTCCCGAACGGCGAGTCCGGGATATTCAGGCTATGATTCCGATCTTTCAGCCTTTATCCTGGGTTTCGGTACGGATGACCCTGAGGCTGCTGGGCCTCATGGCCTCCTGCATCCTGCTGGTCAATCATGCCAGATGGCATATGCGGGCTCTGCAGTGGGACCTGAAGTTCCAGTGGGCGCAGCACCAGGGCAACCTGTCCGATCACGTCCAGATCTCGGAGGGGACTGCAAGACAGTTGCAGTGGTGGCTCTCGAACCGGCAATGGGTCATGGGCAGATCCCTCTCCCTTCCCCAGCCAGAGCACACAGTTGTGACGGACGCGTCCCTTCTGGGATGGGGCGGTCACATGGGAGAGGCGGAGATCAGAGGCCTCTGGTCTCCGGCGGAGTCCCGGCTCCATATCAACATTCTGGAGCTCCGGGCGATCCGACTTGCACTCAAGGCATTCCTTCCCTCTGTCAAAGGGAAGGTAGTGCAGGTGTTCACAGACAACACCACCGCCATGTGGTACTGCAACAAACAGGGCGGGGTGGGGTCTTGGACCCTTTGTCAGGAGGCTCTGCGCCTCTGGACATGGCTGGAACATCAGGGCATGTTCCTGATGGTTCAACACCTGGCAGGTTCCCTGAACGCCAGGGCGGACGAACTCAGCCGCAGGTGCATGATGGATCACGAATGGCGTCTTCACTCGGAAGTGGCGCAAGGACTCTTTCTACAATGGGGAGAGCCTTGGTTAGATCTATTCGCCACCGAAGAAGAACGCGCAATGTCATCAGTTCTGCGCGTTGGAATTTCCAAGGCGGCACTCGCTCGGAGACGCTTTTCGTCACGAGTGGAGTTGCGGTCTGTTGTACGCCTTTCCGCCTATACCACTTCTACCCAGAGTGTTGAAGAAGATTCGGCACGACCGGGCCCAAGTCATTCTTGTGGCACCGGACTGGGCTCGAAGAGTTTGGTATCCCGAGCTACTCAATATGAGCGTAGATCCCCCGATCCGTCTGCCTCTTCGGGAGGATCTTCTGTCGCAGCAGCAGGGGACGGTCCTCCACCCGAACCTGTCCAGTCTACACCTGCTTGCGTGGAGATTGAGCGGCGGCAGTTGATTCCTTTCGACTTGCCTCCCGAAGTTTGTGATGTGATTCTGGCAGCCAGGCGTCCCTCCACTAAGGTGGTATACGCCTGCAGGTGGAACAAGTTTGTGGCATGGTGCACAGCAAAGGCTGTGAATCCCCTCTCTGCCCCTCTTTCTGAGGTCCTTCTGTTCCTTCTTTCTCTGGCCCAACAGGGTTCTGCCCTGGGTACCATCAAGGGTTATCTTTGTGCTATCTCGGCCTTCCTCAGGCTTCCTGATCAGCCCTCCTTTTCAAGTCCCCTGTTGTTAACAGGTTCTTAAAGAGGCATTACTCACCTCTTCCCTCCTGTTCCGTTTGTGATGCCTCAGTGGGACTTGAACTTGGTTCTTACCTTTTTAATGTGCGCTCCCTTTGAGCCTCTACATAACTGTCCTCTTCGTCTTCTGACTCTGAAGACAGCCTTTCTGGTGGCCATCACCTCCGCTCGGCGGGTGAGTGAGCTCCAGGCTCTATCTTGCAAACCTCCCTTTCTATCTGTTCATCCGGACAAGGTTGTTCTTCGGACGCGTCCGTCCTTCTTGCCAAAGGTGGTTACTGCTTTCCATATTGGGCAGACCATCACTTTGCCCACCTTCTTTCCGCCTCCGCATCCTTCCAGAGAGGAAGAGAGGCTCCACCGTCTGGACCCAAAACGTGCGCTCTCCTTCTATATTGACCGCACAAAACACTTCCGGGTGGATGACCAGCTCTTTGTTGGCTACGTGGGCGCCAAAAAGGTCGGGCGGTGCACAAGAGGACCATCTCCCGCTGGGTTACCTTGTGCATCAAGACCTGCTATTCTTTGGCTAAGAAGGAGCCTCCTGTTGGGCTGCGGGCCCATTCCACCAGGGCAACGGCTGCTACCACAGCTTTGGGCCGCGGTGTTCCGCTGCCGGTTATTTGTCAGGCAGCTACGTGGGCCTCGCTGCACACGTTTACAAAGCATTACTGCCTTGACAGTCAGGTCCGGAGGGACGGCTTCTTTGGCCGTTCTGTCCTCCAGGACTTCCTTGTCTGATCTTTGTTCGCAGACCCACCACCGGGGTTGGTATTGCTGGGGTATCTATTCTAAGGTAAGGAATCTGTCACTAACGTGTCTCTTTCAGATGCACAAGTTACTAACTTGTGTAACGATATATCTGTAAGAGACAGTAGTTAGTGACAGATTCCTTACCGCCCCACCCATCCTCCCAGTTCTGCGAACTGATTTCTAGGATCTGAAAGAGACACGTTAGTGACAGATTCCTTACCTTAGAATATCCCCAGGCGTCAGGCTGGATCCGGAAAGTTTTGCGTAGCAGTACCCTTGCGCGTCGGTAGGCGGCGTCGTGCGGCTCCGCGTCCGTCGTCGGCGTCGTGATCGCCGGGATGACGTCGCGGGCAGTACTTAGGCGCCGCCCCTGCGCGCTGACGTCAGTTCTTCTTTTTCCGCGCCAGCAAGCGCAGATCCGGGAAGAGCAGTGCCCTGGTCAATTTTTGACCATACTTTTTGGTGATTTTTCACTGGTTTTTCCAACTTTAAGGTGTCGTAGGGATGCCCGGCTTCAAGCGATGCGGCGCCTGTGCGCGGATGATGTCCGTCACCGACCCGCATTGGGAGTGTCTCTTCTGCCTCGGCCGAGGCCACGACACCGAGTCTTGTCCCGAATGCCAGGCCCTCAACCCGAAAGCTTTGCGAGAGCGGTCTCGAAAGCTCCTCGAGGCCCGGCATTCGGCTCCGCGGAGGCCCCGGTCGCGTGAGAGGTCCAGGGGTCGCTCGCGGAGTGCACACCGGTCGTCGGCGTCGAGCTTCTTCGTCCGGTAAGTCTAAGCACAAGAAGTCCAAGAAGCATCGTCGCTCTCGGACTTCGCCTCGCCGGTCTCGCGACTCGGCTGAGGCCCCTCCCGGCACCGTCCCCGCGGCCCCGGACTTGCCTGTGGAGTCGCCCCCGCCATACCCGCCCTTCCCGGGTTCGGGGGCGGATCCGGCCAAGGTACAGGAGTTCCTGTCGGCCATGGCCCGCCTCTTCGGGCCTTCAGGCCCCTCCGGTGCGCCTTCGGGCCCCGCGGGCCCTGATGGGGTTGCTCCGGCGTCGCCGGCGGCTCCGGCCCCGGCGTCGCCCGAGCCTCCAGCCTCGATCCCGGCTCCGGCTCGGCCCCGGCCTCGATCCCGGCTCCACAACCCCCATCGACGCCGGTCGACCTCACGACACCTCCGCCGGCGCCGATGTCTCCGGTGCCGTTCTCGACGCCGCCCTGGGCTCCGGGCGGCGTCGTCCCCAGTTCCTTCCGGCTCCGGACATGGACCCGGAGCGACGTCGCTCGACGCCGGCTCCGGCGCCGATGGGACCTTGGGTCCCAAATGTCCCTCCTCCTCCTTATTTTGAACCAGAGGAGGACCAGGAGGACTGGGAGGGGTCTGATGACCCTCTGACACGCAACTGTCAGTATGATGAGGACTGGACAGAGAGTCTAGGGAGGCCAGTGGTCTGGATACTTCTCCTGACACTGGCATGCTGTCTCCTCCCGTGGCTACGGAGGAGGGGGCCAATTTTGGTACGGTGTTGCGTAGGGCTGCTGGGGCCTTACGTCTCCAGCTCCCTACTTTGACGGTCAAGACTAACATCTTGACAGAGGTGCTTCAGCCGGCAGCCTCCTCTGCGGAGACTGTGCTGCCGTTTAACGACGCCCTCACTGACGTTCTTTTGGGCGCCTGGTCCAAGCCCAACACAGGGGCTCCTGTGGATCGGAACGTGTCACGACGCCATCGCCCTGCTCCGGGCGACCCCCTGTTTCTTTCTGTCCACCCCACTCCTGAGAGCTTGGTTGTCCAAGCCTCCGCTTCCCAAACCGCCTTCCCTACCGCTCCTCCGGATAGGGAATCCAAACGCCTGGATCAGTTTGGGAAGAAAGGTTTTTCTTCCTCCAGTGCTGGCTTGCGGTCCGTTAACACCGCTTGTCTTTTGGGCCGATATACCCACTCCCTGTGGGATTCGGTGGCGGATGTTTTGCCCCAGTGCCCTGAGGAGGTCCAGGCACTGCTTTCCCGCGCCATTGCGGAAGGAAGGGATGCGGCCAAATACACTATCCGTTGTGGCCTTGACACCGCCGACTCGCTGGGCAGGTCGATTGCAACGACGGTGGCGCTCCGACGCCACGCCTGGCTGAGAACCACTGGTTTTTCAGGGGATGTCCAGAATACTCTCATGGACATGCCCTTTGATGGAGTCGGTCTTTTTGGGTCCAAAGCAGACCATGCGCTGGAGCGCTTTAAGGACTCACGGGCTACTGCAAAGTCCCTGGGCCTTTCTGCTACACGCCCTCCGCTGCCTTCTGCTTTTCGCCCCTATCGTGGCCACGGTAGGGGCGCCCCTTCACGTCAGCAGCCCAGCCACCGGCCCGCGCAGCAGGCGTCTTCGCGTGGCCGAGGACGTGGATTCCGCCGTGGCGGATCGGGCAACCAGCGTGCGGGTCAGGCCACCACCTCCAACCCGTCCGCGGCCTCCAAGCCCTCCTAGTCCCTCCTTTCAGGTGCACGGCACGCCAGTAGGGGGCAGGGTCCGCCATCACCTTCCCCACTGGCGCACCATCACCTCGGACAGGTGGGTCTTGGACATTGTCCGAAGGGGCTACTCCCTCCCCTTCGAGACCACCCCCCAGCCATGCCACCTCAATTCCACCGCATGTCAGGGGATCACTTGGTGCTTCTACGGAAGGAAGTCACGGCCCTCTTGACCAAGAGGGCCATCGAGCATGTTCCGACCCCAGAAGTAGGGCGTGGTTGCTACTCCCACTACTTTCTGGTGCCCAAAAAGGACAAGGAGGACATGCGTCCTATCTTGGACCTCCGGAACGTCAATCGCTTCCTCCGGAAGGAGAAGTTCAAGATGCTCACCCTAGCTCAGGTCTTGACTGCCCTCGACCCTGGAGACTGGTTGGTAGCGTTGGACTTGCAGGACGCGTATTTCCACATCCCCGTCCTGCCGGCCCACCGGCGTTACCTTCGGTTCACGGTAGGCCCCGAGCATTTTCAGTTCACCGTGCTCCCCTTTGGCCTTACCAGTGCCCCTCGGGTGTTCACGAAAGTGATGGCGGTGGTCGCAGCTCATCTGCGCCGGGCAGGGGTTTCAGTCTTCCCCTACCTCGACGACTGGCTGCTGAAGGCGGGCTCGTCCCAGGCAGTCGTCTCCCACCTCCAGACTACGGCCGAACTCCTGCACTCGCTGGGGTTCTCCATCAATGTGCCGAAGTCTCATCTAATTCCTTCTCCACAGCTCCTTTTCATCGGAGCAGTTCTGGACACGACGCAGTTTCGGGCCTTTCCTCCCGAACGGCGAGTCCGGGATATTCAGGCTATGATTCCGATCTTTCGGCCTTTATCCTGGGTTTCGGTACGGATGACCCTGAGGCTGCTGGGCCTCATGGCCTCCTGCATCCTGCTGGTCAATCATGCCAGATGGCATATGCGGGCTCTGCAGTGGGACCTGAAGTTCCAGTGGGCGCAGCACCAGGGCAACCTGTCCGATCACGTCCAGATCTCGGAGGGGACTGCAAAACAGTTGCAGTGGTGGCTCTCGAACCGGCAATGGGTCATGGGCAGATCCCTCTCCCTTCCCCAGCCAGAGCATACAGTTGTGACGGACGCGTCCCTTCTGGGATGGGGCGGTCACATGGGAGAGGCGGAGATCAGAGGCCTCTGGTCTCCGGCGGAGTCCCGGCTCCATATCAACCTTCTGGAGCTCCGGGCGATCCGGCTTGCACTCAAGGCATTCCTTCCCTCTGTCAAAGGGAAGGTAGTGCAGGTGTTCACAGACAACACCACCGCCATGTGGTACTGCAACAAACAGGGCGGGGTGGGGTCTTGGACCCTTTGTCCAGGAGGCTCTGCGCCTCTGGACATGGCTGGAACATCAGGGCATGTTCCTGATGGTTCAACACCTGGCAGGTTCTCTGAACGCCAGGGCGGACGAACTCAGCCGCAGGTGCATGATGGATCACGAATGGCGTCTTCACTCGGAAGTGGCGCAAGGACTCTTTCTACAGTGGGGAGAGCCTTGGTTAGATCTATTCGCCACCGAAGAGAACGCGCAATGTCATCAGTTCTGCGCGTTGGAATTTCCAAGGCGGCACTCGCTCGGCGACGCTTTTCGTCGCGAGTGGAGTTGCGGTCTGTTGTACGCCTTTCCGCCTATACCACTTCTACCCAGAGTGTTGAAGAAGATTCGGCACGACCGGGCCCAAGTCATTCTTGTGGCTCCGGACTGGGCTCGAGGAGTTTGGTATCCCGAGCTACTCAATATGAGCATAGATCCCCCGATCCGTCTGCCTCTTCGGGAGGATCTTCTGTCGCAGCAGCAGGGGACGGTCCTCCACCCGAACCTGTCCAGTCTACACCTGCTTGCGTGGAGATTGAGCGGCGGCAGTTGATTCCTTTCGACTTGCCTCCCGAAGTTTGTGATGTGATTCTGGCAGCCAGGCGTCCCTCCACTAAGGTGGTATACGCCTGCAGGTGGAACAAATTTGTGGCATGGTGCACAGCAAAGGCTGTGGATCCCCTTTCTGCCCCTCTTTCTGAGGTCCTTCTGTTCCTTCTCTCTCTGGCCCAACAGGGTTCTGCCCTGGGTACCATCAAGGGTTATCTTTGTGCTATCTCGGCCTTCCTCAGGCTCCCTGATCAGCCCTCCCTTTTCAAGTCCCCTGTTGTTAACAGGTTCTTAAAGGCATTACTCACCTCTTCCCTCCTGTTCCGTTTGTAATGCCTCAGTGGGACTTGAACTTGGTTCTTACCTTTTAATGTGCGCTCCCTTTGAGCCTCTACATAACTGTCCTCTTCGTCTTCTGACTCTGAAGACAGCCTTTCTGGTGGCCATCACCTCCGCTCGGCGGGTGAGTGAGCTCCAGGCTCTATCTTGCAAACCTCCCTTTCTGTCTGTTCATCCAGACAAGGTTGTTCTTCGGACGCGTCCGTCCTTCTTGCCAAAGGTGGTTACTGCTTTCCACATTGGGCAGACCATCACTTTGCCCACCTTCTTTCCGCCTCCGCATCCTTCCAGAGAGGAAGAGAGGCTCCACCGTCTGGACCCAAAACGTGCGCTCTCCTTCTATATTGACCGCACAAAACACTTCCGGGTGGATGACCAGCTCTTTGTTGGCTACGTGGGCGCCAAAAAGGTCGGGCGGTGCACAAGAGGACCATCTCCCGCTGGGTTACCTTGTGCATCAAGACCTGCTATTCTTTGGCTAAGAAGGAGCCTCCTGTTGGGCTGCGTGCCCATTCCACCAGGGCAACGGCTGCTACCACGGCCTTGGGCCGCGGTGTTCCGCTGCCGGTTATATGTCAGGCAGCTACGTGGGCCTCGCTGCACACGTTTACAAAGCATTACTGCCTTGACAGTCGGGTCCGGAGGGACGGCTTCTTTGGCCGTTCTGTCCTCCAGGACTTCCTTGTCTGATCTTTGTTCGCAGACCCACCACCGGGGTTGGTATTGCTGGGGTATCTATTCTAAGGTAAGGAATCTGTCACTAACGTGTCTCTTTCAGATGCACAAGTTACTAACTTGTGTAACGATATATCTGTAAGAGACAGTAGTTAGTGACAGATTCCTACCGCCCACCCATCCTCCCCGTTCTGCGAACTGATTTCTAGGGTTAAGGACATCCCTTTCAGGGCCCTAGTATTTTTCAGACACCTATGTCAGCTTCTTGCATGGCTCTGCGTTCCTGGCGCGGAAAGTCGTGTACAGAACTGACGTCAGCGCGCAGGGGCGGCGCCTAAGTACTGCCCGCGACGTCATCCCGGCGATCACGACGCCGACGACGGACGCGGAGCCGCACGGCGCCGCCTACCGGCGCGCAAGGGTACTGCTACGCAAAACTTTCCGGATCCAGCCTGACGCCTGGGGATATTCTAAGGTAAGGAATCTGTCACTAACTACTGTCTCTTACAGATATATCGTTACACAAGTTAGTAACTTGTGCGTTAAGGACATCCCTTTCAGGGCCCTAGTATTTTTCAGACACCTATGTCAGCTTCTTGCATGGCTCTGCGTTCCTGGCGCGGAAAGTCGTGTACAGAACTGACGTCAGCCGCGCAGGGGCGGCGCCTAAGTACTGCCCGCGACGTCATCCCGGCGATCACGACGCCGACGACGGACGCGGAGCCGCACGACGCCGCCTACCGACGCGCAAGGGTACTGCTACGCAAAACTTTCCGGATCCAGCCTGACGCCTGGGGATATTCTAAGGTAAGGAATCTGTCACTAACTACTGTCTCTTACAGATATATCGTTACACAAGTTAGTAACTTGTGCATCAGGTCCAATCTTACGGTTATATCGAAAGAGAAGAGGAGGGTATGGTGAACACATCTTGAAGATGGGATTCTGAAATGCAGGAAGGCCAGAGAAATGCTCTTTTGTCTCAAAATTCTCTTTGTTTAAAGTTCTGGTAGTAGGCATGTGGTGAAGCTTTTACAGGCTGCTTGTAATGTATAAAGGTTCCACCAGAGAGTGCCATTGGTATATTAAGGCTTAGCGTACTGCAGTCCCTACACTATTTAGTAACTTTCTTTTCAAGTTGCCATTTCTCTGTTGTAATATATTGATGGTACAAGTTCACTTATAAACAGGCACTGATGGATTTCATATTGTTCCAGGATGATGTACAGAGTTTGCTGAAAACACTACAGCTCAGTACAAGGCAACTTCACCACATGTGTGGGCATTCCAAGGTAAGTGGGACGGGTAAAATCTTTAGACTTATATTTTGTACTGCTTTTTTAATACTGTTGATGGATGCAGTCCCTTGCATGATGTCAGTTTCTCAAAATTCTTTACTACTACTGAACTATCTGCGTATATGTAGATACCCTGTTGTTTCCTGAGTTAGCCAGTGGTGAGACATTGGATGTAGCAGGCACTTCCCCTGATCCATTTTCTAAGTTTTACAGTATGCATGGTAGAATTTGCTTTCATGCCCCTCTTGGCTACCACCAGTTTGAATGTATTGTGTGCTTTAGAAATGGAAGCATTAATAAGACTCTAAAATGGTCCCTACTACTCTATACCCTACCCTGTATCTAAATCTCAAAAGTATCTCTTGCACCAATTTATTAATTTCTACTCTCAATTTTGCTGGGGCAAATATCTGATGTTTCATCTAAATGCATCTGATACTTTTTCTGAAAACATGTTTTTTTAATCTGTTTTTCTTATTGCTTCTCATTATCTGTTCACATAAACAGGGTTGTTCTCCATATCTTATAAGTACTTCCTGAGAAATGTACAAATGTTTGATTGACCAATATTAATATACAGGGTTTTTAGGCATCCTTTGTGCTGATGTGTATGCAGATGTTGACATCATCTCTATTGGCATGTTTTGTTTGCTGGTATAGTATTTTGTATGTGCTGAATTCTCCTGACCTATATGTGAATACATCCCACTGCTGTTTTCTATGGATGTTTTTTTCACTGTTTTCATTTGCTAATTTTAGAGCTGCCAGTGGTCTTTCACAGGTGTACTTGAAATCTGTGGTGATTTTCTGGAAAACAACTGCAGTACTACCAGCAGTCTGTCATGACTGCACTAGCCAGGATGTCCACATTGACCCTCTGAATAACTAAGTCATTTTTATTTTCTGTTCATCACATTTGACACCCATTTATTCTTATAGTGTCAGTTTTGTTTAATTTGCGGAGCTATCTCAATAAGAATACAAACATGGATTAAAATTGTTTCGGAAGTACTTGAAGGTTTTTGTTTCTACAAGGAACCATCATGGATTTTATTTTTAGTATAGGTGTCACAGCCATTCAGGTGACTGTTGGTAACTGTGCTTCCTGTTGTCTCTGCAGTCACTCATGTGGAGGACGCTTTAGGTGCCAACCTGGAGCACAAGTAGTTACACTTTAGATCTTTATAAACTTTTCAGCGTTAAAGCATCCTGGGGTGTGAAGACAATGAAAGCAAGGGTGATAGCTGAACTTAAAAGGACAGGCCATCCAATGTACGTCCACAAGGCAGACTATGGGGAGTGAATTTGGTGTTCACCGTCGCTCCATTAGGTTTGGGGAAATGCCATTTTGATACCAACTTTAAAGTGTCTTACTCTCATTGCTGTCTTTCCGGACAGTAAGATACGGAAATCTTTGTATATTTTTAGCATCTGTTTCTAATGGATACTACCTTATCTCAGATTCATCACCTTATGAGTCTCCCATGTACCAGACTAGATGCGGAAAACTCCAAGGAGTAGTACTCCAGTGTCACTCAGTGGCACCACAGACTCTAATTCTGACTGTGTACCTGGACATGACAACATTGAGTTATGTTCGGCACCGCATGGTTCATTGTTCCTGTTATTATCAGCCTGACCTGTGCACGTCCAAAGCTCCTCTTCAGCCATTACTGAACTCTACAACTTATTTTCCACGTCAGCAGGCTACGTCAAAAGTCAACCCCCCCTCCCAATGTATCAGGGTCTAAAGCTTAAATAAAATGTTACATGCAGATACCTCTCTGCGAGTCCCACTGCATCTGCATACAGGGAAGGAGTGGTCATTTAATCAACGAGGCAAACTCCTGGAAGGCGGATCCTTTGGAGCCTGGTTTGGAAGGCATGGGGGCTTATCTGAGACAAGCCTTTACAATGATATTGCAGAGCTCTGTACTTACCACGACTTTTAGCTGTATCAGTTTAAATGCTTATTATTTATGAGTATGGTACAATAGTGCAGCTGTTGTATGAGTCATGGTTTGGCATGTGCACTAAGAAAAAGCTGCCCTTTCAACGAAAACTGCTGAACATTGCCTGAATGTGCCTGTCATGAATACTACCAGGACGTGAGTCAAGGGTGAACGCTCATAGTCAGGTCACTTACAGTCTTACTGCTATTGATGTAACTTCTGTTGTCCTGCAATCTTTCTTTCCGCTGTCACTGAGTCCTGTTGTCCGAGCCTGTAGCTCTGACTTGTCACAGCCTGTTGGTCCTGCTGCTGTCATCTTATGCTGCCAGATAGCAACTGTTAATCAGTCCTTAAGCTGACTATCTGTTACACTTGATACATTCTCGGCTGTTCCGTCTGTCGGTCCTATTGCTTTTATTCCCTCATCTATGGATAAAGCGGGCAAATACCTAGCTATGTGAATGGCAGTATGCCACATAGAATACAAGATTACAGCACAACTTCAAGGATGCTTAAATAGGGATACCCTACAGCAGCTTTACTTAATGCATGTGTTGCATTCATTAGTATGTGGCCCCAGTAGCTGGTCTCTGTTCTGGTTGCGTGCAGAGGTGACACACTATGTATTTATACCTAGGCAGTTTGTGGCTCCTCCTATCTTCCTGTTCGAGAGCAACCCGATGTCTAATCAGTTGAGAAATAAAGTGAGCATGTTCAAGTGTATCCCTGGGTCTCCCTCTGGTTGTTCCCATTTGTCCAAATCTAATTCTGCTGCATTGTCTCACACAAGAGACCTTTACCATAACAGGTGCCTGTGTGTGTCTCGCTCTGTCTATATATATATATATATATATATATATATATATATATATATATATATATATATATATTTTCAATGACAAAACCAAAGATCTGAAAGAGACACGTTAGTGACAGATTCCTTACCTTAGAATATCCCCAGGCGTCAGGCTGGATCCGGAAAGTTTTTGCGTAGCAGTACCCTTGCGCGTCGGTAGGCGGCGTCGTCGGCGCCGGGATGACGTCGCGGGCAGTACTTGGACGCCGCCCCTGCGCGCTGACGTCAGTTCTTCTTTTTCCGCGCCAGTAAGCGCAGATCCGGGAAGAGCAGTGCCCTAGTCATTTTTTGCCTAAATTTTTTGGGTGATTTTTCACTGTTTTCTAACACGAGTCTCTCGACTCCGAAGGTGTCGGTAGGGATGCCCGGCTTCAAGCCCTGCGACGTCTGTGGTCGCATGATGTCGATCACAGACCCGCACTTAGAGTGTCTCTACTGCCTCGGCCGCGACCACGACACGAAGTCGTGCCCCGACTGCCGGGCCTTGCACCCGAAGGCTTTGCGAGAGCGGTCTCGAAAGCTCCTCGAGGTCCGGCAGTCGGCTCCGCGCCACACCAAGCCCCGGTCACGTGAGAGGTCGAGGGGCCGGTCGCGGAGTCCTCATCGGTCGTCGGGGTCCAAGTCTTCGCACTCCTCCGGTAAGTCGAAGCATAAAAAGTCTAAGAAGCGTCATCGCTCGACGGCTTCGCCTCGCCGGTCTCGCGACTCGGCTGAGGCTCCTATCGGCACCGTCCCCGCGGCTCCGGGAGTGCCTGTGGAGCCGCCCCCGCATTACCCGTCCTTCCCGGGTTCGGGGGCGACTCCGGCCGAGATACAGGAATTCCTGTCGGCCATGGCCCGCCTCTTCGGGCCTCAAGGTCCCCCCGGTGCGCCTTCGGGCCCCGCGGGCCCTGATGGGGTTTCCCCGGCGCCGCCGGCGACTCCGGTCCCGGCGCCGCCTGTAACACCAACCTCGGTCCCGGCCTCGATCCCGGCTCCGGTGCTGCCGCAACCCCTATCGACGCCGGTTGACCTAACTACACCTCCGCCGGCGCCGATGTCTCCGGTGCCGTCCGAGCCGCCCGGGCTCCGGGCGCGTCGTTCCCCGGTTCTCTCTGGATTCGGACACGGCGCCGGACCGGCGTCGCTCGACGCCGGCATCCGACGCCGCTGGGACCTTGGGTCCCACATGTCCCTCCTCCTCCTTATTTTGAACCTGAATTGGAGGACGGAGATAACTGGGAGGGGTCTGATGACCCTCTCACACAGCAGTGTGAGTTTGATCAGGACTGGGCTGAGGAACTTGGCGATGCCAGTGGTCTGGACACCTCCCCTGACTCTGGCATGCTGTCTCCTCCATCCGTGGCAACGGAGGAGGGAGCAAACTTTGCAACGGTGTTGCGTAGAGCAGCTGGGGCCTTAAACCTCCAGTTGCCTACAGTGGCTGTCCGGACTAACATCCTGACGGAAGTGCTTCAGCCGGCGGCTACCTCCTCGGAGCCACTGCTGCCGTTCAACGAGGCGCTTTCAGACGTTCTTTTGGGCACCTGGTCCAAGCCCACCACAGGGGCTCCTGTGGATAGCAACGTGGCCCGACGCCATCGCCCTGCTCCGGGCGACCCCCCGTTTCTCTCTCTACACCCCACCCCTGAGAGCTTGGTGGTCCAAGCCTCTGCTTCCCAAAGCGCCTTCCCTACCGCTCCCCGGATAGGGAATCCAAACGCCTGGATCAATTTGGGAAGAAGGTCTTTTCTTCCGCCAGTGCTGGCTTGCGGTCAGTCAACACCACTTGCCTCTTGGGCCGATATTCCCACTCCTTGTGGGACTCGGTGGCGCAAGTTCTGCCCCAGTGTCCTGAGGAGGTCCAGACACTGCTTTCCCGCACCATTGCGGAGGGAAGAGATGCGGCAAAGTACACCATCAGATGTGGCCTTCATACCGCCGACTCGCTAGGCAGATCGCTTGCGACGACAGTGGCGCTGCGCCGTCACGCCTGGCTGAGGACCACTGGTTTCTCGGGTGATGTCCAAAACTCTCTTATGGACATGCCCTTTGATGGAGTCGGTCTTTTTGGGACAAAGGCAGACCATGCGCTGGAGCGCTTTAAGGACTCACGGGCTACAGCCAAGTCCCTGGGCCTTTCTGCTGTGCGCCCTCAGCAACAGTCTGCTTTTCGCCCCTTTCGTGGCCACGGAAGGGGCGCCCAGTCACGTCCGCTGCCCAGCCACCGGCCCGCGCAGCAAGCGTCTTCGCGTGGCCGAGGACGTGGCTCCCGCCGTGGCGGGTCAGGCAACCAGCGTGCGGGTCAGGCCACCAACCCCGCCCCGTCCGCGGCCTCCAAGCCCTCCTAGTCCTTCCTTTCAGGTGCACAGCACGCCAGTAGGGGGCAGGGTCCGCCATCACCTTCACCACTGGCGTGCCATCACCTCGGACAGGTGGGTCTTGGACATTGTCCGAAGGGGCTACTCCCTCCCCTTCGTGACCATCCCCCAGCCATGCCACCTCAATTCCACCGCATGTCAGGGGATCACTTGGTGCTTCTTCAAAGGAAGTTGCGGCCCTCTTGGCCAAGAGGGCCATCGAGCGCGTTCCGACCCCAGAAGTAGGACGTGGTTGCTACTCCCACTACTTTCTGGTGCCCAAAATGGACAAGGAGGACATGCGTCCTATCTTGGACCTCCGGAACGTCAATCGCTTCCTCCGGAAGGAGAAGTTCAAGATGCTCACCCTAGCTCAGGTCTTGACTGCTCTCGACCCTGGAGACTGGATGGTAGCGTTGGACTTGCAGGACGCATATTTCCACATCCCCGTCCTGCCGGCCCACCGGCGTTACCTGCGGTTCACGGTAGGCCTCGAGCATTTTCAGTTCACCGTGCTCCCTTTTGGCCTTACCAGCGCCCCTCGGGTGTTCACGAAAGTGATGGCGGTGGTCGCAGCCCATCTGCGCCGGGCAGGGGTTCCAGTCTTCCCCTACCTCGACGACTGGCTGCTGAAGGCGGGCTCGTCCCAGGCAGTCGTCTCCCACCTCCATGACAACGGCCGAACTCCTGCACTCGCTGGGGTTCTCCATCAACGTGCCGAAGTCGCACCTGATTCCTTCTCCACAGCTCCTTTTCATCGGAGCAGTTCTGGACACGACGCAGTTTCGGGTTTATCCTCCCGAACGGCGAGTCCGGGATATTCAGGCTATGATTCCGATCTTTCGGCCTTTATCCTGGGTTTCGGTACGGATGACCCTGAGGCTGCTGGGCCTCATGGCCTCCTGCATCCTGCTGGTCGATCATGCCAGATGGCATATGCGGGCTCTGCAGTGGGACCTGAAGTTCCAGTGGGCGCAGCACCAGGGCAACCTGTCCGATCACGTCCAGATCTCGGAGGGGACTGCAAAACAGCTGCAGTGGTGGCTCTCGAACCGGCAATGGGTCATGGGCAGATCCCTCTCCCTTCCCCAGCCAGAGCACACAGTTGTGACGGACGCGTCCCTTCTGGGATGGGGCGGTCACATGGGAGAGGCGGAGATCAGAGGCCTCTGGTCTCCGGCGGAGTCCCGGCTCCATATCAACATTCTGGAGCTCCGGGCGATCCGACTTGCACTCAAGGCATTCCTTCCCTCTGTCAAAGGGACGGTAGTGCAGGTGTTCACAGACAACACCACCGCCATGTGGTATTGCAACAAACAGGGCGGGGTGGGGTCGTGGACCCTATGTCAGGAGGCTCTGCGCCTCTGGACATGGCTGGAACATCAGGGCATATTCCTGATGGTTCAACACCTGGCAGGTTCCCTGAACGCCAGGGCGGACGAACTCAGCCGCAGGTGCATGATGGATCACGAATGGCGTCTTCACTCGGAGGTGGCGCAAGGTCTCTTTCAGCAGTGGGGAGAGCCTTGGTTAGATCTGTTCGCCACCGAAGAGAACGCGCAATGTCAGCAGTTCTGCGCGTTGGAATTTCCAAGGCGGCACTCGCTCGGCGACGCTTTTCGTCGCGAGTGGAGTTGCGGTCTGTTGTACGCCTTTCCGCCTATACCACTTCTACCCAGAGTGTTGAAGAAGATTCGGCGCGACCGGGCCCAAGTCATTCTTGTGGCTCCGGACTGGGCTCGAAGAGTTTGGTATCCCGAGCTACTCAGTATGAGCGTCGATCCCCCGATCCGTCTGCCTCTTCGGGAGGATCTTCTGTCGCAGCAGCAGGGGACGGTCCTCCACCCGAACCTGTCCAGTCTACACCTGCTTGCGTGGAGATTGAGCGGCGGCAGTTGATTCCTTTCGACTTGCCTCCCGAAGTTTGTGATGTGATTCTGGCAGCCAGGCGTCCCTCCACTAAGGTGGTATACGCCTGCAGGTGGAACAAGTTTGTGGCATGGTGCACAGCAAAGGCTGTGAATCCCCTTTCTGCCCCTCTTTCTGAGGTTCTTCTGTTCCTTCTTTCTCTGGCCCAACAGGGTTCTGCCCTGGGTACCATCAAGGGCTATCTTTGTGCGATATCAGCCTTCCTCAGGCTTCCTGATCAGCCCTCCCTTTTCAAGTCCCCTGTGGTTAACAGGTTTCTTAAAGGCATTACACACCTCTTTCCTCCTGTTCCGTTTGTAATGCCTCAGTGGGACTTGAACTTGGTTCTTACCTTCTTAATGTGCGCTCCCTTTGAGCCTCTACATAACTGTCCTCTTCGTCTTCTTACTCTGAAGACAGCATTTCTGGTGGCCATCACCTCCGCTCGGCGGGTGAGTGAGCTCCAGGCTCTTTCATGCAAACCTCCCTTTCTGTCTGTTCATCCAGACAAGGTTGTTCTTAGGACACGTCCGTCCTTCTTGCCAAAGGTGGTTACTGCCTTCCATATTGGGCAGACCATCACTTTGCCCACCTTCTTTCCGCCTCCGCATCCTTCCAGAGAGGAAGAGAGGCTCCACCGTCTGGACCCAAAACGTGCGCTTTCCTTTTACATCAACCGCACACAACAGTTCCGGGTGGATGACCAGCTCTTTGTTGGCTACGTGGGCGCCAAAAAAGGTCGGGCGGTACACAAAAGGACCATCTCCCGCTGGGTCACCTATGTGTATCAAAGCCTGCTATTCTTTGGCTAAGAAGGAGCCTCCTGTTGGGCTGCGTGCCCATTCCACCAGGGCAACGGCTGCTACCACGGCTTTAGGCCGCGGGTGTTCCGTTACAGGATATATGTCAGGCAGCTACGTGGGCCTCGCTGCACACGTTTACCAAACATTACTGCCTTGACAGTCGGGTCCGGAGGGACGGCTTCTTTGGCCGTTCTGTCCTCCGGGACTTCCTTGTCTGAATCTTTGTTCGCAGACCCACCACCGGGGTTGGTATTGCTGGGGTATCTATTCTAAGGTAAGGAATCTGTCACTAACGTGTCTCTTTCAGATGCACAAGTTACTAACTTGTGTAACGATATATCTGTAAGAGACAGTAGTTAGTGACAGATTCCTACCGCCCCACCATCCTCCCCGTTCTGCGAACTGATTTCTAGGGTTAAGGACATCCCTTTCAGGGCCCTAGTATTTTTCAGACACCTATGTCAGCTTCTTGCATGGCTCTGCGTTCCTGGCGCGGAAAGTCGTGTACAGAACTGACGTCAGCGTGCAGGACGGCGTCTAAGTACTGCCCGCGACGTCATCCCGGCGGTCCCGACGACGGACGCAGAGCCGCACGGCGCCGCCTACCGACGCGCAAGGGTACTGCTACGCAAAAACTTTCCGGATCCAGCCTGACGCCTGGGGATATTCTAAGGTAAGGAATCTGTCACTAACTACTGTCTCTTACAGATATATCGTTACACAAGTTAGTAACTTGTGCATCTGAAAGAGACACGTTAGTGACAGATTCCTTACCTTAGAATATCCCCAGGCGTCAGGCTGGATCCGGAACGTTTTGCGTAGCAGTACCCTTGCGCGTCGGTAGGCGGCGTCGTGCGGCTCCGCGTCCGTCGTCGGCGTCGTGATCGCCGGGATGACGTCGCGGGCAGTACTTAGGCGCCGCCCCTGCGCGCTGACGTCAGTTCTTCTTTTTCCGCGCCAGTAAGCGCAGATCCGGGAAGAGCAGTGCCCTAGTCACTTTTTGACTATCTTTTTGTGAAATTTTTCACTGTTCTCTTCAACGAGTCTTCACGACTCCTAAGGTGTCGTAGGGATGCCCGGCTTTAAGCCCTGCGAGGAATGTGGTCGTATGATGTCCATCACGGACCCCCACCTCGAGTGTCTCTTCTGTCTCGGCCGAGGCCACGACACGAAGTCGTGCCCTGACTGCCGGAAACTTCATCCGAAGGCTTTGCGAGAGCGGTCTCGAAAGCTCCTTGAAGTCCGGCAGTCGGCTCCGCGCCGCAGCAAGCCCCGGTCCCGGGAGAGGTCGAGGGGCCGGACGCGGAGTCCCCGCCGTTCGTCGGAATCCAAGTCTTCGCGCTCCTCCGGTAAGTCGAAGCACAAGAAGTCTAAGCGGCGTCATCGCTCTAAGACTTCGCCTCGCCGGTCGCGCGACTCGGCTGAGGTCCCTGTCGGCACCGTCCCCGCGGCCCCGGACGTGCCTGTCGAGTTGCCCCCGCATTACCCGTCCTTCCCGGGTTCGGGGGCGACTCCGGCCGAAGTACAGAAATTCCTGTCGGCCATGGCCCGCCTCTTCGGGCCTCAAGGTCCCTCCGGTGCGCCTTCGGGCCCCGCGGGCCCAGATGGGGTTGCTCCGGCGTCGCCGTCGACTCCGGTCCCGGCGTCGCCTGTCCCACCAGCCTTCGTCCCGGCCTCGGCTCCGGCCCCGGCCTCGACTCCGGTTCCGGTGGTGCCGCAACCCCCATCGACGCCCGTTGACCTAACCACGCCTCCGCCGACGCCGATGTCCCCGGTGCCGTTTCCGACGCCGTCCGGGGCTCTGGGCGGCGTCGTTCCCCGGTTCTCCCCAGGTCCGGACATGGAGCCGGACCGGCGTCGCCCGACGCCGGTTCCGGCGCCGATGAGGCCTTGGGTCCCTTATGTCCCTCCTCCTCCATCTTTTCAACCTGAGGAGGACCAGGAGAGCTGGGAGGGGTCTGACGACCCTCTCACACAACAGTGCGAGTTTGACCCGGACTGGGTTGAGGAACTTGGGGATGCCAGTGGGCTGGATACCTCCCCCGACTCTGGCATGCTGTCTCCTCCCGTGGCAACGGAGGAGGGGGCTAATTTTGCAACGGTGTTGCGTAGAGCTGCTGGAGCCTTAAATCTCCAGTTGCCTACAGTGGCCGTCAGGACTAACCTCCTGACTGAAGTGCTTCAGCCGGCGGCCTCCTCTTCGGAGCCTGTGCTGCCGTTCAACGATGCACTCACTGACGTTCTTTTGGGTGCCTGGTCCAAACCCACCACAGGGGCTCCTGTGGATAGGAACGTGGCCCGACGCCATCGCCCGGCTCCGGGCGACCCCCTGTTTCTCTCCCAACACCCCACCCCTGAGAGCTTGGTTGTCCAAGCCTCTGCCTCCCAAACAGCCTTCCCTACCGCCCCTCCGGATAGGGAATCCAAGCGCCTGGATCACTTTGGGAAGAAGGCTTTCTCTTCCTCCAGTGCTGGCTTGCGGTCTGTTAATACCGCTTGCCTCTTGGGCCGATACACCCACTCCCTGTGGGATTCGGTGGCTGATGTTTTGCCGCAGTGTTCTGAGGAGGTCCAGACACTGCTTACCCGCGCTATTGCGGAAGGGCGTGATGCGGCTAAATATACCATCCGCTGTGGCCTTGATACCGCCGACTCGCTGGGCAGATCGCTTGCAACGACGGTGGCGCTGCGTCGCCACGCCTGGCTGAGAACCACTGGTTTTTCAGGGGATGTCCAGAATACTCTCATGGACATGCCCTTTGATGGAGTCGGTCTTTTTGGTTCGAAGGCAGACCATGCGCTGGAGCGTTTCAAGGACTCACGGGCTACTGCTAAGTCCCTGGGCCTTGCTGTTGTGCGCCCTCCGCAAACGTCTGCTTTTCGCCCCTTTCGTGGCCACGGAAGGGGCGCCCAGTCACGTCCACAGCCCGGCCAACGGCCCGCGCAGCAAGCGCCTTCGCGTGGCCGAGGACGTGGATACCGCCGTGGCGGTTCGGGCAACCAGCGTGCGGGTCAGGCCACCACCTCCAACCCGTCCGCGGCCTCCAAGCCCTCCTAGTCCCTCCTTTCAGGTGCACAGCACGCCAGTCGAGGGCAGGGTCCGCCATCACCTTCACCACTGGCGTCCCATCACCTCGGACAAGTGGGTCTTGGACATTGTCCGAAGGGGCTACTCCCTCCCCTTCGAGACCACCCCCACAGCCATGCCACCTCAATTCCACCGCATGTCAGGGGATCACTTGGTGCTTCTACAGAAGGAAGTCACGGCCCTCTTGGCCAAGAGGGCCATCGAGCATGTTCCGACCCCAGAAGTAGGGCGTGGTTGCTACTCCCACTACTTTCTGGTGCCCAAAAAGGACAAGGAGGACATGCGTCCTATCTTGGACCTCCGGAACGTCAATCGCTTCCTCCGGAAGGAGAAGTTCAAGATGCTCACCCTAGCTCAGGTCTTGACTGCCCTCGACCCCGGAGACTGGTTGGTAGCGTTGGACTTGCAGGACGCCTATTTCCACATCCCCGTCCTGCCGGCCCACCGGCGTTACCTTCGGTTCACGGTAGGCCTCGAGCATTTTCAGTTCACCGTGCTCCCCTTTGGCCTTACCAGTGCCCCTCGGGTGTTCACGAAAGTGATGGCGGTGGTCGCAGCTCATCTGCGCCGGGCAGGGGTTTCAGTCTTCCCCTACCTCGACGACTGGCTGCTGAAGGCGGGCTCGTCCCAGGCAGTTGTCTCCCACCTCCAGACTACGGCCGAACTCCTGCACTCGCTGGGGTTCTCCATCAATGTGCCAAAGTCGCATCTGATTCCTTCTCCACAGCTCCTTTTCATCGGAGCAGTTCTGGACACGACGCAGTTTCGGGCCTATCCTCCCGAACGGCGAGTCCGGGATATTCAGGCTATGATTCCGATCTTTCAGCCCTTATCCTGGGTTTCGGTACGGATGACCCTGAGGCTGCTGGGCCTCATGGCCTCCTGCATCCTGCTGGTCACTCATGCCAGATGGCATATGCGGGCTCTGCAGTGGGACCTGAAGTTCCAGTGGGCGCAGCACCAGGGCGACCTGTCCGATCACGTCCAGATCTCGGAGGGGACTGCAAAACAGTTGCAGTGGTGGCTCTCGAACCGGCAATGGGTCATGGGCAGATCCCTCTCCCTTCCCCAGCCAGAGCACACAGTTGTGACGGACGCGTCCCTTCTGGGATGGGGCGGTCACATGGGAGAGGCGGAGATCAGAGGCCTCTGGTCTCCGGCGGAGTCCCGGCTCCATATCAACCTTCTGGAGCTCCGGGCGATCCGACTTGCACTCAAGGCATTCCTTCCCTCTGTCAAAGGGAAGGTAGTGCAGGTGTTCACAGACAACACCACCGCCATGTGGTACTGCAACAAACAAGGCGGGGTGGGGTCGTGGACCCTTTGTCAGGAGGCTCTGCGCCTCTGGACATGGCTGGAACATCAGGGCATGTTCCTGGTGGTTCAACACCTGGCAGGTTCCCTGAACGCCAGGGCGGACGAACTCAGCCGCAGGTGCATGATGGATCACGAATGGCGTCTTCACTCGGAAGTGGCGCAAGGACTCTTTCTACAGTGGGGAGAGCCTTGGTTAGATCTATTCGCCACCGAAGAGAACGCGCAATGTCATCAGTTCTGCGCGTTGGAATTTCCAAGGCGGCACTCGCTCGGCGACGCTTTTCGTCACGAGTGGAGTTGCGGTCTATTGTACGCCTTTCCGCCTATACCACTTCTACCCAGAGTGTTGCAGAAGATTCGGCACGACCGGGCCCAAGTCATTCTTGTGGCTCCGGACTGGGCTCGAAGAGTTTGGTATCCCGAGCTACTCAATATGAGCGTAGATCCCCCGATCCGTCTGCCTCTTCGGGAGGATCTTCTGTCGCAGCAGCAGGGGACGGTCCTCCACCCGAACCTGTCCAGTCTACACCTGCTTGCGTGGAGATTGAGCGGCGGCAGTTGATTCCTTTCGACTTGCCTCCCGAAGTTTGTGATGTGATTCTGGCAGCCAGGCGTCCCTCCACTAAGGTGGTATACGCCTGCAGGTGGAACAAATTTGTGGCATGGTGCACAGCAAAGGCTGTGAATCCCCTTTCTGCCCCTCTTTCTGAGGTCCTTCTGTTCCTTCTCTCTTTGGCCCAACAGGGTTCTGCCCTGGGTACCATCAAGGGTTATCTTTGTGCTATCTCGGCCTTCCTCAGGCTCCCTGATCAGCCCTCCTTTTCAAGTCCCCTGTTGTTAACAGGTTCTTAAAAGGCATTACTCACCTCTTCCCTCCTGTTCCGTTTGTGATGCCTCAGTGGGACTTGAACTTGGTTCTTACCTTTTTAATGTGCGCTCCCTTTGAGCCTCTACATAACTGTCCTCTTCGTCTTCTGACTCTGAAGACAGCCTTTCTGGTGGCCATCACCTCCGCTCGGCGGGTGAGTGAGCTCCAGGCTCTATCTTGCAAACCTCCCTTTCTGTCTGTTCATCCAGACAAGGTTGTTCTTCGGACGCGTCCGTCCTTCTTGCCAAAGGTGGTTACTGCTTTCCACATTGGGCAGACCATCACTTTGCCCACCTTCTTTCCGCCTCCGCATCCTTCCAGAGAGGAAGAGAGGCTCCACCGTCTGGACCCAAAACGTGCGCTCTCTTTCTATATTGACCGCACAAAACACTTCCGGGTGGATGACCAGCTCTTTGTTGGCTACGTGGGCGCCAAAAAGGTCGGGCGGTGCACAAGAGGACCATCTCCCGCTGGGTTACCTTGTGCATCAAGACCTGCTATTCTTTGGCTAAGAAGGAACCTCCTGTTGGGCTGCGTGCCCATTCCACCAGGGCAACGGCTGCTACCACGGCCTTGGGCCGCGGTGTTCCGCTGCCGGTTATCTGTCAGGCAGCTACGTGGGCCTCGCTGCACACGTTTACAAAGCATTACTGCCTTGACAGTCAGGTCCGGAGGGACGGCTTCTTTGGCCGTTCTGTCCTCCAGGACTTCCTTGTCTGATCTTTGTTCGCAGACCCACCACCGGGGTTGGTATTGCTGGGGTATCTATTCTAAGGTAAGGAATCTGTCACTAACGTGTCTCTTTCAGATGCACAAGTTACTAACTTGTGTAACGATATATCTGTAAGAGACAGTAGTTAGTGACAGATTCCTACCGCCCCACCCATCCTCCCCGTTCTGCGAACTGATTTCTAGGGTTAAGGACATCCCTTTCAGGGCCCTAGTATTTTTCAGACACCTATGTCAGCTTCTTGCATGGCTCTGCGTTCCTGGCGCGGAAAGTCGTGTACAGAACTGACGTCAGCGCGCAGGGGCGGCGCCTAAGTACTGCCCGCGACGTCATCCCGGCGATCACGACGCCGACGACGGACGCGGAGCCGCACGACGCCGCCTACCGACGCGCAAGGGTACTGCTACGCAAAAAACTTTCCGGATCCAGCCTGACGCCTGGGGATATTCTAAGGTAAGGAATCTGTCACTAACTACTGTCTCTTACAGATATATCGTTACACAAGTTAGTAACTTGTGCTATAGTTAAGTATGGTAAGAATATCTTTTTTTACATTTAAAAAAAGCCCTTAGAAAGTCACTGTAAAAAACAAAGTGTTAAAGTGGAGAATGACTTTATTGTGTAGTTCATTAAAACCATTACAATTTTAGCATAAAATATGACAACATTCTTATTGACAAGTTGAATTGTGCAAAAAGTTGCAAGTTCGTTCGATCATCTTAAAATGAGGCGTTAAACATGATACGTCTAAAACCAAGTCAACGCTTTTATGTCCAAAATGTGGAAGTGCCCGCCGACTACAGGGATTGTAAGGAAGCTCGGATCAAATTTTGTCTTCCACTAGGCTGGTCCAGAAATTTCCCTTGCCATTATTAAAAAGTGTTAAAGTGATGTTATATTTAGGTGAAAATATCAGTTTAAATGTGACATTTTAAACAAAAAAAACAATGAATTTCACCAGTTAACTGAAGTAACTATAAATCTGAAAGAGACAATTAGTTATAGATTCCTTACCTTAGAATTACCCCCAGGCGTCAGACTGGATCCGGAAAGTTTTTCGTCAGCAGTACCCCTGCACGTCAAAAGGTGGCGTCGGTCGACTCCGCGTTCATCGTTGGTGTCGTGGTCGCCGGGATGACGTCGCGGTAGCTACTTAGACACCGCCCTCGCGCGCTGACGTCAGTTTTTTCTTTTTCCGCGCCAGCCAGCGCAGATCCGGAGAGAGCGGTACCTCCAGTCACTTTTTGACTGACTTTTTGCCGACGTCGTTTTTGAGTCTTTGACTTCTGGTGCATGTCAGGGATGCCCGGTTTCAAGGCTTGCGGTTCCTGTAGCCAGCTGATGTCGGTGACGGATCCGCACTGCGTGTGCCTGTTTTGCCTGGAGCGCGACCACGACCCCAAGTTGTGCTCCGACTGCCGGACCATGAATCCGAAGTCTTTGCAGGAACGGTCCCGAAAGCTTCTCGAGGCCCGCCAGTCGGCTCCACGCCGTTCGAGGTCCCGGTCGCGTGGGAGGTCGAGGGACCGGTCGCGGAGCCACCACCACCAGTCTTCATCAAAGTCTTCGCACTCCTCAGGTAAGTCGAAGTACAAGAAGAAGTTGAAGAAGTCGAAGAAGCATCGTCGCTCTTCGACTTCTCCCTGTCGGTCGGCCGACGCGACGAGGGATGCGGGTGGTGCCCCTCTCGCAGCTCCGCGTGCGGAACCCGAAGGGTCGACTCCGAGTTTCCCTCCCTTCCCGGGACCTGGAGCGACCCCTGCCCAGCTTCGCACCGTCTACGAAGCGATGCATGCCATCTTTGGTTAGCCCGACTCCGCCGGCGCGCCTTCGGGCCCCGCGGAGTCGACTGGGGGCCCTGGGCCTTCGACGCCGGCGGCTCCTGCCCCGGCACCGCAGGGTCCCCTTAGATCCAGGCATGGATCCGGATCGGCGCCGGTCGACCTGATTATACCTCCCCTGGCGCCGATTCCACTGGCACCACGTCCGCAGCCGACGCCGGTTGTGTCCCCAGCCGGCGTCGGCCCCCGGCCTCCACCCCGATGTGGACACGGAGCCGGACCGGCGTCGCCCGACGCCGGATCCGGCGCCGATGGGTACTTTTGTGCCCCTGTTCTATCCTGGTTCTTTTCGGCCAGATTGGCAACCAGAGGAGGGTGAAGAGGACTGGGAGGGGTCTGGAGACCCTTTGACTGACCATTTGGGTTACGAACCGGACTGGAGAGAGGAACTGGGGGAAGCCAGTGGTCTGGATACCTCACCAGACCTTGGCATGTTGTCTCCTCCTATCGTGGCTACGGAGGAGGGAGCGTCTTATGCAGTGGTGTTACGTAGGGAGGCTGAGGCTCTCAACCTCGAGCTACCTACGGTGGTGGTCGGGACTAACCTCCTGACAGAGGTGCTTCAGCCGGCAGCGAGCACTTCGAAGCCACTGCTGCCGTTCAATGAAGCCCTCACTGACATCCTTTTGGGCACCTGGTCCAGGCCCAACACAGGGGCTCCTGAGGATAGGATGATTGCCCGACGCCACCGCCCCGACCCTGGGCGACCCCACTTTCCTCTCCCAACACCCCACCCCTGAGAGCTTGGTGGTCCAAGCCTCCACATCCAAAGGCGCATTCCCTAATGCACCACCTGATAGGGAAATCCAAAAAGCTGGACCATCTTGGGAAGAAGATGTTTTCTTCCTCGGCTTGGGACTGCGGTCGGTAAACACCCCATGTCTGTTGGGCCGTTATACCCACTCTGTGGGAGATACGGTGGTGCTGGTGCTGCCCCAGTGCCCGGAGGAGGCCCGGGCCGTGCTCTCCCGTGCAGTTGCCGAGGGGAGCGATGCAGCGAAGTTTACAATAGGCTGTGGACTGGACACCGCTGACTCGCTAGGTAGGACGATTTCAACGTCGGTAGCCCTTTGACGCTACGCCTGGCTGAGGTCGACTGGCTTTTCTGGGGATGTCCAAGCTACCCTTATGGACATGCCCTTTGATGGCCGTCGCCTGTTCGGCAACAAGGCAGACAACGCACTAGAGCGCTTCAAGGACTCATGGGCTACGGCCAAGTCCTTGGGCCTCTCCACCAATCGCCCTGCGCAGTCTGCTTTTCGCCCCTTGCCCCACCACGTTCCACCCAGGGCCACAGGCTAGCGTAAGCTGTTCAGCCCCTGCGCGGCCGGGGATGTGGGAACCACCGTCGTGGGTCTGGGGGCCAGCGAGCGGGCCAGTCCAACACCGCCCCCTCTGCAGCAGCCTCCAAACCCTCCTAGTCCGACCTTCCAGGGCCACGAATCGCCAGTGGGCGGCAGGATTCGCCATCACCTCCCCCACTGGCGCACCATCACGTTGGACAGGTGGGTTTTGCAGATAGTCCAATGGGGCTACTCCCTCCCCTGCCACCTCAGTACCATCGCATGTCGGAGGATCATCTGGCCCTTCTCCAACAGGAAGTTATGGCTCTCTTGGCCAAGGGAGCCATCGAGCGAGTTCCTGCCCCAGAAGTAGGTCGTGGTTGCTATTCCCACTACACTCTGGTGCCCAAGAAGGACAAAGGCCTGCGTCCTATCTTGGATCTCAGGAATGTCAACCGCTTCCTCCGGAAAGAGAAGTTCAAAATGTTGATGCTAGCTCAGGTCCTGTCTGCCCTAGACCCTGGAGACTGGATGGTAGCATTGGACTTGCAGGACGCTTACTTTCACATCCCCGTCCTGCCGGCCCACCGGCGTTACCTGCTGTTCACGGTAGGCCACGAGCACTTTCAGTTCACCGTGCTCCCCTTTGGCCTTACCAGTGCCCCTCGGGTGTTCACGAAAGTGATGGCAGTGGTCGCAGCTCATCTGTGCAGATTAGGGGTTCCAGTCTTCCCCTGTCTCGACTACTGGCTGTTGAAGGCGGGCTCACCCCAGGCTGTCGTCTCCAACCTCCAGACTACGGCCGACCTCCTGCATTCGCTGGGGTTCTCCATCAGCATGCCGAAGTCGCACCTGACTCCCTCTCAGAAGCTCCTCTTCATCGGAGCGGTTCTGGACACGACACAGTTTCGGGTCTATCCTCCCGAACAGCGAGTCCGGGATATTCGGGCTATGATTCCGATCTTTCAGCCTGTATCCCGGGTTTCGGTCAGGATGACCCTCAGGCTACTGGGCTTGATGGCCTCCTGCATCCTGCTGGTGGACCATGCCAGATGGCATATGCGGGCTCTGCAGTGGGCCTGAAGTTTCAGTGGGCACAACATCAGGGGAACCTGTCCGATTGCGTCCAGATCTCGGAGGGCACTGCACTCCAACTGCAGTGGTGGCTAACGAACCAGGATTGGGTCAACGGCAGATCTCTCTCCCTTCCTCAACCAGAGTTCACAGTGGTGACCTTTGCATCACTTCTGGGATGGGGCGGCCACATGGGGGAGGCGGAGATCAGAGGCCTCTGGTCTCCGGCGGAGTCCGGGCTCCACATCAACCTTCTAGAGCTTTGGGCAATTCGTCTTGCACTCAAAGCATTCCTTCCCTCTGTCTGGGGAAGAGTAGTGCAGGTGTTCACGGACAACACCACTGCCATGTGGTACTGCAACAAGCAAGGCGGGGTGGGGTCGTGGACCCTATGACAAGAGGCCCTCCGCCTCTGGACATGGCTGGAACATCAGGGCATATCCCTGGTGGTTCAACACCTGGCAGGTTTGCAGAACGCCAGGGCGGACGAACTCAGCCGCAGGTGCTTGATGGATCACGAATGGCGTCTTCACTCGGAGGTGGTGCAAGGTCTCTTTCAACGGTGGGGAGAGCCTTGGTTAGATCTATTCGCCACCGAAGAGAACGCGCATTGTCAGCAATTCTGCACGTTGGAATTTCCAAGGCGGCACGCGGTCGGCGACGCTTTTCACACAAGTGGAGTTGCGGTCTTCCATACGCCTTTCCGCCTGTACCACTTCTGCCCAGAGTGCTGAAGAAGATCAAGCGCGACCGGGCCCAAGTCATTCTGGTGGCTCTGGATTGGGCACGAAAAGTCTGGTATCTTGAGCTGTTACACATGGCCATCGATCCTCCGATCCGACTGCCTCTTCGGGAGCATCTTCTGTCGCAGCAGCAGGGGACGGTCCTCCACCCGAACCTGTCCAGCCTCCACCTCCTTGCGTGGAGATTGAGCGGCAACAGTTGACAGCTTTCGACCTTCCTCCCGAAGTCTGTGATGTTATCTTGGGAGCCAGACGTCCCTCCACTAAGACGGTATACGCCTGCAGATGGAACAAATTTGTGGCATGGTGCGCAGCAAAGGCTGTGGATCCCCTTTCCACCCCTCTTTCTGAGGTTCTCTTGTTCCTCCTTTCTTTGCCCAGCAGGGCTCTGCTCTGGGCACTCTTAAGGGCTACCTCTCGGCCATTTCAGCCTTTCTTAGGCTTCCTGATCAGCCTTCTCTTTTCAAGTCCCCTGTTGTAAATCGCTTCCTTAAGGGCATTACTCATCTTTTTCCTCCTGTTCCCTTCGTAATGCCCCAGTGGGACTTGCACTTGGTTTTTACGTATCTTATGTGCGCTCCCTTTGAGCCGCTACATAACTGTCCTCTCAGGCTTCTGACTTTAAAAACTGCCTTTCTGGTGGCCATCACCTCTGCGTACAGGGTGAGTGAGCTCCAAGCTCTTTCTTCTAAACCTCCTTTTCTGGCTGTTCATCCGGACAAGGTTGTCCTCCGAACTCATCCTTCCTTCCTTCCCCAAGTGGTTACTTCTTTCCACATTGGACAGACCATCACTTTGCCCACCTTCTTTCCGCCTCCGCATCCTTCAAAAGAAGAAGAGAGGCTGCACCGTCTGGATCCAAAATGTGCGCTTTCATTTTATTTGGATCGCACAAAGCAATTCCGGGTGGATGACCAGCTCTTTGTTGGCTACGTGGGCGCCAAAAAAGTTTGGGCCGTGCACAAACGTACCATTTCTAGATGGGTCGTTTTGTGCATCAAAGCTGGTTATTCCTTGGCGAAGAAGGAGCCTCCAGTGGGGTTACGCCCATTCCACCAGGGCGACGGCAGCTGAGTCTACCCCTGGAGCCTCAACTCCCACTACCGAATACTTACAAGAAAACCGATAGCGCTATTTTCCTCCATGGGATAACATTGACTGTTTTTCTTGGAAAAGTTTCTGGGTGTGGAGTTTGAAAACCTGGGGAAATTCTTTAGAATTGTACTATTTAACCAGATTGATTTTGCTTGCCTGTTTACAGGAATTGTCCCAGAGTAGTATCCAGGTATACTTCTCTGAGTAAGAAAAGTAATCTAAAAAGTAACTTACCTGGTAATTTACTGAAAGGCCCATTCAAGTCTATGTACTGTGTTTGCGGAGTATTGCATTTCTCTGCGGCCATCCTGTGGGTCAGGGCATGGTGCATATACAATTACAATTCAAACTGTTTACAAGCTGCATTACTACTGTAAAGTGTTTGTTGCTTACCTGTGCCAGGCTTGCTTGGTTCTAGAAAATAAAATGAGTAGGGGAATATTTTCATACAAAGACAATTGGTCTGAGGTTCAGTTTTTGAGTGTGTGAATACATTTGCTGACTGAGTGTGTGCAGCAGATCCTTGGCACTGTCCTCAGGTACTGCCTTGCTGCTCGACCGCACTGCCACGAATGGAGAGTGAGGTGCTATCTAACTTTACCTCTGCCTGCCTTTGGGGTTCCACTGGACTCTGTGCCCACTGTGCATCACTTTGGTATAGTGTATACAGATCCAGCTTCCTACAGCGTCTTCCTCTTGTTAGCTGCTGCACGGCTGTTCGGCCCTTCTTCTTCTTCTCCTTGTAGTTTCTTCTTGTCTGCTTTCTTGGTTCAGGGCTGCCCCCTAAATACTGTATTTAGGGGGCGTTTTAGGGTCTCGAGGTCAGTAGCCAATCGGCTACTGACCTTAGGGTCACTACACCCTTGGTGTACTCACCCCACGTGGGGGAGTGAGCACAATCGCTAATCCTGATTGGGGAGTGCCTGCCATCTGCAAGATGGCGGGCACTGAAGAGTGGGCTTCAGCTCACCTCCCCCACCTGAGGGGTGGAGTTGGCAGAGGTGGGCACACCTTCTGGGCTGGCTAGTATTTCCCGCCTGTCTTCCCGCCGAAAAGGAGGGGAGACAGAAAGGGGCCTGCTCCTGATAGCAGGAGAGGCTGGGGGTCGCATTACAAAGGCTGCCAGGCCTTTGAAGCTCCCCTGCCACAGACGGCTCTTCCTGGCCTGGGGGAGGTGTGAACACCTCGGCCCAGGAAAGGCTTTGTTTCTGGGCTCAGGGAACGAAGGCTCCCACCCTAGGGGTCCAGAAACCTGTCTCGTGGTGGCAGGCTGGTGTGTACCAGTCCGGAAACCCACCAGAGGCTGGTCGTTTTTCAGGGGGCATCTCGAAAATGCCCTCTGTGTGCATTTTTCATTAAATCCCACACTGGCATCAGTGTGGGTTTAATGTGCTGAGAAGTTTGATACCAAACTTCTCAGTTTTCAGTGTAGCCATTATGGTGCTGTGGAGTTCGTAATGACAAGCTCCCAACCCCATATTCTCCTAATGGCAGCACTGCACTTACACTGTCTAAGAATGGACTTAGACACTGTAGGGGTACAGGGCTCATGCACCTGTACCCTCACCACTGGTATAGGGCACCCAGCTAGAGGGGTGACTGATCTATGCCAGGGCAGTAGGTTGTAGGCATGGCACCCAGGGATGTGTGCCATGTTGACTCTTCACTTTGTTCTGCACCAAAACACGCAGCCTGCAAAGGCAGTGTGTGTGTATAAAGGTACAGGGCCTCTAAGGGTGGCACAATAAGTGCTGCAGCCTTTAGAGGTCACAGTGCCCTGGGTACCTGTGGTACCATTTACCAGGGGCTGACCTGTGGCTAGAGATGCCAATTGGGTTAGTTTTGGGGAAAGAACACAGGCCCTGGGAACCTGATTGGCAGGGACCCAGGGCACATCAAGTCAAAGTGCATCAGTAGTCTGGTAAAAAGTAGCGGGGGTTACTGCAACAAAAACCCACTTTCCTACAATCGTGACTGCAGAATTTTATCCTGTAAACTGAAGACATCAACATCTCTAACCTATGGAACTTGAGCAAGAATCTTCTGGAACCTCCCACTAACATGAATAATTTGGAAGAGTTGACAGATCATTACTTCAACGCCATGTCAAATATTCTCGACTCTTCAGCCCCGAAGCAACTCAAAAGGATTCCTTGCAAACAATCCAAACCTTGGTTGAATGGTGCCCTTAATGACGAACGTCGCAAACTGAGGCTCTCTGAGAGACGTTGGAGAAATGCCCCCTCCACCTCTAGTCTCAAACAGTTAAGGAAGATGAGAAGATCTTATAACAAACTCATTCGCATTGCTAAATCAGATCATTTCAGAGATCAGCTTGACAGCGCTAAAAACCGTCCCAAGAAACTGTTTGATATTATCAAACAACAGGCTAATCCTATTCCAGCAATCAAAACCGCTGGACCCAGTGAGGTGGACTTCTCAGCGCACTTTTCTGAAAAGTCTAGGAGTATTGAGCGGGAGCTGCAACGTGCCGTGGCTAACCTGTTGTCTATGAGCTCCTTGGGTTTGACTGTACCTACGGCAGTGTGTGCTCCGCTTTACCCCACAGAGTACACACCCAAACACAATGCCTGCTGGAATACCTTCCGGCTACCGGATTTGGAGGAGCTGTCACATTCCTTGGCTTCTCTTAAACCATCCAACCATTTCAGTGATCCACTCCCCGCCAAGTTGCTCAAAGACCTCGGCGTGGCCATTCTACCTCTCTGGTCCAGGATCATCCAACAATCTCTTTCAGGGGAGGATTCCCGACTGTCTTAAAATGGGGCAAGTCACACCCATCCCCAAGAAGCCCAATGCAGACCTAACAGATCCCAATAATTTCCGACCGATCACCAACATCATGTCTTTAGCGAAACTGCTCGAGAAATGCGTTCACACACAGCTCTGCGACCATATCGAGAAATTTCAGCTCCTAGACCAACATCAGTCAGGCTTTAGATCAGGTCATAGCACAGAAACAGCTCTAACTCACATTGTTGATGACGCCTTGAGTGCTCTTGACCAAGATACGCCTTGTCTTCTAATTCTTCTGGACTTGTCCTCTGCTTTTGACACTATCAAACATGATAACTTGATTAACCTTCTTCAATATAGGATGGGGTTATCGGTCCCTGTCCTAAATTGGTTCTCCTCTTTCCTGAATAACCGAACACAAAGAGTCAAAGTCAACCAATCTTTGGCTGCCAGCACCTCGGTCTCTATTGGGGTGCCTCAAGGATCTGCACACTCGCCCACGCTCTTCAATCTATTCATGGAACCTCTAACCGCCATTCTGAACGATTCAAACATTCAGTACCACATGTACGCGGATGACACAACTGTATTTGAAGATCTCGTCTCCAGATGACATTAAAACTCTTAATGGAGCGCTTCAAAAAACTCAACAATGGCTAACACATAACCATCTGTTACTTAATTCCCTCAAAACAGAATTTCTCCTGATTACCCCCGCAACCACGAGGCCCCCACGCAAAACTGGATCAAAAAAATCTCTGCACTTAACTGCACCCCGCATATGGTGGACTCCTCTTGCTCTTTAGGTGTCACCCTGGACAAATTTCTTAACATGAAAAGTCACATCAGTGCCACCATTAAGAGTGCCAATCATCAGCTCAACACTTAGAAAAATCAAACCTTTCCTACCTTTCGAGGACATCCAGTCAGCAGTCCAATCCTTAGTTATCTCACGAGTAGAATATGGATTGGTGACCCTAGCTGGGCTTCCTAAATCTAGGTTAACTCCACTAAGAGCTACTCTGAAAGCCTCTGCCAGACTAATCACAGGCGCCAGAAAGCATGATCATATCACACCTGACTTAATCCAGTTTAACTGGCTTCCCATTGAAGCAAGGATCCGCTTCAAGATAGCCTGTCTGACACATAAAGCTGTAGTGTAGTTCCTATAGTACCCCTGCAGGACCTGCGCTTTTGGATAACATACACTGTGGGCCTGGTGGTAGACTGATTCTGTGCACCCCCACCGCGTATGCTAGCCTTGTTTGCATTAGCTAGCTCACAGTGCCACTAGAATCTCCTTTTTATCAGAGAGATTAGTTTTTGGCAACCTCAGAACACAACAACCCTGATTCCTCAGACTTGTGGAAACAATGTACTACTTTACGCCCAGTCACTCGTGCTTGCTCATTTGGTCTCAGAGAGTTACACAGAAGAAACAGTTGAGCGTGTTTACAATAAGAATTTATTGTACAGTTGTTCTTCTAGTGTAAAATATATGTGCTGCGACAACTGTTAAACAGTAGCAGAGATATATGATCAGCAGTACAGTGAATATAAAAGGATAGTACAGTTCTACCATTTTGCAATAGTCATGAACATATACATGAATATAAAATGTATTTATAATATAAAGCGCGTACTCCTATGATGCCTGTCTAGATGTACCTAAGTGTACCTAGCATGTGAGTAGGTGCGAAAGAAGCCCAGAATCCCGCTAGGATTTAGTCAAACCCCATTACCTGAATAATGAGCGTGTGGGACCTGGTCCTGGTCTCGAGTTGGACACCCCGCAAGGGATGATTAGACCACTGTCAGCTGGAGCGACTGCATGCAGGAGTCTCAACGTCTCTGGTCAGTGTGTCGGCCTGGAAATCTCGGTTCCCTCTAACTACTGATAGCAAGAGGTGCTGTATTTATACAGAAAAGTATAGAGTCCCTTTGTCTCTTGTGTTAGCCATTGTTGGGTAGGAAGATGACGTATGGGATGAACCGTTTACGTAGATATTAGGAAGGTGGTGTGGAAGGTGGTGTGTAGCCCTTGCCTGGTTCCTAATTAATTATTCATACTGGATGAGCACATCGAAGATGTTACAGGAGGCCTATTGTTCAGAAAAAACCCTCCTTCTGCACCCAAGCCGCAGACTAGATAAGGTTCAGCCCTCAGCGCCCGTTATTTTGGAGAATAGGGAACTAATGTAGGTGAAAGATTATGCCTATATTAGGGCATCTCAAACCATGCCTATATTAGGGCGTCTATATGAAACATAACAAAGCTATACACTTCAATAGCCCCGTTTACCTGGCAAGAAAACTCGAGCTCTCCGGATCCAGGCGAAACTGAAGAAGCTCCAATACCGTACTACTGAAACCACCGAAATTAAACAAAAAAAGAACTTACAATCGCACCTTCTCAGGCCTGGCTCCAAGAATTTGGAATGCCCTTCCAACGGAGATCAGAGCCAACCCCTCGACTGCTTCATTAAAAAAACAGGTCAAATGGCTACTGTTGGAAGAACTTCATCAGCAATAGCCTCTGTCATTTGCTAGACACTTGCCTCTCGTGCTTGACAATCATTTTTACTTTGTGTGTTGAAATGTATGCTTGACGCACAAGTTACTTACCTTCGGTAACGATATATCTGTAAGAAACATTAGTAGTGATAGATTCCTTACCTTAGAATATCCCCAGGCGTCAGACTGGATCCGGAAAGTTTGTCAGCAGTACCCCTGCGCGTCGGTAGGGGTGTCGTGCGGCTCCGCGGCCGTCATTGGCGTCGTGGTCGCCGAGATGGCGTCGCGGGCGCTACTTAGACGCCGCCGACGCGCGCTGACGTCAGTTCTGTACACGACTTTCCGCGCCAGGAACGCAGAGCCATGCAAGATACTGACCACTGGTGCATTGAAACTAGGGCACTGAAAGGGATGACCTTAACCCTAGAAATCAGTTCGCAGAACGGGGAGGATGGGTGGGGCGGTAAGGAATCTATCACTACTAATGTTTCTTACAGCTATATCGTTACCGAAGGTAAGTAACTTGTGCATCTGAAAGAAACACATAGTGATAGATTCCTTACCTTAGAATAGATACCCCAGCAATACCAACCCCGGTGGTGGGTCAGCGAACTAAGATCACACCAGAAAGTCATGGAGAACAGAACGGCCAAAGAAGCCGTCTCTCCGGACTTGGCTGTCCAGGCAATAATGTTTGGTAAATGTGTGCAGCGAGGCCCACGTGGCTGCCTGGCAGATGTCTTGCAGGGGGACACACGTCCCAATGCAGTAGTGGCTGCAGTAGCTCTGGTGGAATGAGCACGCAGCCCCACCGGAGGTTCTTTTTAGCCAAAGAGTAACAGGCTTTGATACACAAGACAACCCAGCGGGAGATGGTTCTCTTATGGACCGCCCGACCTTTCTTGGTGCCAACGTAGCCAACAAAAAGCTGGTCATCCACCCGGAACTGCTGTGTGCGGTTGAGATTAAAAGAAAGCGCACGTTTTGGGTCCAGACGGTGGAGCCGCTCTTCCTCTCTGGAAGGATGCGGAGGCGGAAAAAAGGTGGGCAAGGTAATAGTCTGCCCAATGTGAAAGGCCGTAACCACTTTTGGCAAAAAGGAAGGACGGGGCCTGAGCACAACCTTGTCCGGATGGACGGAAAGGAAAGGAGGCTTACAAGAAAGAGCCTGGAGCTCACTCACCCGCCTAGCGGAAGTAATGTCCACCAGGAAGGCAGTCTTTAATGTTAAAAGACGAAGAGGACAGTTGTGAAGGGGCTCAAAGGGAGCGCACATCAAGTATGTCAGAACCAGATTCAAGTCCCACTGAGGCATCACGAAAGGAATAGGAGGAAAAAGGTGTGCAATGCCTTTAAGAAACCTATTTACAACAGGGGACTTGAAAAGAGAGGGCTGATCAGGGAGCCTGAGAAAGGCCGAAATAGCAGAAAGGTAGCCCTTGATAGTGCCCAGACCAGAGCCCTGCTGGGCCAAAGAAAGAAGGAACAGGAGAACCGCAGAAAGGGGATCCACAGCCTTTGCTGTGCACCATGCCACAAATTTGTTCCACCTGCAGGCGTATACCACTTTAGTAGAGGGACGCCTGGCTGCCAGAATAACGTCACAAACTTCAGGAGGCAAGTCGAAAGGAATCAACTGCTGCCGCTCAATCTCCACGCAAAGAGGTGGAGGCTGGACAGGTTCGGGTGGAGGACCGTCCCTTGCTGCTGCGACAGAAGATCCTCCCGAAGAGGCAGTCGGATCGGCGGATCGATGCTCATACTGAGTAGCTCGGGATACCATACTCTTCGAGCCCAGTCCGGAGCCACAAGAATGACTTGGGCCCGGTCGCGCCTGATCTTCTTCAGCACTCTGGGCAGAAGTGGTATAGGCGGAAAGGCGTACAACAGACCGCAACTCCACTCGCGACGAAAAGCGTCGCCGAGTGAGTGCCGCCTTGGAAATTCCAACGCGCAGAACTGATGACATTGCGCGTTCTCTTCGGTAGCGAATAGATCTAACCAAGGCTCTCCCCACTGCTGAAAGAGACCTTGCGCCACCCCCGAGTGAAGACGCCATTCGTGATCGAGCATGCACCTGCGGCTGAGTTCGTCCGCCCTGGCGTTCAGAGAACCTGCCAGGTGTTGAACCACCAGGGACATGCCCTGATGTTCCAGCCATGTCCAGAGACGCAGAGCCTCTTGACAGAGGGTCCACGACCCCACCCCGCCTTGTTTGTTGCAGTACCACATGGCGGTGGTGTTGTCTGTGAACACCTGCACTACTCTCCCCTTGACAGAGGGAAGGAATGCCTTCAGTGCAAGCCTGATCACCCGCAGTTCCAAAAGGTTGATATGGAGCCGGGACTCCGCCGGAGAACAGAGGCCTCTGATCTCCGCCTCTCCCATGTGGCCGCCCCATCCCAGGAGGGAGGCATCCGTCACCACTGTGAACTCCGGTTGGAGAAGGGAGAGGGATCTGCCGTCGACCCAATGCTGGTTCGTGAGCCACCACTGCAATTGTTGTGCAATGCCCTCCGAGATCTGGACGTGATCGGACAGGTTTCCCTGATGCTGCGCCCACTGGAACTTCAGGTCCCACTGCAGAGCCCGCATATGCCACCTGGCATGATTGACCAGCAGGATGCAGGAGGCCATGAGGCCCAGCAGCCTCAGAGTCACTCTGACCGAAACCCGGGACAAGGGCTGAAAGATGGGAATCAGAGCCCGAATATCCCGGACTCGCCGTTCGGGAGGATAGACCCGAAACTGCGCCGTGTCCAGAACCGCTCCGATAAAGAGGAGCTTCTGGGAGGGAACCAGGTGCGACTTCGGCACATTGATGGAGAACCCCAGCAAGTGCAGGAGGTCGGCCGTAGTCTGGAGGTGGGAGACGACTGTCTGGGGCGAGCCCGCCTTCAACAACCAATCGTCGAGATAGGGGAAGACTGAGACCCCTGATCTGCGCAGATGAGCTGCGACCACCGCCATCACCTTGGTGAACACCCGAGGGGCGCTGGTAAGGCCAAAGGGGAGCACGGTAAACTGAAAGTGCTCGTGGCCTACCGTGAACCGCAGGTAACGTCGGTGGTCTGGCAGGACGGGGATGTGGAAATAGGCGTCCTGCAAGTCCAGCGCTACCATCCAGTCTTGTGGGTCGAGAGCAGACAAGACCTGAGCTAGAGTGAGCATCTTGAACTTCTCTTTGCGGAGGAAGCGATTGACGTTCCGGAGGTCTAAGATAGGACGCAGGCCTTTGTCCTTCTTGGGCACCACAAAGTAGTGGGAATAACAACCACGACCTACTTCGTGCGTCGGAACATGCTCGATGGCCCCCTTGGCCAAGAGGTCCGCAACTTCCTGCTGAAGAAGCACCAAGTGATCCCCCGACATACAGTGGTATTGAGGTGGCATGGCTGAGGGGGGTAGTCTCGAAGGGGAGGGAGTAGCCCCTCCGGATTATCTCTAAAACCCACCTGCCCGAAGTGATGGTGCGCCATTGGGGGAGGTGATGGCGGAGCCTGCCGCCCACTGGCGTTTGATGGGCCTGGAAGTTCGGACTAGGAAGGTTTGGAGGCAGTGGTGGCCGGGGTGGTGGTGGACTGACCCGCCCGCTGGCCCCTTTGTCCGCCACGGCGGAACCCGCGTCCGCGCTGGGATGACTGCTGCGCCGGCCTGTGGCTCTGTTGCGAACGCTACGGGGCGCCCCTTCCGGTGCCACGAAAGGAGCGAAAAGCAGAAGGCGGAGAAGGGCGGACTGCAGAGAGTCCCAAGGACTTGGCCGTAGCCCGTGAGTCCTTAAACCGCTCCAACGAGCTGTCTGCTTTGTCGCCGAAGAGGCGACGGCCATCAAAGGGCATGTCCATAAGGGTGTTTTGGACATCCCCTGAAAATCCAGTGGTTCTCAACCAGGCGTGACGGCGAACCGCCACCGTCGTTGCTATGGATCTGCCAAGTGAGTCGGCGGTGTCTAGACCACAACGGATCATGAACTTCGCTGCGTCTCTCCCCTCTGCAACAGCCTGGGCGAGAGCAGGCCGGGCCTCCTCCGGACACTGGGGCAGCACGTTCGCCACCGTATCCCACAGACAGTGGGAATAACGGCCCAAGAGGCATGCGGTGTTCACGGACCGCAGCGCAGAGCTGGTGGAAGAGAAAATCTTCTTCCCAAACTGATCCAGCTTCTTGGATTCCCTATCCGGTGGGGCGGAAGGGAAGGCGGTTGGGGAAGCAGAGGCTTGGACAACCAAGCTCTCGGGAGTGGGGTGTTGGGAGAGGAAAATGGGGTCACCCGGAGCCGGGCGATGGCGTCGGGCCACGTTCCGACCCACAGGAGCCCCTGTGGTGGGCCTGGACCAAGTGCCCAAAGAACGTCCGAAAGGGCTTCATTAAAGGGCAGCAGCGGCTCCGCAGAAGTAGCTGCTGGCTGAAGCACCTCTGTCAGGAGGTTAGTCCTGACGGCCACAGTAGGGAGCTGGAGGTGTAGGGCCTCCGCCGCCCTACGCAACACCACTGCATAACTGGCTCCCGCCTCCGTAGCCACGGTAGGAGGAGACAGCATGCCAAGGTCTGGTGAGGTATCCAGACCACTGGCGTCCCCCAATTCCTCATCCCAGTCCTGTTCAGACTCGCAGGCTGCAGCGAGAGGGTCGTCCGACCCCTCCCAGTCCTCCCCTTGCTCCTCAGGCTGTTCAACAGGCCTAAAATAAGGAGTAGGGACATGGGGATAGAAATCCCCAAACGGCGTCAAGAACGGCATTGATCGACGCCGCGTCCACTTCGGGGCTGAATCTGAGGTCGACGTAGTCCCGAGGAGCGGGCGGCGTCAGGATCGGTGCCGGTGGAGTCGACGTCAGTGGAGGCGTAACAAGGTCAACCGGCGTCGACCGGGATCCAGGCCTGGATCCAAGGGTGTCCTGCGGCACTGGGGCCGGAGCCGACAGCGACGCCGGAGCCGCCGGCGAGGAAACGCGAGGACACCCATGCGGGACCGTGGGGCCTGAAGGCGCACCGGCGGGACCCGACGGCCCAAAGAGGCGAGCCATGGCCGACAGGAAGTCCTGTATCTGGGCCGGAGTCGCCGACGACCCCGGGAAGGGCGGGTAGTCGGGCGGCATCGCGCGACCGGCGAGGGGAAGTCTGAGAACGATGACGTTTCTTCAACGACTTGTGCTTCGCCTTACCTGACCCCGAGTGCGAAGACTTCGAACCCGACGATCGCCGATGATGACTCCGCGCACGGTCCCTCGACCTCCCTCTGGACCGGGACCTCTCACGGCGCGGAGCCGACTGCACTGGGGCCGGAGCCGACAGCGACGCCGGAGCCGCCGGCGAGGAAACGCGAGGACACCCATGCGGGACCGTGGGGCCTGAAGGCGCACCGGCGGGACCCGACGGCCCAAAGAGGCGAGCCATGGCCGACAGGAAGTCCTGTATCTGGGCCGGAGTCGCCGACGACCCCGGGAAGGGCGGGTAGTCGGGCGGCATCGCGCGACCGGCGAGGGGAAGTCTGAGAACGATGACGTTTCTTCAACGACTTGTGCTTCGCCTTACCTGACCCCGAGTGCGAAGACTTCGAACCCGACGATCGCCGATGATGACTCCGCGCACGGTCCCTCGACCTCCCTCTGGACCGGGACCTCTCACGGCGCGGAGCCGACTGCCGGGCTTCAAGCAGCTCTCGGGACCGCTCCCGCAAAGACTTCGGCGCCATGGACCGGCAGTCGGGGCACGACTTGGGGTCGTGGTCGCGCCCCAGGCAGAAGAGACACGCGGTGCGGGTCCGTCACCGACATCATCCGATGACAGTCCTCGCAGGATTTAAACCTGGGCATCCCTAACTGCACCAGGAGTCGAATCGACTCGAAAAGGGTGAGAAAAAGATCTAAAAAAAAAACGTAGTAAAAAAAGACTAGGGGTACCGCTCTCTCCGGATCTGCGCTTGCTGGCGCGGAAAAAGAAAGAACTGACGTCAGCGCGAGTGGGCGGCGTCTAAGTAGCGCCCGCGACGTCATCTCGGCGACCACGACGCCAACGACGGACGCGGAGCCGCACGACGCGCATGGGTACTGCTGACGAAAACTTTCCGGATCCAGTCTGACGCCTGGGGATATTCTAAGGTAAGGAATCTATCACTATGTGTTTCTTTCAGATAATTATTTTCACTTTGTGCTTGAAATATGTGCTTGACAATCATTTTTACTTGGGCTTTAAAATGTATTTAGTCGTTCTTTGGAAGTAGATCGATGCTAAAACTGCTAATCGGCCCCATCTAGTTGGGCTTTTACCTGTTTGTTCTCTTGCTACCTCTTCTTCCCCTAGCACCCACATTTACTTTTATGTTTCAGGTTACTCTCATGTTGCTTTATTGTATTGTACTTATACTGTTTCTTCACGTCAACGTTAGTTTTCCTCTTTGTACAGCGCTCTGATACCCGTCTGGGTCTTGTTTGCGCTTTATAAAACTTTTCAAATAAATAAATACCACTGCTTTGGGACGTGGAGTCCTCCTTAATGACATCTGTCGGGCAGCTACATGGGCATCGCTGCACACGTTCACAAAACACTACTGCCTGGACATCCAAGTCCGGAGAGATGGCTTCTTTGGCGGTTCTGTTCTCCAGGACTTTCTGGTGTGAACTTGGTTCGCAGACCCACCTCTGGGGTTGGTATTGCTGGGGTATCTATTCTAAGGTAAGGCATTTATAACTAATTGTCTCTTTCAGATGAATAAGTTACTTGCCTTCGGTAACGATATATCTGTAAGAGACATAGATTAGTTATAGATTCCTTACCGCCCCACCCATCCTCCCCGTTCTGCGAACTGATTTCTAGGGTTAAGGACTCCCTTTCAGGGCCCTAGTTTTGTGCACCAGTGGTCAGTGTCTTGCATGGCTCTGCATTTCTGGCGCGGAAAGTCATGTACAGAACTGACGTCAGCGCGCAAGGGCGGCGTCTAAGTAGCTACCGCAACGTCATCCCTGCGACCACGACGCCAACGACGAACGCGGAGTTGACCGACGCCACCTTTCGACGCGCAGGAGTACTGCTGACGAAAAACTTTCCTGATTCAAGTCTGACGCCTGGGGGTAATTCTAAGGTAAGGAATCTATAATTAATCTATGTCTCTTACAGATATATCGTTACCGAAGGTAAGTAACTTGTTCCTTACGTCCTCGCCATGTACAGTGAAGTCATCAATGACGTAATTTCAGATGCCATGAGTTGAGTGTTTTCAATAATGTCACAGAACATGTCAGTGATGTAATATGTGAGGTCATAAGCAGTGCATGGCGAGGGCACAAGTTATAGGTAATTCAATTCACTCTCATTGTTGAATTGTAGTGTGTTTTTTTTGTGTGTTTTTTTTAGTTACGTTAAAAGTGACATTTTCACCAAACTATGACTTCAGTTTAACCTTTGGTTTCTCAGTGAATTTCTAAGAATTTTTTGTATTGAACATAAGATATTACTATACCTAACTATAATGTCACTTTAACTTTTGTTTTTTTCAGTGAATAATTAGGGTTTTTTCAGTGTAAAATAAAATTCTATTATGATACGTAACTATTGCAACCCCCACTACGCATGCCCTTCGGCAGTGCACAGCATGGAGTTGCCCTGGACCCAAACCTCACGGGACGCATATATATTTGTGTGTAATCAACATGGCCACCATTTCTGCTTTCTGCTTTCTGTGATGGCTGCATTTGAATATAGTATAATCCTCTCACATCCTTCTGGCAGGGAGCAGTGCAAATCATTACCGAGACAAACCATTATTGTATCATGGATTCAGATACTTCCAGCCTGTGCTCCAGTGCCGTATTGCTGCAATAGTTAGTTTTCCTAGAGTGGTGCTAAACCACCATTGTTTAAAACGTAGCCTAATTTCTGCATTAAGCAATTACACAAGCAGGCTGGGTATTTATTTGAGAGTCTTCTAACCATGGTCAAAAGGAGTGCATGTGACACTGCTGTCATATTCTATTCATAGGCGGGCTTTTGTTAATCTTGGGGAAGTATTGACATGAATTAATATAGTGGTGCAGCGAGAGAGTGACAGAGAGACACTGTTAGTAGTGACTGGAGGAAGAGTGACAAGAAGATGGTGACAAAGGGAAGAAGACGGTAACAAGAAGAGAAACAGGAATCAAGACAGAAGTTCTTTCGATACTGGTGTGTGTTGCAGGTCAATATAGAGGTGTGATATATGTCTGTATCAGCACAGGGTGCAATTCAAGCCTGTGAATTTGTAATAATTGGGATAGCGGAGAGGCGTGGCTTGGAGCGTCAAGATGGCGGTCGCACTGTAAGAGTGCTCCGGACCCCTCCGTCATCCGCTCAAGCCTTCCGACACCATCGGCACAACCAGGGTGATCCCACAACTACTGGTCCCCTCCTAGTCTTATGCCCCTTCCCTTAATGCGAAACGGAACCGTTGGGAGGCCAGTACTACTGCCGCCCACTGCGACCCCGCCTGGCGGCCTGCACAAGATGGCGCAGAGGCTCTGACACCTGAACCGCAGCGGCCGCTCATCGCCGCGCAGCGGGTTGGGGGCGTTCTGCAATCTGAGTGGCAATCTACTGCTACTGCCCGCCCCTAGCTCCTGTCCCAGTGAATGCCGCGCAGCGACGGACTGGAGGTGGAGACCAGTGTCCGGCCTGAGCGGAGACGCAACTGTGACCCGCAGCAGCCCCGCGCTCACCTGCGGCCGTCTTGCAGAGAACCGGCGGCTGCCATCTCCACCGGAGACAGAGGTGAAACCAAGCCAACAAACCACGGAGCCGGGGCCGGACCGGATGTGGGCCTGGCCTGGCGCGGCCGCTCTGTTTGGGACTCGGGGTCCGCTTCCCGGCCCCGCAAGACAAGCTAGCCGCAAACCTGCTTGCAGCTGACACCCGGAAGACTCGGCCTAGGCACCAGGGCGGCCCTGAGGCCAGGGTGAGCGCGGGAGTCCTATGCGGGACCTGGCACCCGCCCACTAGAGCAACACCGGTGGGATTGAGGCTCTGGAGGGCCTTCGGATCTGCTCACGGCCTGGAGGACAGTAGCGACCCGGGGCGGGCCTAGGCTGCCAGCGATCAACCTGCTTGCGGAGGCGAGGTAAGCGGACGATTGATCCCCGAGTGAAGGAGCCGGACGGCTGGGGCCACACAGGCGCACTGGCGAGACTGCATCGCCACGTTCCGCCCATACCCCCCGCTGTGCTGCCTCTGAACAACGCTGCACGAATAAATACTGAGGCCTGGGCCTGGACTGTAGCCAAGGGTGCTCGATTCAACAGTGGCAAATAGTGGCATTAGAGGCCCCAGGGCATCCCGGTCAACACCATTCTGTGGCACCCAGCGGACTCTTCCTGGGCCCCCGAGGGTTCGGCTGTAGTGGTCGGGCAGCGGGCCCCCCCCCTCCCGCGAACAGGCTGGCGCGGGAGATCCTTTGTGGCGGTGGGTCGGCGGGTGGCGCTGCACCGGGAGGAAGAGGCCTGCACCCGTCATTATCCTGAATGTCTAATCGCTGACACGTTGAGACGACCCTCTGGCCTGCTAACCCCCGCATCTACAGCACCGGGGGGCCGCCAGGCGGAGGTTCGGCTGTCGTGAACGGACAGCGGGGGGTCCCCCGGTCGGGGCTTTCGAGGCCACCACGACAAGCAACTGCTGAGGCCTACCTGGGGGCCTGGACTTTCTGCGGCTGCCGGTGCCTCGGCCGCGCATCCTGCCACGCGGCCTGTGTACGGCCCCCTGTCCCTGGCTGGGCCGCTGCGTCAGCCACGACCTTCAGGCTCCCGCTCTTCATCGGAGCCACTGTGCATCCTTGCGGCTTCCCGCCAGCGACCCTGCAGTGTGCGACCAGGGCCTAGCTGCAGCCGCGGGGCCCGGGGCAGCGGCGCTCTCGACTGAGCCCCAGAGACGACCTGACGCTGCGGCCTTGGGGGCCGATCGCAGCCGGCCTCCTGCCTTCGGGCCTCTGCGGACCTGCGGTCCATGATCAGCGGACCTGACCGGAGGTGGGTGCCTGCATAACTCTCGCGGCTGGGGTGTGCGGGGGGGACTCTCTGCGTCATTCATCCCCCCCCCACGGATCCCAGTCTGCGGGCCTGTCCGGGCCTACCACTCCACTTTCCATTGCGGCCAGAGGTGCCCCCCACCGCCTGCAACTACTACGGTCGCCCGCCGGCCTTCGGCCCGCCCTGACCTCCCGGACGCCTGGGGCTGCCACGTCGGCCACTTGTTCCACCACCACTGTGCGGTGCACATAGCCTGCCTACTCCGGTTCTCATCGGCCCCACACTTCGAGGGTCTTGCTGTCCCCTGCTGTCCTCGACTGGCTCACAGACTCACCCGATCAGCCGGGGGACCCGGGTGGCCGCCGGGGCCACCCTTCGGGCGCCCTCATTCACTGGCCTGCTCTTGCAACGTTGGGCCCACCAGCTGGAATTGAAACAGGCCTACTTGCCACTGCCTGCACCTCAGACCCACGCTCCTTCCGTCTGGCCGCATAGGGAGGTGCGGCCGTCTTTCCTTCACTACACAGGTCCAGCCAGCTGAGGTCGGGGCCGGCCTGCCCGCCGCTGCATACCCTCGGGCCCGTGCCCCCCATACGAACTGGTGCCCTCCCCTCTTGAAAACTTCTGCAGGGCGCGCACGCCGGGGTTGACTACTGGTTCTCCCCGGACCCCGCTCCACGATGGAACGCGACCGGGGACCGAAGAACCCTACGACCCAGACCACCATGGACCAATATAAGGTCACTGAGCAAGGGTCCCGACCGGAGGGTGCGGAGGGCCACTCCTCATCACAGGGAGACCTCAGCACGATCCTTCAAGCCACCTCTGCCTCACAGACTTCAGTAGAACAAGATCGGAGAAGTCCGAGTGGACATGGCCCTGATCCGACAAGACCTACGCAATGCGACAGCCAGGCTCACCGAGGCGGAGTCCAGGATCTCCTCAGTCGAGGACGATGTGTCCGCTCTCAAGGACCAAGTGGCTCGCCACCAAACTCAAACTAAAGAGCTTCACAAGTGGGCGGAGGACGCTGAAAACCGCTCCCGTCGTAACAATCTTCGCCTGGTGGGGTTTCTGGAGGGAATTGAGCGGGGCCCGATGGAATCCTTCATTGAAGACTGGATCAACTCCTGGATACCGCCTGGCACTCTCTCGACCTGGTTCGCCGTTGAGCGTGCTCATCGCTCCCTGGCTCCAAAGCCTCCCCCGGGCGCGGCCCATTATTGCATGGATTCTTAACTTCAGGTACCGGGATCTCATCCTGCAACAAGCCCGCGCCCAACGAACTGTTGCCTTCCAAAATCATCCGATCATGCTATTGCCGGACTATACCAGGGAAGTCCATTCCTTACGACGCTCCTACACGGACGTCAAACAAAAACTCCGTGCCCTTAACCTACAATACAGACTCCTCTTCCCAGCGCGACTTCGAGTGATTTTCCAGGACAAATCCTACTTCTTTGACTCTCCCGAAGCGGCCTGGAGCTGGTTGACTGAGGAACGCCCCCTCCAGCTCAAAACCACTTCCAGGGCTCTCGGGTCTCAGGCATCTGGTGCCCACAACTCCGCTCCACGGTCCAGGCGCACACAATCTCGCAGAAATCCGAAAACGATACGAACGCACTCGGCCTTCCCGGGGGCTGGTTCCTCAAGACCCGATCGCCAAGCCCTCCTGCCGAAGCCACACCGCTCTCCTGGGGCTCACTCTCGGGATCCCACGCCTGCACAAAGCTCCTCACCCAAGATCCAGACTGTCACCACTGCAGACTCTGATCTCTCCCGCAGTCCCACCCTCCCTGTCTGAGGCTTCACAAGACTTCCACCACAGTTTTAGGGCGGCGGCTCCGCACGGCTAAACACCATCCCAATCAGATGTCTCTGCTGATGCGTTCCTTGATCCTTCAATGAGAGGGGTCCACCACGTCTCACTGACTCTAAACGTTCTAGTTTAACTTATTTCCACAGTTAACGGGCGACAGATGCTTCCGTTCCTGAAGTATAGGGAGGTGGGGGGGGGGGTTGGTTGCCGTTGCCTCGAGTTTTTATTTGTTTGACACTTCCAGACACGCAGCATCACAACTCCACACTGGCAGGACACCGCTTTACCCCGACGCTGCCGCAACTGTCCCACATGACACCTAGATCTCTGTCCTCAGGGAGCTCGCCACGCGACAGGCTCCACCAGCCTTGCAGGTTCCCGCACCACTCCCGCCAAGATGTCCCGTCAGGATAGCCCATTCCGCCTCATGTCATGGAACGTTAATGGCCTCCTAGATAGGATTAAACGCACCGTAGTCCTGCGCCATGCCCAGAGGCACACTCCAGACATTCTTCTACTCCAAGAAACCCATCTCCTAGGCGACCTTTGTCCCTTCCTTGCCAGATATGGCTTTGATAGAGCCTGGCACTTCGGCTTCTCACGGGGCTCTCGGGGGGGGGTCGCCATTCTCCTAAAACGTAACTTTCTGTTTGTGCCCTCCCAGGTCACCAGAGACCCCCTTTATCGCCCTCTCCGGAACCCTAGGTGAAACCACCCTCAATATCCTCTCCGCCTACGTTCCCAATGCCACTCATACGCAGACCCTGCACCACATAGGTGACATAATTGCTTCTATGCCCCCAGGCACGACAATAGTAGGAGGGGACTTCAACACCGTCATGCAACCTGCACTTGACGCCACGGGGTCTCCCTCTTCTGCTCGCACCACTCACGCTAAAATACTCACAGATTGGACCGCAGCCATGGGGCTCTGTGACGTGTGGCATACATGGCACCCCCGGGTTTCCCACTACACGCATACCTCAGCAGCACAGTCACTCTCGCATCGATTTGATATTCGCACCTGCCCCTGAATGCACTAATATCAGGGACATAGATATCCTCCCCCGGGGCATTTCAGACCACTCGCCGCTGCTTCTCACTATGGGCGGTCTTCCCGCCGCTCTTCGTCCGCTGTGGAGGATGAATGCCTGGTTTCTTCAGGATAACAAATTCAAAGAGGCCCTCAACACCGACATAGAACAATACTTTCTCATAAACCAGACCTCAGTCTCTTCACCGGGTACCCTATGGGAGGCGGGTAAGGCCACGATTCGCGGGCACGCCAGGAGCCTTCTTAAGGCTCAGCGGGTTGCTAGAGACAGCAGACTCACTCTCCTTGAAACACAGGCAGCCCAGCTGGAGCGCACCACCGGTGACTCACCTAGTGAGTCTCACCTGCGTCAGCTGGCGCTGGTGAGAGACGAGATCCGGCAACTCTCGCTGGACTCGGCCACACTCCTTTGGAGGTCCTCGGTGGCCCGCGTCTACTGGTGGGGGGACAAAAATGGTAAACTGCTGCACCGGCTTACAACCTACCCCCTGGCTGCCCGGATAATTACAGAGATTCGTGACTCAACAGGGCACACTACCCGCTCTCCCCAAGCGATTGCCCAAACCTTTGCGTGCTTCTACTCTGAGCTTTACTCCACCCGGAAACCCGATTCCTCCCTGGCGGAGATGCTCGCCCGAGAGGACCTGCACCTCCCTGCACTGTCGGCAACTGAGGCGGCTAGATTAGAGGATCCGATCTCCGCTGACGACATACAGGGAGCCATTTCATTGGTTGCAGCCGGCAAGACCCCAGGCCCAGACGGCTATCCACAAGAATACTACTCCGCTTATAGAGATACACTCACTCCCCACCTGGCCGCCCTCTATGAGGAAGCCATCGACAAAGGCTCCTTCCCTCCCGAAACAGACACAGCCACCATAGTCCTCATCCCCAAAACACAACCCCCCTCCTCGATATGCGCTGACTACCGCCCCATCTCCTTGATCAACAAAGAGGTGAAGATCTTTGCCACGATTCTCGCTCAGCGACTCAAACCATATCTTGCCAAACTGGTCCACCCTGACAGTGTGGGTTCATGCCGGCACCAGGCACTGCCTGCGGCATCTCCACGTGGCTCTGGCTAACCGCCAGGAATTGACCCCCTACCTAGCGTTTCTCCTAGTCCACTTCGAGAAAGCCTGTGACTCGGTGGACTGGGACTATCCCGGAGACGTCCTGCGGGTCTTGGGCCTGGGCCCCAAGTTCCGCCAAATGGTACGCATCCTGTACTTCAAACTAGCGGCACGGGTGCAGGTCAACGGCGTACTCTCTGACACTTTTCCAATAGGCAGAGGGACAAGGCAGGGGTGTCCCCTGTCTCCCCTCCTTTTCGCCCTAGCCATGGAGCCCCTCGCCCATCTCATTCGCTCCGACACCCGAGTTCGGGGCTGGCGGTGGGGAGGATATCCAGAGGACAAAATCGCTTTATGCAGATGACGTCCTACTGTTCCTGGCGGAACCGGCCCGCTCTGGCCCCCGGTGCCTTCAAATCTTACACTCTTTTGAGCGGATCTCCGGTCTCCGTCTGAACCGGCCAAATCCACATTGGTCCCTCTGCATATCTCCAGGGACTGCTTTGACTGGCAGTCCACCATTCCTATCCGTCGGCAAACCTTTAAATATCTAGGAATATGGATCGCTCTGTTGCTGGATCTGGCTTGGGCCCTTAACGTGTCCCCCCTCATCTCCAAAACTAAACAAGACCTCCTAAAATGGGGCAACCTGCCACTCAACCCACTAGGGCGCATAGCCCTATTTAAAATGATGATCCTTCCCCGGTTTCTCTACATTCTCCAAAATATACCTCACCATATCCCCCGGACCTGGTTCCACGGCATCGACAGTCTAATCATAAAATTCCTCTGGACTGGCCGGCGGCCCCGTGTGACCCTTCGGCAATGCCAGATTCCACCCTTCGGGGGTATGGGACTCACAAACCTTTATCTGTACTACCTAGCGACCCGCCTCCTGGTGATCCACGACTGGTTCACTGGGGGTTGGTCGGACCCGGCCTACAGAGCTGAGCTCAGCGACCTGGGCCTTCCCCGCGTTCAAGCCGTGCTATATGGGGCCCCCATTCCTAGAGACCTCCCCACGGTAACCCGAGCGGTCTTGTTGGCCTGGTGCGCTGCCCTACAACACAGTCACTGGCAGAGCAAACTGTCCCAGCACACACCACTCTGGTAAGGTACATGGCTACGGGAAGTGGCGAACCTAGCAGGCTTTAGGGGCTGGGACCTTATTGGCATTTCACAACTTGGGGACCTTTGGGTAAGCGACCATATCCGCTCCTTTGCCGACCTCCAATCCTGGTACGCCCTTCATCCATCCCAGTTCTATCGCTACCTACAAGTCCGTCATGCCCTGGACTCCCACATAACAACTGGCACCTCACTACCAGAACACAGTCCCCTTGAAGCACAGGTCATGATGGGCAACCTTGGGAGAGGGGGGGGTCTCCCGCATATACCGATCTCTAACAAATAACGGCCCGGCATCCCTTGACCACTTAAAACTCAGCTGGGAGACATCGGTGGGTCCACTGGAGAATGAGGACTGGAGGGATGCTCTGATGGCGCCTAGAACCATCACTGCTTCGGCTAGGCTTTGCCTAGTCCAGCTCTACTATCTACACACCTCCTATCTCACCCCCAGTCGCCTCCATAAATCAGGTCTGATTCTGCTCCCGACATGTCCGCGGTGCAGACCCCGCAGATTTCTTTCCCATGGTATGGACATGCCCCAGCATTGCCCCCTTCTGGTGCGCCTTGGAGGCGGAACTTAGAGATTTTAGGTTGGGACGACCCCCACAACCCCCTACACATATTATTGGGCATCACTGACGGGTTAGATGGGTCCAAGGCCGACAAGACGTTCTTAGAAACAGCCCTAGTAGTAGCTAAACGCGACATAGCGGCCGCGTGGAAGAATCCCATCCCACCCACCATAGCCAAATCGCGCCAGGGAGTAGATTCGTGCGCCACGCAGGAACTCTCGCTGAACGAAGCCAGGGGTTGCCCTTCCCAGCATCGGAAGATCTGGGGCAAATGGCTGGGAATGATAGATTGATCACTACTACTGACTCTGGGGGCCCACCTCACTACGCCGCAGGGGAGAGGGTAATGTTTATTCTACCTTGTTCTACCTGCACTGTGTGCAGCAATCCGCATGTCATGATGCAATCTCATATGCTGTACTGTCTGCCTTCGTGTCTTTTGTTTCTTGTTTTCCCCTTTTTCCTTTTTTCTTCACCTCTTGTAAAATCAATAAAGTTGATTATCAAACAAAAATAAATAATTGGGATAGCAGTTATTTTTGCAGATCATAATAGAGCTATATTGACCAATGTGTGCCCATTGATCTGGGATTCACAAAATACACTTCCCAGTTTTGTTACAGTACCTTAACCCAAGCCTATGTTGACATCAGTCAGCAGTACTGGGACCCACATACACATTAGTTGAAACAATGTACACTATCTCAAATGTGACATGAAGCAGCCCAAAATTTTCTGGTACTTAGGTGCACACAAATGCACATATTTCAATGAATCTTAAAACTGACTGACAGACTGGAGCTCTTGCTAGGCATACACAAAAGCCTTCCTTCCTCATAAAGTGAAAGGGGCTAGAGGGAAAGACCAGCCCCCAGTAGGGCCATTTCTGATGGATACTTCTAACTGCAGATTCCTCACCATGTGAATATTCACCAGGCTAGATCCAGACACTTTAAAACACTATTCCTGTGTGCAGGTAGGTGGCGTTGTGCTGCTCCATGTCAATGTTGGTTCACTCCGAAAGTGACGAGTGGAGCCATATATAAGCACCACCCATGCGTATGGATTCAGAGCTTCTCCTTGGTCTCTAAACAACAACTTTCGTCAAAATTTATCAATGTGCAAGGAAAAATATCACCCTCTAAGAGGACCTGGTTCAAACCATGTAGGAACCTTTGCAAACAGTTGTCTGTGACTGACCCTTGGAAGTATCTCTTTGGTGCCTGAGGTCGGAGCACGACTTCAGGTCCTGTGAAGACTGCACCCAGATGAACCTGAAGGCCATGTGGGACCACGTGGCCCAACGTTACGTCACCAAACATAAGAATACTCCCTGATGTGACCGTTCGAAGTTGAAAGGAAGGTCCTGTTCCAGCTCTTGAAGTAATTCCGGTGGCATATCATCATCGTAGTCAAATTCTTTGGGTAAGTCCATGAAAAAAACATAAGAAGCTGAAGCATGACTAGACCCCTTCCCGCAACTTTCGGACTCCAAAGATAGCAGAAGGCCATCAACGTGTTCAGAGTCTAGTCTGGCGCACCCAGAGTTTCTGTGTCTGTCGACATAGCAAGTAGAAGTCTTCAGAGAGGCCATTCTGCACATTTTGCCACTTCTCTGGCCCTCTGGTGCACATCCAGGCTCCAAGGATCCATGGGGACTTCCAGTCGGACTTCTGCCAGTGGGTTCCCCCTCTGTGCTCCTTAAGCCTGCACGACGCAGACCGATTTACAGTTTATTGTGCTCTCCGACTCAGAGCAGAATCTGCCATGACCTCGACCAAGGTCACGTCCGGCTCCAATCACGACAAAGTCTGCAGACATTCCCTCTGATTCGGACACTTAGCCCTTACCACATGGTAGGGCTCAAACTTTACACAATCTTTTTGTACTGACTCAATGACAATTATGATGAAGTGGATGAATATATCGCACAATATGATGAGGATAACTCGTATCAAGAACTCCATGGTGCCAGTAACCTAGATACTTCTCCAGATACTGGCCTTATATCTCCCCCTTGCCCTGGTATGGAGGTAACTGCCTCCTTTGCAGTTGTTATACGGAGGGCAGCAGACATATCTGAAAGAGACACGTTAGTGACAGATTCCTTACCTTAGAATATCCCCAGGCGTCAGGCTGGATCCGGAAAGTTTTTTGCGTAGCAGTACCCTTGCGCGTCGGTAGGCGGCGTCGTGCGGCTCTGCGTCCGTCGTCATCGTCGTCGTGATCGCCGTGATGACGTCGCGGGCAGTACTTAGACGCCGCCCCTGCGCGCTGACGTCAGTTCTTCTTTTTCCGCGCCAGTAAGCACAGATCCGGGAAGAGCAGTGCCCTAGTCACTTTTTGACTATCCTTTTTTGTGAATTTTTTCACTGTTTCTTCATCGAGTCTTCACGACTCCTAAGGTGTCGTAGGGATGCCCGGCTTTAAGCCATGCGAGGCCTGTGGTCGCATGATGTCGATCACGGACCCGCATCTCGAGTGTCTCTTCTGTCTCGTCCGAGACCACGACACGAAGTCGTGCCCTGACTGCCGGAAACTTCATCCGAAGGCTTTGCGAGAGCGGTCTCGAAAGCTACTCGAGGTCCGGCAGTCGGCTCCGCGCCGCACCAAGCCCTGGTCCCGGGAGAGGTCGAGGGGCCGGTCGCGGAGTCCCCGCCGTTCGTCGGAATCCAAGTCTTCACGCTCCTCCGGTAAGTCGAAGCACAAGAAGTCTAAGCGGCGTCATCGCTCTAAGACTTCGCCTCGCCGGTCTCGCGACTCGGCTGAGGCCCCAGTCGGCACCGTCCCCGCGGCCCCGGACATGCCTGTAGAACCGCCCCCGAATTACCCGTTCTTTCCGGGTTCGGGGGCGACTCCGGCCGAAATACAGGAATTCCTGTTGGCCATGGCCCGCCTCTTCGGGCCTTCAGGTCCCTCCGGTGCGCCTTCGGGCCCCGCGGGCCCTGATGGGGTTGCCCCGGCGCCGCTGTCGACTCCGGTCCCGGCGCCGCCTGTCCCACCAGCCTTCATCCCGGCCTCGATCCCGGTTCCGGTGGTACCGCAACCCCCATCGACGCCGGTTGACCTAACCACGCCGACGCCGATGTCCCCGGTGCCGTTCCTGACGCCGTCCGGGGCTCCGGACGGCGTCGGTCCCCGGCTCTCTCCGGCTCCGGACATGGAGCCGGACCGACGTCGCTCGACGCCGGCGCCGATGAGACCTTGGCTCCCAAATGTCCCTCCTCCTCCGTATTTTGAACAAGAGGAGGACCAGGAGAGCTGGGAGGGGTCTGAGGACCCTCTCACACAACAGTGTGAGTTTGATCCGGACTGGGCTGAGGAACTTGGGGATGCCAGTGGTCTAGACACCTCCCCTGGCATGCTGTCTCCTCCCGTGGCTACGGAGGAGGGAGCTAATTTTGCAACGGTGTTGCGTAGAGCAGCTGGAGCCTTACATCTCCAGTTGCCTACTGTGGACGTCAGGACTAACCTCCTGACAGAAGTGCTTCAGCCGGCGGCTTCCTCTTCGGAGACTGTGCTGCCGTTTAATGATGCACTCACTGACGTTCTTTTGGGTGCCTGGTCCAAACCCACCACAGGGGCTCCTGTGGATAGGAACGTGGCCCGACGCCATCGCCCTGCTCCGGGCGACCCCTTGTTTCTCTCCCAACATCCCACCCCTGAGAGCTTGGTTGTCCAAGCCTCTGCCTCCCAAACCGCCTTCCCTACCGCCCCTCTGGATAGGGAATCCAAACGCCTGGACCAATTTGGGAAGAAGGCTTTTTCTTCCTCCAGTGCTGGCTTGCGGTCCGTCAACACCGCTTGCCTTTTGGGCCGATATACCCACTCCCTGTGGGATTCGGTGGCGGCTGTTTTGCCGCAGTGTTCTGAGGAGGTCCAGACACTGCTTACCCGCGCCATTGCGGAAGGGCGAGATGCGGCTAAATACACCATCCGTTGTGGCCTTGATACCGCCGACTCGCTGGGCAGATCGCTTGCGACGACGGTGGCGCTACGTCGCCACGCCTGGCTGAGGACAACTGGTTTCTCGGGTGATGTCCAGAATACACTCATGGACATGCCCTTTGATGGAGTCGGTCTTTTTGGTTCAAAGGCAGACCATGCGCTGGAGCGGTTTAAGGACTCACGGGCTACGGCCAAGTCCCTGGGCCTTTCTGTTGTGCGCCCTCCGCTCACCTCTGCTTTTCGTCCCTTTCGTGGCCACGGAAGGGGCGCCCAGTCACGTCAGCTGCCCAGCCACCGGCCTGCGCAGCAAGCGTCTACGCGTGGCCGAGGACGTGGATACCGCTGTGGCGGTTCGGGCAACCAGCGTGCGGGTCAGGCCACCACCTCCAACCCGTCCGCGGCCTCCAAGCCCTCCTAGTCCCTCCTTTCCGGTGCACAGCACGCCAGTAGGGGCAGGGTCCGCCATCACCTTCACCACTGGCGTCCCATCACCTCGGACAGGTGGGTCTTGGACATTGTCCGAAGGGGCTACTCCCTCCCCTTCGAGACCACCCCCAGCCATGCCACCTCAATTCCACCGCATGTCAGGGGATCACTTGGTACTTCTGCAGAAGGAAGTCACGGCCCTCTTGGCCAAGAGGGCCATCGAGCATGTTCCGACCCCAGAAGTAGGACGTGGTTGCTACTCCCACTACTTCCTGGTGCCCAAAAGGACAAGGAGGACATGCGTCCTATCTTGGACCTCCGGAACGTCAATCGCTTCTTCCGGAAGGAGAAGTTCAAGATGCTCACCCTAGCTCAGGTCTTGACTGCCCTCGACCCTGGAGACTGGTTGGTAGCGTTGGACTTGCAGGACGCTTATTTTCACATCCCCGTCCTGCCGGCCCACCGGCGTTACCTGCGGTTCACGGTAGGCCTCGAGCATTTTCAGTTCACCGTGCTCCCCTTTGGCCTTACAAGTGCCCCTCGGGTGTTCACGAAAGTGATGGCGGTGGTCGCAGCTCATCTGCGCCGGGCAGGGGTTCCAGTCTTCCCCTACCTCGACGACTGGCTGCTGAAGGCGGGCTCGTCCCAGGCAGTCGTCTCCCACCTCCAGACTACGGCCGAACTCCTGCACTCGCTGGGGTTCTCCATCAATGTGCCGAAGTCGCATCTGATTCCTTCTCCACAGCTCCTTTTCATCGGAGCAGTTCTGGACACGACGCAGTTTCGGGCCTATCCTCCCGAACGGCGAGTCCGGGATATTCAGGCTATGATTCCGATCTTTCAGCCTTTATCCTGGGTTTCGGTACGGATGACCCTGAGGCTGCTGGGCCTCATGGCCTCCTGCATCCTGCTGGTCAATCATGCCAGATGGCATATGCGGGCTCTGCAGTGGGACCTGAAGTTCCAGTGGGCGCAGCACCAGGGCAACCTGTCCGATCACGTCCAGATCTCGGAGGGGACTGCAAAACAGTTGCAGTGGTGGCTCTCGAACCGGCAATGGGTCATGGGCAGATCCCTCTCCCTTCACCAGCCAGAGCACACAGTTGTGACGGACGCGTCCCTTCTGGGATGGGGCGGTCACATGGGAGAGGCGGAGACCAGAGGCCTCTGGTCTCCGGCGGAGTCCCGGCTCCATATCAACCTTCTGGAGCTCCGGGCGATCCGACTTGCACTCAAGGCCTTCCTTCCGTCTGTCAAAGGGAAGGTAGTGCAGGTGTTCACAGACAACACCACCGCCATGTGGTATTGCAACAAACAAGGCGGGGTGGGGTCGTGGACCCTTTGTCAGGAGGCTCTGCGCCTCTGGACATGGCTGGAACATCAGGGCATGTTCCTGATGGTTCAACACCTGGCAGGTTCCCTGAACGCCAGGGCGGACGAACTCAGCCGCAGGTGCATGATGGATCACGAATGGCGTCTTCACTCGGAAGTGGCGCAAGGACTCTTTCTACAGTGGGGAGAGTCATCAGTTCTGCGCGTTGGAATTTCCAAGGCGGCACTCGCTCGGCGACGCTTTTCGTCGCGAGTGGAGTTGCGGTCTGTTGTACGCCTTTCCGCCTATACCACTTCTACCCAGAGTGTTGAAGAAGATTCGGCACGACCGGGCCCAAGTCATTCTTGTGGCTCCGGACTGGGCTCGAAGAGTTTGGTATCCCGAGCTACTCAGTATGAGCGTAGATCCCCCGATCCGTCTGCCTCTTCGGGAGGATCTTCTGTCGCAGCAGCAGGGGACGGTCCTCCACCCGAACCTGTCCAGCCTCCACCTGCTTGCGTGGAGATTGAGCGGCGGCAGTTGATTCCTTTCGACTTGCCTCCCGAAGTTTGTGATGTGATTCTGGCAGCCAGGCGTCCCTCCACTAAGGTGGTATACCCCTGCGGGTGGAACAAGTTTGTGGCATGGTGCACAGCAAAGGCTGTGAATCCCCTTTCTGCCCCTCTTTCTGAGGTTCTTCTGTTCCTTCTTTCCCTGGCCCAACAGGGTTATGCCCTGGGTACCATCAAGGGCTATCTTTGTGCCATCTCAGCCGTCCTCCGGCTTCCTGATCAGCCCTCCCTTTTCAAGTCCCCTGTTGTTAACAGGTTTCTAAAAGGCATTACACACCTCTTCCCTCCTGTTCCGTTTGTAATGCCTCAGTGGGACTTGAACTTGGTTCTTACCTTTCTTATGTGCGCTCCCTTTGAGCCTCTACATAACTGTCCTCTTCGTCTTCTCACTCTGAAGACAGCCTTTCTGGTGGCCATCACCTCCGCTCGGCGGGTGAGTGAGCTCCAGGCTCTTTCATGCAAACCTCCCTTTCTGTCTGTCCATCCAGACAAGGTTGTTCTTAGGACGCGTCCGTCCTTCTTGCCAAAGGTGGTTACTGCCTTCCACATTGGGCAGACCATCACTTTGCCCACCTTCTTTCCGCCTCCGCATCCTTCCAGAGAGGAAGAGAGGCTCCACCGTCTGGACCCAAAACGTGCGCTTTCTTTTTATATCAACCGCACACAACACTTCCGGGTGGATGACCAGCTCTTTGTTGGCTACGTGGGCGCCAAAAAGGTCGGGCGGTGCACAAGAGAACCATCTCCCGCTGGGTGACCTTGTGTATCAAAGCCTGCTATTCTTTGGCTAAGAAGGAGCCTCCTGTTGGGCTGCGTGCCCATTCCACCAGGGCAACGGCTGCTACCACGGCTTTAGGCCGCGGTGTTCTGCTGCAGGATATCTGTCAGGCAGCTACGTGGGCCTCGCTGCACACATTTACAAAGCATTACTGCCTTGACAGTCAGGTCCGGAGGGACGGCTTCTTTGGCCGTTCTGTCCTCCGGGACTTCCTTGTCTGATCTTTGTTCGCAGACCCATCGCTAGATGGGGTATCTATTCTAAGGTAAGGAATCTGTCACTAACGTGTCTCTTTCAGATGCACAAGTTACTAACTTGTGTAATGATATATCTGTAAGAGACAGTAGTTAGTGACAGATTCCTTACCGCCCCACCCATCCTCCCCGTTCTGCGAACTGATTTCTAGGGTTAAGGACATCCCTTTCAGGGCCCTATTATTTTTCAGACACCTATGTCAGCTTCTTGCATGGCTCTGCGTTCCTGGCGTGGAAAGTCGTGTACAGAACTGACGTCAGCGCGCAGGGGCGGCGTCTAAGTACTGCCCGCGACGTCATCCCGGCGATCACGACGCCGACGACGGACGCGGAGCCGCACGACGCCGCCTACCAACGCGCAAGGGTACTGCTACGCAAAAAACTTTCCGGATCCAGCCTGACGCCTGGGGATATTCTAAGGTAAGGAATCTGTCACTAACTACTGTCTCTTACAGATATATCGTTACACAAGTTAGTAACTTGTGCTTTAGACCTACAACTCCCTACTATGAAGGTCAAGACTATTGTATTAACTGAGGAACTTCAGGTTGGTCAGGCCCCTACAGAACATCTGCCATTTAACAAAGCCATTATAGACTCCCTTGTAGGCACTTTGGTAAAATCATGTTCAGGTCCATCGATTAACAGGCCGGTTGCTTGTCACCATCGTTCTGCACTTGGGGACCCAACTTTTCTTACAGAGCATCTGATGCTAGAGAGTTTGGTTGTACAGGCAGCCACAAGCGTAGTAAATCCCAATGCCTTTCCTACTACTCCACCTGATCGTGGATAGAGATAATTAACCACCCTGCTCCTCTGGAAGTGGCTCATTTGCCAGGGCATTTCTTTGGTAATAAAGCACCTGGCTGGATCTCTAAACACCAGGGCAGACAAGCTCAGTCACCGACAGCTAGCTGATCACAAATAGCATTTACACCCAGAGGTGGCGCATGGCATTGTCCAGCAATGAGGAGAACCCTGGCTTGATCTTTTCACCACTACCAAGAACATTCAATGTCAGCATTTTTGCATGCTAAACCTCCCAAGAAGGCTCTCTTTTGGAGACCTATTCCTGCTAGAGTGGAGCTCGGGTCTCTCTTATGCCTTTCTGCTTCTACTCAAGACCAGAGTTCTGAAGAAGATCAAGGCCGACCGGTCCCAAGTCACCCTAGTTGCTCCAGATTGGGCTAGGAGGGTGTGGTATTCAGAACTCCTGGTCATGAACATCTGTCCTCAGGCTGCCGCTTCGGAAGGATCTGCTGTCATAGCAAGAGGGTAAGGTCCTGCACCCGGGCTTCTGAAATACGCACCTCCATCAATAGAGATTGAGCGACAACAGCAAGTTTCCTTAGAACTTCCACCTGAGGTCAATGTTATACTGACAGCCAGAGGCCCATCTAAAAAATCACTCTATGTCTGGTGCTAGGACAGTGTTTTGGCTCGCTGCGACACCCATCAGGTTGACCCACCACAAGTTAAGCTGGCCAAAGCGTTGTTGTTTGTTTTGTCATTCGCCCAGCAAGGTCTTGCGTTGGGCACTGTTAAAGGCTGTTTGTCGACTTTTTATTTTATTTTTAAGGATGCCGGGTCAGCCTTCTTTGTTTAAAACGCCTGTTGTGATGAGATTTCTTACATGTTTACAGCATATGTTTTTCTGCAAAAGCACTTTGTGATGCCATAGTGGAGCTTGAATCTGTTCTCACTTTTCTAATGTTTACACAATTTGAGCCAATGTGCTGCTGTCTGCTATGTCTATTGCCCCTAAAAACGTTTTTTATGGTTGTGATCACGTCAGCTCGTTGCAGGACTGAGCTGCAGGCCCTCTCTGTCTAGCCATCTTACATGACATTCTTTCCAGACATGCTGGTGTTGAGAACTTGAGCTGCATTCCTGCCAGAGGTAGTAACACCTTTCCAGCTCCAGCAGACGATCATGCTTCCAACTTTCTTTTCCCCACCTCACCCCTCGAAAGGAGAGGAGAGACTCCATCGACTGGACCCCACAAGAGCCTTAGTTCCTACATTGCTCATACCAAGGACCATCGGGTGGACAGCTAGTTTTTTGTGGGCTTCTTGAGAGCAAAGAAGGGCAAGGCAGTGTAAAAAAAGAACCACCTCTACGTGGAAAGTCCTCCGCATAAACATCTGCTATGCACTAGCTAAGAAGCAGCCACCTGAAGGATTGAAGGCTCTCTCCACTTAATCCAAGGCTGCTATTACTGCACTAGCACACGGAGTGGCGGCCCTAGATATCTGTCAGACTGCCATGTGGGTATGAGGGCACACATTCATGAAGCAACTGCTGCCTTGAGTGTCCGATCCGTTGGGATGGGCATTTTTCCCATTCTGTCCTGCATGACATTTTGGTCTGAGCCTTTCCATAGACCCACCACCTGGGAGGTACTGCTTTGGTATCTACTCACAAGGTGAGGAAACTGTGGTTAGAAGAATCCATCAGAAAAAAAGGTTACTTTCAAAAATGCTCTAAATGCAGATTCTTCACCGACCCTCCGAACCTGCTCGAACTTTGGAACTGACTCTTTTTCTATCTTTGAATGTCCCATCCTAGAGAGCTGTTCACTGGTCAAGTCAATTTGCAGATGAGCTGTGCATCTGAGGGGAGGGCACCACCAACCCTTAGAAAGCAAATGACATCAGTGTGCAATTATATACTGCCCCGCTCGTCACTTCAGGAGGGGAATAACATTGGTGCAAAGCTGCACAGCACCACCCACCGGTGCGCAGCTGTACTACTTTTGAATTTCTGGATGCAGTCTGATGCCTGGGGGAATATTCACAAGGTGAGAAATTTGTGGTTAGATTGGACAGATTTATGCCAAACTAAGCAAAGCATTTAAAATATCGACAACTCAGCATTCCTCTGCCACATTTGGTGCTCTTCTGTCCAGATAATTTTGCTGAAGAGCAGAGCAAAATTAATGGGAACCCCTGTGTAAACTTTTCTCCTCTTTATGAATCAGCAGAAAGCTTTCCAGTATCAGTCTCTAGCGCCTGTAACCTTGCTTCTTCAGATTGATAAAATAGACCAACTTGGTTAGCAATCCAGATTACTGAGGCATGGTAGCTTCTCTGAAGTTGTGTACGAGACACAGGTCATCCAGCTGTTTCAGATAAGAATCTGGCTTATGGGTTACAACAACTATGATTGTTTCAATGAGTGTTTTGTTGGTTTATTACTGTAAGGAACTGGATTATTATTCAGGGTCAGCGACTGCCACCTCAAGGAATATTCCCAAATCTTATCAAGGGTGAACCCTTAAAGTCGCTAAATTAAACTGAGCTCACCCCCTAGTAGCTATGTCACAGAGCCCAAATGGTTAACTTAGGGCAATATGTAAAGTATTTATGCAGTACCAAAATAGTAATCGAGTTAAAATGTCAAACAATAAAATTCCACAACTTAATTACAAAAATAGAGTACAATTTAATAAATATAATGACAAGTGACAAAAATTCAATGGGTGGGACTGGAGAGATGAATTTCTAAAGTTTTAAGTAGAAATAGCGCTAAGTGCTACTGATACTCTTTAGTTGCGATAGATCAGGACCTAGTCGTAATTTCAGGCTGACTGCGATGGAGCGCGGGTCAGATACACCAACCAGGTTTGTCCCATTCAAAGATCTTTCCTTCTGACTTGGTCTTTTAAGTTCCAACCTTTTGGGGTTTCTGGAGCAGCTCCGATGAGCCATTTTAGGCTCCCAGGACCTCAGGAGATGCACTTAGGGGCCAGGACTCGCACCTGCACAGGCCATCCGATAGGTCCAGTTGCTACTGCTCAGCTGGGCATTCCAGGGAAAATGACTCTTGCAGCTTGTTGTCTTCCTATTGCCACATAGGATGTCAGCCAACTGACCCTTGGAATCCACTTCTTTGTTCTGGGTACAAGAGGGAGCAGGCCCAGTCGTTTAGGCTTCCTCTCAGGTCACAGAACGCAGGTCCAGTTCTCTTCTGATTATCCGCAGGTCCGGAAAGGGAGCCTGGAGGTGCCACAATTATGCCTGGCACCAGCTAGTGGGTGTAGGTGACTCCTGCCTTCTCCCAAGCCAATGGGGTAAATGTAAAGGCCAACCCTACCCACTTTTTCATTAGTTCCTGTTTATCTTACTTAGGCCCAAAAAGCCATGTGTTAGGGAATTTTCAAGATGCTGAAAGTCTTTGGCCTGGACACACTAAACTTAGGACCTGATATAGATCTTGGCGGATGGGTTACTCCATCACAGCGGTGACGGATATGCAGTCCACCAAAATGACAAAGTCCAAACAAGGTGATCAAAAAATCTGGGCATACTGAATAAGCGGAACCGAATTGCAACACTTACATAGAGGTGAATTATTAATATGTACACAGGAGAATTTTACCTGTCAAAATGGGTTATTTTTCCAGATCGCTTGCAGGTTTTACACTACAAGCAGTCAGACTACACAGAGTAGGACTGTAACCATGTTTGTATTGTCATTATAGTGGGTGGCACAATAGGTGCTGCAGTCCACAAATGGCATTTAAGAGTTCCTTGCCTAGGGTGGACTTTCAACACCATATTCTAGGGACTTGAAGGCAAGTCACACGTGCCAATTAGGAATAGGCCAATTTAACAATGTTTAAATGGGCAGCACAACCACTCTCCTCCCGGTTAGCAGTTATAAGGCAGGTAAAAGGCACAGAAATGTAAAACCAGCAAAGCAGATATGGCAAAAATCTGGGGTGCCATAAACACCAAGGAGAGAGAAAACACTCAAAACACAGAATCAGCATGACACTTTCTTAGTGTGTATAGGGTATTGTCTCTGTAGCCCTAGTTTGTGTGATCCTATCTACCTACTGCTAGTATCCCTTCAGAGAGATGGGCAATTCCAAGAATTGGACGAGGTAGGCTCACTCGCGTAATGTGACATGCTTTATCATTTACCACCTTCATCATTTGTAACATGTAGCCAGTTGGCTGTTCCTTTGGGCATGGTAGGATCGATGTGGGCGCTCTACCTTGAAATAAGTGTGACTATAGGGAGGCACCGACCATGAGGCAAATGGCCCCTGGCGCTAGGTATTAGCCCCTGGTAATTGATTGAAGAGAGGTAGGTCCTCTCAACTTTTACCATTGTAGCCTTCACTGTAACTAAATAAGTTTAGGGATACATATTTTGAGCCCTGATGAATGCCCAAGACCTCTTTGAGGCTCTAATCGAACGCCGACCTAGCCTTGGCAGAAATTCCCTGCATCCACAGAGCCAGAACGGGAAGCAGATTCTTCACCTACATCGCAGCCAAGACCTAGAACGAACTCCCCACTCAGCATCAGACGAAGCCCCACACTGCAAGAATTCAGGAAGAGCCTCAATAACTGGCTCTTTGGATGACCGGAGCTGCCCAAAACCCCCCTCCCCCCAGCGCCTTGAGACCCTCAGGGGTGAGTAGTGCGCTCTACAAATCCATGATTGATTGATTGTTTGATAGAAGGGCAGAAACATGTTGGCATGCCACCTCAGCAGTACATAAGGGTCATAGCAACCACATACGTCCTCTGAAATTATTTTGTGGTAATTATTTATCTGAAAGAGACACGTTAGTGACAGATTCCTTACCTTAGAATAGATATCCCCAGGCGTCAGGCTGGATCCGGAAAGTTTTTGCGTAGCAGTACCCTTGCGCGTCGGTAGGCGGCGTCGTGCGGCTCCGCGTCCGTCGTCGGCGTCGTGATCGCCGGGATGACGTCGCGGGCAGTACTTAGACGCCGCCCCTGCGCGCTGACGTCAGTTCTTCTTTTTCCGCGCCAGCAAGCGCAGATCCGGGAAGAGCAGTGCCCTAGTCATTTTTTGACTAACTTTTTGGGTGAATTTTTTCACTGTTTCTTTCACATCGACTCCAAGGTGTCGTAGGGATGCCCGGCTTTAAACGTTGCGACGCCTGTGCTCGGATGATGTCCATCACAGACCCGCATCTGGAGTGTCTCTTCTGCCTCGGGCGAGACCACGACACGAAGTCGTGTTCCGACTGCCGGTCCCTAAACCCGAAAGCTTTGCGAGAGCGGTCTCGAAAGCTCCTCGAGGCCCGGCAGTCGGCTCCGCGCCACACCAAGCCCCGGTCGCGTGAGAGGTCGAGGGGTCGGTCGCGGAGTCCTCGCCGGTCGTCGGGATCCAAGTCTTCGTCGTCTGGTAAGTCTAAACACAAGAAGTCCAAAAAGCATCATCGCTCTAGGACTTCGCCTCGCCGGTCTCGCGACTCGGCTGAGGCCCCTCCCGGCACCGTCCCCGCTGCCCCGGACATGCCTGTGGAGTCGCCCCCGCAATACCCGTCCTTCCCGGGTTCGGGGGCGGATCCGGCCCAAGTACAGGAATTCCTGTCGGCCATGGCCCGCCTCTTCGGGCTTCAAGGTCCCTCCGGTGCGCCTTCGGGCCCCGCGGGCCCTGATGGGGTTGCCCCGGCGTCGCCGACGACTCCGGTCCCGGCGTCGCTCGTGCCTCCAGCCTCGGTCCCGGCTCCGGCCCCGGCCTCGATCCCGGCTCCAGTGGTACCGCAACCCCCATCGACGCCGGTCGACCTGACCACGCCTCCGCCGGCGCCGATGTCTCCGGTGCCGTTCCTGACGCCGCCCGGGGCTCCGGGCGGCGTCGTCCCCATGTACCCTCCGGCTCCGGACATGGAGCCGGACCGACGTCGCTCGACGCCGGTTCCGGCGCCGATGAGACCTTGGGTCCCAAATGTCCCTCCTCCTCCTTATTTTGAACCGGAGGAGGACCAGGAGGACTGGGAGGGGTCTGACGACCCTCTGGCACAACAGTGTCAGTATGATGAGGACTGGGCAGAGGAACTAGGGGATGCCAGTGGTCTAGATACTTCCCCTGACACTGGCATGCTGTCTCCTCCCGTGGCTACGGAGGAGGGAGCCAATTTTGCAACGGTGTTGCGTAGGGCAGCTGGAGCCTTACATCTCCGACTCCCTACTGTGGCGGTCAAGACTAATCTCTTGACAGAAGTGCTTCAGCCGACAGCCTCCTCCTTGGAGACGGTGCTGCCGTTCAACGACGCACTCACTGACGTTCTTTTGGGCGCCTGGTCCAAGCCCAACACAGGGGCTCCTGTGGATAGGAACGTGTCCCGACGCCATCGCCCAGCTCCGGGCGACCCCTTGTTTCTCTCTGTCCACCCCACTCCTGAGAGCTTGGTTGTCCAAGCCTCGGCTTCCCAAACCGCCTTCCCTACCGCCCCTCCGGATAGGGAATCCAAACGCCTGGATCAATTTGGGAAGAAGGGTTTTTCTTCCTCCAGTGCTGGCTTGCGGTACATCAACACTGCTTGTCTTTTGGGCCGATATACCCACTCCTTGTGGGATTCGGTGGCGACTGTTTTGCCCCAGTGTTCTGAGGAGGTCCAGACACTGCTTACCCGCGCCATTGCGGAAGGTAGGGATGCGGCCAAATACACCATACGTTGTGGCCTTGACACCGCCGACTCGCTGGGCAGATCTATTGCAACGACGGTGGTGCTGCGTCGCCACGCCTGGCTGAGAACCACTGGTTTTTCGGGTGATGTCCAGAATACCCTCATGGACATGCCCTTTGATGGAGTCGGTCTTTTTGGTTCCAAAGCAGACCATGCGTTGGAGCGTTTTAAGGACTCACGGGCTACTGCCAAGTCCCTGGGCCTTTCTGCTACACGCCCTCCGCTACCTTCTGCTTTTCGCCCCTATCGTGTCCACGGAAGGGGCGCCCAGTCACGTCAGCAGCCCAGCCACCGGCCCGCGCAGCAGGCGTCTTCGCGTGGCCGAGGACGTGGATACCGCCGTGGCGGTTCGGGCAACCAGCGTGCGGATCAGGCCACCACCTCCAACCCGTCCGCGGCCTCCAAGCCCTCCTAGTCCCTCCTTTCAGGTGCACAGCACGCCAGTAGGGGGCAGGGTCCGCCATCACCTTCGCCACTGGCGTCCCATCACCTCGGACAGGTGGGTCTTGGACATTGTCCGAAGGGGCTACTCCCTCCCCTTCGAGACCACCCCCCCAGCCATGCCACCACAATTCCACCGCATGTCAGGGGATCACTTGGTACTTCTGCAGAAGGAAGTCACGGCCCTCTCGGCCAAGAGGGCCATCGAGCATGTTCCGACCCCAGAAGTAGGACGTGGTTGCTACTCCCACTACTTCCTGGTGCCCAAAAAGGACAAGGAGGACATGCGTCCTATCTTGGACCTCCGGAACGTCAATCGTTTCCTCCGGAAGGAGAAGTTCAAGATGCTCACCCTAGCTCAGGTCTTGACTGCCTTAGACCCTGGAGACTGGTTGGTAGCGTTGGACTTGCAGGACGCCTATTTCCACATCCCCGTCCTGCCGGCCCACCGGCGTTATCTTCGGTTCACGGTAGGCCTCGAGCATTTTCAGTTCACCGTGCTCCCCTTTGGCCTTACCAGTGCCCCTCGGGTGTTCACGAAAGTGATGGCGGTGGTCGCAGCTCATCTGCGCCGGGCAGGGGTTTCAGTCTTCCCCTACCTCGACGACTGGCTGCTGAAGGCGGGCTCGTCCCAGGCAGTCGTCTCCCACCTCCAGACTACGGCCGAACTCCTGCACTCGCTGGGGTTCTCCATCAATGTGCCGAAGTCGCATCTGATTCCTTCTCCACAGCTCCTTTTCATCGGAGCAGTTCTGGACACGACGCAGTTTCGGGCCTATCCTCCCGAACGGCGAGTCCGGGATATTCAGGCTATGATTCCAATCTTTCAGCCTTTATCCTGGGTTTCGGTACGGATGACCCTGAGGCTGCTGGGCCTCATGGCCTCCTGCATCCTGCTGGTCAATCATGCCAGATGGCATATGCGGGCTCTGCAGTGGGACCTGAAGTAACAGTGGGCGCAGCACCAGGGCAACCTGTCCGATCACGTCCAGATCTCGGAGGGGACTGCAAAACAATTGCAGTGGTGGCTCTCGAACCGGCAATGGGTCATGGGCAGATCCCTCTCACTTCCCCAGCCAGAGCACACAGTTGTGACGGACGCGTCCCTTCTGGGATGGGGCGGTCACATGGGAGAGGCGGAGATCAGAGGCCTCTGGTCTCCGGCGGAGTCCCGGCTCCATATCAACCTTCTGGAGCTCCGGGCGATCCGACTTGCACTCAAGGCATTCCTTCCCTCTGTCAAAGGGAAGGTAGTGCAGGTGTTCACAGACAACACCACCGCCATGTGGTACTGCAACAAACAGGGCGGGGTGGGGTCGTGGACCCTCTGTCAGGAGGCTCTGCGCCTCTGGACGTGGCTGGAACATCAGGGCATGTTCCTGATGGTTCAACACCTGGCTGGTTCCCTGAACGCCAGGGCGGACGAACTCAGCCGCAGGTGCATGATGGATCACGAATGGCGTCTTCACTCGGAAGTGGCGCAAGGACTCTTTCTACAATGGGGAGAGCCTTGGTTAGATCTATTCGCCACCGAAGAGAACGCGCAATGTCATCAGTTCTGCGCGTTGGAATTTCCAAAGCGGCACTCGCTCGGCGACGCTTTTCGTCACGAGTGGAGTTGCGGTCTATTGTACGCCTTTCCGCCTATACCACTTCTACCCAGAGTGTTGAAGAAGATTCGGCACGACCGGGCCCAAGTCATCCTTGTGGCTCCGGACTGGGCTCGAAGAGTTTGGTATCCCGAGCTACTCAGTATGAGCGTAGATCCCCCGATCCGTCTGCCTCTTCGGGAGGATCTTCTGTCGCAGCAGCAGGGGACGGTCCTCCACCCGAACCTGTCCAGTCTACACCTGCTTGCGTGGAGATTGAGCGGCGGCAGTTGATTCCTTTCGACTTGCCTCCCGAAGTTTGTGATGTGATTCTGGCAGCCAGGCGTCCCTCCACTAAGGTGGTATACGCCTGCAGGTGGAACAAATTTGTGGCATGGTGCACCGCAAAGGCTGTGAACCCCCTTTCTGCCCCTCTTTCTGAGGTTCTTCTGTTCCTTCTTTCTCTGGCCCACCAGGGTTCTGCCCTGTGTACCATCAAGGTTTATCTTTGTGCTATCTCTGCCTTCCTCAGGCTCCCTGAACAGCCCTCCCTTTTCAAGTCCCCTGTTGTTAACAGGTTCTTAAAAGGCATTACACACCTCTTCCCTCCTGTTCCGTTTGTGATGCCTCAGTGGGACTTGAACTTGGTTCTTACCTTTTTAATGTGCGCTCCCTTTGAGCCTCTACATAACTGTCCTCTTCGTCTTCTGACTCTGAAGACGGCCTTTCTGGTGGCCATCACCTCCGCTCGGCGGGTGAGTGAGCTCCAGGCTCTATCTTGCAAACTCCCTTTCTGTCTGTTCATCCAGACAAGGTTGTTCTTCGGACGCGTCCGTCCTTCTTGCCAAAGGTGGTTACTGCCTTCCACATTGGGCAGACCATCACTTTGCCTACCTTCTTTCCGCCTCCGCATCCTTCCAGAGAGGAAGAGAGGCTCCACCGTCTGGACCCAAAACGTGCGCTCTCCTTCTATATCGACCGCACAAAACACTTCCGGGTGGATGACCAGCTCTTTGTTGGCTACGTGGGCGCCAAAAAGGTCGGGCGGTGCACAAACGAACCATCTCCCGCTGGGTTACCTTGTGCATCAAGACCTGCTATTCTTTGGCTAAGAAGGAGCCTCCTGTTGGGCTGCGTGCCCATTCCACCAGGGCAACGGCTGCTACCACGGCCTTGGGCCGCGGTGTTCCGCTGCCGGTTATCTGTCAGGCAGCTACGTGGGCCTCGCTGCACACCTTTACAAAGCATTACTGCCTTGACAGTCAGGTCCGGAGGGACGGCTTCTTTGGCCGTTCTGTCCTCCAGGACTTCCTTGTCTGATCTTTGTTCGCAGACCCACCACTGGGGTTGGTATTGCTGGGGTATCTATTCTAAGGTAAGGAATCTGTCACTAACGTGTCTCTTTCAGATGCACAAGTTACTAACTTGTGTAACGATATATCTGTAAGAGACAGTAGTTAGTGACAGATTCCTACCGCCCCACCCATCCTCCCCGTTCTGCGAACTGATTTCTAGGGTTAAGGACATCCCTTTCAGGGCCCTAGTATTTTTCAGACACCTATGTCAGCTTCTTGCATGGCTCTGCGTTCCTGGCGCGGAAAGTCATGTACAGAACTGACGTCAGCGCGCAGGGGCGGCGTCTAAGTACTGCCCGCGACGTCATCCCGGCGATCACGACGCCGACGACGGACGCGGAGCCGCACGACGCCGCCTACCGACGCGCAAGGGTACTGCTACGCAAAAACTTTCCGGATCCAGCCTGACGCCTGGGGATATCTATTCTAAGGTAAGGAATCTGTCACTAACTACTGTCTCTTACAGATATATCGTTACACAAGTTAGTAACTTGTGCACTCAAGCCTAGGATACCACCTGAATAAAGGATACTTTGTGGTATATCCTAAGGTTTTTTTTAGACATGAAACTGAATCCAAGTATCTTATACAGAGAAAAAAATATATTTTTAAGAACTCCCTCAGGTTAGCCCCCCTGAGGTTGAGTCTTACCTGGTAGTATCATCTCACCAGGGCGGGACGAGGTGGCAAAAAATGAAGCATGTCACATTACGTGAGTGAGCCTACCTTGTCTAATTCTTGGAATTGCCCATCTCTCTGTAGGAATACTAGCAGTAGGTAGATAGGATCACACAAACTAGGGCTAGGGAGACAATTCCCAATGCACGCTAAGAGAGTGTCACAGCAATTCTGTGTTTTGAGAAAAATCTGGGGTGCCCACGCGGAAAAAGTCATATTTCCTACAAGCACCAGATCCTTTTCTGTTTCATTGCTGACTCAAAGGTTGTTTAATTTTTCTGGTTTTTGCAAATTTTATTGACTACTGATGTTATTAAAGCCACATATTTCTTTTATTTAAAGTTTTAATTGTAATATTATTATTTTCTATTTTCCACTTATTGCGTTTTTGACAGTTGTCATTAGGTTTTTCTAATTTAGCCTCTACCTTTTTTATTTTACCTTTGACTTCCTCACTTTATTATTCTTTTGTTCTATTTTGTTGTTTACATTACACTTTTTACCTGTTCCGGTGAAAGCAATTTCGGAAGGCCTTGTTTTATTGTTCATTTGTCCTGTTTTTGAGAGGTTGCTTCTAGTGGATTGTAAATATTGAAATATTTTTTAGGTGTATTCATTTATTGAGATGGAAAAGTCATAACCAGAAATTTTAAAAGAAACATAATTTGTATGTACATGTAACATATAACCTTCTTTTTGAATTCTTAGATTAACCAAGACACAACATTGACCAACCATGTGCCTCTGTTAAAGAAGAGTCTTGAGATATTTGTCTACCGCGTGAAAGCCATGCTAACAATCAACAACTGCCAGGAGGCATTCTGGCTAGGCAACCTGAAAAACAGGGACCTTCAGGTTAGTAGTTCTCTAACCAAGAAATGTAATGAGATAACGTTTTTAATCCAAACACTTGAGAGCATAGTTTCTATTGTGAAGGTCTTCCACTCACATTTTCTCTTTGTATGTTCCTAGTAAGGTCATAAATGATCTGATTTATTGAACATTACGTTTCCATAATTCCATCTCCATCCCAAACATAGTTTCATTTTATTCTGCTGCTACCTGACTTCCTAGTCACTTGGATCTCAAAGTTTTCATTGTTTTATTATGTCCATATTCCCTTTTTAGGTCTGATGTAGAGACCACTTTAGCTACATCGCAGCTCTGCTGCCTCAATTCTTTTTGAAAACTCACAATAAAAATATATTCACAACAAAAATATATACTCATATGCATAAATACATTGACGTTGGTTTATCCATTGCTCTATACAGCATGGGATGGTGCATCAGCTCCTTGGCACTCTTGCACTGAGAATGCCAACATTTTTCTTCATCACATGTGCACAGCTGCCTGAAAAGGAGTGCATTGCAAAGCCCAGGTCGGTGTGTCAGTGTTGCTGGGCCACTCCTGTCTTGCTTCTGCTGTGGAAGCAACCACCACTTACTGGGAAAAAGTTCACATCACTCTCAGAACTTCTGCTTTACCCTTAGAGAGCGTGTCACTGCTGTTGCTGTTCCTGGCTCTGGACTGTCCTCCTTGCAGGGCACAAGTCCCAAAAATAGAAGTGCGGGAGGGCTAAGTTAGGCAGTATGCAAGTGACATCACGGTGTGTGACATTGCATGTGGCATTGCATGTAGCACACAGGAAGTGGAATCTGTAAAAGAATGAAATTAAAAAATTGGGTATTTAAATTGCTATTTGTGTAAGTACTCAGACAGTCTGATACAGTTGACATGCTTACAGTGCCTGCTCTTTTATGTAGGAATTGAACGAAGTCAAAAGATCGCTTCCAAATTGTAGTTTCTCTTAAATGCTTGTGAAGTGATAGCAAACTGTGTCCCTTTGTTTCTCCTCCACTGCTCTGGCACATAGGTATGAGGCAGCAGATAGAGCTCCCACATAGGATGGCACTCACTCAAAAGGAGAGCTGATGGCCTTTAAATCAGCCCGTTGTCTTGGGCCCAGCTGGAGGAGAAAATAAAAAGGCCCCTCCAAGCCTGCACGTTGTATCTTGGGTGAAAGCAGTCAACAGTGCATGCGCTGCTGAATGTGTCGGAAAAATACACTGGGACAAGTTAAGCTTACTTCGCTGGGGTCGAACGTCTTAGCAGGGGGGACAGAGTCCACCCTGTGAAAATAGTGGGTAGCCGCCGTCTACCTGCGTGTACCCCCGACTTGTGCTCTTCCACCTTGTTATCACGGCTGGTAGAAGCCCGCTCTGTGCAGTTCTCACGTCTCTGCTCAGGTACAGGCTGTAATAGGAAGTGCGTGACCCTCTATAGGCCCGAGTAGGGCTCACTCAGCACACTCACTGACAGGACATACGTACACTAGGATCTCTGTGTCGCCGAAACCACAAGCAATTCTCTGCCGTTTTATACCAGGGTGCCGAGCCCAGCCCTGTGGGTGAGTGAGGGATACAATTAATAGTAGAGGCCGGGTGGCACTCTACATCCCTTCCATCCTTTAATTGTGCAAAACAACAACAAAAATGAAAAACAAGAAATTAACATAACACCCATTGCAGACACCAGATATGAGTCTCTTCTCATTTCTTCATGATGCTGCGGGCATAGTCTCAGAGTCATTGACTTGAAGCGGGGTTGAGACGAAGGTGATACCTTACACTGCGACGTGCACTGCCCTGACTGGGTGAGTCATTCTTCGAATCACCTTCGCGCCCGAGTTAAGAGGGTCCCGGGCTAGCAGATCCACCAGGGCCAAGCACCGGCGACTGAGTTTCTGGCCATTCAAACTCGCCAGGATCCTCCTGCTTGCTAGCTCTTGCTGGGTATTGGCTCAGCCTCTGATCAGTTGCCTGGGATCTGACCTTATTGAACCATAAGACGTTCCTTGACACAGCCACTTCCCCTCTCTTTACTGTGGTTCCTTGTACCTCCGTCACCTTCCACACCTCCCTTTCAAACGGGGTCCTGTACTTCCATCCAGGATGGTGATCACGCATGATGACCATGTCGCCCACTTTTATTTCTGGGACCTCCCTCCACTTCACGGTCTTTACTTGCACTGTCATTGGTGGCTTTCAGTTTACACACTGGGTGGCATGTATGTCGATGACTGCCGGCATCCACTTAGGGCTCGCTGGAAGAACATCTCTGGTACTCCGCTTCATAATCAGATCGTTTGGGGCACACCCTGTTGTGCTGTGTGGGGTCTGCCGGTACGCCCGAGAAATTGGTGCAGGCAGCACTCGAGGTCATGCCCTGATCTACTCCAATCCAGAGCGCTCGATTCAAAGTCCTCAGGAAGCACTCAACTTCGCCATTGGCCTTTGGCCACTGCAGATTTTTTGCATTGAGTCTGTGAAGATAGTCCTGAAACTCCTGACCCTGGAAGAGCAGACCGTTGTCATCTTTTTATCTCGTCTGGGAGGCCAAATGTCGCAAAAATCTTTTTTAGCGCTGGTCTGACATTTTTCCAACACCATGCACTTCACTAACTCCACAGCGGGATATTTTGAGTGACTCTCTATGACGACTACTGTCAGTCTTCCATCCAGGAAACTCCTAAGGTCCATGCTGACAGATGACCCTAGATGCACTGACGCTTCTTCTGTGATCACTGGGGCTACCGGGGAATCCCCTCCGGTAATGGCGGTGCAGAAGTGACATTTTCTTACTCTTTCATCAACCAGTCGGTCCATGCCAGAGAATCATACATTAATCCTAAGGCGGGCCTTGGTTTTGCCAATGGCCCTGGTGTGCGAGGTCTAGTGTTCTGTCCCATAACTTCTGGGGGACCACGATCTGTTGACCTCTCAGCAATAGACCTTCAGTGCTCATGCACAGCTGGTCACGCACCCTCCACATTGGTGTTCGGGCCAACTGTTCTTCAGCGGTCAGTGTCCTGGAGCCTTCCAGAAAGTTCTTCCATTGTCGATTCTTGAGCACTTCCTTGGCCTTTGCATGCACCCATCCTCAGCCATTGCTTCCAGGATCTCAGTTAAAGAGAGAGCGCAGGGTACCCCTCTGCACAATCATCTTGATGAAGGTGTCCACCTCTTCACTGTCTGATTCAGACTTAGTAATGTCCGATCACTGTGGGTGCCGAGACAAGTAATCAGCTAGATTGTTTGTACCTGGTCTGTAAACCACCTCAAATGAGTACTGCTGGAGTTGTACAGCCCACCGTTCAATTCGTGGGGGTCCATTCCTGGCAGTACCAGCGAAAAGGGTAACTAACAGTTTTTGGTCTGTAACCAACACACATTTTTGTCTGCACATATGCAGGTGGAAATGTCGCATGCCTACCTGTTGGCCAGAGCCTCCCGTTCTATCTGGGCATATCGCATCTCCACTTTGGTGAGTGCCCGACTGGCATAGGCAATAGGCACCCATTGTCCTGCACACTTTTCCTTAGAAGGACAGCTTCAAGACCCACTGGGCCCGCATCTACACCGAGTTCTGTCTTCTTCTGTTTGCTGAAATACGCCATAGTAGCATCATGTAGAAGTTCCTCCTTGACTACTTTGAAGGCCTGCGCTGCTTCTACCGTCCATTCCCATTGGCGATCGTGCTTGGTCAGAGCACTCAGTGGTTCAGACAAAGTCGCTAGCTTCGGGATGAATCATTCACAGTAATTTGCCATCCCCAGAAAACTGCGGATGTCCAAGACAGTTCTAGGTGTGGTTGCAGACCTGATCGCTTCCACCTTTTTGGGGATCAACCCGAAGACCTTTGCCAGAGAAGTGGTATCCTAAGAATTCTATAGAGTGGTATAGAACTTGCACTTCCGGGAGTGCGTCAGACCAGTCAAGTGATGGAGTGCGGCCCTCGATCTTACATGGTGCTCTTCCAGAGTCCTCGAAAATATGGGAATGTTATCATTGAAGTTATTCGCACCCACTAGGCTCGAGAGGGCCTCCCCGATTGCCTCCTGGAAGACTTCAGCAGCGGAGGAGATGCCAAAGCTAAAGCGTCAATATCGCCGTAACCCTACGTGAGTTGAAAATGTTGTGATGTAGCGATTCTCTTTGTCAAGGAGTAACTGATGATATTGTGAGTTCAGAGCTATTTTTTAGAACCATTGTGCTCCATTTAAGTCCGCTACGATTTCATCTATCATGGGTGTGATATGCCTTTCACGTCAAATTGCTTTATTGGGTAGTCTCATGTCCACACATAGTCTTATGACTCAAGGTTGTTTTGGTTTAGGGGCAATCACGAGCGAAGATACCAGTGGAATGGGTCCTGATACTTTCTTAATCGTTCCCAGTTGCTCATTCTACTCGAGTTCAAGTGGACATAGGTGGAACAGCACCCTTCTGTGTCACAGTAACACAGGGCCAACCACCTTGTTAATGTGTAGCTTGACTTTAACACCTTTTAAACATCTGTGGCCCTTGAACAGATCAGAAAACTCATCCAAGATGGTGTCGGCAAGTGAATGAGCAAAAAAGACCCTAGCAGCGTTCAGTCTCTCCCTTTGTCACGTGGAATTTGGTTAGAGCCATCTACTTTTCACTCTCCACAAGCACTTCGATAACCCCTTTTAGAGGGAGAAGGTTAGTCCCACCACAAAGTGGGGTGGGGAAATAGCTTGTGAAATTGAACATCATCCATTACGTTTTGAAATGCCATACCCTTGACGGTAACATAGCAGATGGGAGGGGGTCATTTCCGCTGACTGTCTCGTCCAGCATTGATATTGTGAAGATTTCTTCATCTTCACCCTCTCCTGACTCACCAGTTGCCTGGGTGTTGCGCTCCGACTGCACCTCATTATCATCGACCACAGACAAGCGCCTTAGGGTGGGCCTGCTGCGTCCACGGGTGTTGGACCCTTACACCCGACTGGTACTGCGGCATACTCTGGCGAAATGGTTCAGCCTGATACACTTGAGACCGTGTTTCCCCTGCGCAGGGCATGTATTGTGTGTACGATGGACAGGCCCACAGTTTCCACATGCCTTCTCCCCCGACATCTGGTTGCCGCTCGGCGGGGCCCATGTCAATTTGGGCTGAATAGCCTTCACTTTTTCCTCTTTGACCATCACCCCTTTTGGATTTGGTGTCGTTCTCCGGGCCTGGGCCGCTTCCATGTCTTCCGCACGACTGTCTGCTAGCTCATGGGATCTGGTCAGAATTAGTATCTCATCAAGTGAGATCCTGGGTTGTCTTGAAATACGCTTTCTCAAGTTCAAGGATCTGCACCCCTGAATGACCTGGGCACGGATCTCTCCTGCCCGGTCAATAGTGGTGCAAGTGCTGGCAAGCCGGCGAAGGCACTCATAGAAGACATCCACAGGCTCGTCCTCATTCTGCCGGGCCTGCCTTAGCTTAAACCTCCTGTAGTCCGGGTTCAGCTGAAGGTCGAAGTAGCAGTTGAGGGCAGCGACTGCCTCCTCAAAATCCGTGGGGCCACCATTGTTTGGGAGGTCTTGGAATAAGTCATATAGTTCAGTGCCTCCCATGTGAAGCATCATTAAGAGCTTGACAACCCCGTCCATTTATTGGGGGGCGCAGAAGTAATTGTCTAAACACCCTATCCACTGTCACCATCAAGGTGCAGCTGTCGCTGGTTCTGCTAGCTGGCTAAAAGGCAGTAGCGCTGCTACAGGCGCATGCGCACCTTGCCGGATGGTGCACCTTGTAAGTGCGACGAACCTGTGCCATCACTTGATGATGTGGACATATCGACCTTCACCCAATGATGTATCTTCCTTCACACTGTAATTGTTTGATTTGCAGGCACAGCACCAGTTCTACAGGGCGGGGTCTTTTTCTGGCCTTGTGTCGTCTCCCCAGTATAACTGGCCTTGCCTTCAGCCACACAGGCGCCCTGTCCTTCTCAGTATACCCCCAGCAGCATTAGAAGGTACATGGCCGACATCACTGATAACCCCATGTGGAGCACCATGTTTCTCTTCCACTCTGTCTCCGCCAGCCCTCTCACACACACGACGGTCAGGATAGGCCATGCCCACCAGAGCACATTGCCAGATGCAGCCGGCGCTCAGCTGCTTCTTCTGTGCCGCCTTCGGGACAACCCAGCTCACCGTCACGCACTTCAATAGGCACTTCAGACGTCACACAATGTTGCCTCTCCAACACAGCAGCTTCCTGCAGCCCCAAAGTTCCGATGCGGCCTGGGCGCTCGAGTAGCGCGGTGTCGTGGCAAGTCGATCAGCACGCGGGGCGTGGCTTTACACGCAGCCTCTTCCAGCAGCGCGGTTGAGCGCGGGCACACAGCACTCTCACTCCGGCCCGCACAACAGAGCCAGCGGATGTCTGGCAGGGTGGGGGGGACTAGCCGACACAGCAATAAAAATATAACAGTGCGATGCGCTTAACTCTGCACATTACAGATGGGCGGTGCACACTCTTGCATGCGGAGAGAACTCCGGCCTCGTCGCCAGTGTAATGGGCAGTGCGTGACCCTCTATAGGCCAGAGTAGGCTTCACTCAGCACACAAACTGACTGGACATACAGACACTAGGCTCTCTGCACCGCTGAAGAACCACGAGCGATTCTCGGCCGTTTATACCAGGGGGTGTAGTGACGGAGCCACCCGGCCCGTCCACGCACGCCTTGCACGCCCGCACCCCGAGGGTGGGCTCGCCCGAGGGTTTAAATAAAGGGGCTCAGGACCACTCTGGGTCTTGGCCCAGCAGTGAACCACAGTGTGTGTGCGCCTTATTTACATATTGCGCAAGCCTGCGGCCTACCTCGCATTACGGGTATCCTGACAGAGCAGGATACCACAGGGGGGTCGAGTCCGGCCCTCTGGGTGAGTGAGGGATACAATGTATAGTAGAGGCCAGGTGGCACTCTTCACAGGCTATGCCAGATGGGCTGTCTGCTGTCAGAAGCTGGAGGAGAGGTGATGGGGCGTGCTAAACTCATACAAGGGTGAAGATAGAAAGTGTAAGTTACGAGCAGCTATTCGTAAATTACAGTCTCCAGTTAGCATGTCAGTGTAACAGTTTAAGGGATGACTACATCAGCCAGGTGTGCACGAAGCATTGTATGAGAAGTGTCATGATGGTTTCGGGGTTTCTGTGTCTGAGAGACATGCAGCAGCCAGCACTAAAGGTGTACATCCAGCGATACCTGCCTACTATGGCACTCCCAGTATTGTCTACTTCTAGAATTCCCTACCTGTGAGGACATCAGTACATAGGATCTAATTTTGTGCTCACGGTTTCACGTAAATGTGTTGTTTTTATAGTTTGTAAAGTGTTTGATGAACTGTGATCGGATGGGGGGAATGTTTATTGGGATTGGAGGTGGAGTTCCGTACATGCATTACTTTTGAACTAAACGGGCATTCAGGTTTAGTAATTTAAAATGTTAAACGCTTTGAAATAAGCGGTTAGGATTGTGCCTTTTTTGAGAGAGCTTAGAAAGGAGTTACACCATTGCACATCATTCGTTTCTGCTTTCAGTGTTTTACTTTCACATATAGATGGCCTGTAATTTGGAGCCCTCGAAGCTAAAGGCTTTGCAAATCTCATGTTACAAATAGACATCTGAAAGAGACACGTTAGTGACAGATTCCTTACCTTAGAATATCCCCAGGCGTCAGGCTGGATCCGGAAAGTTTTGCGTAGCAGTACCCTTGCGCGTCGGTAGGCGGCGGCGTGCGGCTCCGCGTCCGTCGTCGGCGTTGAGATCGCAGGGATGACCTCGCGGCCAGTACTTAGACTGCGCGCTGACGTCAGTTCTTTCTTTTTCCGCGCCAGTAAGCGCAGATCCGGAGAGAGCAGTGCCCCAGTCATTTTTTGACTGTATTTTTTGTGACTTTTTGTCACTGTTTTCTCGAGTCGTTCGACTCCTACGGTGTCGGTAGAGATGCCCGGCTTCAAGCCATGCGACGCCTGTGGTCGAATGATGTCGATCACGGACCCGCATCAGGATTGTCTCTACTGCCTCGGGCGCGACCACGACTCCAAGTCGTGCCCTGACTGTCGGGCCTTGCATCCGAAGGCTTTGCGAGAGCGGTCTCGAAAGCTCCTCGAGGTCCGGCAGTCGGCTCCGCGCCAATCCAAGCCCCGGTCACGAGAGAGGTCGAGGGGCCGGTCGCGGAGTCCTCATCGTTCTTCGGGGTCAAAGTCTTCGCTCTCCTCCGGTAAGTCGAAGCACAAGAAGTCGAAAAAGCGTCATCGCTCGACGACTTCCCCTGGCCGGTCGCGCGACTTGGCTCAGGGTCCCGTCGGCACCGTCCCCGCGGCGCCGGGAGTGCCTGTGGAGCCGCCGCCGCATTACCCGCACTTCCCGGGTTCGGGGGCGACTCTGGCCGAAATACAGGAGTTCCTGTCGGCCATGGCCCGCCTCTTCGGGCCTCAAGGTCCCCCCGGTGCGCCTTCGGGCCCCGCGGGCCCTAATGGGGTTCCAACGGCGCCGCCGGCGACTCCGGTCCCGGCGCCGCCAGCAACACCAGCCCCGGCTCCGGCCCCCGTGCTGCCACAACCCCGGTCGACGCCCGTTGACCTAACGACACCGCCACCTGCGTCGATCTCACCGGTGCCGTTCACGACGCCGCCCGGGGCTCCGGGCGACGTCGTCCCCCGGTTCTCTCCGGACTCGGCGCCGGTGCCGCTGAGACCTTGGGTCCCACATGTCCCTCCTCCTTACATTGATCCTGATTTGGAGGACGAAGAGAACTGGGAGGGGTCTGAGGACCCTCTCACTGCCCAATGTGAGTATGATCAGGACTGGGCTGAGGAACTTGGGGAGGCCAGTGGTCTGGACACCTCTCCAGACATTGGCATGCTGTCTCCTCCTTCCGTGGCAACGGAGGAGGGAGCAAACTTTGCTACGGTGTTGCGTAGGGCAGCTGAGGTCCTGCACCTCCAGTTACCTACAGTGGCTGTCAGGACTAACCTCCTGACGGAAGTGCTTCAGCCGGCGGCTACCTCTGCGGAGCCACTGCTGCCATTCAACGAAGCACTTTCTGACGTTCTTTTGGGCACCTGGTCCATGCCCACCACAGGGGCTCCTGTGGATAGGAACGTAGCCCGACGCCATCGCCCTGTTCCTTTCCCAACACCCCACCCCTGAGAGCTTGGTTGTTCAAGCCTCTGCCTCCCAAAGCGCCTTCCCTACTGCTCCCGCGGATTGGGAATCCAAAAAACTGGACCAATTTGGGAAGAAGGTTTTTTCTTCCACCAGTGCTGGCTTGCGGTCCGTCAACACCACTTGCCTTTTGGGCCGATATACCCACTCCTTGTGGGATTCGGTGGCGCATGTCCTGCCCCAGTGTCCTGAGGAGGCCCAGGCACTGCTTTCCCACGCCATTGCGGAAGGAAGAGATGCGGCAAAATATACTATCCGATGTGGCCTAGATACCGCTGACTCGCTTGGCAGATCGCTTGCGACGACAGTGGCGCTGCACCGTCACACCTGGCTGAGGACCACTGGTTTCTCGGGCGATGTCCAGAACACACTTATGGACATGCCCTTTGTTGGTGTCAGCCTTTTCGGCAACAAGGCAGACCATGCGCTGGAGCGCTTTAAAAACTCGCGGGCTACAGCCAAGTCCCTGGGCCTTTCTGCTGTGCGCCCTCCGCAACAGTCTGCTTTTTGCCCCTTTCGTGGCCACGGAAGGGGCGCCCAGTCACGTCCGCTGCCCAGCCACCGGCCCGCGCAGCAAGCGTCTTCGCGTGGACGTGGCTCCCGCCGAGGCGGGTCGGGTAACCAGCGTGCGGGTCAGGCCACCACCTCCGCCCCGTCCGCGGCCTCCAAGCCCTCCTAGTCCATCCTTTCAGGTCCACAGCACGTCAGTAGGGGGCAGGGTCCGCCATCACCTTCACCACTGGCGTGCCATCACCTCGGACAAGTGGGTCTTGGACATTGTCCGGAGGGGCTACTCCCTCCCCTTCGAGACTACCCACCCAGCCATGCCACCTCAATGCCACCGCATGTCGGGGGATCATTTGGTGCTTCTTCAAAAGGAAGTTGCGGCCCTCTTGGCCAAGGGGGCCATCGAGCGCGTTCCGACCCCAGAAGTAGGGCGTGGTTGTTACTCCCACTACTTTCTGGTGCCCAAAAAGGACAAGGAGGACATGCGTCCTATCTTGGACCTCCGGAACGTCAATCGCTTCCTCCGGAAGGAGAAGTTCAAGATGCTCACCCTAGCTCAGGTCTTGACTGCCCTCGACCCTGGAGACTGGATGGTAGCGTTTGACTTGCAGGACGCATATTTTCACATCCCCGTCCTGCCGGCCCACCGGCGTTACCTGCGGTTCACGGTAGGCCTCGAGCATTTTCAGTTCCCCGTTCTCCCCTTTGGCCTTACCAGCGCCTCACGGGTGTTCACGAAAGTGATGGCGGTGGTCGCAGCTCATCTGCGCCGGGCAGGGGTTCCAGTCTTCCCCTACCTCGACGACTGGTTGCTGAAGGCGGGCTCGTCCCAGGCAGTCGTCTCCCACCTCCAGACTACGGCCGAACTCCTGCACTCGCTGGGGTTCTCCATCAATGTGCCGAAGTCGCACCTGATTCCTTCTCCACAGCTCCTTTTCATCGGAGCAGTTCTGGACACAATGCAGTTTCGGGCCTATCCTCCCGGCGGGATATTCAGGCTATGATTCCGATCTTTCAGCCTCTATCCTGGGTTTCGGTAGGGATGACCCTGAGGCTGCTGGGCCTCATGGCCTCCTGCATCCTGCTGGTCGATCATGCCAGATGGCATATGCGGGCTCTGCAGTGGGACCTGAAGTTCCAGTGGGCGCAGCATCAGGGGAACCTGTCCGATTACGTCCAGATCTCGGAGGGGACTGCAAGACAGTTGCAGTGGTGGCTCTCGAACCGGCAATGGGTCATGGGCAGATCCCTCTCCCTTCCCCAGCCAGAACACACAGTTGTGACGGACGCGTCCCTTCTGGGATGGGGTGGTCACATGGGAGAGGCGGAGATCAGAGGCCTCTGGTCTCCGGCGGAGTCCCGGCTCCATATCAACCTTCTGGAGCTCCGGGCGATCCGACTTGCACTCAAGGCATTCCTTCCCTCTGTCAAAGGGAAGGTAGTGCAGGTGTTCACAGACAACACCACCGCCATGTGGTACTGCAACAAACAAGGCGGGGTGGGGTCGTGGACCCTATGTCAGGAGGCTCTGCGCCTCTGGACATGGCTGGAACATCAGGGCGTCTTCCTGATGGTTCAACACCTGGCAGGTTCCCTGAACGCCAGGGCGGACGAACTCAGCCGCAGGTGCATGATGGATCACGAATGGCGTCTTCACTCGGAGGTGGCGCAAGGACTCTTTCTACAGTGGGGAGAGCCTTGGTTAGATCTATTCGCTACCGAAGAGAACGCGCAATGTCATCAGTTCTGCGCGTTGGAATTTCCAAGGCGGCACTCGCTCGGCGACGCTTTTCGTCGCGAGTGGAGTTGCGGTCTGTAGTACGCCTTTCCGCCTATACCACTTCTACCCAGAGTGTTGAAGAAGATTCGGCGCGACCGGGCCCAAGTCATTCTTGTGGCTCTGGACTGGGCTCGAAGAGTTTGGTATCCCGAGCTACTCAGTATGAGCGTCGATCCCCCGATCCGTCTGCCTCTTCGGGAGGATCTTCTGTCGCAGCAGCAGGGGACGGTCCTCCACCGAGCCTGTCCAGTCTCCACCTCCTTCCGTGGAGATTGAGCGGCGGCAGTTGATTCGTTTCGACTTGCCTCCCGAAGTTTGTGATGTGATTCTGGCAGCCAGGCGTCCCTCCACTAAGGTGGTATACGCCTGCAGGTGGAACAAGTTTGTGGCATGGTGCACAGCAAAGGCTGTGAATCCCCTTTCTGCCCCTCTTTCTGAGGTTCTTCTGTTCCTTCTTTCTCTGGCCCAACAGGGTTCTGCCCTGGGTACCGTCAAGGGCTATCTTTGTGCAATCTCGGCCTTCCTTAGGCTTCCTGATCAGCCCTCCCTTTTCAAGTCCCCTGTTGTTAACAGGTTTCTTAAAGGCATTACACACCTCTTCCCTCCTGTTCCGTTTGTGATGCCTCAGTGGGACTTGAACTTGGTTCTTACCTTTTAATGTGCGCTCCCTTTGAGCCTCTACATAACTGTCCTCTTCGTCTTCTCACTCTGAAGACAGCCTTTCTGGTGGCCATCACCTCCGCTCGGCGGGTGAGTGAGCTCCAGGCTCTTTCGTGCAAACCCCCTTTCTGTCTGTCCATCCAGACAAGGTTGTTCTTAGGACGCGTCCGTCCTTCTTGCCAAAGGTGGTTACTGCTTTCCACATTGGGCAGACCATCACTTTGCCCACCTTCTTTCCGCCTCCGCATCCTTCCAGAGAGGAAGAGAGGCTCCACCGTCTGGACCCAAAACGTGCGCTTTCCTTTTACCTCAACCGCACACAACAGTTCCGGGTGGATGACCAGCTCTTTGTTGGCTACTTGGGCGCCAAAAAAGGTTGGGCGGTGCACAAGAGGACCATCTCCCGCTGGGTAATCTTGTGTATCAAAGCCTGCTATTCTTTGGCTAAGAAGGAGCCCCCTGTTGGGCTACGTGCCCATTCTACCAGGGCGACAGCTGCTACCACGGCTTTAGGCCGCGGTGTTCCGCTACATGATATATGTCAGGCAGCTACGTGGGCCTCGCTGCACACGTTTACCAAGCATTACTGCCTTGACAGCCAGGTCCGGAGGGACGGCTTCTTTGGCCGCTCTGTCCTCCGGGACTTCTTTGTCTGAATCTGTTCGCAGACCCACCACCACCGGGGTTGGTATTGCTGGGGTATCTATTCTAAGGTAAGGAATCTGTCACTAACGTGTCTCTTTCAGATGCACAAGTTACTAACTTGTGTAACGATATATCTGTAAGAGACAGTAGTTAGTGACAGATTCCTTACCGCCCCACCCATCCTCCCCGTTCTGCGAACTGATTTCTAGGGTTAAGGACATCCCTTTCAGGGCCCTAGTATTTTTTCAGACACCAATGTCAGCTTCTTGCATGGCTCTGCGTTCCTGGCGCGGAAAGTCGTGTACAGAACTGACGTCAGCGCGCAGGGGCGGCGTCTAAGTACTGGCCGCGACGTCATCCCGGCGATCTCGACGACGGACGCGGAGCCGCACGACGCCGCTTACCGACGCGCAAGGGTACTGCTACGCAAAACTTTCCGGATCCAGCCTGACGCCTGGGGATATTCTAAGGTAAGGAATCTGTCACTAACTACTGTCTCTTACAGATATATCGTTACACAAGTTAGTAACTTGTGCATTATTACAATTTCTCATGACCCCTCTGGGCCTACATATCTCACTCTGTGAGACCCTGTTTGAGGGCATGGTGGGCAGAAGGCCTGCATGGGCTGTTAGGCCACAACTGTGGTGGTTGGGGTAGTTTGACTCTATTTTTCTGGCCGCCAACTTGCTATTTCCAGCTCAGTGATTTCTTTTAAGAAAAAATAAGTACTTTAATCACACTGCAGTTCAATACTATACATAATAAATATACAGTACTACTGAGACCAACAAAAGCTTTAGATTTAACTACAGGTAAGTACAGGTGCAGGCTGAAATGGAGCACCTTTCCTGAGTTATTTGACCCTTAGGTCAGTGTGTATGCTTTGGTTAGGTAGATCTCTTAAGCGGGCTGCAATAATCTCAACAAAGTCCCACCAAAGTCTGTTAGTCAAGTTCTCCATAAGTGTTTTTTCAGGCGTTAAAATTACCTGCGGTGAAGTGTGCTTGGGTTCTCCAAGCGCGGTGTGCAGTCTTCAACCGCATGGTGCAAGCAGTCATACTTGTAGTCAAAGGAGTGTTCTTTCCTCTTCTTTCTACATTAGCCCAATGGAAACAACAGCTTCACAGTGAAGGCAGTCAGATTGTCAAGCCTTGCACTCGCATCTGGGGGATTCATTCCCCTGGTCTGTGATTCAGGGTTGCCGTTCTCAGTGTCGAGTAAAGGCAATAGTCAGATCAAGCCCACTGATCTTCCTCTGTCAGTCACTGGAGCAGGTACACAGGCAAATTCCATGTTCACATTGGCTTATCTTGGGTACGCTTAGAGGCCAGGAGATCCTCCAGCCAACCCCAGGCTTCTCCTGGGCCACTACTCTCTCTAGATTTGGCTGGGCTTCTCTGACAGAAAGGTCATGCATGACAAGACATTGCTTCTCCCCTCTCAGCAGGCAAGTAGGTTCCCGGGTCGCAGGCAGGCATATATTACTCCAGTATGATGCTCACTTAATCATTATTGGAATCTGATGCCAGTGTGGGATTTAATGAAAAAGGCACACAGAGGGCATCTTAGAGATGCCCCCTGAAAAACGACCAACCTCTGGTGGGTTCCCTGACTGGTACACACCAGCCTGCCACCACAAGACATGTTTCTGGACCCCTAGGGTGGGAGCCTTCGCTCCCTGAGCCCAGAAACAAAGCCTTTCCTGGGCGGAGGTGTTCACACCTCCCCCAGGCCAGGAAGAGCCATCTGTGGCAGGGGAGATTCAAAGGCCTGACAGCCTTTGAAATGCGATCCCCAGCCTCTCCTGCTAGCAGGAGCAGGCCCCCTTCCTGTCTCCCCTCCTTTTCGTCAGGAAGACAGGCGGGAAAAACTAGCCAGCCCAGAAGGTGTGCCCACCTCTGCCAACTCCACCCCTCAGGTGGGGAGGCGAGGTGAAGCCCTCTCTTCAGTGCTCGACATCTTGCAGATGGCAGGCACTCCCCAATCAGGATTAGGGATTGTGCTCACTCCCCCACGTGGGGTGAGCACACCAAGGGTATAGTCACCCTAAGGTCAGTAGCCCATTGGCTACTGACCTCAAGAACCCTAAAACGCCCCTAAATACAGTATTTAGGGGGCAGCCCTGAACCAAGAAAGAAGATTCCTGCAACCTAAGAAGAAAAAGGACGAAAGAAGACGCCCAGCAGAGGAGACTGAAGAGAACAACTGACTTGGCCACAGCCCTACCGGCCCGTCTGCAGTTTTCAGAGATCCTGCGCCAAAAATCGTCTTGTCCTGCAGCCAGCGACCTCCAAAACCCCTGGGAGGACTGACTGCCTTCAACAAAGACCGGATCTCCTGTGAACAGCAGCTCTGTTCAGAAGAAATACCAAAGAAAGACTCCGAGCCTGCTGAGGAAAAAGAAACGCGACGCCTGGAACCACCACTGCACCCGTCGCCTACGTCCCGAATTCGAGTGGCCCACCGGTCCCAGCGAGGTCCCCCAGCGCTCCAGAGTCCGAGTCCACCGTGAGTTGACCCCTCCAGGACTCCCCGACATCGCCTGCAGCCTCTGCACGGAGAACTCCCCCAACCGCGAGTGGCCCGGTAAGGTGAAATCCGACCTCAAAAGACACCCCTGCATCCAGCCGCCCTGCGCCCTGGAGAAAGGAACCCGAGGTGCACCTACGTCCCCGGGCCCTCCAACTTACCTGCCCAGCTGTTGGTTCCTCCCGGAAGTCTTCCTGGACCGAGCATGCAGCTAAAAGCCAAAACCGAAAATCCCCATTGAAAACACAGGGCACCCGACGCCAAAACAGCACCCTGCACCCAGCCGCCCCTGCGGGTGCACTTTGTGTGCAAACCGGATCCCCCTTTGCCCTGAGCCTAACACCAGGAGCTTGGCTCGCCAGCAGCCACCAAACGGAGGCCCCCTATCCCTCATTGGATAACATTGGGCCTCAGCACTCTGCACCCGACCGCCCTAGTGCCGCTGAGGGTGTAACAAGAGTGCATCCTTGACCCTGGGGGAACCCTTGTTCCAACCCCAGAAGCTCAACTCCAAAGACCGATTACTTCCCTGGTAACCGTTAACTTAATTTCTCTCCATAGGAACCTATTGATTGTTTTTCTCTGAAAAATGTTCTAAGTGTGGAGTTGATTTGTATGGCAACCTGAAAAATAACAATTGTGCAAAACTGATTTTACTTACCTTTTCTCTAGGAAATGTCCCAGTGTGATATCTAGGCATATCACACTGAGTAGAAAAAGTAATCTCAAAAGTAACTTACCTGTAATTTTCATTGCAAAGTCGATACAAAGTATATGTACAGCATTTCACAGTATTGCATTACCAGTAATTCAAACTGTAACCATTTCAAAGTACATTTACAATTGCATTTCAAACTGTATATTTACTGCAAAGTATATATCAACTTACCTGTGCCAGGCTTGCTTGGTTCTAGAAAATAAAATAACTAAAAGAATATTTTTATACAAAACCAATTGGACTGAAGTTCAGTCTTTGAGTGTGTGAAATCATTTGCTGATTGAGTGGGTACAACAAATGCTTAACACTGTCCTCTGATACTGCCATACTGCTCGACCACACTACCACAAATAGAGAGTAAGGTTCTATCTAACTTTGCCTCTGCCTACCTTTGGGGTTCCACTGGACTCTGTGCACACTATACCTCACTTTGGTATAGTATACACAGAGCCAGCTTCCTACATTGGTGGACCAATGGTGGGATATACAACTTTGCATTTGTTGGACTACTTGGTTACCACCTGATCACACGACAGAACTCTTAAATAGTCTTTAGAATTCTGATTTTTTTCAAATTGGCATTTTTTGCAAAACTACTAAAAGTCTTGTTAGGGCCTTGGTTAAGTCCCTTTAGAATTTTAGAAAAATAAAAAGTTACTTTAGCTAGGGTTAGAAGTTTTTTTAACAATGTCTCAAAACAAGAACCCAGCTGTTAGTGAAAATAACCACAATGACATAGAGAACTTGGTTGAGGAGCTCGACCTCACCCCTTACCTTCACTTGTCTTTCAAGGAAGTAAGGTCCCTATGTAAACTTGAAAACATAGCCATGGGTGCCCATCCCACCAAAAAAAAGCTCCAGGAGCTGTTGGCTGGGTATGCTAAGGACCACCCATCTGAAAATGGTGATGACCAGTCAGATGGAGAAGGAGTGGAAGAGGATGACCTGGTAGATCAACCCCTCCACTGCTTAGGGAGAAAAGGGCCCCAGTGGCCCTGACTCCAAGAAACAACCTCTTAGTACCTAGAAGCCACACAGGTGGATCAGGTACTACTGAGGACATTGAGGACCGCCTCAATGAGGAGGACATCCTGTTAGCCAGGTTGACCAAAAGATTAGACCTAGAGACCAGACTCCTGGCTCTAGAAAAAGAAAGAGCAGAGATGGGCCTAGGACCCATCAATGGTGGCAGCAATTTAAAAAACATAGAACAAGAAGGATCCTATGATCCCAAAATCCCCAAAGGGATTGTCCCTAAATTTGAGGATGGTGATGATATCACCAAGTGGTTCACAGCCTTTGAGAGGGCTTGTGAAGCCAGAAGGGTGAAGAAAACTCACTGGGGGGGCACTCCTTTGGGAACTGTTCACTGGTAAGTGCAGAGACAGACTCCTGACCCTTACAGGGGCAGATGCTGGGTCTTATGACCTCATGAAGAGAACTCTGATTGAGGGATTTGGACTCACAACTGAGGAATACAGAATTAGATTCAGGGGGGCTCACAAAACCCAAAACCAATCCTGGATTGACTTTGTTGACTACTCAGTTAAAACACTAGGGGCCATATGTAGGTAGCTAAATACCGGTCGGTAACGGCCGAAATTCGGTAAATCTCCCGTTACCGACCGGTATTTAGGCAATTGAGATGTAGGAGGCCGGATTTAAGGAATCGGTAATTTACCGATTCGTTATTTTAAGGAATCGGTAATTTACCGATTCGTTATTTTAAGGAATCGGTAAGTTAACGATTCCTTAAATCCTATGTAGGAGCACTCAAGTGAGTGCATTTTTGGTTTCAGGATTCGTTATTTACCACCAACTACAAGTTGGTGGTAAATACTGAATACCTTTTAAAAAGCAATTTTGTGCTTCTTTTAAAGTGCCATGTGGCAGACATACATGCCCTTAGGGCATGTATGTGCGCCACATGTGCACACATGCACGATTCAGGGGTGCAACAGGGTGTCAATTTGACACCCTGCCACCCTTGAATATGCTCCCCTATTACCGATTCGGTATTTACCGAATCGGTAATAGTGAATGGCTTCCCATTCATTCCTATGGGCCTCCAGGCCCATAGGAATGAATGGGAAGCCATTCACTATTACCGATTCGGTAAATACCGAATCGGTAATAACGAATATTACCGAATCGGTAACATTTACCGAATGTTTACCTACATTCTATTTACCGATTCTTAAATACCGAATCGGTAAAATTCGGTATTTAGGAATCGGTAAATAGAAATTACCTACATATGGCCCTAGGTGGCTGGTTGACTGGAAGTAAAGTGCAAGATTATGATGGTCTTTATAATTTGTTTATGAAAGAGCACATATTAAGTAATTGCATTGATGAAAAGTTGCATCAGTATCTGGTAGACCTAGGACCAATTTCTCCCCAAGAGTTGGGAAAGAAGGCGGACCATTGGGTCAAGACAAGGGTGACTAGGACGTCCACTGGGGGTGACCAAAAGAAAGGGGTTACAAAACCTCCCCAGAGGATAGACAGTGAGCCTCTAAAAGATAAAAGTAAGGAGTCCCAGGTAGCCCCCAAAAACCTGACCAGGAGGGAGGGCCCAAAGACACCTCACAAACTAAAAGTGGGTACCAAGGTAAGAATTGGGATCCCAACAGGGTATGGTGTCACAACTGCCAAAAGTGAGGACACCACACCAAGGACCCTAGCTGTCCTAAAAAATTACAGCCCCTAGTGTAGCTCCAGGGGTTGCCAGTGTAGCTTTAGAAGGTGATTCCTCAGATGAGGAAGCCCTCATAGCCTTCAACTGGAAAATGGGCCCAAAAGGTTAGTTGGAGATTCCAGAGGGGAGTAGACACTTCCACCACCTACTGGTGAATGGGATCCCGGCCATTGCCCTGAGAGATACCTGTGCCAGTCACACTGTCGTGCATGACAGGTTGGTTCTCTCAAACCAGTATGTCCCAGGGGAAACAAAAATAGTAAGGACTGTCCCAGGGGGTGTCACTGTTAGGCCTATGGCTGTAGTGCCCCTAGAAATAGCTGGGTCCCTTAGTTGGAAAAAGGTGGTAGTCAGTAAAGACCTCCCCTTGATTGTCTCCTTGGGAATGACCACCCAGAGGTTGGTCTGTGCCAAAAGAGGTACTGGTCCAATGCCAGACCTCACCCAAGAAACCTGGGGGGCTCAACCTGCAGTTAGTGCAGCTAAGCCCCAAAAGAAAAAGAAGAAACAGTGTAGGAAAGGTGGGCAACTGTTAGCCACAGTTCCAGTGGGCCAGGGAGATTCTATCCCAGTAATGGAGAACTCCAAAATTGGCACTGGTGAAGCTCCCCCTAGCCAACAAAAAGACCTGACTACTCAGGCAACTGTCCAGCCTGAACTGGTGGCTCCTCAGCTGGCAGAGCAGAGGGTGGAAGAAGGGTGTTCACTACCAAGTGTAGTGACCCCCCCACCCTAAAACAGCAGGCAGGTCCCCCAAAGAAGCCTGTAAGTTAGCCACTTCACCTACCAGTGAAGAGCTAAAGGTGTGGTTCTGGGCACTGACAGCTGTCAGTAGCCTCTGCTGGGTGTTAGCCTTCATGGCAGCACTGTTCTTGGCATGGTGGCCTAGCCCCCTGCCAAATAGCAAGTTAGGCCCCCTGACCCTATTGGTCATGGTGGGGTTGCTCATGCTTTGTTTGACCTCTGTGGGTAAGCTGGGCTTTGCCCTAGCTAAGTTAGATTTTGCAGAGGTAGACACCTCTGAACCCAAACTAAAAAGATGGGGTAAAGAGCTAGAAAAAGAGCATTGGGAATTAGGTCCTGAAACTGTTGAGGTAGGCCAGCTCCCCAAAGGAACTGACCTGGACAGAAGGATGTAAGGCAGAGTAGGCCCTGCAACTTTCAAACCACTTCCTCTACTCTTCCTCGCCTGAAAGACTAGAAGACTCTCCCAGCTTTGGCTGAGTCTCCTGGCCTTTGGGCTGGGGGGGGCTTGTGTAGGAAAGTGGGTTTCTGTTGCAGTAACCCCCCCCCCATTTTTGCCAGACTACTGATGCACTTTGACTTGATGTGCCCTGGGTCCCTGCCAATCAGGTTCCCAGGGCCTGTGTTATTTCCCCAAACCTAACCCAATTGGCATCTCTGGCCACAGGTCAGCCCCTGGTAAATGGTACCCAGGGCACTGTGACCAGGGAAGACGTCTAAGGGCTGCAGCACTTATTGTGCCACCCTTAGAGGCCATGTACCTTTACACACACACACACTGCCTTTGCAGGCTGCATGTTTTGGTGCAGAACAAAGTGAAGAGTCGACATGGCACACATCCCTGTGTGCCATGCCTACAACCCACTGCCCTGGCATAGATTAGTCAACCCTCTAGCTGGGTGCCCTATACCAGTGGTGAGGGTACAGGTGCATGAGCCCTGTACCCCTACAGTGTCTAAGTCCATTCTTAGACATTGTAAGTGCAGTGCTGCCATTAAGAGTACATGGTGCTGGGAGCTTGTCATTACAAACTCCACAGCACCACAATGGCTACACTGAAAACTGAGAAGTTTGGTATCAAACTTCTCAGCACATTAAACCCACACTGATGCCAGTATGGGATTTAATGAAAAATGCACACAGAGGGCATCTTAGAGATGCCCCCTGAAAAACGACCAGCCTCTGGTGGGTTCCCTGACTGGTACACAAAAGCCTGTCACCACAAGACATGTTTCTGGACCCCTAGGGTGGGAGCCTTCGCTCCCTGAGCCCAGAAACAATGCCTTTCCTGGACGGAGGTGTTCACACCTCCCCAGGCCAGGAAGAGCCATCTGTGGCAGGGAAGCTTCAAAGGCCTGGCAGCCTTTGTAATGCGACTCCCAGCCTCTCCTTCTAGCAGGATCAGGGCCCCTTCCTCTCTCCCCTCCTTTTCGGCGGGAAGACAGGCCGGAAAAACTAGCCAGCCCAGAAGGTGTGCCCACCTCTGCCAACTCCACCCCTCAGGTGGGGAGCCCTGAACTAAGAAAGCAGATTCCTGCAACGTAAGAAGAAAAAGGACGAAAAAAGACGCTCAGCAGAGGAGACTGCAGAGAACAACTGACTTGGCCCCAGCCCTACCGGCCCGTCTGCAGTTTTCAGAGATCCTGCGCCAAAAATCGTCTTGTCCTGCAGCCATCGACCTCCAAAACCCCTGGGAGGACTGACTGCCTTCAACAAAGACCGGATCTCCTGTGAACAGCAGCTCTGTTCAGAAGAAACACCAAAGAAAGACTCCGAGCCTGCTGAGGAAAAAGAAACCCGACGCCTGGAACCACCACTGCACCCGTCGCCTAGCGCCTGAGTTCGAGTGGCCCACCGGTCCCAGCGAGATCCCCCAGCGCTCCAGAGTCTGAGTCCCCCGTGGGTTGAACCCTCCAGGACTCCCCGATGTTGCCTGCAGCCTCTGCACGGAGACCCCTGCCAACCGCGAGTGGTCCGGTAAGGTGAAATCCGACCTCAAAAGACACCCCTGCATCCAGCCGCCCTGCGCCCTGGAGAAAGGAACCCGAGGTGCACCTACGTCCCGAGCCCTCCAACTTACCTGCCCAGCTGTTGGTTCCTCCCGGAAGTCTTCCTCGACCGAGCCTGCAGCTAAAAAACCAAAACCGAAAATCCCCTTGAAAACAACAGGGCACCCGACGCCAAAACAGCACCCTGCACCCAGCCACCCCTGCGCCGCTGCGGGTGCACTTGTGTGCTAAACCGGATCCCCCTTGCCCTGAGCCTAACACCAGGAGCTTGGCTCCCACAACCTTGTGGCCTGCTCGCCAGCAGCCACCAAACGGAGGCCCCCAATCCCTCATTGGATAACATTGGGCCTCAGCACTCTGCACCTGGCCGCCCTAGTGCCGCTGATGGTGTAACGAAAGTGCATTCTTGACCCTGGGGGAACCCTTGTTCCAACCCCAGAAGCTCAACTCCAAAGACCGATTACTTCCCTGGTAACCGTTAACTTCATTTCTCTCCATAGGAACCTATTGACTGTTTTTCTCTGAAAAATGTTCTAAGTGTGGAGTTGATTTGTATGGCAACCTGAAAAATAACAATTGTGCAAAACTGATTTTACTTACCTTTTCTCTAGGAAATGTCCCAGTGTGATATCTAGGCATATCACACTGAGTAGAAAAAGTAATCTCAAAAGTAACTTACCTGTAATTTTCATTGCAAAGTCGATACAAAGTATATGTACAGCATTTCACAGTATTGCATTACCAGTAATTCAAACTGTAACCATTTCAAAGTACATTTACAATTGCATTTCAAACTGTATATTTACTGCAAAGTATATATCAACTTACCTGTGCCAGGCTTGCTTGGTTCTAGAAAATAAAATAACTAAAAGAATATTTTTATACAAAACCAATTGGACTGAAGTTCAGTCTTTGAGTGTGTGAAATCATTTGCTGATTGAGTGGGTACAACAAATGCTTAACACTGTCCTCTGATACTGCCATACTGCTCGACCACACTACCACAAATAGAGAGTAAGGTTCTATCTAACTTTGCCTCTGCCTACCTTTGGGGTTCCACTGGACTCTGTGCACACTATACCTCACTTTGGTATAGTATACACAGAGCCAGCTTCCTACATTGGTGGATCAATGGTGGGATATACAACTTTGCATTTGTTGGACTACTTGGTTACCACCTGATCACACGACAGAACTCTTAAATAGTCTTTAGAATTCTGATTTTTTTCAAATTGGCATTTTTTGCAAAACTACTAAAAGTCTTGTTAGGGCCTTGGTTAAGTCCCTTTAGAATTTTAGAAAAAAATAAAAAGTTACTTTAGCTAGGGTTAGAAGTTTTTTTAACAATGTCTCAAAACAAGAACCCAGCTGTTAGTGAAAATAACCACAATGACATAGAGAACTTGGTTGAGGAGCTCGACCTCACCCCTTACCTTCACTTGTCTTTCAAGGAAGTAAGGTCCCTATGTAAACTTGAAAACATAGCCATGGGTGCCCATCCCACCAAAAAAAAGCTCCAGGAGCTGTTGGCTGGGTATGCTAAGGACCACCCATCTGAAAATGGTGATGACCAGTCAGATGGAGAAGGAGTGGAAGAGGATGACCTGGTAGATCAACCCCTCCACTGCTTAGGGAGAAAAGGGCCCCAGTGGCCCTGACTCCAAGAAACAACCTCTTAGTACCTAGAAGCCACACAGGTGGATCAGGTACTACTGAGGACATTGAGGACCGCCTCAATGAGGAGGACATCCTGTTAGCCAGGTTGACCAAAAGATTAGACCTAGAGACCAGACTCCTGGCTCTAGAAAAAGAAAGAGCAGAGATGGGCCTAGGACCCATCAATGGTGGCAGCAATTTAAAAAACATAGAACAAGAAGGATCCTATGATCCCAAAATCCCCAAAGGGATTGTCCCTAAATTTGAGGATGGTGATGATATCACCAAGTGGTTCACAGCCTTTGAGAGGGCTTGTGAAGCCAGAAGGGTGAAGAAAACTCACTGGGGGGCACTCCTTTGGGAACTGTTCACTGGTAAGTGCAGAGACAGACTCCTGACCCTTACAGGGGCAGATGCTGGGTCTTATGACCTCATGAAGAGAACTCTGATTGAGGGATTTGGACTCACAACTGAGGAATACAGAATTAGATTCAGGGGGCTCACAAAACCCAAAACCAATCCTGGATTGACTTTGTTGACTACTCAGTTAAAACACTAGGGGCCATATGTAGGTAGCTAAATACCGGTCGGTAACGGCCGAAATTCGGTAAATCTCCCGTTACCGACCGGTATTTAGGCAATTGAGATGTAGGAGGCCGGATTTAAGGAATCGGTAATTTACCGATTCGTTATTTTAAGGAATCGGTAATTTACCGATTCGTTATTTTAAGGAATCGGTAAATTAACGATTCCTTAAATCCTATGTAGGGAGCACTCAAGTGAGTGCATTTTTGGTTTCAGGATTCGTTATTTACCACCAACTACAAGTTGGTGGTAAATACTGAATACCTTTTAAAAAGCAATTTTGTGCTTCTTTTAAAGTGCCATGTGGCAGACATACATGCCCTTAGGGCATGTATGTGCGCCACATGTGCACACATGCACGATTCAGGGGTGCAACAGGGTGTCAATTTGACACCCTGCCACCCTTGAATATGCTCCCCTATTACCGATTCGGTATTTACCGAATCGGTAATAGTGAATGGCTTCCCATTCATTCCTATGGGCCTCCAGGCCCATAGGAATGAATGGGAAGCCATTCACTATTACCGATTCGGTAAATACCGAATCGGTAATAACGAATATTACCGAATCGGTAAAATTTACCGAATGTTTACCTACATTCTATTTACCGATTCTTAAATACCGAATCGGTAAAATTCGGTATTTAGGAATCGGTAAATAGAAATTACCTACATATGGCCCTAGGTGGCTGGTTGACTGGAAGTAAAGTGCAAGATTATGATGGTCTTTATAATTTGTTTATGAAAGAGCACATATTAAGTAATTGCATTGATGAAAAGTTGCATCAGTATCTGGTAGACCTAGGACCAATTTCTCCCCAAGAGTTGGGAAAGAAGGCGGACCATTGGGTCAAGACAAGGGTGACTAGGACGTCCACTGGGGGTGACCAAAAGAAAGGGGTTACAAAACCTCCCCAGAGGATAGACAGTGAGCCTCTAAAAGATAAAAGTAAGGAGTCCCAGGTAGCCCCCAAAAACCTGACCAGGAGGGAGGGCCCAAAGACACCTCACAAACTAAAAGTGGGTACCAAGGTAAGAATTGGGATCCCAACAGGGTATGGTGTCACAACTGCCAAAAGTGAGGACACCACACCAAGGACCCTAGCTGTCCTAAAAAATTACAGCCCCTAGTGTAGCTCCAGGGGTTGCCAGTGTAGCTTTAGAAGGTGATTCCTCAGATGAGGAAGCCCTCATAGCCTTCAACTGGAAAATGGGCCCAAAAGGTTAGTTGGAGATTCCAGAGGGGAGTAGACACTTCCACCACCTACTGGTGAATGGGATCCCGGCCATTGCCCTGAGAGATACCTGTGCCAGTCACACTGTCGTGCATGACAGGTTGGTTCTCTCAAACCAGTATGTCCCAGGGGAAACAAAAAGAGTAAGGACTGTCCCAGGGGGTGTCACTGTTAGGCCTATGACTGTAGTGCCCCTAGAAATAGCTGGGTCCCTTAGTTGGAAAAAGGTGGTAGTCAGTAAAGACCTCCCCCTTGATTGTCTCCTTGGGAATGACCACCCAGAGGTTGGTCTGTGCCAAAAGAGGTACTGGTCCAATGCCAGACCTCACCCAAGAAACCTGGGGGGCTCAACCTGCAGTTAGTGCAGCTAAGCCCCAAAAGAAAAAGAAGAAACAGTGTAGGAAAGGTGGGCAACTGTTAGCCACAGTTCCAGTGGGCCAGGGAGATTCTATCCCAGTAATGGAGAACTCCAAAATTGGCACTGGTGAAGTTCCCCTAGCCAACAAAAAGACCTGACTACTCAGGCAACTGTCCAGCCTGAACTGGTGGCTCCTCAGCTGGCAGAGCAGAGGGTGGAAGAAGGGTGTTCACTACCAAGTGTAGTGACCCCCCACCCTAAAACAGCAGGCAGGTCCCCCAAAGAAGCCTGTAAGTTAGCCACTTCACCTACCAGTGAAGAGCTAAAGGTGTGGTTCTGGGCACTGACAGCTGTCAGTAGCCTCTGCTGGGTGTTAGCCTTCATGGCAGCACTGTTCTTGGCATGGTGGCCTAGCCCCCTGCCAAATAGCAAGTTAGGCCCCCTGACCCTATTGGTCATGGTGGGGTTGCTCAAGCTTTGTTTGACCTCTGTGGGTAAGCTGGGCTTTGCCCTAGCTAAGTTAGATTTTGCAGAGGTAGACACCTCTGAACCCAAACTAAAAAGATGGGGTAAAGAGCTAGAAAAAGAGCATTGGGAATTAGGTCCTGAAACTGTTGAGGTAGGCCAGCTCCCCAAAGCAACTGACCTGGACAGAAGGATGTAAGGCAGAGTAGGCCCTGCAACTTTCAAACCACTTCCTCTACTCTTCCTCGCCTGAAAGACTAGAAGACTCTCCCAGCTTTGGCTGAGTCTCCTGGCCTTTGGGCTGGGGGGGGCTTGTGTAGGAAAGTGGGTTTCTGTTGCAGTAACCCCCCCCCCCCATTTTTGCCAAACTACTGATGCACTTTGACTTGATGTGCCCTGGGTCCCTGCCAATCAGGTTCCCAGGGCCTGTGTTATTTCCCCAAACCTAACCCAATTGGCATCTCTGGCCACAGGTCAGCCCCTGGTAAATGGTACCCAGGGCACTGTGACCAGGGAAGACGTCTAAGGGCTGCAGCACTTATTGTGCCACCCTTAGAGGCCATGTACCTTTACACACACACACACTGCCTTTGCAGGCTGAATGTTTTGGTGCAGAACAAAGTGAAGAGTCGACATGGCACACATCCCTGTGTGCCATGCCTACAACCCACTGCCCTGGCATAGATTAGTCAACCCTCTAGCTGGGTGCCCTATACCAGTGGTGAGGGTACAGGTGCATGAGCCCTGTACCCCTACAGTGTCTAAGTCCATTCTTAGACATTGTAAGTGCAGTGCTGCCATTAAGAGTACATGGTGCTGGGAGCTTGTCATTACGAACTCCACAGCACCACAATGGCTACACTGAAAACTGAGAAGTTTGGTATCAAACTTCTCAGCACATTAAACCCACACTGATGCCAGTATGGGATTTAATGAAAAATGCACACAGAGGGCATCTTAGAGATGCCCCCTGAAAACGACCAGCCTCTGGTGGGTTCCCTGACTGGTACACAAAAGCCTGTCACCACAAGACATGTTTCTGGACCCCTAGGGTGGGAGCCTTCGCTCCCTGAGCCCAGAAACAATGCCTTTCCTGGACGGAGGTGTTCACACCTCCCCCAGGCCAGGAAGAGCCATCTGTGGCAGGGGAGATTCAAAGGCCTGACAGCCTTTGAAATGCGATCCCCAGCCTCTCCTGCTAGCAGGAGCAGGCCCCCTTCCTGTCTCCCCTCCTTTTCGTCAGGAAGACAGGCGGGAAAAACTAGCCAGCCCAGAAGGTGTGCCCACCTCTGCCAACTCCACCCCTCAGGTGGGGGAGGCGAGGTGAAGCCCTCTCTTCAGTGCTCGACATCTTGCAGATGGCAGGCACTCCCCAATCAGGATTAGGGATTGTGCTCACTCCCCCACGTGGGGTGAGCACACCAAGGGTATAGTCACCCTAAGGTCAGTAGCCCATTGGCTACTGACCTCAAGAACCCTAAAACGCCCCTAAATACAGTATTTAGGGGGCAGCCCTGAACCAAGAAAGAAGATTCCTGCAACCTAAGAAGAAAAAGGACGAAAGAAGACGCCCAGCAGAGGAGACTGAAGAGAACAACTGACTTGGCCACAGCCCTACCGGCCCGTCTGCAGTTTTCAGAGATCCTGCGCCAAAAATCGTCTTGTCCTGCAGCCAGCGACCTCCAAAACCCCTGGGAGGACTGACTGCCTTCAACAAAGACCGGATCTCCTGTGAACAGCAGCTCTGTTCAGAAGAAATACCAAAGAAAGACTCCGAGCCTGCTGAGGAAAAAGAAACGCGACGCCTGGAACCACCACTGCACCCGTCGCCTACGTCCCGAATTCGAGTGGCCAACCGGTCCCAGCGAGGTCCCCCAGCGCTCCAGAGTCCGAGTCCACCGTGAGTTGACCCCTCCAGGACTCCCCGACATCGCCTGCAGCCTCTGCACGGAGAACTCCCCAACCGCGAGTGGCCCGGTAAGGTGAAATCCGACCTCAAAAGACACCCCTGCATCCAGCCGCCCTGCGCCCTGGAGAAAGGAACCCGAGGTGCACCTACGTCCCCGGGCCCTCCAACTTACCTGCCCAGCTGTTGGTTCCTCCCGGAAGTCTTCCTGGACCGAGCATGCAGCTAAAAGCCAAAACCGAAAATCCCCATTGAAAACACAGGGCACCCGACGCCAAAACAGCACCCTGCACCCAGCCGCCCCTGCGGGTGCACTTTGTGTGCAAACCGGATCCCCCTTTGCCCTGAGCCTAACACCAGGAGCTTGGCTCGCCAGCAGCCACCAAACGGAGGCCCCCTATCCCTCATTGGATAACATTGGGCCTCAGCACTCTGCACCCGACCGCCCTAGTGCCGCTGAGGGTGTAACAAGAGTGCATCCTTGACCCTGGGGGAACCCTTGTTCCAACCCCAGAAGCTCAACTCCAAAGACCGATTACTTCCCTGGTAACCGTTAACTTAATTTCTCTCCATAGGAACCTATTGATTGTTTTTCTCTGAAAAATGTTCTAAGTGTGGAGTTGATTTGTATGGCAACCTGAAAAATAACAATTGTGCAAAACTGATTTTACTTACCTTTTCTCTAGGAAATGTCCCAGTGTGATATCTAGGCATATCACACTGAGTAGAAAAAGTAATCTCAAAAGTAACTTACCTGTAATTTTCATTGCAAAGTCGATACAAAGTATATGTACAGCATTTCACAGTATTGCATTACCAGTAATTCAAACTGTAACCATTTCAAAGTACATTTACAATTGCATTTCAAAATGTATATTTACTGCAAAGTATATATCAACTTACCTGTGCCAGGCTTGCTTGGTTCTAGAAAATAAAATAACTAAAAGAATATTTTTATACAAAACCAATTGAACTGAAGTTCAGTCTTTGAGTGTGTGAAATCATTTGCTGATTGAGTGGGTACAACAAATGCTTAACACTGTCCTCTGATACTGCCATACTGCTCGACCACACTACCACAAATAGAGAGTAAGGTTCTATCTAACTTTGCCTCTGCCTACCTTTGGGGTTCCACTGGACTCTGTGCACACTATACCTCACTTTGGTATAGTATACACAGAGCCAGCTTCCTACATTGGTGGACCAATGGTGGGATATACAACTTTGCATTTGTTGGACTACTTGGTTACCACCTGATCACACGACAGAACTCTTAAATAGTCTTTAGAATTCTGATTTTTTTCAAATTGGCATTTTTTGCAAAACTACTAAAAGTCTTGTTAGGGCCTTGGTTAAGTCCCTTTAGAATTTTAGAAAAATAAAAAGTTACTTTAGCTAGGGTTAGAAGTTTTTTTAACAATGTCTCAAAACAAGAACCCAGCTGTTAGTGAAAATAACCACAATGACATAGAGAACTTGGTTGAGGAGCTCGACCTCACCCCTTACCTTCACTTGTTTTTCAAGGAAGTAAGGTCCCTATGTAAACTTAAAAACATAGCCATGGGTGCCCATCCCACCAAAAAAAAGCTCCAGGAGCTGTTGGCTGGGTATGCTAAGGACCACCCATCTGAAAATGGTGATGACCAGTCAGATGGAGAAGGAGTGGAAGAGGATGACCTGGTAGATCAACCCCCTCCACTGCTTAGGGAGAAAAGGGCCCCAGTGGCCCTGACTCCAAGAAACAACCTCTTAGTACCTAGAAGCCACACAGGTGGATCAGGTACTACTGAGGACATTGAGGACCGCCTCAATGAGGAGGACATCCTGTTAGCCAGGTTGACCAAAAGAATAGACCTAGAGACCAGACTCCTGGCTCTAGAAAAAGAAAGAGCAGAGATGGGCCTAGGACCCATCAATGGTGGCAGCAATTTAAAAACATAGAACAAGAAGGATCCTATGATCCCAAAATCCCCAAAGGGATTGTCCCTAAATTTGAGGATGGTGATGATATCACCAAGTGGTTCACAGCCTTTGAGAGGGCTTGTGAAGCCAGAAGGGTGAAGAAAACTCACTGGGGGGCACTCCTTTGGGAACTGTTCACTGGTAAGTGCAGAGACAGACTCCTGACCCTTACAGGGGCAGATGCTGGGTCTTATGACCTCATGAAGAGAACTCTGATTGAGGGATTTGGACTCACAACTGAGGAATACAGAATTAGATTCAGGGGGCTCACAAAACCCAAAACCAATCCTGGATTGACTTTGTTGACTACTCAGTTAAAACACTAGGGGCCATATGTAGGTAGCTAAATACCGGTCGGTAACGGCCGAAATTCGGTAAATCTCCCGTTACCGACCGGTATTTAGGCAATTGAGATGTAGGAGGCCGGATTTAAGGAATCGGTAATTTACCGATTCGTTATTTTAAGGAATCGGTAATTTACCGATTCGTTATTTTAAGGAATCGGTAAGTTAACGATTCCTTAAATCCTATGTAGGGAGCACTCAAGTGAGTGCATTTTTGGTTTCAGGATTCGTTATTTACCACCAACTACAAGTTGGTGGTAAATACTGAATACCTTTTAAAAAGCAATTTTGTGCTTCTTTTAAAGTGCCATGTGGCAGACATACATGCCCTTAGGGCATGTATGTGCGCCACATGTGCACACATGCACGATTCAGGGGTGCAACAGGGTGTCAATTTGACACCCTGCCACCCTTGAATATGCTCCCCTATTACCGATTCGGTATTTACCGAATCGGTAATAGTGAATGGCTTCCCATTCATTCCTATGGGCCTCCAGGCCCATAGGAATGAATGGGAAGCCATTCACTATTACCGATTCGGTAAATACCGAATCGGTAATAACGAATATTACCGAATCGGTAAAATTTACCGAATGTTTACCTACATTCTATTTACCGATTCTTAAATACCGAATCGGTAAAATTCGGTATTTAGGAATCGGTAAATAGAAATTACCTACATATGGCCCTAGGTGGCTGGTTGACTGGAAGTAAAGTGCAAGATTATGATGGTCTTTATAATTTGTTTATGAAAGAGCACATATTAAGTAATTGCATTGATGAAAAGTTGCATCAGTATCTGGTAGACCTAGGACCAATTTCTCCCCAAGAGTTGGGAAAGAAGGCGGACCATTGGGTCAAGACAAGGGTGACTAGGACGTCCACTGGGGGTGACCAAAAGAAAGGGGTTACAAAACCTCCCCAGAGGATAGACAGTGAGCCTCTAAAAGATAAAAGTAAGGAGTCCCAGGTAGCCCCCAAAAACCTGACCAGGAGGGAGGGCCCAAAGACACCTCACAAACTAAAAGTGGGTACCAAGGTAAGAATTGGGATCCCAACAGGGTATGGTGTCACAACTGCCAAAAGTGAGAACACCACACCAAGGACCCTAGCTGTCCTAAAAAAATTACAGCCCCTAGTGTAGCTCCAGGGGTTGCCAGTGTAGCTTTAGAAGGTGATTCCTCAGATGAGGAAGCCCTCATAGCCTTCAACTGGAAAATGGGCCCAAAAGGTTAGTTGGAGATTCCAGAGGGGAGTAGACACTTCCACCACCTACTGGTGAATGGGATCCCGGCCATTGCCCTGAGAGATACCTGTGCCAGTCACACTGTCGTGCATGACAGGTTGGTTCTCTCAAACCAGTATGTCCCAGGGGAAACAAAAGAGTAAGGACTGTCCCAGGGGTGTCACTGTTAGGCCTATGGCTGTAGTGCCCCTAGAAATAGCTGGGTCCCTTAGTTGGAAAAAGGTGGTAGTCAGTAAAGACCTCCCCCTTGATTGTCTCCTTGGGAATGACCACCCAGAGGTTGGTCTGTGCCAAAAAGAGGTACTGGTCCAATGCCAGACCTCACCCAAGAAACCTGGGGGGCTCAACCTGCAGTTAGTGCAGCTAAGCCCCAAAAGAAAAAGAAGAAACAGTGTAGGAAAGGTGGGCAACTGTTAGCCACAGTTCCAGTGGGCCAGGGAGATTCTATCCCAGTAATGGAGAACTCCAAAATTGGCACTGGTGAAGTTCCCCTAGCCAACAAAAAGACCTGACTACTCAGGCAACTGTCCAGCCTGAACTGGTGGCTCCTCAGCTGGCAGAGCAGAGGGTGGAAGAAGGGTGTTCACTACCAAGTGTAGTGACCCCCCACCCTAAAACAGCAGGCAGGTCCCCCAAAGAAGCCTGTAAGTTAGCCACTTCACCTACCAGTGAAGAGCTAAAGGTGTGGTTCTGGGCACTGACAGCTGTCAGTAGCCTCTGCTGGGTGTTAGCCTTCATGGCAGCACTGTTCTTGGCATGGTGGCCTAGCCCCCTGCCAAATAGCAAGTTAGGCCCCCTGACCCTATTGGTCATGGTGGGGTTGCTCAAGCTTTGTTTGACCTCTGTGGGTAAGCTGGGCTTTGCCCTAGCTAAGTTAGATTTTGCAGAGGTAGACACCTCTGAACCCAAACTAAAAAGATGGGGTAAAGAGCTAGAAAAAGAGCATTGGGAATTAGGTCCTGAAACTGTTGAGGTAGGCCAGCTCCCCAAAGGAACTGACCTGGACAGAAGGATGTAAGGCAGAGTAGGCCCTGCAACTTTCAAACCACTTCCTCTACTCTTCCTCGCCTGAAAGACTAGAAGACTCTCCCAGCTTTGGCTGAGTCTCCTGGCCTTTGGGCTGGGGGGCTTGTGTAGGAAAGTGGGTTTCTGTTGCAGTAACCCCCCCCCATTTTTGCCAGACTACTGATGCACTTTGACTTGATGTGCCCTGGGTCCCTGCCAATCAGGTTCCCAGGGCCTGTGTTATTTCCCCAAACCTAACCCAATTGGCATCTCTGGCCACAGGTCAGCCCCTGGTAAATGGTACCCAGGGCACTGTGACCAGGGAAGACGTCTAAGGGCTGCAGCACTTATTGTGCCACCCTTAGAGGCCATGTACCTTTACACACACACACACTGCCTTTGCAGGCTGCATGTTTTGGTGCAGAACAAAGTGAAGAGTCGACATGGCACACATCCCTGTGTGCCATGCCTACAACCCACTGCCCTGGCATAGATTAGTCAACCCTCTAGCTGGGTGCCCTATACCAGTGGTGAGGGTACAGGTGCATGAGCCCTGTACCCCTACAGTGTCTAAGTCCATTCTTAGACATTGTAAGTGCAGTGCTGCCATTAAGAGTACATGGTGCTGGGAGCTTGTCATTACGAACTCCACAGCACCACAATGGCTACACTGAAAACTGAGAAGTTTGGTATCAAACTTCTCAGCACATTAAACCCACACTGATGCCAGTATGGGATTTAATGAAAAATGCACACAGAGGGCATCTTAGAGATGCCCCCTGAAAAACGACCAGCCTCTGGTGGGTTCCCTGACTGGTACACAAAAGCCTGTCACCACAAGACATGTTTCTGGACCCCTAGGGTGGGAGCCTTCGCTCCCTGAGCCCAGAAACAATACCTTTCCTGGACGGAGGTGTTCACACCTCCCCAGGCCAGGAAGAGCCATCTGTGGCAGGGAAGCTTCAAAGGCCTGGCAGCCTTTGTAATGCGACCCCCAGCCTCTCCTTCTAGCAGGATCAGGGCCCCTTCCTCTCTCCCCTCCTTTTCGGCGGGAAGACAGGCCGGAAAAACTAGCCAGCCCAGAAGGTGTGCCCACCTCTGCCAACTCCACCCCTCAGGTGGGGGAGCCCTGAACTAAGAAAGCAGATTCCTGCAACGTAAGAAGAAAAAGGACGAAAAAAGACGCTCAGCAGAGGAGACTGCAGAGAACAACTGACTTGGCCCCAGCCCTACCGGCCCGTCTGCAGTTTTCAGAGATCCTGCGCCAAAAATCGTCTTGTCCTGCAGCCATCGACCTCCAAAACCCCTGGGAGGACTGACTGCCTTCAACAAAGACCGGATCTCCTGTGAACAGCAGCTCTGTTCAGAAGAAACACCAAAGAAAGACTCCGAGCCTGCTGAGGAAAAAGAAACCCGACGCCTGGAACCACCACTGCACCCGTCGCCTACCGCCTGAGTTCGAGTGGCCCACCGGTCCCAGCGAGATCCCCCAGCGCTCCAGAGTCTGAGTCCCCCGTGGGTTGAACCCTCCAGGACTCCCCGATGTTGCCTGCAGCCTCTGCACGGAGACCCCTGCCAACCGCGAGTGGTCCGGTAAGGTGAAATCCGACCTCAAAGACACCCCTGCATCCAGCCGCCCTGCGCCCTGGAGAAAGGAACCCGAGGTGCACCTACGTCCCGAGCCCTCCAACTTACCTGCCCAGCTGTTGGTTCCTCCCGGAAGTCTTCCTCGACCGAGCCTGCAGCTAAAAAACCAAAACCGAAAATCCCCATTGAAAACAACAGGGCACCCGACGCCAAAACAGCACCCTGCACCCAGCCACCCCTGCGCCGCTGCGGGTGCACTTTGTGTGCTAAACCGGATCCCCCCTTGCCCTGAGCCTAACACCAGGAGCTTGGCTCCCACAACCTTGTGGCCTGCTCGCCAGCAGCCACCAAACGGAGGCCCCCAATCCCTCATTGGATAACATTGGGCCTCAGCACTCTGCACCTGGCCGCCCTAGTGCCGCTGATGGTGTAACGAAAGTGCATTCTTGACCCTGGGGGAACCCTTGTTCCAACCCCAGAAGCTCAACTCCAAAGACCGATTACTTCCCTGGTAACCGTTAACTTCATTTCTCTCCATAGGAACCTATTGACTGTTTTTCTCTGAAAAATGTTCTAAGTGTGGAGTTGATTTGTATGGCAACCTGAAAAATAACAATTGTGCAAAACTGATTTTACTTACCTTTTCTCTAGGAAATGTCCCAGTGTGATATCTAGGCATATCACACTGAGTAGAAAAAGTAATCTCAAAAGTAACTTACCTGTAATTTTCATTGCAAAGTCGATACAAAGTATATGTACAGCATTTCACAGTATTGCATTACCAGTAATTCAAACTGTAACCATTTCAAAGTACATTTACAATTGCATTTCAAACTGTATATTTACTGCAAAGTATATATCAACTTACCTGTGCCAGGCTTGCTTGGTTCTAGAAAATAAAATAACTAAAAGAATATTTTTATACAAAACCAATTGGACTGAAGTTCAGTCTTTGAGTGTGTGAAATCATTTGCTGATTGAGTGGGTACAACAAATGCTTAACACTGTCCTCTGATACTGCCATACTGCTCGACCACACTACCACAAATAGAGAGTAAGGTTCTATCTAACTTTGCCTCTGCCTACCTTTGGGGTTCCACTGGACTCTGTGCACACTATACCTCACTTTGGTATAGTATACACAGAGCCAGCTTCCTACATTGGTGGATCAATGGTGGGATATACAACTTTGCATTTGTTGGACTACTTGGTTACCACCTGATCACACGACAGAACTCTTAAATAGTCTTTAGAATTCTGATTTTTTTCAAATTGGCATTTTTTGCAAAACTACTAAAAGTCTTGTTAGGGCCTTGGTTAAGTCCCTTTAGAATTTTAGAAAAAAATAAAAAGTTACTTTAGCTAGGGTTAGAAGTTTTTTTAACAATGTCTCAAAACAAGAACCCAGCTGTTAGTGAAAATAACCACAATGACAGAGAACTTGGTTGAGGAAACAGGGGGTCGCCCGGAGCGGGGCGATGGCGTCGTGACACGTTCCGATCCACAGGAGCCCCTGTGTTGGGCTTGGACCAGGCGCCCAAAGAACGTCAGTGAGGGCGTCGTTAAACGGCAGCACAGTCTCCGCAGAGGAGGCTGCCGGCTGAAGCACCTCTGTCAAGATGTTAGGCTTGACCGTCAAAGTAGGGAGCTGGAGACGTAAGGCCCCAGCAGCCCTACGCAACACCGTACCAAAATTGGCCCCCTCCTCCGTAGCCACGGGAGGAGACAGCATGCCAGTGTCAGGAGAAGTATCCAGACCACTGGCCTCCCTAGACTCTCTGTCCAGTCCTCATCATACTGACAGTTGCGTGTCAGAGGGTCATCAGACCCCTCCCAGTCCTCCTGGTCCTCCTCTGGTTCAAAATAAGGAGGAGGAGGGACATTTGGGACCCAAGGTCCCATCGGAGCCGGCGTCGAGCGACGTCGCTCCGGGTCCATGTCCGGAGCCGGAAGGAACTGGGGGACGACGCCGCCCGGAGCCCAGGGCGGCGTCGAGAGCGGCACCGGAGACATCGGCGCCGGCGGAGGTGTCGTGAGGTCGACCGGCGTCGATGGGGGTTGTGGAGCCGGGATCGAGGCCGGGGCCGAAGCCGGAGCCGGGATCGAGGCTGGAGTCTCGGGCGACGCCGGGGCCGGAGCCGCCGGCGACGCCGGAGCAACCCCATCAGGGCCCGCGGGGCCCGAAGGCGCACCGGAGGGGCCTGAAGGCCCGAAGAGGCGGGCCATGGCCGACAGGAACTCCTGTACCTTGGCCGGATCCGCCCCCGAACCCGGGAAGGGCGGGTATGACGGGGGCGACTCCACAGGCAAGTCCGGGGCCGCGGGGCGGGGACGGTGCCGGGAGGGGCCTCAGCCGAGTCGCGAGACCGGCGAGGCGAAGTCCGAGAGCGACGATGCTTCTTGGACTTCTTGTGCCTAGACTTACCGGACGAAGAAGACTTCGACGCCGACGACCGGTGTGCACTCCGCGAGCGACCCCTGGACCTCTCACGCGACCGGGGCTTCCGCGGAGCCGAATGCCGGGCCTCGAGGAGCTTTCGAGACCGCTCTCGCAAAGCTTTCGGGTTGAGGGCCTGGCATTCGGGACAAGACTCGGTGTCGTGGCCTCGGCCGAGGCAGAAGAGACACTCCCAATGCGGGTCGGTGACGGACATCATCCGCGCACAGGCGCCGCATCGCTTGAAGCCGGGCATCCCTACGACACCTTAAAGTTGGAAAAAACAGTGAAAAAATCACCAAAAAGTATGGTCAAAAATTGACCAGGGCACTGCTCTTCCCGGATCTGCGCTTGCTGGCGCGGAAAAAGAAGAACTGACGTCAGCGCGCAGGGGCGGCGCCTAAGTACTGCCCGCGACGTCATCCCGGCGATCACGACGCCGACGACGGACGCGGAGCCGCACGACGCCGCCTACCGACGCGCAAGGGTACTGCTACGCAAAACTTTCCGGATCCAGCCTGACGCCTGGGGATATTCTAAGGTAAGGAATCTATCACTAACTACTGTCTCTTACAGATATATCGTTACACAAGTTAGTAACTTGTGCAATTGCATTTCAAACTGTATATTTACTGCAAAGTATATATCAACTTACCTGTGCCAGGCTTGCTTGGTTCTAGAAAATAAAATAACTAAAAGAATATTTTTATACAAAACCAATTGGACTGAAGTTCAGTCTTTGAGTGTGTGAAATCATTTGCTGATTGAGTGGGTACAACAAATGCTTAACACTGTCCTCTGATACTGCCATACTGCTCGACCACACTACCACAAATAGAGAGTAAGGTTCTATCTAACTTTGCCTCTGCCTACCTTTGGGGTTCCACTGGACTCTGTGCACACTATACCTCACTTTGGTATAGTATACACAGAGCCAGCTTCCTACATTGGTGGATCAATGGTGGGATATACAACTTTGCATTTGTTGGACTACTTGGTTACCACCTGATCACACGACAGAACTCTTAAATAGTCTTTAGAATTCTGATTTTTTTCAAATTGGCATTTTTTGCAAAACTACTAAAAGTCTTGTTAGGGCCTTGGTTAAGTCCCTTTAGAATTTTAGAAAAAAATAAAAAGTTACTTTAGCTAGGGTTAGAAGTTTTTTAACAATGTCTCAAAACAAGAACCCAGCTGTTAGTGAAAATAACCACAATGACATAGAGAACTTGGTTGAGGAGCTCGACCTCACCCCTTACCTTCACTTGTCTTTCAAGGAAGTAAGGCCCCTATGTAAACTTGAAAACATAGCCATGGGTGCCCATGCCACCAAAAAAAAGCTCCAGGAGCTGTTGGCTGGGTATGCTAAGGACCACCCATCTGAAAATGGTGATGACCAGTCAGATGGAGAAGGAGTGGAAGAGGATGACCTGGTAGATCAACCCCTCCACTGCTTAGGGAGAAAAGGGCCCCAGTGGCCCTGACTCCAAGAAACAACCTCTTAGTACCTAGAAGCCACACAGGTGGATCAGGTACTACTGAGGACATTGAGGACCGCCTCAATGAGGAGGACATCCTGTTAGCCAGGTTGACCAAAAGATTAGACCTAGAGACCAGACTCCTGGCTCTAGAAAAAGAAAGAGCAGAGATGGGCCTAGGACCCATCAATGGTGGCAGCAATTTAAAAAACATAGAACAAGAAGGATCCTATGATCCCAAAATCCCCAAAGGGATTGTCCCTAAATTTGAGGATGGTGATGATATCACCAAGTGGTTCACAGCCTTTGAGAGGGCTTGTGAAGCCAGAAGGGTGAAGAAAACTCACTGGGGGGCACTCCTTTGGGAACTGTTCACTGGTAAGTGCAGAGACAGACTCCTGACCCTTACAGGGGCAGATGCTGGGTCTTATGACCTCATGAAGAGAACTCTGATTGAGGGATTTGGACTCACAACTGAGGAATACAGAATTAGATTCAGGGGGCTCACAAAACCCAAAACCAATCCTGGATTGACTTTGTTGACTACTCAGTTAAAACACTAGGGGCCATATGTAGGTAGCTAAATACCGGTCGGTAACGGCCGAAATTCGGTAAATCTCCCGTTACCGACCGGTATTTAGGCAATTGAGATGTAGGAGGCCGGATTTAAGGAATCGGTAATTTACCGATTCGTTATTTTAAGGAATCGGTAATTTACCGATTCGTTATTTTAAGGAATCGGTAAGTTAACGATTCCTTAAATCCTATGTAGGGAGCACTCAAGTGAGTGCATTTTTGGTTTCAGGATTCGTTATTTACCACCAACTACAAGTTGGTGGTAAATACTGAATACCTTTTAAAAAGCAATTTTGTGCTTCTTTTAAAGTGCCATGTGGCAGACATACATGCCCTTAGGGCATGTATGTGCGCCACATGTGCACACATGCACGATTCAGGGGTGCAACAGGGTGTCAATTTGACACCCTGCCACCCTTGAATATGCTCCCCTATTACCGATTCGGTATTTACCGAATCGGTAATAGTGAATGGCTTCCCATTCATTCCTATGGGCCTCCAGGCCCATAGGAATGAATGGGAAGCCATTCACTATTACCGATTCGGTAAATACCGAATCGGTAATAACGAATATTACCGAATCGGTAAAATGTACCGAATGTTTACCTACATTCTATTTACCGATTCTTAAATACCGAATCGGTAAAATTCGGTATTTAGGAATCGGTAAATAGAAATTACCTACATATGGCCCTAGGTGGCTGGTTGACTGGAAGTAAAGTGCAAGATTATGATGGTCTTTATAATTTGTTTATGAAAGAGCACATATTAAGTAATTGCATTGATGAAAAGTTGCATCAGTATCTGGTAGACCTAGGACCAATTTCTCCCCAAGAGTTGGGAAAGAAGGCGGACCATTGGGTCAAGACAAGGGTGACTAGGACGTCCACTGGGGGTGACCAAAAGAAAGGGGTTACAAAACCTCCCCAGAGGATAGACAGTGAGCCTCTAAAAGATAAAAGTAAGGAGTCCCAGGTAGCCCCCAAAAACCTGACCAGGAGGGAGGGCCCAAAGACACCTCACAAACTAAAAGTGGGTACCAAGGTAAGAATTGGGATCCCAACAGGGTATGGTGTCACAACTGCCAAAAGTGAGGACACCACACCAAGGACCCTAGCTGTCCTAAAAATTACAGCCCCTAGTGTAGCTCCAGGGGTTGCCAGTGTAGCTTTAGAAGGTGATTCCTCAGATGAGGAAGCCCTCATAGCCTTCAACTGGAAAATGGGCCCAAAAGGTTAGTTGGAGATTCCAGAGGGGAGTAGACACTTCCACCACCTACTGGTGAATGGGATCCCGGCCATTGCCCTGAGAGATACCTGTGCCAGTCACACTGTCGTGCATGACAGGTTGGTTCTCTCAAACCAGTATGTCCCAGGGGAAACAAAAAGAGTAAGGACTGTCCCAGGGGGTGTCACTGTTAGGCCTATGGCTGTAGTGCCCCTAGAAATAGCTGGGTCCCTTAGTTGGAAAAAGGTGGTAGTCAGTAAAGACCTCCCCCTTGATTGTCTCCTTGGGAATGACCACCCAGAGGTTGGTCTGTGCCAAAAGAGGTACTGGTCCAATGCCAGACCTCACCCAAGAAACCTGGGGGGCTCAACCTGCAGTTAGTGCAGCTAAGCCCCAAAAGAAAAAGAAGAAACAGTGTAGGAAAGGTGGGCAACTGTTAGCCACAGTTCCAGTGGGCCAGGGAGATTCTATCCCAGTAATGGAGAACTCCAAAATTGGCACTGGTGAAGTTCCCCTAGCCAACAAAAAGACCTGACTACTCAGGCAACTGTCCAGCCTGAACTGGTGGCTCCTCAGCTGGCAGAGCAGAGGGTGGAAGAAGGGTGTTCACTACCAAGTGTAGTGACCCCCCACCCTAAAACAGCAGGCAGGTCCCCCAAAGAAGCCTGTAAGTTAGCCACTTCACCTACCAGTGAAGAGCTAAAGGTGTGGTTCTGGGCACTGACAGCTGTCAGTAGCCTCTGCTGGGTGTTAGCCTTCATGGCAGCACTGTTCTTGGCATGGTGGCCTAGCCCCCTGCCAAATAGCAAGTTAGGCCCCCTGACCCTATTGGTCATGGTGGGGTTGCTCAAGCTTTGTTTGACCTCTGTGGGTAAGCTGGGCTTTGCCCTAGCTAAGTTAGATTTTGCAGAGGTAGACACCTCTGAACCCAAACTAAAAAGATGGGGTAAAGAGCTAGAAAAAGAGCATTGGGAATTAGGTCCTGAAACTGTTGAGGTAGGCCAGCTCCCCAAAGGAACTGACCTGGACAGAAGGATGTAAGGCAGAGTAGGCCCTGCAACTTTCAAACCACTTCCTCTACTCTTCCTCGCCTGAAAGACTAGAAGACTCTCCCAGCTTTGGCTGAGTCTCCTGGCCTTTGGGCTGGGGGGCTTGTGTAGGAAAGTGGGTTTCTGTTGCAGTAACCCCCCCCATTTTTGCCAGACTACTGATGCACTTTGACTTGATGTGCCCTGGGTCCCTGCCAATCAGGTTCCCAGGGCCTGTGTTATTTCCCCAAACCTAACCCAATTGGCATCTCTGGCCACAGGTCAGCCCATGGTAAATGGTACCCAGGGCACTGTGACCAGGGAAGACGTCTAAGGGCTGCAGCACTTATTGTGCCACCCTTAGAGGCCATGTACCTTTACACACACACACACTGCCTTTGCAGGCTGCATGTTTTGGTGCAGAACAAAGTGAAGAGTCGACATGGCACACATCCCTGTGTGCCATGCCTACAACCCACTGCCCTGGCATAGATTAGTCAACCCTCTAGCTGGGTGCCCTATACCAGTGGTGAGGGTACAGGTGCATGAGCCCTGTACCCCTACAGTGTCTAAGTCCATTCTTAGACATTGTAAGTGCAGTGCTGCCATTAAGAGTACATGGTGCTGGGAGCTTGTCATTACGAACTCCACAGCACCACAATGGCTACACTGAAAACTGAGAAGTTTGGTATCAAACTTCTCAGCACATTAAACCCACACTGATGCCAGTATGGGATTTAATGAAAAATGCACACAGAGGGCATCTTAGAGATGCCCCCTGAAAACGACCAGCCTCTGGTGGGTTCCCTGACTGGTACACAAAAGCCTGTCACCACAAGACATGTTTCTGGACCCCTAGGGTGGGAGCCTTCGCTCCCTGAGCCCAGAAACAATACCTTTCCTGGACGGAGGTGTTCACACCTCCCCAGGCCAGGAAGAGCCATCTGTGGCAGGGAAGCTTCAAAGGCCTGGCAGCCTTTGTAATGCGACCCCCAGCCTCTCCTTCTAGCAGGATCAGGGCCCCTTCCTCTCTCCCCTCCTTTTCGGCGGGAAGACAGGCCGGAAAAACTAGCCAGCCCAGAAGGTGTGCCCACCTCTGCCAACTCCACCCCTCAGGTGGGGGAGCCCTGAACTAAGAAAGCAGATTCCTGCAACGTAAGAAGAAAAAGGACGAAAAAGACGCTCAGCAGAGGAGACTGCAGAGAACAACTGACTTGGCCCCAGCCCTACCGGCCCGTCTGCAGTTTTCAGAGATCCTGCGCCAAAAATCATCTTGTCCTGCAGCCATCGACCTCCAAAACCCCTGGGAGGACTGACTGCCTTCAACAAAGACCGGATCTCCTGTGAACAGCAGCTCTGTTCAGAAGAAACACCAAAGAAAGACTCCGAGCCTGCTGAGGAAAAAGAAACCCGACGCCTGGAACCACCACTGCACCCGTCGCCTACCGCCTGAGTTCGAGTGGCCCACCGGTCCCAGCGAGATCCCCCAGCGCTCCAGAGTCTGAGTCCCCCGTGGGTTGAACCCTCCAGGACTCCCCGATGTTGCCTGCAGCCTCTGCACGGAGACCCCTGCCAACCGCGAGTGGTCCGGTAAGGTGAAATCCGACCTCAAAAGACACCCCTGCATCCAGCCGCCCTGCGCCCTGGAGAAAGGAACCCGAGGTGCACCTACGTCCCGAGCCCTCCAACTTACCTGCCCAGCTGTTGGTTCCTCCCGGAAGTCTTCCTCGACCGAGCCTGCAGCTAAAAAACCAAAACCGAAAATCCCCCTTGAAAACAACAGGGCACCCGACGCCAAAACAGCACCCTGCACCCAGCCACCCCTGCGCCGCTGCGGGTGCACTTTGTGTGCTAAACCGGATCCCCCTTGCCCTGAGCCTAACACCAGGAGCTTGGCTCCCACAACCTTGTGGCCTGCTCGCCAGCAGCCACCAAACGGAGGCCCCCAATCCCTCATTGGATAACATTGGGCCTCAGCACTCTGCACCTGGCCGCCCTAGTGCCGCTGATGGTGTAACGAAAGTGCATTCTTGACCCTGGGGGAACCCTTGTTCCAACCCCAGAAGCTCAACTCCAAAGACCGATTACTTCCCTGGTAACCGTTAACTTCATTTCTCTCCATAGGAACCTATTGACTGTTTTTCTCTGAAAAATGTTCTAAGTGTGGAGTTGATTTGTATGGCAACCTGAAAAATAACAATTGTGCAAAACTGATTTTACTTACCTTTTCTCTAGGAAATGTCCCAGTGTGATATCTAGGCATATCACACTGAGTAGAAAAAAGTAATCTCAAAAGTAACTTACCTGTAATTTTCATTGCAAAGTCGATACAAAGTATATGTACAGCATTTCACAGTATTGCATTACCAGTAATTCAAACTGTAACCATTTCAAAGTACATTTACAATTGCATTTCAAACTGTATATTTACTGCAAAGTATATATCAACTTACCTGTGCCAGGCTTGCTTGGTTCTAGAAAATAAAATAACTAAAAGAATATTTTTATACAAAACCAATTGGACTGAAGTTCAGTCTTTGAGTGTGTGAAATCATTTGCTGATTGAGTGGGTACAACAAATGCTTAACACTGTCCTCTGATACTGCCATACTGCTCGACCACACTACCACAAATAGAGAGTAAGGTTCTATCTAACTTTGCCTCTGCCTACCTTTGGGGTTCCACTGGACTCTGTGCACACTATACCTCACTTTGGTATAGTATACACAGAGCCAGCTTCCTACATTGGTGGATCAATGGTGGGATATACAACTTTGCATTTGTTGGACTACTTGGTTACCACCTGATCACACGACAGAACTCTTAAATAGTCTTTAGAATTCTGATTTTTTTCAAATTGGCATTTTTTGCAAAACTACTAAAAGTCTTGTTAGGGCCTTGGTTAAGTCCCTTTAGAATTTTAGAAAAAAATAAAAAGTTACTTTAGCTAGGGTTAGAAGTTTTTTTAACAATGTCTCAAAACAAGAACCCAGCTGTTAGTGAAAATAACCACAATGACATAGAGAACTTGGTTGAGGAGCTCGACCTCACCCCTTACCTTCACTTGTCTTTCAAGGAAGGAAGGTCCCTATGTAAACTTGAAAACATAGCCATGGGTGCCCATGCCACCAAAAAAAAGCTCCAGGAGCTGTTGGCTGGGTATGCTAAGGACCACCCATCTGAAAATGGTGATGACCAGTCAGATGGAGAAGGAGTGGAAGAGGATGACCTGGTAGATCAACCCCTCCACTGCTTAGGGAGAAAAGGGCCCCAGTGGCCCTGACTCCAAGAAACAACCTCTTAGTACCTAGAAGCCACACAGGTGGATCAGGTACTACTGAGGACATTGAGGACCGCCTCAATGAGGAGGACATCCTGTTAGCCAGGTTGACCAAAAGATTAGACCTAGAGACCAGACTCCTGGCTCTAGAAAAGAAAGAGCAGAGATGGGCCTAGGACCCATCAATGGTGGCAACAATTTAAAAAACATAGAACAAGAAGGATCCTATGATCCCAAAATCCCCAAAGGGATTGTCCCTAAATTTGAGGATGGTGATGATATCACCAAGTGGTTCACAGCCTTTGAGAGGGCTTGTGAAGCCAGAAGGGTGAAGAAAACTCACTGGGGGGCACTCCTTTGGGAACTGTTCACTGGTAAGTGCAGAGACAGACTCCTGACCCTTACAGGGGCAGATGCTGGGTCTTATGACCTCATGAAGAGAACTCTGATTGAGGGATTTGGACTCACAACTGAGGAATACAGAATTAGATTCAGGGGGCTCACAAAACCCAAAACCAATCCTGGATTGACTTTGTTGACTACTCAGTTAAAACACTAGGGGCCATATGTAGGTAGCTAAATACCGGTCGGTAACGGCCGAAATTCGGTAAATCTCCCGTTACCGACCGGTATTTAGGCAATTGAGATGTAGGAGGCCGGATTTAAGGAATCGGTAATTTACCGATTCGTTATTTTAAGGAATCGGTAATTTACCGATTCGTTATTTTAAGGAATCGGTAAGTTAACGATTCCTTAAATCCTATGTAGGGAGCACTCAAGTGAGTGCATTTTTGGTTTCAGGATTCGTTATTTACCACCAACTACAAGTTGGTGGTAAATACTGAATACCTTTTAAAAAGCAATTTTGTGCTTCTTTTAAAGTGCCATGTGGCAGACATACATGCCCTTAGGGCATGTATGTGCGCCACATGTGCACACATGCACGATTCAGGGGTGCAACAGGGTGTCAATTTGACACCCTGCCACCCTTGAATATGCTCCCCTATTACCGATTCGGTATTTACCGAATCGGTAATAGTGAATGGCTTCCCATTCATTCCTATGGGCCTCCAGGCCCATAGGAATGAATGGGAAGCCATTCACTATTACCGATTCGGTAAATACCGAATCGGTAATAACGAATATTACCGAATCGGTAAAATTTACCGAATGTTTACCTACATTCTATTTACCGATTCTTAAATACCGAATCGGTAAAATTCGGTATTTAGGAATCGGTAAATAGAAATTACCTACATATGGCCCTAGGTGGCTGGTTGACTGGAAGTAAAGTGCAAGATTATGATGGTCTTTATAATTTGTTTATGAAAGAGCACATATTAAGTAATTGCATTGATGAAAAGTTGCATCAGTATCTGGTAGACCTAGGACCAATTTCTCCCCAAGAGTTGGGAAAGAAGGCGGACCATTGGGTCAAGACAAGGGTGACTAGGACGTCCACTGGGGGTGACCAAAAGAAAGGGGTTACAAAACCTCCCCAGAGGATAGACAGTGAGCCTCTAAAAGATAAAAGTAAGGAGTCCCAGGTAGCCCCCAAAAACCTGACCAGGAGGGAGGGCCCAAAGACACCTCACAAACTAAAAGTGGGTACCAAGGTAAGAATTGGGATCCCAACAGGGTATGGTGTCACAACTGCCAAAAGTGAGGACACCACACCAAGGACCCTAGCTGTCCTAAAAAATTACAGCCCCTAGTGTAGCTCCAGGGGTTGCCAGTGTAGCTTTAGAAGGTGATTCCTCAGATGAGGAAGCCCTCATAGCCTTCAACTGGAAAATGGGCCCAAAAGGTTAGTTGGAGATTCCAGAGGGGAGTAGACACTTCCACCACCTACTGGTGAATGGGATCCCGGCCATTGCCCTGAGAGATACCTGTGCCAGTCACACTGTCGTGCATGACAGGTTGGTTCTCTCAAACCAGTATGTCCCAGGGGAAACAAAAGAGTAAGGACTGTCCCAGGGGGTGTCACTGTTAGGCCTATGGCTGTAGTGCCCCTAGAAATAGCTGGGTCCCTTAGTTGGAAAAAGGTGGTAGTCAGTAAAGACCTCCCCCTTGATTGTCTCCTTGGGAATGACCACCCAGAGGTTGGTCTGTGCCAAAAGAGGTACTGGTCCAATGCCAGACCTCACCCAAGAAACCTGGGGGGCTCAACCTGCAGTTAGTGCAGCTAAGCCCCAAAAGAAAAAGAAGAAACAGTGTAGGAAAGGTGGGCAACTGTTAGCCACAGTTCCAGTGGGCCAGGGAGATTCTATCCCAGTAATGGAGAACTCCAAAATTGGCACTGGTGAAGTTCCCCTAGCCAACAAAAAGACCTGACTACTCAGGCAACTGTCCAGCCTGAACTGGTGGCTCCTCAGCTGGCAGAGCAGAGGGTGGAAGAAGGGTGTTCACTACCAAGTGTAGTGACCCCCCACCCTAAAACAGCAGGCAGGTCCCCCAAAGAAGCCTGTAAGTTAGCCACTTCACCTACCAGTGAAGAGCTAAAGGTGTGGTTCTGGGCACTGACAGCTGTCAGTAGCCTCTGCTGGGTGTTAGCCTTCATGGCAGCACTGTTCTTGGCATGGTGGCCTAGCCCCCTGCCAAATAGCAAGTTAGGCCCCCTGACCCTATTGGTCATGGTGGGGTTGCTCAAGCTTTGTTTGACCTCTGTGGGTAAGCTGGGCTTTGCCCTAGCTAAGTTAGATTTTGCAGAGGTAGACACCTCTGAACCCAAACTAAAAAGATGGGGTAAAGAGCTAGAAAAAGAGCATTGGGAATTAGGTCCTGAAACTGTTGAGGTAGGCCAGCTCCCCAAAGGAACTGACCTGGACAGAAGGATGTAAGGCAGAGTAGGCCCTGCAACTTTCAAACCACTTCCTCTACTCTTCCTCGCCTGAAAGACTAGAAGACTCTCCCAGCTTTGGCTGAGTCTCCTGGCCTTTGGGCTGGGGGGGCTTGTGTAGGAAAGTGGGTTTCTGTTGCAGTAACCCCCCCCCACTTTTTGCCAGACTACTGATGCACTTTGACTTGATGTGCCCTGGGTCCCTGCCAATCAGGTTCCCAGGGCCTGTGTTATTTCCCCAAACCTAACCCAATTGGCATCTCTGGCCACAGGTCAGCCCATGGTAAATGGTACCCAGGGCACTGTGACCAGGGAAGACGTCTAAGGGCTGCAGCACTTATTGTGCCACCCTTAGAGGCCATGTACCTTTACACACACACACACTGCCTTTGCAGGCTGCATGTTTTGGTGCAGAACAAAGTGAAGAGTCGACATGGCACACATCCCTGTGTGCCATGCCTACAACCCACTGCCCTGGCATAGATTAGTCAACCCTCTAGCTGGGTGCCCTATACCAGTGGTGAGGGTACAGGTGCATGAGCCCTGTACCCCTACAGTGTCTAAGTCCATTCTTAGACATTGTAAGTGCAGTGCTGCCATTAAGAGTACATGGTGCTGGGAGCTTGTCATTACGAACTCCACAGCACCACAATGGCTACACTGAAAACTGAGAAGTTTGGTATCAAACTTCTCAGCACATTAAACCCACACTGATGCCAGTATGGGATTTAATGAAAAATGCACACAGAGGGCATCTTAGAGATGCCCCCTGAAAAACGACCAGCCTCTGGTGGGTTCCCTGACTGGTACACAAAAGCCTGTCACCACAAGACATGTTTCTGGACCCCTAGGGTGGGAGCCTTCGCTCCCTGAGCCCAGAAACAATACCTTTCCTGGACGGAGGTGTTCACACCTCCCCAGGCCAGGAAGAGCCATCTGTGGCAGGGAAGCTTCAAAGGCCTGGCAGCCTTTGTAATGCGACCCCCAGCCTCTCCTTCTAGCAGGATCAGGGCCCCTTCCTCTCTCCCCTCCTTTTCGGCGGGAAGACAGGCCGGAAAAACTAGCCAGCCCAGAAGGTGTGCCCACCTCTGCCAACTCCACCCCTCAGGTGGGGGAGCCCTGAACTAAGAAAGCAGATTCCTGCAACGTAAGAAGAAAAAGGACGAAAAAGACGCTCAGCAGAGGAGACTGCAGAGAACAACTGACTTGGCCCCAGCCCTACCGGCCCGTCTGCAGTTTTCAGAGATCCTGCGCCAAAAATCATCTTGTCCTGCAGCCATCGACCTCCAAAACCCCTGGGAGGACTGACTGCCTTCAACAAAGACCGGATCTCCTGTGAACAGCAGCTCTGTTCAGAAGAAACACCAAAGAAAGACTCCGAGCCTGCTGAGGAAAAAGAAACCCGACGCCTGGAACCACCACTGCACCCGTCGCCTACCGCGTGAGTTCGAGTGGCCCACCGGTCCCAGCGAGATCCCCCAGCGCTCCAGAGTCTGAGTCCCCCGTGGGTTGAACCCTCCAGGACTCCCCGATGTTGCCTGCAGCCTCTGCACGGAGACCCCTGCCAACCGCGAGTGGTCCGGTAAGGTGAAATCCGACCTCAAAAGACACCCCTGCATCCAGCCGCCCTGCGCCCTGGAGAAAGGAACCCGAGGTGCACCTACGTCCCGAGCCCTCCAACTTACCTGCCCAGCTGTTGGTTCCTCCCGGAAGTCTTCCTCGACCGAGCCTGCAGCTAAAAAACCAAAACCGAAAATCCCCCTTGAAAACAACAGGGCACCCGACGCCAAAACAGCACCCTGCACCCAGCCACCCCTGCGCCGCTGCGGGTGCACTTTGTGTGCTAAACCGGATCCCCCCTTGCCCTGAGCCTAACACCAGGAGCTTGGCTCCCACAACCTTGTGGCCTGCTCGCCAGCAGCCACCAAACGGAGGCCCCCAATCCCTCATTGGATAACATTGGGCCTCAGCACTCTGCACCTGGCCGCCCTAGTGCCGCTGATGGTGTAACGAAAGTGCATTCTTGACCCTGGGGAACCCTTGTTCCAACCCCAGAAGCTCAACTCCAAAGACCGATTACTTCCCTGGTAACCGTTAACTTCATTTCTCTCCATAGGAACCTATTGACTGTTTTTCTCTGAAAAATGTTCTAAGTGTGGAGTTGATTTGTATGGCAACCTGAAAAATAACAATTGTGCAAAACTGATTTTACTTACCTTTTCTCTAGGAAATGTCCCAGTGTGATATCTAGGCATATCACACTGAGTAGAAAAAGTAATCTCAAAAGTAACTTACCTGTAATTTTCATTGCAAAGTCGATACAAAGTATATGTACAGCATTTCACAGTATTGCATTACCAGTAATTCAAACTGTAACCATTTCAAAGTACATTTACAATTGCATTTCAAACTGTATATTTACTGCAAAGTATATATCAACTTACCTGTGCCAGGCTTGCTTGGTTCTAGAAAATAAAATAACTAAAAGAATATTTTTATACAAAACCAATTGGACTGAAGTTCAGTCTTTGAGTGTGTGAAATCATTTGCTGATTGAGTGGGTACAACAAATGCTTAACACTGTCCTCTGATACTGCCATACTGCTCGACCACACTACCACAAATAGAGAGTAAGGTTCTATCTAACTTTGCCTCTGCCTACCTTTGGGGTTCCACTGGACTCTGTGCACACTATACCTCACTTTGGTATAGTATACACAGAGCCAGCTTCCTACATTGGTGGATCAATGGTGGGATATACAACTTTGCATTTGTTGGACTACTTGGTTACCACCTGATCACACGACAGAACTCTTAAATAGTCTTTAGAATTCTGATTTTTTTCAAATTGGCATTTTTTGCAAAACTACTAAAAGTCTTGTTAGGGCCTTGGTTAAGTCCCTTTAGAATTTTAGAAAAAAATAAAAAGTTACTTTAGCTAGGGTTAGAAGTTTTTTTAACAATGTCTCAAAACAAGAACCCAGCTGTTAGTGAAAATAACCACAATGACATAGAGAACTTGGTTGAGGAGCTCGACCTCACCCCTTACCTTCACTTGTCTTTCAAGGAAGGAAGGTCCCTATGTAAACTTGAAAACATAGCCATGGGTGCCCATGCCACCAAAAAAAAGCTCCAGGAGCTGTTGGCTGGGTATGCTAAGGACCACCCATCTGAAAATGGTGATGACCAGTCAGATGGAGAAGGAGTGGAAGAGGATGACCTGGTAGATCAACCCCTCCACTGCTTAGGGAGAAAAGGGCCCCAGTGGCCCTGACTCCAAGAAACAACCTCTTAGTACCTAGAAGCCACACAGGTGGATCAGGTACTACTGAGGACATTGAGGACCGCCTCAATGAGGAGGACATCCTGTTAGCCAGGTTGACCAAAAGATTAGACCTAGAGACCAGACTCCTGGCTCTAGAAAAAGAAAGAGCAGAGATGGGCCTAGGACCCATCAATGGTGGCAGCAATTTAAAAAACATAGAACAAGAAGGATCCTATGATCCCAAAATCCCCAAAGGGATTGTCCCTAAATTTGAGGATGGTGATGATATCACCAAGTGGTTCACAGCCTTTGAGAGGGCTTGTGAAGCCAGAAGGGTGAAGAAAACTCACTGGGGGGCACTCCTTTGGGAACTGTTCACTGGTAAGTGCAGAGACAGACTCCTGACCCTTACAGGGGCAGATGCTGGGTCTTATGACCTCATGAAGAGAACTCTGATTGAGGGATTTGGACTCACAACTGAGGAATACAGAATTAGATTCAGGGGGCTCACAAAACCCAAAACCAATCCTGGATTGACTTTGTTGACTACTCAGTTAAAACACTAGGGGCCATATGTAGGTAGCTAAATACCGGTCGGTAACGGCCGAAATTCGGTAAATCTCCCGTTACCGACCGGTATTTAGGCAATTGAGATGTAGGAGGCCGGATTTAAGGAATCGGTAATTTACCGATTCGTTATTTTAAGGAATCGGTAATTTACCGATTCGTTATTTTAAGGAATCGGTAAGTTAACGATTCCTTAAATCCTATGTAGGGAGCACTCAAGTGAGTGCATTTTTGGTTTCAGGATTCGTTATTTACCACCAACTACAAGTTGGTGGTAAATACTGAATACCTTTTAAAAAGCAATTTTGTGCTTCTTTTAAAGTGCCATGTGGCAGACATACATGCCCTTAGGGCATGTATGTGCGCCACATGTGCACACATGCACGATTCAGGGGTGCAACAGGGTGTCAATTTGACACCCTGCCACCCTTGAATATGCTCCCCTATTACCGATTCGGTATTTACCGAATCGGTAATAGTGAATGGCTTCCCATTCATTCCTATGGGCCTCCAGGCCCATAGGAATGAATGGGAAGCCATTCACTATTACCGATTCGGTAAATACCGAATCGGTAATAACGAATATTACCGAATCGGTAAAATTTACCGAATGTTTACCTACATTCTATTTACCGATTCTTAAATACCGAATCGGTAAAATTCGGTATTTAGGAATCGGTAAATAGAAATTACCTACATATGGCCCTAGGTGGCTGGTTGACTGGAAGTAAAGTGCAAGATTATGATGGTCTTTATAATTTGTTTATGAAAGAGCACATATTAAGTAATTGCATTGATGAAAAGTTGCATCAGTATCTGGTAGACCTAGGACCAATTTCTCCCCAAGAGTTGGGAAAGAAGGCGGACCATTGGGTCAAGACAAGGGTGACTAGGACGTCCACTGGGGGTGACCAAAAGAAAGGGGTTACAAAACCTCCCCAGAGGATAGACAGTGAGCCTCTAAAAGATAAAAGTAAGGAGTCCCAGGTAGCCCCCAAAAACCTGACCAGGAGGGAGGGCCCAAAGACACCTCACAAACTAAAAGTGGGTACCAAGGTAAGAATTGGGATCCCAACAGGGTATGGTGTCACAACTGCCAAAAGTGAGGACACCACACCAAGGACCCTAGCTGTCCTAAAAAAATTACAGCCCCTAGTGTAGCTCCAGGGGTTGCCAGTGTAGCTTTAGAAGGTGATTCCTCAGATGAGGAAGCCCTCATAGCCTTCAACTGGAAAATGGGCCCAAAAGGTTAGTTGGAGATTCCAGAGGGGAGTAGACACTTCCACCACCTACTGGTGAATGGGATCCCGGCCATTGCCCTGAGAGATACCTGTGCCAGTCACACTGTCGTGCATGACAGGTTGGTTCTCTCAAACCAGTATGTCCCAGGGGAAACAAAAAGAGTAAGGACTGTCCCAGGGGGTGTCACTGTTAGGCCTATGGCTGTAGTGCCCCTAGAAATAGCTGGGTCCCTTAGTTGGAAAAAGGTGGTAGTCAGTAAAGACCTCCCCCTTGATTGTCTCCTTGGGAATGACCACCCAGAGGTTGGTCTGTGCCAAAAAGAGGTACTGGTCCAATGCCAGACCTCACCCAAGAAACCTGGGGGGGGCTCAACCTGCAGTTAGTGCAGCTAAGCCCCAAAAGAAAAAGAAGAAACAGTGTAGGAAAGGTGGGCAACTGTTAGCCACAGTTCCAGTGGGCCAGGGAGATTCTATCCCAGTAATGGAGAACTCCAAAATTGGCACTGGTGAAGTTCCCCCTAGCCAACAAAAAGACCTGACTACTCAGGCAACTGTCCAGCCTGAACTGGTGGCTCCTCAGCTGGCAGAGCAGAGGGTGGAAGAAGGGTGTTCACTACCAAGTGTAGTGACCCCCCCACCCTAAAACAGCAGGCAGGTCCCCCAAAGAAGCCTGTAAGTTAGCCACTTCACCTACCAGTGAAGAGCTAAAGGTGTGGTTCTGGGCACTGACAGCTGTCAGTAGCCTCTGCTGGGTGTTAGCCTTCATGGCAGCACTGTTCTTGGCATGGTGGCCTAGCCCCCTGCCAAATAGCAAGTTAGGCCCCCTGACCCTATTGGTCATGGTGGGGTTGCTCAAGCTTTGTTTGACCTCTGTGGGTAAGCTGGGCTTTGCCCTAGCTAAGTTAGATTTTGCAGAGGTAGACACCTCTGAACCCAAACTAAAAGATGGGGTAAAGAGCTAGAAAAAGAGCATTGGGAATTAGGTCCTGAAACTGTTGAGGTAGGCCAGCTCCCCAAAGGAACTGACCTGGACAGAAGGATGTAAGGCAGAGTAGGCCCTGCAACTTTCAAACCACTTCCTCTACTCTTCCTCGCCTGAAAGACTAGAAGACTCTCCCAGCTTTGGCTGAGTCTCCTGGCCTTTGGGCTGGGGGGGGCTTGTGTAGGAAAGTGGGTTTCTGTTGCAGTAACCCCCCCCCACTTTTTGCCAGACTACTGATGCACTTTGACTTGATGTGCCCTGGGTCCCTGCCAATCAGGTTCCCAGGGCCTGTGTTATTTCCCCAAACCTAACCCAATTGGCATCTCTGGCCACAGGTCAGCCCCTGGTAAATGGTACCCAGGGCACTGTGACCAGGGAAGACCTCTAAGGGCTGCAGCACTTATTGTGCCACCCTTAGAGGCCCTGTACCTTTACACACACACACACTGCCTTTGCAGGCTGCATGTTTTGGTGCAGAACAAAGTGAAGAGTCGACATGGCACACATCCCTGTGTGCCATGCCTACAACCCACTGCCCTGGCATAGATTAGTCAACCCTCTAGCTGGGTGCCCTATACCAGTGGTGAGGGTACAGGTGCATGAGCCCTGTACCCCTACAGTGTCTAAGTCCATTCTTAGACATTGTAAGTGCAGTGCTGCCATTAAGAGTACATGGTGCTGGGAGCTTGTCATTACGAACTCCACAGCACCACAATGGCTACACTGAAAACTGAGAAGTTTGGTATCAAACTTCTCAGCACATTAAACCCACACTGATGCCAGTATGGGATTTAATGAAAAATGCACACAGAGGGCATCTTAGAGATGCCCCCTGAAAAACGACCAGCCTCTGGTGGGTTCCCTGACTGGTACACAAAAGCCTGTCACCACAAGACATGTTTCTGGACCCCTAGGGTGGGAGCCTTCGCTCCCTGAGCCCAGAAACAATACCTTTCCTGGACGGAGGTGTTCACACCTCCCCAGGCCAGGAAGAGCCATCTGTGGCAGGGAAGCTTCAAAGGCCTGGCAGCCTTTGTAATGCGACCCCCAGCCTCTCCTTCTAGCAGGATCAGGGCCCCTTCCTCTCTCCCCTCCTTTTCGGCGGGAAGACAGGCCGGAAAAACTAGCCAGCCCAGAAGGTGTGCCCACCTCTGCCAACTCCACCCCTCAGGTGGGGGAGCCCTGAACTAAGAAAGCAGATTCCTGCAACGTAAGAAGAAAAAGGACGAAAAAGACGCTCAGCAGAGGAGACTGCAGAGAACAACTGACTTGGCCCCAGCCCTACCGGCCCGTCTGCAGTTTTCAGAGATCCTGCGCCAAAAATCGTCTTGTCCTGCAGCCATCGACCTCCAAAACCCCTGGGAGGACTGACTGCCTTCAACAAAGACCGGATCTCCTGTGAACAGCAGCTCTGTTCAGAAGAAACACCAAAGAAAGACTCCGAGCCTGCTGAGGAAAAAGAAACCCGACGCCTGGAACCACCACTGCACCCGTCGCCTACCGCCTGAGTTCGAGTGGCCCACCGGTCCCAGCGAGATCCCCCAGCGCTCCAGAGTCTGAGTCCCCCGTGGGTTGAACCCTCCAGGACTCCCCGATGTTGCCTGCAGCCTCTGCACGGAGACCCCTGCCAACCGCGAGTGGTCCGGTAAGGTGAAATCCGACCTCAAAGACACCCCTGCATCCAGCCGCCCTGCGCCCTGGAGAAAGGAACCCGAGGTGCACCTACGTCCCGAGCCCTCCAACTTACCTGCCCAGCTGTTGGTTCCTCCCGGAAGTCTTCCTCGACCGAGCCTGCAGCTAAAAAACCAAAACCGAAAATCCCCTTGAAAACAACAGGGCACCCGACGCCAAAACAGCACCCTGCACCCAGCCACCCCTGCGCCGCTGCGGTGCACTTTGTGTGCTAAACCGGATCCCCCTTGCCCTGAGCCTAACACCAGGAGCTTGGCTCCCACAACCTTGTGGCCTGCTCGCCAGCAGCCACCAAACGGAGGCCCCCAATCCCTCATTGGATAACATTGGGCCTCAGCACTCTGCACCTGGCCGCCCTAGTGCCGCTGATGGTGTAACGAAAGTGCATTCTTGACCCTGGGGGAACCCTTGTTCCAACCCCAGAAGCTCAACTCCAAAGACCGATTACTTCCCTGGTAACCGTTAACTTCATTTCTCTCCATAGGAACCTATTGACTGTTTTTCTCTGAAAAATGTTCTAAGTGTGGAGTTGATTTGTATGGCAACCTGAAAAATAACAATTGTGCAAAACTGATTTTACTTACCTTTTCTCTAGGAAATGTCCCAGTGTGATATCTAGGCATATCACACTGAGTAGAAAAAGTAATCTCAAAAGTAACTTACCTGTAATTTTCATTGCAAAGTCGATACAAAGTATATGTACAGCATTTCACAGTATTGCATTACCAGTAATTCAAACTGTAACCATTTCAAAGTACATTTACAATTGCATTTCAAACTGTATATTTACTGCAAAGTATATATCAACTTACCTGTGCCAGGCTTGCTTGGTTCTAGAAAATAAAATAACTAAAAGAATATTTTTATACAAAACCAATTGGACTGAAGTTCAGTCTTTGAGTGTGTGAAATCATTTGCTGATTGAGTGGGTACAACAAATGCTTAACACTGTCCTCTGATACTGCCATACTGCTCGACCACACTACCACAAATAGAGAGTAAGGTTCTATCTAACTTTGCCTCTGCCTACCTTTGGGGTTCCACTGGACTCTGTGCACACTATACCTCACTTTGGTATAGTATACACAGAGCCAGCTTCCTACATTGGTGGATCAATGGTGGGATATACAACTTTGCATTTGTTGGACTACTTGGTTACCACCTGATCACACGACAGAACTCTTAAATAGTCTTTAGAATTCTGATTTTTTTCAAATTGGCATTTTTGCAAAACTACTAAAAGTCTTGTTAGGGCCTTGGTTAAGTCCCTTTAGAATTTTAGAAAAAAATAAAAAGTTACTTTAGCTAGGGTTAGAAGTTTTTTTAACAATGTCTCAAAACAAGAACCCAGCTGTTAGTGAAAATAACCACAATGACATAGAGAACTTGGTTGAGGAGCTCGACCTCACCCCTTACCTTCACTTGTCTTTCAAGGAAGTAAGGTCCCTATGTAAACTTGAAAACATAGCCATGGGTGCCCATGCCACCAAAAAAAAGCTCCAGGAGCTGTTGGCTGGGTATGCTAAGGACCACCCATCTGAAAATGGTGATGACCAGTCAGATGGAGAAGGAGTGGAAGAGGATGACCTGGTAGATCAACCCCCTCCACTGCTTAGGGAGAAAAGGGCCCCAGTGGCCCTGACTCCAAGAAACAACCTCTTAGTACCTAGAAGCCACACAGGTGGATCAGGTACTACTGAGGACATTGAGGACCGCCTCAATGAGGAGGACATCCTGTTAGCCAGGTTGACCAAAAGATTAGACCTAGAGACCAGACTCCTGGCTCTAGAAAAAGAAAAGAGCAGAGATGGGCCTAGGACCCATCAATGGTGGCAACAATTTAAAAAACATAGAACAAGAAGGATCCTATGATCCCAAAATCCCCAAAGGGATTGTCCCTAAATTTGAGGATGGTGATGATATCACCAAGTGGTTCCACAGCCTTTGAGAGGGCTTGTGAAGCCAGAAGGGTGAAGAAAACTCACTGGGGGGCACTCCTTTGGGAACTGTTCACTGGTAAGTGCAGAGACAGACTCCTGACCCTTACAGGGGCAGATGCTGGAGTCTTATGACCTCATGAAGAGAACTCTGATTGAGGGATTTGGACTCACAACTGAGGAATACAGAATTAGATTCAGGGGGCTCACAAAACCCAAAACCAATCCTGGATTGACTTTGTTGACTACTCAGTTAAAACACTAGGGGCCATATGTAGGTAGCTAAATACCGGTCGGTAACGGCCGAAATTCGGTAAATCTCCCGTTACCGACCGGTATTTAGGCAATTGAGATGTAGGAGGCCGGATTTAAGGAATCGGTAATTTACCGATTCGTTATTTTAAGGAATCGGTAATTTACCGATTCGTTATTTTAAGGAATCGGTAAGTTAACGATTCCTTAAATCCTATGTAGGGAGCACTCAAGTGAGTGCATTTTTGGATTTCAGAATTCGTTATTTACCACCAACTACAAGTTGGTGGTAAATACTGAATACCTTTTAAAAAGCAATTTTGTGCTTCTTTTAAAGTGCCATGTGGCAGACATACATGCCCTTAGGGCATGTATGTGCGCCACATGTGCACACATGCACGATTCAGGGGTGCAACAGGGTGTCAATTTGACACCCTGCCACCCTTGAATATGCTCCCCCTATTACCGATTCGGTATTTACCGAATCGGTAATAGTGAATGGCTTCCCATTCATTCCTATGGGCCTCAGGCCCATAGGAATGAATGGGAAGCCATTCACTATTACCGATTCGGTAAATACCGAATCGGTAATAACGAATATTACCGAATCGGTAAAATTTACCGAATGTTTACCTACATTCTATTTGCCGATTCTTAAATACCGAATCGGTAAAATTCGGTATTTAGGAATCGGTAAATAGAAATTACCTACATATGGCCCTAGGTGGCTGGTTGACTGGAAGTAAAGTGCAAGATTATGATGGTCTTTATAATTTGTTTATGAAAGAGCACATATTAAGTAATTGCATTGATGAAAAGTTGCATCAGTATCTGGTAGACATAGGACCAATTTCTCCCCAAGAGTTGGGAAAGAAGGCGGACCATTGGGTCAAGACAAGGGTGACTAGGACGTCCACTGGGGGTGACCAAAAGAAAGGGGTTACAAAACCTCCCCAGAGGATAGACAGTGAGCCTCTAAAAGATAAAAGTAAGGAGTCCCAGGTAGCCCCAAAAACCTGACCAGGAGGGAGGGCCCAAAGACACCTCACAAACTAAAAGTGGGTACCAAGGTAAGAATTGGGATCCCAACAGGGTATGGTGTCACAACTGCCAAAAGTGAGGACACCACACCAAGGACCCTAGCTGTCCTAAAAAATTACAGCCCCTAGTGTAGCTCCAGGGGTTGCCAGTGTAGCTTTAGAAGGTGATTCCTCAGATGAGGAAGCCCTCATAGCCTTCAACTGGAAAATGGGCCCAAAAGGTTAGTTGGAGATTCCAGAGGGGAGTAGACACTTCCACCACCTACTGGTGAATGGGATCCCGGCCATTGCCCTGAGAGATACCTGTGCCAGTCACACTGTCGTGCATGACAGGTTGGTTCTCTCAAACCAGTATGTCCCAGGGGAAACAAAAGAGTAAGGACTGTCCCAGGGGGTGTCACTGTTAGGCCTATGGCTGTAGTGCCCCTAGAAATAGCTGGGTCCCTTAGTTGGAAAAAGGTGGTAGTCAGTAAAGACCTCCCCTTGATTGTCTCCTTGGGAATGACCACCCAGAGGTTGGTCTGTGCCAAAAAGAGGTACTGGTCCAATGCCAGACCTCACCCAAGAAACCTGGGGGGCTCAACCTGCAGTTAGTGCAGCTAAGCCCCAAAAGAAAAAGAAGAAACAGTGTAGGAAAGGTGGGCAACTGTTAGCCACAGTTCCAGTGGGCCAGGGAGATTCTATCCCAGTAATGGAGAACTCCAAAATTGGCACTGGTGAAGTTCCCCTAGCCAACAAAAAGACCTGACTACTCAGGCAACTGTCCAGCCTGAACTGGTGGCTCCTCAGCTGGCAGAGCAGAGGGTGGAAGAAGGGTGTTCACTACCAAGTGTAGTGACCCCCCACCCTAAAACAGCAGGCAGGTCCCCCAAAGAAGCCTGTAAGTTAGCCACTTCACCTACCAGTGAAGAGCTAAAGGTGTGGTTCTGGGCACTGACAGCTGTCAGTAGCCTCTGCTGGGTGTTAGCCTTCATGGCAGCACTGTTCTTGGCATGGTGGCCTAGCCCCCTGCCAAATAGCAAGTTAGGCCCCTGACCCTATTGGTCATGGTGGGGTTGCTCAAGCTTTGTTTGACCTCTGTGGGTAAGCTGGGCTTTGCCCTAGCTAAGTTAGATTTTGCAGAGGTAGACACCTCTGAACCCAAACTAAAAAGATGGGGTAAAGAGCTAGAAAAAGAGCATCTGAAAGAGACACGTTAGTGACAGATTCCTTACCTTAGAATATCCCCAGGCGTCAGGCTGGATCCGGAAAGTTTTTTGCGTAGCAGTACCCTTGCGCGTCGGTAGGCGGCGTCGTGCGGCTCCGCGTCCGTCGTCGGCGTCGTGATCGCCGGGATGACGTCGCGGGCAGTACTTAGACGCCGCCCCTGCGCGCTGACGTCAGTTCTTCTTTTCCGCGCCAGTAAGCGCAGATCCGGGAAGAGCAGTGCCCTAGTCACTTTTTGACTATCTTTTGTGAAATTTTTCACTGTTCTCTTCAACGAGTCTTCACGACTCCTAAGGTGTCGTAGGGATGCCCGGCTTTAAGCCCTGCGAGGTATGTGGTCGTATGATGTCCATCACGGACCCCCACCTCGAGTGTCTCTTCTGCCTCGGCCGAGGCCACGACACGAAGTCGTGCCCTGACTGCCGGAAACTTCATCCGAAGGCTTTGCGAGAGCGGTCTCGAAAGCTCCTTGAAGTCCGGCAGTCGGCTCCGCGCCGCAGCAAGCCCCGGTCCCGGGAGAGGTCGAGGGGCCGGACGCGGAGTCCCCGCCGTTCGTCGGAATCCAAGTCTTCGCGCTCCTCCGGTAAGTCGAAGCACAAGAAGTCTAAGCGGCGTCATCGCTCTAAGACTTCGCCTCGCCGGTCGCGCGACTCGGCTGAGGTCCCTGTCGGCACCGTCCCCGCCCCCGCGGCCCCGGACGTGCCTGTCGAGTTGCCCCCGCATTACCCGTCCTTCCCGGGTTCGGGGCGACTCCGGCCGAGTACAGAAATTCCTGTCGGCCATGGCCCGCCTCTTCGGGCCTCAAGGTCCCTCCGGTGCGCCTTCGGGCCCCGCGGGCCAGATAGGGGTTGCTCCGGCGTCGCCGTCGACTCCGGTCCCGGCGTCGCCTGTCCCACCAGCCTTCGTCCCGGCCTCGGCTCCGGCCCCGGCCTCGACCCCGGTTCCGGTGGTGCCGCAACCTCCATCGACGCCGGTTGACCTAACCACGCCTCCGCCGACGCCGATGTCCCCGGTGCCGTTTCCGACGCCGTCCGGGGCTCCGGGCGGCGTCGTTCCCGGTTCTCCCCGGGTCCGGACATGGAGCCGGACCGGCGTCGCCCGGCCGCCGGTTCCGGCGCCGATGAGGCCTTGGGTCCCTTATGTCCCTCCTCCTCCATCTTTTCAACCTGAGGAGGACCAGGAGAGCTGGGAGGGGTCTGACGACCCTCTCACACAACAGTGCGAGTTTGACCCGGACTGGGTTGAGGAACTTGGGGATGCCAGTGGGCTGGATACCTCCCCCGACTCTGGCATGCTGTCTCCTCCCGTGGCAACGGAGGAGGGGGCTAATTTTGCAACGGTGTTGCGTAGAGCTGCTGGAGCCTTAAATCTCCAGTTGCCTACAGTGGCCGTCAGGACTAACCTCCTGACTGAAGTGCTTCAGCCGGCGGCCTCCTCTTCGGAGCCTGTGCTGCCGTTCAACGATGCACTCACTGACGTTCTTTTGGGTGCCTGGTCCAAACCCACCACATGGGCTCCTGTGGATAGGAACGTGGCCCGACGCCATCGCCCGGCTCCGGGCGACCCCCTGTTTCTCTCCCAACACCCCACCCCTGAGAGCTTGGTTGTCCAAGCCTCTGCCTCCCAAACAGCCTTCCCTACCGCCCCTCCGGATAGGGAATCCAAGCGCCTGGATCACTTTGGGAAGAAGGCTTTCTCTTCCTCCAGTGCTGGCTTGCGGTCTGTTAATACCGCTTGCCTCTTGGGCCGATACACCCACTCCCTGTGGGATTCGGTGGCTGATGTTTTGCCGCAGTGTTCTGAGGAGGTCCAGACACTGCTTACCCGCGCTATTGCGGAAGGGCGTGATGCGGCTAAGTATACCATCCGCTGTGGCCTTGATACCGCCGACTCGCTGGGCAGATCGCTTGCAACGACGGTGGCGCTGCGTCGCCACGCCTGGCTGAGAACCACTGGTTTTTCAGGGGATGTCCAGAATACTCTCATGGACATGCCCTTTGATGGAGTCGGTCTCTTTGGTTCAAAGGCGGACCATGCGCTGGAGCGTTTCAAGGATTCACGGGCTACTGCTAAGTCCCTGGGCCTTGCTGTTGTGCGCCCTCCGCAAACGTCTGCTTTTCGCCCCTTTCGTGGCCACGGAAGGGGCGCCCAGTCACGTCCACAGCCCGGCCAACGGCCCGCGCAGCAAGCGCCTTCGCGTGGCCGAGGACGTGGATACCGCCGTGGCGGTTCGGGCAACCAGCGTGCGGGTCAGGCCACCACCTCCAACCCGTCCGCGGCCTCCAAGCCCTCCTAGTCCCTCCTTTCAGGTGCACAGCACGCCAGTCGAGGGCAGGGTCCGCCATCACCTTCACCACTGGCGTCCCATCACCTCGGACAAGTGGGTCTTGGACATTGTCCGAAGGGGCTACTCCCTCCCCTTCGAGACCACCCCCCAGCCATGCCACCTCAATTCCACCGCATGTCAGGGGATCACTTGGTGCTTCTACAGAAGGAAGTCACGGCCCTCTTGGCCAAGAGGGCCATCGAGCATGTTCCGACCCCAGAAGTAGGGCGTGGTTGCTACTCCCACTACTTTCTGGTGCCCAAAAAGGACAAGGAGGACATGCGTCCTATCTTGGACCTCCGGAACGTCAATCGCTTCCTCCGGAAGGAGAAGTTCAAGATGCTCACCCTAGCTCAGGTCTTGACTGCCCTCGACCCCGGAGACTGGTTGGTAGCGTTGGACTTGCAGGACGCCTATTTCCACATCCCCGTCCTGCCGGCCCACCGGCGTTACCTTCGGTTCACGGTAGGCCTCGAGCATTTTCAGTTCACCGTGCTCCCCTTTGGCCTTACCAGTGCCCCTCGGGTGTTCACGAAAGTGATGGCGGTGGTCGCAGCTCATCTGCGCCGGGCAGGGGTTTCAGTCTTCCCCTACCTCGACGACTGGCTGCTGAAGGCGGGCTCGTCCCAGGCAGTTGTCTCCCACCTCCAGACTACGGCCGAACTCCTGCACTCGCTGGGGTTCTCCATCAATGTGCCAAAGTCGCATCTGATTCCTTCTCCACAGCTCCTTTTCATCGGAGCAGTTCTGGACACGACGCAGTTTCGGGCCTATCCTCCCGAACGGCGAGTCCGGGATATTCAGGCTATGATTCCGATCTTTCAGCCCTTATCCTGGGTTTCGGTACGGATGACCCTGAGGCTGCTGGGCCTCATGGCCTCCTGCATCCTGCTGGTCACTCATGCCAGATGGCATATGCGGGCTCTGCAGTGGGACCTGAAGTTCCAGTGGGCGCAGCACCAGGGCGACCTGTCCGATCACGTCCAGATCTCGGAGGGGACTGCAAAACAGTTGCAGTGGTGGCTCTCGAACCGGCAATGGGTCATGGGCAGATCCCTCTCCCTTCCCCAGCCAGAGCACACAGTTGTGACGGACGCGTCCCTTCTGGGATGGGGCGGTCACATGGGAGAGGCGGAGATCAGAGGCCTCTGGTCTCCGGCGGAGTCCCGGCTCCATATCAACCTTCTGGAGCTCCGGGCGATCCGACTTGCACTCAAGGCATTCCTTCCCTCTGTCAAAGGGAAGGTAGTGCAGGTGTTCACAGACAACACCACTGCCATGTGGTACTGCAACAAACAAGGCGGGGTGGGGTCGTGGACCCTTTGTCAGGAGGCTCTGCGCCTCTGGACATGGCTGGAACACCAGGGCATGTTCCTGGTGGTTCAACACCTGGCAGGTTCCCTGAACGCCAGGGCGGACGAACTCAGCCGCAGGTGCATGATGGATCACGAATGGCGTCTTCACTCGGAAGTGGCGCAAGGACTCTTTCTACAGTGGGGAGAGCCTTGGTTAGATCTATTCGCCACCGAAGAGAACGCGCAATGTCATCAGTTCTGCGCGTTGGAATTTCCAAGGCGGCACTCGCTCGGCGACGCTTTTCGTCACGAGTGGAGTTGCGGTCTATTGTACGCCTTTCCGCCTATACCACTTCTACCCAGAGTGTTGAAGAAGATTCGGCACGACCGGGCCCAAGTCATTCTTGTGGCTCCGGACTGGGCTCGAAGAGTTTGGTATCCCGAGCTACTCAATATGAGCGTAGATCCCCCGATCCGTCTGCCTCTTCGGGAGGATCTTCTGTCGCAGCAGCAGGGGACGGTCCTCCACCCGAACCTGTCCAGTCTACACCTGCTTGCGTGGAGATTGAGCGGCGGCAGTTGATTCCTTTCGACTTGCCTCCCGAAGTTTGTGATGTGATTCTGGCAGCCAGGCGTCCCTCCACTAAGGTGGTATACGCCTGCAGGTGGAACAAATTTGTGGCATGGTGCACAGCAAAGGCTGTGGATCCCCTTTCTGCCCCTCTTTCTGAGGTCCTTCTGTTCCTTCTCTCTCTGGCCCAACAGGGTTCTGCCCTGGGTACCATCAAGGGTTATCTTTGTGCTATCTCGGCCTTCCTCAGGCTCCCTGATCAGCCCTCCCTTTTCAAGTCCCCTGTTGTTAACAGGTTCTTAAAGAGCATTACTCACCTCTTCCCTCCTGTTCCGTTTGTGATGCCTCAGTGGGACTTAAACTTGGTTCTTACCTTTTTAATGTGCGCTCCCTTTGAGCCTCTACATAACTGTCCTCTTCGTCTTCTGACTCTGAAGACAGCCTTTCTGGTGGCCATCACCTCCGCTCGGCGGGTGAGTGAGCTCCAGGCTCTATCTTGCAAACCTCCCTTTCTGTCTGTTCATCCAGACAAGGTTGTTCTTCGGACGCGTCCGTCCTTCTTGCCAAAGGTGGTTACTGCTTTCCACATTGGGCAGACCATCACTTTGCCCACCTTCTTTCCGCCTCCGCATCCTTCCAGAGAGGAAGAGAGGCTCCACCGTCTGGACCCAAAACGTGCGCTCTCCTTCTATATTGACCGCACAAAACACTTCCGGGTGGATGACCAGCTCTTTATTGGCTACGTGGGCGCCAAAAAAGGTCGGGCGGTGCACAAGAGGACCATCTCCCGCTGGGTTACCTTGTGCATCAAGACCTGCTATTCTTTGGCTAAAGGAGCCTCCTGTTGGGCTGCGTGCCCATTCCACCAGGGCAACGGCTGCTACCACGGCCTTGGGCCGCGGTGTTCCGCTGCCGGTTATCTGTCAGGCAGCTACGTGGGCCTCGCTGCACACGTTTACAAAGCATTACTGCCTTGACAGTCAGGTCCGGAGGGACGGCTTCTTTGGCCGTTCTGTCCTCCAGGACTTCCTTGTCTGATCTTTGTTCGCAGACCCACCACCGGGGTTGGTATTGCTGGGGTATCTATTCTAAGGTAAGGAATCTGTCACTAACGTGTCTCTTTCAGATGCACAAGTTACTAACTTGTGTAACGATATATCTGTAAGAGACAGTAGTTAGTGACAGATTCCTACCGCCCACCATCCTCCCGTTCTGCGAACTGATTTCTAGGGTTAAGGACATCCCTTTCAGGGCCCTAGTATTTTTCAGACACCTATGTCAGCTTCTTGCATGGCTCTGCGTTCCTGGCGCGGAAAGTCGTGTACAGAACTGACGTCAGCGCGCAGGGGCGGCGTCTAAGTACTGCCCGCGACGTCATCCCGGCGATCACGACGCCGACGACGGACGCGGAGCCGCACGACGCCGCCTACCGACGCGCAAGGGTACTGCTACGCAAAAAACTTTCCGGATCCAGCCTGACGCCTGGGGATATTCTAAGGTAAGGAATCTGTCACTAACTACTGTCTCTTACAGATATATCGTTACACAAGTTAGTAACTTGTGCATTGGGAATTAGGTCCTGAAACTGTTGAGGTAGGCCAGCTCCCCAAAGGAACTGACCTGGACAGAAGGATGTAAGGCAGAGTAGGCCCTGCAACTTTCAAACCACTTCCTCTACTCTTCCTACGCCTGAAAGACTAGAAGACTCTCCCAGCTTTGGCTGAGTCTCCTGGCCTTTGGGCTGGGGGGCTTGTGTAGGAAAGTGGGTTTCTGTTGCAGTAACCCCCCATTTTTGCCAGACTACTGATGCACTTTGACTTGATGTGCCCTGGGTCCCTGCCAATCAGGTTCCCAGGGCCTGTGTTATTTCCCCAAACCTAACCCAATTGGCATCTCTGGCCACAGGTCAGCCCCTGGTAAATGGTACCCAGGGCACTGTGACCAGGGAAGACGTCTAAGGGCTGCAGCACTTATTGTGCCACCCTTAGAGGCCATGTACCTTTACACACACACACACTGCCTTTGCAGGCTGCATGTTTTGGTGCAGAACAAAGTGAAGAGTCGACATGGCACACATCCCTGTGTGCCATGCCTACAACCCACTGCCCTGGCATAGATTAGTCAACCCTCTAGCTGGGTGCCCTATACCAGTGGTGAGGGTACAGGTGCATGAGCCCTGTACCCCTACAGTGTCTAAGTCCATTCTTAGACATTGTAAGTGCAGTGCTGCCATTAAGAGTACATGGTGCTGGGAGCTTGTCATTACGAACTCCACAGCACCACAATGGCTACACTGAAAACTGAGAAGTTTGGTATCAAACTTCTCAGCACATTAAACCCACACTGATGCCAGTATGGGATTTAATGAAAAATGCACACAGAGGGCATCTTAGAGATGCCCCTGAAAAACGACCAGCCTCTGGTGGGTTCCCTGACTGGTACACAAAAGCCTGTCACCACAAGACATGTTTCTGGACCCCTAGGGTGGGAGCCTTCGCTCCCTGAGCCCAGAAACAATGCCTTTCCTGGACGGAGGTGTTCACACCTCCCCCAGGCCAGGAAGAGCCATCTGTGGCAGGGAAGCTTCAAAGGCCTGGCAGCCTTTGTAATGCGACCCCCAGCCTCTCCTTCTAGCAGGATCAGGGCCCCTTCCTCTCTCCCCTCCTTTTCGGCGGGAAGACAGGCCGGAAAAACTAGCCAGCCCAGAAGGTGTGCCCACCTCTGCCAACTCCACCCCTCAGGTGGGGGAGCCCTGAACTAAGAAAGCAGATTCCTGCAACGTAAGAAGAAAAAGGACGAAAAAAGACGCTCAGCAGAGGAGACTGCAGAGAACAACTGACTTGGCCCCAGCCCTACCGGCCCGTCTGCAGTTTTCAGAGATCCTGCGCCAAAAATTGTCTTGTCCTGCAACCATCGACCTCCAAAACCCCTGGGAGGACTGACTGCCTTCCACAAAGACCGGATCTCCTGTGAACAGCAGCTCTGTTCAGAAGAAACACCAAAGAAAGACTCCGAGCCTGCTGAGGAAAAAGAAACCCGACGCCTGGAACCACCACTGCACCCGTCGCCTACCGCCTGAGTTCGAGTGGCCCACCGGTCCCAGCGAGATCCCCCAGCGCTCCAGAGTCTGAGTCCCCCGTGGGTTGAACCCTCCAGGACTCCCCGATGTTGCCTGCAGCCTCTGCACGGAGACCCCTGCCAACCGCGAGTGGTCCGGTAAGGTGAAATCCGACCTCAAAAGACACCCCTGCATCCAGCCGCCCTGCGCCCTGGAGAAAGGAACCCGAGGTGCACCTACGTCCCGAGCCCTCCAACTTACCTGCCCAGCTGTTGGTTCCTCCCGGAAGTCTTCCTCGACCGAGCCTGCAGCTAAAAACCAAAACCGAAAATCCCCATTGAAAACAACAGGGCACCCGACGCCAAAACAGCACCCTGCACCCAGCCACCCCTGCGCCGCTGCGGGTGCACTTTGTGTGCTAAACCGGATCCCCCTTGCCCTGAGCCTAACACCAGGAGCTTGGCTCCCACAACCTTATGGCCTGCTCGCCAGCAGCCACCAAACGGAGGCCCCCAATCCCTCATTGGATAACATTGGGCCTCAGCACTCTGCCACCTGGCCGCCCTAGTGCCGCTGAGGGTGTAACGAAAGTGCATTCTTGACCCTGGGGGAACCCTTGTTCCAACCCCAGAAGCTCAACTCCAAAGACCGATTACTTCCCTGGTAACCGTTAACTTCATTTCTCTCCATAGGAACCTATTGACTGTTTTTCTCTGAAAAATGTTCTAAGTGTGGAGTTGATTTGTATGGCAACCTGAAAAATAACAATTGTGCAAAACTGATTTTACTTACCTTTTCTCTAGGAAATGTCCCAGTGTGATATCTAGGCATATCACACTGAGTAGAAAAAGTAATCTCAAAAGTAACGTAAAAGTAACTTACCTGTAATTTTCATTGCAAAGTCGATACAAAGTATATGTACAGCATTTCACAGTATTGCATTACCAGTAATTCAAACTGTAACCATTTCAAAGTACATTTACAATTGCATTTCAAACTGTATATTTAATGCAAAGTATTTATCAACTTACCTGTGCCAGGCTTGCTTGGTTCTAGAAAATAAAATAACTAAAAGAATATTGTTATACAAAACCAATTGGTCTGAAGTTCAGTCTTTGAGTGTGTGAAATCATTTGCTGATTGAGTGGGTACAACAAATGCTTAACACTGTCCTCTGATACTGCCTTACTGCTCGACCACACTACCACAAATAGAGAGTAAGGTTCTATCTAACTTTGCCTCTGCCTACCTTTGGGGTTCCACTGGTGAGGTATAGTGGTGTGCACACTATACCTCACTTTGGTATAGTATATACAGAGCCAGCTTCCTACACCTGTGGCTTTGCGTCAACGTCGCGCCACACCGAAAGTGACATGCACAGGCCTATAGAGGAGCCACCCATGCACGCTGTCATCAGTTCCTTCCATGCCACGCTAATAGAGGCAGATTTACAGCTACGCAATGTTTACAAATGAAGAAGAACCAACGGCGGACCTTCTGAACCGCACCTCACACCCGTTCCGATATATGAAAGCGCCGTGCAGACAACCCCAACACCAGCCGTTGCTTGGTGTAACTGTGCTCCAGATCAACAAATACTATATTTACAAATGGGG